>CM046878.1:311636191-312836191 GCA_025667525.1 Glebionis coronaria
AGTTGTCTGTCATGTTAACTGGTTTTTGTTCTGAAAACATAGCTTATGTTACTTATGAAAATCTATATTAGTTAATATACCAAAAGACAATATAGGTCATGAGGTCAACAACATGCATGAATACTTAGAGGGGTGACCTCGTCATGCAAATTAGAGGGGATGCCTCTATTTAATTGGTAAGTGGGTAGGAGGGATCAGCTCCTTGTGAAGGATGCAAGGCACACACCACATTCACCATGAAATCCTGACTGAAACATGTAACTAGGATGCACCCATACGCCCCACATGATAACATAGTAAATATAATGGCCAAATAACTGAAAGGGACGCCACGAGCTATCACTCCGCCATGGTGAAGTCATAACATTAGTGCCTCTAGTGTTATGGTTACGGTACCTCCATAACTAGGTGAAACTGGGCATGCATGTATATGGCTAAGATAACTAATAAAACATAAGCATTTAATCTGCAACTACTGAGGAAAACAGTTGCCTGCATACGATAAATCCTAATGAAGGAAGATATTGTCCTTACTGAAGGACGAGAAATCCGTACCTTATGTCTAGTAGAAGCTAACAAAAACGATGAAGAAACTACTCTGCCTTGAAGGATAATACTACATAAGAAATACGGACGTGTATAAGTTGTCTGAATTTCATGTGTTTTACTGGTTCTGAACGTTCTTAGCTTATAATACGTATTCTATCATGTTTTACTCTTTACTGTGTTAACTGTATTTATTCTGATGTCCTGCTGTGAATTATTCATATATGACTGTATTATAATACTTGTATTGTAATACTAAGTAACTTTCTGAAAATAGCAATTTTCCTAAAATAGTAAGTTTCTAAAAATAGAAAGTTTCAAAAAATAAAAATAAGTTGGATTATTAAGCTAGGAAAAATATAAGTTAACTTATTAGCAATTTCAAGTCATGGTTATAAGGTTATAGGTTATTAAATAATTAACTTGGTTTAATTTAGTAAACTATATAATATATGCATTTAATTAAAATACTTGTTTAATTAATTAAAATACTTAGGTTAAAACATGAATTATTTAAAATAAATAATTAAACCTAAGTCTTGAAATAACATGTTAAAACTGATTTTATAAAGTTCCTGAACCCATACCCATTTTGCTATATAAGCCGAAAACAATATAAGCCAAAACCATAAGCCGTCAGTGGCTACCCAGCATATCCGGTTGCCACTGACCGTGGCTAAAAGTTCCCCCTGGCTAGCATTCAGCTAGCCACTACTAGCTCATCCCACCGGCTTTTAGCCGGTTGCCACTATTTTTAACCCGGTCGAACCAAAGTCCTACCGAGACCTTGGACGGGTCTCGGTTGACATTAAATAATCCCAAACTAACTTTTTAACATACCCCGACCTAGTGTCAGGGTCCCTTGGTCTTGCGTCCGAACCAAAACACCCAAGCCGAGATCTTTTGGTCTCGGTGGTGTCGAAATCAAAATAAGCCGAGAGCTTTAAGCTCTCGGTTGGGGTCGACCGTACCAAAACCAACACCAAACATACCCTAAATCAGGTTTATTAATTAACCTTACATGTTTTCCTTTCTAGTATTAAGATCAAAGACATGAATTCATAAAAGAAAATAAGAGAAAAAGGGTTTATGATTATACCGTAAGCATGGTTGTAAAGGGTTTCAAATCACGAACTTAAACACGTAAACCTTGAAGATCAAAACTCAAAAAACCCTCCCTTGGTGTTCTTATGTGCGACGGCAGAGAGAGAGTAGACGAGAGATTAGGGTTTGGATTTTTATTAAACTGAATAACAATTCTCCTGGAGTTTAACTAAAACAAGGCTTGTGTTGGGTCATGGGCCAAAAGGCCCAATCTTTCTCTTCTCTTTCTTCTTAGCCGCGGCCTAGCCTAAGCCCACAAGGCTTTTCGTAGTTTTTCTTAGTTAACTACATATGTCATGAATGTTCGTGATTATTTATCGTGAATTTGGTTCTCGTGATCGTATCACATTTATAATATTCATGAATGTTCGTTATTAATGTCGTGACACGTGTAATAATATTATAAATGGAAAGTTTTATTTTTATCGTGTTTTCATGTAGTTACTGCTCATGTGTACTGTTCATATTAGTTTAAAGCGGGTTTTACAACTCTTCCCCTCTAAAAGAATAATTCGTCCTCGAATTAGAGACGTGGTATTGTTGCGGGTATTACAGTTCTTCCCCTCTAAAAGGATCATTCGTCCTCGAGTTAAAGGTAAGATAACTGGAAAAGTTATGAGTATTGAAGGTACACAAAAACTTAATAGACGTGTAAGCTGAAAAGACATGGATATGATAACACTCGAAAGGACATGGAACATGACATAAGTAAAATGTATTTAACTCATAGACCTAAAAGAGGATAAGAATCCAGATGGACTCCTTTGTTTCCAAGTGGTTTCACTCTCGGAACGATCTTCTAACTATCTTGACTAGAAGTAAAAATCTTGATCTTCATGACCCTGTCTTTATGATACAAAATTTTTCCGGTTGACTACGTGAGATGGGTTCTCATGAATCTGATCGAGTGGCTAAGAAAAAAAACATGGAAAGATAACAAAACGTTACGATGCGAAGTAATCTGGAATAAACGACGTAAGAAACGTCTTAGTAATGATGTACGAGACATACTGAAACGTAGTACGTGAACAATTGTGAACGTGATACGTGAGCAATTGTGAACGTGATACGTGGGAATGTGTTAAATTCAACATTGAAAACTTATGGTAGACGTGTCACGTGCAACATATCGTGAACGTGATATGAGCAATGTGGAAATGAATCATGACATGTGAAACATATCGTGATCATGGAATAACTGAGACGGTAACGCCAACCGGTAAGAGGTAAGACGTGGAATGTGACGTGAACGTCAGCCTGAAGATGAAAAGTGTATTAGACTTGGGTCTGGTCTCCCAAGCTTGCCGTAAACTTTCCAGAACACAAGCGAAACTTAAATTGTAAGCTAGAATATGATCATGAACGTGAATACTGTCATGAACGTAAATGTGAAAGCAACACGTAAAATTTAACAAGGACGTGGACCTAATGATGAATGCGTACGCAAGTCTTCATTTGAGCTGATAGCTGAGAGAGTGCCCTGTGATCGTACGATCTTTGTATGGGAAACGCCTGAAAATCTGCTAGCTGTGAAATTCTTACGGATGGAAGGATTTTGCAGACTTGGTTAAACGGTTGAAAACAAACTAGATAGCATCATGTTTCATCTGTGTGCGGTGGTCCGAGAACAGAACCCATGGAGATCCTATCCCTTAGTCTGTTGGTGTTCCATCTTAGCTTGTCGGTTTGACATATACTTAGATATGAACTTAACTGCATCTTGCTTCATAGAAACTGGATACCTAGAAGTTTGGAAAACTATGTGTAGGATATTATAAATCTAGCTTACGTTTAAAGAGAGAAAGAGATAGAAACTTGGTAGAATTCACACACACTTTTGAGAGAGAAAATAAGAAAACATACTTTTACTATGTGTAATGTATGAGAAAACCACACCCTCTCCATCTAAGGAGATGGTTTATATACCAAGCCCATAAGATGGGCTTGGGCTTACAATTGGGCCGGCCATACAAGCATGGACCGACCTTTTCCTTGTTTGATATATAGAAAGATATCTAGACTATGAGCTACTACTTAATATATTGTCGGAGTGACCAAATCTTCCTAAATACGTAAAAACGTATTTCCAACAATCTCCCCCTAAGGGAGGTCACTCCAAACAAGGGCGTTACCCGAGTTACAATAATAAAATAAACCTAGCATACTATGCTTGTCTTGAGCTCGTAGTCTTCGTCTTTCTTTTCTTTTTCTTTTCAGGTGAACATGTTGATGTGATCTTTGATATCAATCTTTAGCATTAGTCTCTTGCCTTGATCTTGTGCATCCATCACTTGTGATATTCGCCTCTTCGTGACTTCATGTCCCACATACTTATACCTTTATAATTCTGAAAGCTTCAGAGTTCGATACAGCGTAAGACTTTGACTTTTAGGCTTTATTGAATTAGATGAAGTATTAAGTGCATAAAGTATAAGCATGCGGGGACGACTTCTTCTCGGATTCCACAACGCCACCGTCTTTAAATGCCGCACCATAAGTAGACACGAACGAAATGGATTTGAACATTTCATTCTAATTCGGTAGCATTTTACCTCCGGTCGGTAAAGGCCGTTGGACGATATAAAATATCGTACTTGTGGCAGGTAGATTTAATTAAAAATCTCTTTGACAAGATTTCGCGGGTAAACCCGTTCTCTTTACTCGACCGTCCAAAGCTGACTACGAACGTAAAGAGTGAATCATTTGGATAAAATTATCCGCATGATTGAAGCTGTCAATTCCGATTCCTGGAACAAGTTTGATTCATTAAAGAATCGTCCATCGTTGCTTTCCAGTTGTCACGAGCTTGATTCAATATAGAATCTTGCAAGTTACCTACCAAGTGCTGTTTGAGGTTAACACTAGAAGGATTTCCACTCGTCACTATGAACACTATAGAGTGTCACTCTGAGTGTTCTGGCAAGATCACTAAGATATTGCGTAGAGCCCTGGAACGTGTTTAAGTTCAGTTAAGAGTTAAACCACTGTTGCTTTCTAGTTATCACAAGTTTGATTCATAAAGAATCGCACAAGTCACCTACCATGAGCTTTTTGATATTCGCTCAAGAAGGATTTCCATCTTCATTGTAAATACTTTCGTATTACTCGGATGTTCAGGCAAGATCATGAAGATTTTGCGTAGGACTCTTAATATCTTTCTTACTTTTCACAGAGTGTGAAGAAGCAAGGAAATATGGAAATGTGTCCTAATGAGATATTTGATGATCTCAAATGGTTCTAGACTCGATCGTGCATCTTGGATTTTAGTGATCAAAGGCTGGAGAGGAGTGCCACCATTTCAATACTAATTTATTCGGAGTGAATAAATCAATAGATAATGTGTTGTCTCCGTGTGATTAAAACAAATACTTTTTGAGAGATATCTGAGTTAGCTGGGATGGGTTGTGCATTGCATCACTGGGTCCATGATGTCTATCTTCAATATCGAGCATCATTAAAATGATCTCAGTAGCATATGTGTTGACCCGGTTTCTGCCTAAGGTTGTAAGAAGGGCTTCTTTCTTTAGACCCTTTATCTTTACAATTCTTTTTCATTCTTCAACCCCTTCAACGCTTACCAATACGTCATAACTAGCACCTTGTTGTGATTGTTCTAGTGCTAACTTAAGTACTTGGTCGGCATTCAGCTACGTTCACAATCTTTCCCCATCTTTCCGAAGGACTACTATTTCTAGCTATGGAATGTCCTTGGGAAGATTCCTCCGGTTTTGGAAGAATCATTGGACTTAACCTATCCTACCATCCTTATGTCACCACAATCTTTATCGTCGTGAAATAAATGGGTTTAGGGTAAGTATATGTCACCATGAAATCCATTTTGATATAGCAAATCCACTTTGCTCCCCCTTAACATATGCCACGATATTCGAAAACATTTCGCATATGTCGGGATGAGCAATCACGTTAAGTCAAACCATTTGTGATAATTTCCCATATTAAATCACATTTTCCCCCATATTAAAAATATTAACCCAATCGATGTTTTTAATATCAATTGATTTAATGAAGTTTTAACAAAGTTTTTGGGAAGAAAAGTGAAAGTCCTTTTAATCTTCATGAGACCAATTTGTGAGAAATGATACCGATTTGTAACATGATCACATATTCACCATATAAGAATAAATTGACAAGGTTGGACCTGATCGATGAGAACATCATATGATAAGATCAAATGGTTCTTGTTCACGAATGTTGGTCGCCTCGTCACGTCTGAAGTCATCTCTTGACACCACATGTACGATTGGTATTGTTGTATTGTCACCAATTTGTGAACTTGGCACGTTCGACATCGAAGATTCTGAATGCTTGACAATTGCTCCTCCTCAATTATTGACCTGGGTTCTATTGAAAGATCTGTAGTCGTCATTTGAGTAGTCGCATCGTCGAGTATTTAGATACCAATTGTAGATAGCTATGGTTGTAGAGATGATTGCTTCATAAAAACAAGATTTCTCGTGTTGTAACAAATAAATGCACTGATGCGTACATATATCCGTGTTAGATTGTGTTATAACGTAAACACAATCCCTTACATGGTTATAAAGTAAACCATGCACGAGAAAATTAATTCACGTTGTTGAGCCAAAGCTTTCATAAGAAATACTTGACTTTAATGTGAAAACCGGGTTGCAGTCTGAAATAACTACATGCCATTTGGGCATGTTTTATGAAATATTTACAACTTTTGTACGAACTATATTTATGGCGTCGTGTCAATATGAATCGACATTTCTAAGGCCGTAAATATTATCGTACCAAAAGACATGCCTTTGAAAAATAAAGTAAAAATATTTTTGGATTTTTATGAATTTTTCAATTTTATATGGTTTTATATTTTTCTATTTTGCTTTTGTGGATAAAAATATAAACAATATATACAGATGATCACCAAGGATACGAAGAATAGTTTACCACCACTATTCTTTCGCTTCATCTGCCAATTCCTTTAGAGTCACGGGCGAGAATGTTCTTAAACGTAGCTTGTCGGCCAAAAATTCCATTCGAGAGCGATCTAAAGCATTCGTGAAAATATCCGCCAATTGATACTCAGATCGGACAAAGTAAAGCTCTATCACTCCATTTTCCACTTGCTCCTTGATAAAGTGGTAGCGAATGTCAATATGCTTCGACCGGGAGAATTGAACACTGTTGCAGCATAAGGCAATTGCACTTTTGTTGTCACAGTACATCAGAATTTTGTTGAAACCTAGACCATAGTCGGTTAATTGCGATCTCATCCAAAGAATTTGAGCACATCAACCTGACATAGCTATGTATCCTGCTTCCGTACTTAAAATTGCAGCGCTTTTCTGCCTTTTTGATGCCTAACTGATTAGTCGATCTCCTAGTAATTGCAAAGTTCCACTCGTGCTACGCCTTGTATCTTGACAACCCGCGTGATCCGCATCTGCATATGTCAATAGTGCAATCGAAGAGTCCTTCGAATACCTAAGTCCCCGATTAATGGTTCCTTTAAGATATCGAAAGATCCGTTTAACAGTATCTAAGTGTAACTTAGTAGGTCGAGTTTGATACCGAGCACACATACATATAGCAAACTGAAGATCAGGTCGACTAGTTGTGATTTACGGAAGAGTACCGATCATTCCACGATAAAGTTTCGGATCAACGACAACTCCATGTGGATCTGCATCAAGCTTAGTTTGTTCCACCATTGGAGTATCCATGGGGTCACAAGATTCCATCTTATATTTCTTAAGCGATTCAAGGGCATACTTGGATTGATTGATAAAGATGCCTCTGGGACTCTGAGATATCTGAAGACCTAAGAAGAGTGATACATTGCCCATCATTGACATCTTAAACTTAGAAGACATGAGTGTCCCAAACTCATCTAATAAGGTTTGGGTCGAGGCAGCAAATATAATATCATCAACATATATTTGTACCATAATCATATCTTTACCTCGTTTCTGAATGAACAACGTGAGATCCACCTTGCCTTTAGCGAAGCCTTGCGTTATGAGGAATTGTGACAATAAATCATACCATGCGCGTGGAGCTTGCTTCAACCCATAGAGAGCCTTCTTAAGCTTGTACACATGATTAGGATATTTAGGATTCACAAAACCATCCGGCTGTTGAACATAGACCTCTTCCTTGATTTCACCATCAAGAAATGCCGTCTTCACATCCATCTAATAGACGATCATATTCATGTGAGCTGCATAAGATAGGAATAGTCTAATAGCTTCCAAACGGGCAACAGGTGCAAAGGATTCCATATAGTCGATGCCCAATAATTGCTTGTATCCACGAGCTACTAGTCGAGCTTTGTTCTTTAATATTCCACCTAACTCGTCGAGTTTCACCTTGTAAACCCATTTCAAAGTGAGTAATTTCACTTGGTCCGGGCATGGGACAAGTTCCCATACTTCAAGACGTATAAATTCATTAAGTTCTTCTTGCATAGCTTCTATCCAACAGGATTGAGTAAAAGCTTCTTGCCATGATTTCACCATCAAGAAATGTCGTCTTCACATCCATCTGATAGACGATCATATTCATGTGAGCTGCATAAGCTAGGAATAGTCTAATAGCTTCCAAACGGGCAACAGGTGCAAAGGATTCCATAAAGTCGATGCCCAATAACTGCTTGTATCCACGAGCTACTAGTCGAGCTTTGTTCTTCAATATTCCACCTAACTCGTCGAGATTCACCTTTTAAACCCATTTCAAAGTGAGTAATTTCACTTGATCCGGGCATGGGACAAGTTCCCATACTTCAAGACGTATAAATTCATTAAGTTCTTCTTGCATAGCTTCTATCCAACAGGATTGAGTAAAAGCTTCTTGCCATGTCTTAGGTTCAACTTCAGTGACAAAAGTATCAAAATGACAAAACATTGCATTTTCTTGTAACTGACTTCGTGTGGATACCGGACGATTAGGGTCACCAATAATAGAATCTATAGGATGGTCCTTTGTCCACTTGTTGTCATGTTCACGAATCCGTGGATTGGAGTAGACCGTAGTAGTAGCTTCCTTTGAGGTGGATGACCCGACTTGATTATGGTCGGGAATTGGTACACCAAATAATGGAAGTTCACGCATTTGAGCGAATTCCAAATCAGGATAATCATCATCCTCTTCATCATCAATAGGCATGACATGGGTAATTGAAACATGTGTTGGTTGAGAATTACTCGTTGAAGGTATATCTTGACCAATTGTAGGTGCAGATGTGTATAATTGTAATTCGTTTGCTGGAGCGACAACTTCGGTTACCGGAGCTATTACCTCAGGTTCTGGAGCAACAATACTTGGAGGAGTAATGTGACAATCCGTCAATTTATGGTTGATATTTTATTCTCAATATTTATTTGAAAACATTATTTTAATGTTACAATATGAACTCACTTATTTTTGGGAAGTAATTTAGATTTACGTCTTGAAGTAGCACCGACTACGTCTAAACCGGAGGATTCTACGTTACGTGCTTACGTTTACTGATGAGATGGCATTTATACATGATCTCATCGTTCTTTTCGGACTTTAAATGCATAAAAATGTCATAAAATACCATATATATTCTTGTGTTTGTTTACTTGTGTATTCTAGGTATGGATATCGTGAAAAAGACAAAAGATCACAAGTTACAAGGAAAAACGGACACGAGAAACGAAGCCGTACAAAGAACCGGGCCTTAATCATGGAATTCTCAACAAATACCCTTGAAGACAAACAAGATTGATCCTCATTTATTGAAGAAATGACACTTAAAACCCTTGTATATTCATAATTACAAGTTTGGTCCCTTAAGTTTGTCAAAATTACACAAAAGGTCCCTCAACTTTGAAGAAATGGCAAGATTAGTCCCTCAACAAATCAAAATTGCCAATAATGGTCCCTCATGAAGTCAAAGTTACAATGAAGACCTTTGAAGATCAAGAATGTTCAAAATCAGTCCTTGAAATATCTCAAAATGGCAAAAAGAACCCTTGAAAACCCTTTTGAAAAGTTATGTGCCAAAATTGCCAAGTGGTGAAAGTTGTTACAAGTATAATTGGGCGCTGACAGACTTTTATCTCCAAGTGACAAAAGAAAGGAAAGAGGAGGGCTAATGTTGTGCATATGAAACATTTAAACACAAAAATGCGCCAAACACTTCCCCAATCCTATAAAAACGGATCAAAAGTTGTTACTGTAGCAGTCAAGAACCCAGATTTTACACCAACTTAAACAAAGGGTAAAATGAAATTACCCTTACCCACACTTGATTCACACGCCTATAATCTCATCCCAACCTTAAAACACTCACTCCCACTCACCAAATGGCCCCACCACCAAAACCGTTTCACCATCATGTGACAACTTCCTCACCAAGGATTGCCACGTGTCAAGATCAACAGCCCACATCATTTGCTTCATCACAAAGCTATTATAAACGGTTTGGATGCATTTTGGACAGCTCACATCAAGAAAACGTCTAGAAGACTTAGGGCATTTAGGGAATTTCACTTCTAGGGTTTGTGAATAGTGTTTAGCCAGGCATTTGCCTATAAAAGGAGACCTCAACATGTGAGAGTCCCTTTGTTCCAGATTTTAGCTTTTAATCTTTGTAATTCGTTTTTATGAAATAAAGTTTGAATTTCTTAAAATTTTGAGTTCCAATCTGTTATTTATAAAAGTTTTGTGTTTGAGAAGCTAAAATCTGAGTTCCATTTATATGTTTGAAGGTTTTTGAGGCAAGGTTTTAGTTGATAAAGCTTGGGCTTCAAAAATCAGAAAGTTGGCATTATTTTTTATCTCACTTTGTGTTTGTTCATATTAGCAGCATTGGAAGCTGGTACTTGTTCTGCTAGTACCTCAGCTCAAACAATCTAGGGCCTGGATGTAGGTCTTGGAGGTTTGCACCTTCTTCCCTTTTCATTTTCTCTTTAAGTTTCTGATTATTTGTGATATTTTTGGATTATTGCTTGAATCTGTGGTATTGTGGTTGATTATTGTTGATTTGGCTTTGTTTGATGTTAATGAGGTGTTACTGATCTGATTTGTGGGTTGAATCTTCATAAGCCTTTGAAAATTTGTGAAAATAAGTTTTAAAAGGGTGTTTGGGATTACTGCATAAGTTGGATTTGTGGCTTGTTAAGTGCTTGTGTGTTGTATGCAAGTATTGGTATCTGTTATTTGGGAGCATATGTTCATCTGTTTGCAGGTTTTGAGGCTTTGAACACATTGATTCATAGATTGGCTATAAAATCTTCATAACTTGGTAAAATTGGCTAGGATTTTGAGGACACCTAGATCTAAGCATAGGTTAAGGGTAACAAGTGCTAAATCATAGTTAATCACACCAGGGTAGAAGAATTTGGGGCTTGAAATTGGATCAAGTGTCAAGTATATCAGCAAACTGTTTCTGCATATTGTTCTTTGTTCATCAGAAACTTTTTATGCTTTGATCTTGCTATTTACTTTGATTCAGTGTTTGATTCTTGTTGCTTTGTGTTTATTGTTAGTTTATATAGCTTGTGTGTGCATCTGGTTAAGTTTGGTTGGCTTATTTTGCTTAAATCTGCTTATTAAGTGCTTAACTGCTTATTTGCTTATCTGGAGCATATCTGTGGACTGTTTGGCTTATTGTGGCTTATTGTGTGGATCATTTTGTGATTTTATTGTTGCTATTGACTCCTTGTGGTTCACTGATCACAAGGGTGCCTTTGTTTCCAATTGAATCAAACCAGAACTCTCAAATAAGCTTGGTCAATTAGTCAAAGCAGTGGGAACTCCTTTCCCCTGCTGGTTGCCACTGATAGTGCAAATTTTGTGTCTGCTTATCAATAAGCTATAATAGCTTATTTTAACCAGCAACAACTTTGTTTTTGTAATAGGTGCTCATATTTTGACCCATTTGTTCATCTTGGAGCATTTGGGTGGTTGACTTTTAGGTTTGACTAGAAAACCAACTCCTTTGACTTTTACATAAGTTCATTTGTGCTTATTCTGGCTTATTGCTTGTGCTTATTGGATTTTTGTTGATTGATATTGCTTATTGAGTCCATTTGAAAGCTTTTTCAAGTTGAATCAGCTTCTGAGGTGCATTATTTCTCAAAAACGACTATTTTGTCGTTTTGTGGATTTTTGCTTTTCTATTTTCTGGCTTATTGAGTGTGCTTATTGGAAATTTCTTTTGACAGATCTCTTAAGCATCCTAAAAGAGGGTTGTGTGTCAAATTAGAGCTTATGGCATTAGCTTATGTCTTAATCGGCTGAAAAGCCCAATAAGAATAAGCTTTGTGTTCAATAAGCTGTGATAAGCACATTTTCAGCTTTTGGGCCTTTAGAGTTTTGTTCTTAGAATTGAATTTTAAGCCAGATAGGGCTTTTCCAAGTCAATTGGGCCAAGTTTGAATTTTTGGGCCCAAAAGCCCATTTAGGTTGACTGAATTTAGATTTGGCCCATTTGAGGGCCCATTAGGGGTATTTTGGTAATTTCACTTTCATTTTCTGATTATTTAGGTTAAAATAAACTAGTTTGCAAGTTTTTATAATTTTTTATAATTTTTGGATTTTTAATATTATTTTATTATTATTTTATTATTATTTTTAAAATTTCACTTTTTCCAACTTTTTACATTTTTTTAGGTTAAATACATTAAAATAGGAATTTAGCAACTTTTAGAATAATTTTATCACTTTTAGATTAATTTTTATAATTATTTTAAGTTTTAAAAGTTTTTAAATCATTTTAAATAGTTTTTATTGTTTTTAAAATTTCTAAAAATATTTTTTTAATCATTTTAGGTCATTTTTGAGTTTTATCAATTGAAAAATCTTTATTTGGGCTTTTTGATAATTTATTTGATTTTTAGGGCTTTAATTAGCATTTAAAAATTGAATATTTAATTATTTAAAAGGTTTGAAAAAGTTTTGATCATTGGTAAACTCTTAGTTTATTATTTTTGATTTTTGGTGAATTTTTGGTAATTTTTAGAATTTATTTTTATTTTTGTGGTTTTTAAGGTTCTACGTTTTAACTTTCTAGTAGTGATTTTGTATTAATTTTTATTTTTACGTCTTCGTCATTTTCTCTTCTAATCCCCTTCTAAACCAAATATTAATCTCAAATCTTGTACATCTTAGTCACACACATATACCTCCTTGGGAAACGAACTTAATTGGTTCGTTAACACTTGATTTTTCCTAAAGTCATTTGTTCAATACATACCGCTTTTACGCCTTTTTCCTAAAGGGTGTAATTTACCACAATCACTTTGGCGCCGCTGCCGGGGAGGTGTGTCGTGATTAATTTGCATTGTTGTTTTTAATATTAACCAAAATAGTATTTGTATTAGTAGAACTCTACTAATACGTATTATCGGTTTTCTTGGTTTTTCTTGTACAAATATTATTACTATATTGTATTAAGTATCACAATAAATTTACAATATCTCCAAAAGTGTGAAAACACAACCTTAATTGGGATTTGATCTCCTAATTATTGTATTCGAATCTCAAACAAAAAGAAAAAGGCAAAAATAGATAAATACTTTCGTGAAGCTCGATTTTGAAAGATACAAACTATAAGGTGGGTATAAGGCGGGTATTACAAAATATACCCTAAGGAAAAAGGCTCTTAAGTGCTTCGCGCCGCCTCGTTTCCCCGCTTGCTTGTGAGTATTTTGAGATTGAAGGCTAATCGAGGGTTTTGCCGCCCAAAGTATTATTACGTATAATATATTTGCTTGGTTTTCTTTGTGATTAAACCCTCTTGAACAATTTGGTTTTCACCAAAGTTCTAAAGTCATTGGAAGGCGTTCACTCCACGTGATCGTTTTCATTCCTTTGAGGCTTCTTTAATCAAGAGTTTGATTCGAGGAGAGATTTTGTAGATTGTTGTCTACGAAGATACACCAAAATCCAAAAAAAATTAAATATCATCAAAAACACAAAAAAATTGAAAATTCACAAGACACCCAAAAAGAATCTTCTTTGCTCACCTCCCATTCTTCGTGAAGTTTATGATCACTCGTAATCAAGCAAAACGAGCTCGTAAACGACTTCAAAAGCAAGCCAATCAAGAGACGTTGATTGTTGAAGAACCTCCAATTGTTGAACCTATTGTAGAACAAGAAGTCGTCATGGCTAATCGTACTATGATGGAGTTGCTACAAGCACCCACCAAGGGTTTTGGAGAGGCTATTGTAATTCACGCCATCCTTGCGGATAATTCGAAATTAAGACGGGTTTAATGTCGATGTTGCAAGCAAATACGTTTAGAGGTCACGAGAAAGACAACCCGCATTACCATATTAGGAATTTCAACCGTCTCACCGCCACTAGCAAATTTAAGGATGTTCCACATGACGCCATTAAGATGATGTTGTTTCCATACTCGTTGGATGGACCCGCAAAAATTTGGCTCGAGAAAGAACCGCCATATTCGATTTTGACATGGGCCGATCTCGTTTCTAAGTTTGTGAACAAGTTTTTTCCACCATCTAAAACAACACACTTAAAAAATGAGATTTCTCGATTTGTGCAAAGAAATAATGAAAATTTTTCAATGGCATGGGAACGCTTTAAAGAGATGTTACATGAATGTCCACACCATGATTTTACGGAATTGCATCAAGTGGATACTTTTTATAATGGGCTTAATGATCATGAACGAGATTATTTGAATGCCGCCGCGGGTGGTAATTTTTTGTGCAAAACGACAAATGAGGCTTTACAAATCATTGAAAATAGATCTAAGGTTTATAACCCTCGTAACACACCGAGTGTTGCCAATATGGGTTCGTCATCTTCGTCACAATCGTCTCGTAGCATTAATGCCTTACATGATGAAGCTAATGAGGAAAATCGGTTTTTTGATAGATTTGCTAATCTAATGTCCCATTGGAAGGCTCAAGAAGCTTCCAATTCCGCTTCGGTTAAAGCGGTTGCTAAGATTTGTTTATCTTGTGGGGGAGCTCATGATCTTTCCGAGTGCATTACCGCGGATGGTAACACTTCGAGTGCTTATGTAGCAACGGGAACTTACAACCAAAACGGTCAAGTTTCCCGCCAAAATCAAGCTCTACCAAACCAAAATGTTAACAATTATCGAAACAACAACCAAGGTAATTAGCAAGGCAATACACGCAATTACAACAAAGGGAATTATCAAAGTGGGAATGGACAAATCTCTAATCAAAACCAAAACCGTGATTTTTAAAACACTACACAAGGTTTTCAAAATGCTCACACTAAAAATTTGCAAGGAGAATTTTTGGATTATGCAAAAGCAAATGATGCTAAATTTGATAATATGCAACGTGAGATGATTAGCTTAAGATCCGAGTTGAAAAACGAGCTTAAAAATGAACTTGCTAATGAACTTAAAACTCATGCAAACAAAATGGAAGGAAATGTCCAACGTCTACAACAAAATCAACAAAAGATGGAATTAGGACAACATGAGATTAAGCAAGAGTTATTAAAAGCGGATGCTAGGCAATCAAAATTTAAGGACCGAATGGCTAAGATGTTTGAAGCAATCATGTGCAAACCCTCTTCTTCGGGTGGTCTTCCTAGTGATACCATTGCAAACCCGAAGGGAGAAATGAAGGTTATTACTACACGAAGTGGTAAAACTTTCAAGGAACCAATCTCTCGTCCAAGTACTTCTAAGGAGAAGGAAATCGAGAAAGAACCCGAGGTGATGGTCGAAAAGGAGCACATTACAATCCCACGAAGTACCGCTCATACCACACCTACGGTTGAACCAATACCAATTGTGGAACCCGAGTTTCCAAGGCCATTGCCTAATGACCAACCCACACCACCTTTACCCTACCCTTCAAGACGAAACAAAGAGAAAATGCAAGAACGTAACAAACAACAAATCGAGCTTTTTATAAAAATGTTTCAACAAGTGCATTTTGATGTGAGTTTAGCCGACGCGTTGTTATATATGCCTCGTTTCGCTTCCACTTTTAAAAGTATGATGAGCAATAAGGAAAAGCTTTCAAAGCTTGCTAATTGTTCTTCGGTTTATCTTAACCGCATACCGGAAAAAGTTGGTAATCCCGGAAAGTTTCTCATTCCTTGTGACATACAAGATATGAAAGAATGCCTCGCCTTGGCCGATCTTGGTGCGAGCATTAATTTGATGCCATTTTCCATTTGGAAATCGCTTTCGCTTCCGGCTCTCATTCCTTCGAACATGTCCATCGAGATGGCTGATCATTCTACGATTATGGCATGTGGAGTAGCCGAAGATGTTTTCGTGAAAGTGGGGAAGTTCTACTATCCCGTTGATTTTATAGTAGTTGACATCCCCGCGGATCCTCAAGTTCCTCTAATTTTAGGACGATCATTTTTAGATACTTCGAGATCGCTTATCGATGTTCATGCGAGAACTATCACTTTGAGATTCAACGAAGAGGAACTTGTTATAAACGCTACTCAAAACTCGAAACCTTCTCATGTTTATGCAATCGCTACCATCAATCACATTGACATCGTTGATGTGGTTTGCGATGAGTTTTCACAAGAAGTGTTAGGTTTTTCCGATAGCTCGTCAAGAGGCAATCCCACTATTTTGGATCCGATTCTTGCTAATTCCACACCAAATCTCACTCCATTCCAAGGAGGCGATTTCACTTCAAATGAAATTGACAATGAAGATGAGGTGTTGATTAGTGATGATACTTCTATTCCACCATTTCTTTCGCCGATGGAAGTTATGAGTGTTGAAACAAAATCTTCAATCGAGGAACCACCTATCCTTGAATTGAAAGATCTTCCTTCTCACCTTGAATACGCATTCTTGGAAGGTGATGACAAGTTGCCGGTTATTATTGCAAAAGGTCTTGCTAATGATGAAAAAACCGAGCTCTTGAAAGTTCTTAAGGCTCATAAAGGGGCAATTGCGTGGAAAATTTCCGACATTAAGGGTATTGACCCAAAATTTTGTACTCACAAGATTTTAATGGAGGAGGAATACAAACCCGCAATTCAAAGTCAAAGAAGGGTAAATCCCAAAATTCACGATGTCATTAAAAAGGAGGTCCTTAAACTCCTTGACGCGGGAATGATTTATCCTATATCCGATAGCCCATGGGTGAGCCCAATCCATTGTGTCCCTAAAAAGGGAGGAATGACCGTTGTGCCTAATGAAAACAACGAGTTAATTCCCACTCGTGTTGTGACCGGTTGGAGGGTGTGTATTGACTACCGAAAGTTAAATGACGCCACTCGTAAAGACCACTTTCCTTTTCCCTTCATGGATCAAATGTTGGAGCGACTTGCGGGAAACGAATTCTATTGCTTTTTAGATGGTTTTTCCGGTTACTTTCAAATCCCTATCGACCCTCGTGATCAAGAGAAGACTACTTTTACGTGTCCTTATGGAACGTTCGCTTATCGTAGGATGCCTTTCGGACTTTGTAATGCACCCGGTACGTTTCAACGGTGTATGATGGCGATTTTTCACGATATGATCGAGAAGTCGATGGAAGTGTTTATGGATGATTTCTCGGTGTTTGGTAATTCGTTCACGTCATGTTTATCTAATCTCGAGCAAATGTTAAAACGTTGTGAAGAAACCAATCTTGTGCTTAATTGGGAGAAATGTCATTTCATGTGTAAACAAGGAATCGTCTTAGGACATAAGGTGTCAAAGGCGGGGATTGAGGTCGATAAAGCTAAGGTAGACGTCATCGCCAAGTTACCTCATCCCAAAACCGTTAAGGGAGTTAGGAGTTTCCTAGGCCACGCGGGCTTTTATCGTCGTTTCATCAAAGACTTTTCGAAGATTTCTCGTCCTATGACACACCTTCTCGAGAAGGATGCTCCTTTTAACTTTAATGAGGATTGTGTTAAGGCTTTCGAAACTCTCAAAAGGAAACTTACCGAAGCTCCCATTCTTGTTGCTCCTAATTGGGAATTACCCTTTGAAATCATGTGCGATGCAAGTGATTATGCTATAGGGGCCGTCTTAGGGCAACGTTATGACAAGCATTTCCGTCCTATCCACTATGCTAGTAAGACGATGACCGAGGCTCAATTAAAGTACACCACAACGAAAAAGGAATTCCTTGCCGTGGTCTATGCTTTTGAGAAATTCCTACATTATCTCGTCTTGACTAAAAGCATCGTGTATACCGACCATTCGGCTATCAAGTATCTCTTAGCTAAGCAAGATGCTAAGCCGAGATTGCTTCGTTGGATGCTCCTCCTCTAAGAATTTGATGTCACCGTGCTTGACAAAAAAGGAGCCGAGAATCTAGCGACCGATCATCTCTCTCGTCTAGAAGATCCTCACAAAGATGTTTTCGAGAACAAGGAAATTACCGAAACATTTCCTCTTGAGACTCTCGGTGTAGTGAATTCTAAAGACACAGCCCCATGGTTTGTCGACATTGCAAATTACCATGCGGGCAATTTCATAATCAAGGGTATGACGACACAACAAAAACGAAAATTCTTTCGTGACGTCAAGTTCTATTTTTGGGACGACCCTTATCTCTTTCGGATTTGTGCTGATCAACTCGTTCGACGTTGTGTGTTTGGTGCCGAAGCTTCTAATATCCTTAGAGCTTGTCACGAGGGACCCACGGGTGGTCACCACGGTGCTAATCTCACGGCTAAGAAAGTGTTCGATGCCGGTTTCTTTTGGCCTTCTATCTATCGTGATGCACACGCACTTGTGAAGTCGTGTGATTCGTGCCAACGTCAAGGAAAATCGTCTCAACGTGATGAACTGCCGCAAAACATAATTCAAGTTTGTGAGATTTTCGACATATGGGGAATAGACTTTATGGGGCCGTTCCCATCGTCTCATGGCAACAAATATATCCTCGTCGCGGTGGACTACCTTTCTAAGTGGGTGGAAGCTAAGGCTTTGCCTACTAATGATGCTCGTGTGGTAGTGAAGTTTTTGAAGCAACTATTCTCTCGGTTCGGAACCCCTCGTGCTATTATAAGCGATCGTGGAACCCATTTTTGTAATGACCAATTCGAAAAGGTTCTAAAGAAGTATGGGGTTACACATCGTCTTTCTACGGCTTATCACCCGCAAACGAGTGGGCAAGTCGAGGTTTCGAACCGAGCTTTGAAGAGGATTTTAGAGAGGTCAATTGGAGAAAACCGTGCTTCATGGTCCGACAAACTCGATGACGCTTTATGGGCCTTTAGGACCGCTTATAAGACACCTATCGGTTGCACTCCTTATAAGTTAGTCTATGGGAAGAATTGTCATTTGCCCATTGAGTTGGAGCATAAGGCATATTGGGCCCTTAAGCATGCTAATTTTGACTTGAAAACCGCGGGAAATCACCGGAAAATACAATTGAATGAATTGGATGAATTAAGGGATAATGCTTATGAAAATTCATTAATTTTTAAAGAAAAGACTAAAAAGTTTCATGATTCAAAGATTAAAAACCGGGTTTTAACGTTGGTGATCAAGTGTTGCTTTTTAACTCTCGTCTTAAGATATTTTCCGGGAAATTGAAATCTCGTTGGTCGGGTCCGTTCACCATTACACAAGTGTTTCCATATGGGACCATTGAGCTAGCTCAAGATGATGGTCCTAATTTCAAGGTGAATGGACATAGGCTTAAGCACTACTTTGGTGGGGAAATTCCTTCAATGGTTGCCCCCGACCAAGACACCTTCCCCAATGATAATTAGCATTGAGGGGATCGAGTCGAGCTCATGACTCGGTAATAAAAAACGAGGTGCCTCGTGGGGGAGATCCCATGCTTATCTTTTATGCTCACTATTCACTAATAAGGGGACTTGTACCCTTTCAACGCGTTGTCTCGTGATTGTTTGTGATTGTGTTATCTAGATCATCATCATCATCTACGATTGAAGACTCTCGTGTTCGTTTACGTGAGCCTCCATCGTTCGTTTGAAGAAGTTTTTCACGATTCCATGACATATCCTTTATTGTTCTAACAATTATCTTTTAGCATACTTAATAAACGGCTTTAGATATATTGTTGATCACCCTTTCCATGCTAGATCCTAAGCATTCGACTCTTCGTCTCTAGTATGGGGGTGCTCCACCTTTAGACTCGAAACATTGAGGACAATGTTTACTTTTAGTATGGGGGGTGAATAGGTACTTGCTTTGCTACGCCCTCACGCTTTGCAATTTTCAATGTTTTGTTTTGCTAATAAGGCTAAAAATGGCCAAATTTTAAAAATTTTCTTAGTTTTCATAAGTGTTTTTAAGACACGAATGTATATTTTCCGTTGGGTAGAATAAGAGTTAATTTTTGACTTGATGGGCATTTGGAGCCATTTACATTCCTTAACCCGCTCAATTCAAGTTTTGCTAGACTTTTATATAGGGAGTTTCAAAACGCGAAAGTATTAATTCATTCGGGTTAAGAACAAGAACTTTTCGCAAGTTCCTATAATTGATTCTAGAAAGTCACTTATCAAGGGAACTTTAAAACGCATTCTCTAAACTTGAAAAAGTCCAAGAAAGTGCAAGATCCTATAGGTGGCTTGAAAACCCAAAACTTTGATTTGATATAGTCTTAATGAAAGCTAATCCAAATTTGGCTTAATTTTGACTTGCATGGCTAAGTATTCACGAGTCTCTTTAATTAGAGGTCTTTATATAGTGAAGAACGAGAAATGATAGAGTTAGACAAGTGATCATGCTAAACGTAGAACATGAAAGTGTTCTTTCAAAAACTCATATGTTTTTAATTGTGGCTTTTTCTTCCCATAAGATCAATGCATTAGGAATAAATCATAATTGCAATAAGTAAGGTCGTACGATTTGAAAGGTTACTTAGCCTCTAGCGCAAGATCGTTTAAAAGTTGCTCGGGGTTGAATAGAGTTCATAGCCAAGGCATAACTTATTGAAGCGGGACGCGAAAATTGGCGATCATCCAAAAAGGCCCTAACAAGGCATGAGGAGCTCTATTTTTGCTAAAGATCCAAAGATGATGTGAAGTATCATTATTCCTAAATCAATATGAAGGATCGAGACACACGACGAGAAGCAATTACTCCCCTAAAGAATGGAGAAAGTCTATCCAAAAAGACCCTAACAAGGTATGAGGATAAATATATCCAAGTCCGAAAAGGAGGCGGATCGTTGTATATCAAAATCCAAAGTAAAGATTGAAGAAAAATGATGAAGTCGTGGTCCTATATGAAGAATCTCTCAAAAATGTCAAGTGAAGAAATTCCAAATATATGAAGAGAAGACCATAATTTCAAGAACGTCTTCCCAAGATTTAAAGTATGAAGTACATGCCAAATATCGGTCCGAGAAAGGTCTCAAATCGTGAAACGAGTTATGCCAAGATATGAACTTAAGGAGATACACGAGAAGCCGTTTTAAAAGATTTTGTCCTTCGGCTAACTATTGATCAAATCGTGCTACTTTGCTTTCGGACTAATAACTACTCAAATAAGTCAATATGAATCACTCGTGATCCATGACAATTAGATAAAAAATGCTAGTAACCCATTTCCTTTTATAATAACTAGGATTGCGGGGAGAAAAAGTATTACACAATTTGGACGTATGAGTAGTGTTAGCATTGTGACTTGTACCAACAATGATCTCGTTTTTTCACTTAGCATGGAATGTATGACAATCAAGGATGACGAAGTTTACTCTAAGGGACATTTACTTGTTTCTATTCTTTGACCCTAAAAGTCACTTTTTGTGATGAAAATCATATGTTATGTCTTTTACACATCTTCGTAGTATGTTGCAAGTCTTTTTACTTTTCAATAAAGGTTAATAAAATTGAACTTTGGTGATGCTTAGAGAGTTTATTCTAGCATTGCGTGAGGGCACGGCAATGGTTTAGTATGGGGGAGTGATGAGATGGCATTTATACATGATCTCATCGTTCTTTTCGGACTTTAAATGCATAAAAATGTCATAAAATACCATATATATGCTTGTGTTTGTTTACTTGTGTATTCTAGGTATGGATATCGTGAAAAAGACAAAAGATCACAAGTTACAAGGAAAAACGGACACGAGAAACGAAGCCGTACATAGAACCGGGCCCTAATCATGGAATTCTCAACAAATACCCTTGAAGACTTGAAGACAAACAAGATTGATCCTCATTTATTGAAGAAATGACACTTAAAACCCTTGTATATTCATAATTACAAGTTTGGTCCCTCAAGTTTGTCAAAATTACACAAAAGGTCCCTCAACTTTGAAGAAATGGCAAGATTAGTCCCTCAACAAATCAAAATTGCCAATAATGGTCCCTCATGAAGTCAAAGTTACAATGAAGACCTTTGAAGATCAAGAATGTTCAAAATCAGTCCTTGAAATATCTCAAAATGGCAAAAAGAACCCTTGAAAACCCTTTTGAAAAGTTATGTGCCAAAATTGCCAAGTGGTGAAAGTTGTTACAAGTATAATTGGGCACTGACAGACTTTTATCTCCAAGTGACAAAAGAAAGGAAAGAGGAGGGCTAATGTTGTGCATATGAAACATTTAAACACAAAAATGCGCCAAACACTTCCCCAATCCTATAAAAACGGATCAAAAGTTGTTACTGTAGCAGTCAAGAACCCAGATTTTACACCAACTTAAACAAAGGGTAAAATGAAATTACCCTTACCCACACTTGATTCACAGGCCTATAATCTCATCCCAACCTTAAAACACTCACTCCCACTCACCAAATGGCCCCACCACCAAAACCGTTTCACCATCATGTGACAACTTCCTCACCAAGGATTGCCACGTGTCAAGATCAACAGCCCACATCACTTGCTTCATCACAAAGCTATTATAAACGGTTTGGATGCATTTTGGACAACTCACATCAAGAAAACGTCTAGAAGACTTAGGGCATTTAGGGAATTTCACTTCTAGGGTTTGTGAATAGTGTTTAGCCAGGCATTTTCCTATAAAAGGAGACCTCAACATGTGAGAGTCCCTTTGTTCCAGATTTTAGCTTTTAATCTTTGTAATTCCTTTTTATGAAATAAAGTTTGAATTTCTTAAAATTTTGAGTTCTAATCTGTTATTTATAAAAGTTTGGTGTTTGAGAAGCTAAAATCTGAGTTCCATTTATATGTTTGAAGGTTTTTGAGGCAAGGTTTTAGTTGATAAAGCTTGGGCTTCAAAAATCAGAAAGTTGGCATTATTTTTGATCTCACTTTGTGTTTGTTCATCTTAGCAGCATTGGAAGCTGGTACTTGTTCTGCTAGTACCTCAGCTCAAACAATCCAGGGCCTGGATGTAGGTCTTGGAGGTTTGCACCTTCTTCCCTTTTCATTTTCTCTTTAAGTTTCTGATTATTTGTGATTTTTGTGGATTATTGCTTGAATCTGTGGTATTGTGGTTGATTATTGTTGATTTGGTTTTGTTTGATGTTAATGAGGTGTTACTGATCTGATTTGTGGGTTGAATCTTCATAAGCCTTTGAAAATTTGTGAAAATAAGTTTTAAAAGGGTGTTTGGGATTACTGCATAAGTTGGATTTGTGTCTTGTTAAGTGCTTGTGTGTTGTATGCAAGTATTGGTATCTGTTATTTGGGAGCATATGTTCATCTGTTTGCAGGTTTTGAGGCTTTGAACACATTGATTCATAGATTGGCTATAAAATCTTCATAACTTGGTAAAATTGGCTAGGATTTTGAGGACACCTAGATCTAAGCATAGGTTAAGGGTAACAAGTGCTAAATCATAGTTAATCACACCAGGGTAGAAGAATTTGGGGCTTGAAATTGGATCAAGTGTCAAGTATATCAGCAAACTGTTTCTGCATATTGTTCTTTGTTCATCAGAAACTTTTTATGCTTTGATCTTGCTATTTACTTTGATTCAGTGTTTGATTCTTGTTGCTTTGTGTTTATTGTTAGTTTATATAGCTTGTGTGTGCATCTGGTTAAGTTTGGTTGGCTTATTTTGCTTAAATCTGCTTATTAAGTGCTTAACTGCTTATTTGCTTATCTAGAGCATATCTGTGGACTGTTTGGCTTATTGTGGCTTATTGTGTGGATCATTTTGTGATTTTATTGTTGCTATTGACTCCTTGTAGTTCACTGATCACAAGGGTGCCTTTGTTTCCAATTGAATCAAACCAGAACTCTCAAATAAGCTTGGTCAATTAGTCAAAGCAGTGGGAACTCCTTTCCCATGCTGGTTGCCACTGATAGTGCAAATTTTGTGTCAGCTAATCAATAAGCTATAATAGCTTATTTTAACCAGCAACAACTTTGTTTTTGTAATAGGTGCTCATATTTTGACCCATTTGTTCATCCTGGAGCATTTGGGTGGTTGACTTTTAGGTTTGACTAGAAAACCAACTCCTTTGACTTTTACATAAGTTCATTTGTGCTTATTCTGGCTTATTGCTTGTGCTTATTGGATTTTTGTTGATTGATATTGCTTATTGAGTCCATTTGAAAGCTTTTGCAAGTTGAATCAGCTTCTGAGGTGCATTATTTCTCAAAAACGACTACTTTGTCGTTTTGTGGATTTTTGCTTTTCTATTTTCTGGCTTATTGAGTGTGCTTATTGGAAATTTATTTTGACAGATCTCTTAAGCATCCTAAAAGAGGGTTGTGTGTCAAATTAGAGCTTATGGCATTAGCTTATGGCTTAATGGGCTGAAAAGCCCAATAAGAATAAGCTTTGTGTTCAATAAGCTGTGATAAGCACATTTTAAGCTTTTGGGCCTTTAGAGTTTTGTTCTTAGAATTGAATTTTAAGCCAGATAGGGCTTTTCCAAGTCAATTGGGCCAAGTTTGACTTTTTGGGCCCAAAAGCCCATTTAGGTTGACTGAATTTGGATTTGGCCCATTTGAGGGCCCACTAGGGGTATTTTGGTAATTTCACTTTCATTTTCTGATTATTTAGGTTAAAATAAACTAGTTTACAAGTTTTTAGAATTTTTTATAATTTTTGGATTTTTAATATTATTTTATTATTATTTTATTATTATTTTTAAAATTTCACTTTTTCCAACTTTTTACATTTTTCTTAGGTTAAATACTTTAAAATAGGAATTTAGCAACATTTAGAATAATTTTATCACTTTTAGATTAATTTTTATAATTATTTTAAGTTTTAATAGTTTTTAAATCATTTTAAATAGTTTTTATTGTTTTTAAAATTTCTAAAAATAGTTTTTAATCATTTTAGGTCATTTTTGAGTTTTATCAATTGAAAAATCTTTATTTGGGCTTTTTGATAATTTATTTGATTTTTAGGGCTTTAATTAGCATTTAAAAATTGAATATTTAATTATTTAAAAGGTTTGAAAAATTTTTGATCATTGGTAAACTCTTAGTTTATTATTTTTGATTTTTGGTGAATTTTTGGTAATTTTTAGAATTTATTTTTATTTTTTTGGTTTTTAAGGTTCTACGTTTTAACTTTATAGTAGTGATTTTGTATTAATTTTTATTTTTACGTCTTCGTCATTTTCTCTTCTAATCCCCTTCTAAACCAAATATTAATCTCAAATCTTGTACATCTTAGTCACACACATATACCTCCTTGGGAAACGAACTTAATTGGGTCGTTAACACTTGATTTTTCCTAAAGTCGTTTGTTCAATACTTACCGCTTTTACGCCTTTTTCCTAAAGGGTGTAATTTACCACAATCATTTACATACACCGTCTTTGGTGACAGTCCGACATTTCAGAAAATAAATTTTTCCATGAATATTATTTTGGAGTTTTAAATTTGAGTTGGTTCATAAACTCACAAATTTACGAGAAGAGATTAGGACTTACGATTTTATTTTAACGTCCTTTACGACTAAACCGGAAACCTTAGGATTACGTATTTACGTTTTCGAACTCCGTTTTTGATGAGACAATTTTTATTAGATTCGTTTTGTGCCGTTGATTCATAATTTATAAAAACGTTTTTCGTAAAACGACCCGAGGGCACGCAAATCGAGGAAACTAGAATCGAGGAGTACCCGTAAATAAATGGGGATGAGACAAGTGGGACACTTGTCCCACCCCCAAAACCGGCCAACATTAAGCTACAACACATCTATGATGTGTCGTAACCTTAACAATTTAGCTAACACATGGCTTAGCTTACATTGTAAGCATTCCACTACACAAAACCAACAACTCATACCACTCTCCTCATTTCCATCCATGCAAAACAACCATTTCCTCTCCTCCTCTCTTGCTATGCCGTCCCATTTCTCCACAAAACACCACCATTCATACAAAATTTAACCATAAACACATGTTATAATTAACATATGTTAATCTCCATTCAAAAAGATGAAGATTGGTGCAGTTATAACATCCAAGGAGGAGTTTTCATGGAGTAGTAGGGCTGATTTTCCACAAGGAGTCTATGAAGAATGGTGGTCTTGAAGATGGTCTTGGTGCATCGCAAGTTTCTCCATCAAAATCCATGTTTTGATCACAACCTACATCATCATGGTGGTATAAAGATTGTCCTCCTCATCTTCTTGTTATTTTGATTATGTAAACATGTATTTTATTTCCTATTGTATATGTATATGATGATTATATGATGATAAAAATGTTATGTGGGGATTTGGTGTTGATAAACATGATTAAAAAGGTGAAAAACTATAAAGAACAAGGCTAAAATCTTGCTTAAAAGTGATGGCTGTATAAAACAGTAAAGAAACAGGTCATGGACTGATAAAATGATGAAGTAGAATCCATTTACATAAGCTATATGTCTTGTACACAAGTGAGAGTTGGCCATGCAATGGAATCATTGTAATGAGTGAGATATGATCAAAACAAGTTTAAGATACAAATCTGAGCTCACTGTTTTGGATGATTTTTAGAAAATACTTAGAAGATGATTCAACAGTAGCTATAGTAGAGTTAAATGTAGCACATATCATGTAGTTTATGTGATAAAAATTTGAGGTTCTATCTCCATATAGAACTCTAGATATGACAGTTTTGGTGAAAGTGAAGATAAAAATCAGATTTTTGGAAATTAAAGAATAATACTATTATATAAGCACTCAAAATTTAATAGTATAAAATATAAAATAAAAACCCACTAACTTATGGATTTTATTTACATAAGTATGTAAAAGGTTAAATAAGTGTACATTTTATAAAAATGGTAACTTGTTAAGTTTTATAAGTTATAAAACTATAAACATGATTTTTACGACTTTTTCGGCTAATACCGTAAAATTAACGTTTTTGTTAAATAAAACTTAGATGGTTGGGCCCGTCTAATGTAAACTTTATAAAACTTATATACTGATATATAAACATGTATAACAAGTAAAAACCGATAAGACCCGAACTATAGGACATACGGACGTTAACGGACTTAATTAACGTTATTAGACTAATAAAACAACAAAATGGACTAAAACACTTATAAACTTATTTATTGGACTTAACTCTTTTAGGCCCAACTTGTAAAGTGTAGATACTGATAAAATAAGTATAACAAGGATTAATACAAGTTAAGAACTTATAATAGGCTTATTGAACTTAAAACACGTAAATAGGTAAAACGAGAAAACTAGTATAAAAGTTATCGACACATAACACAAAAATGAGTAACTGAGGATATGTAAACCCACTTTATCATCATATATATAAAATCATCATATGTATACATAATTGTTATTTTTATAAAGTCATTGGACATGAGTCTAAGACGAGTATTATTTGTCTAGGTTTCCGTGATTGAAGCACGTACCGTACGTCCGAATTGCCGATAACCCGCCTTCCCACATCAACGTGAGTTCATAGCCTCGCACTCTTTTAAATGTTTTTATAAATGTTTTATAAACCCGCGAGGGAGATAACATGTTAGTTTTTATTAAATAGGACACCATATGTCCCGATTGCTTATTTATTGATTTTGGACCCGAATGATTGAATGGCCCGATTGTATGACCCGATAAATGATTAAAGGACCCGATAGATGAAATTAAATGGATTATTAAAGTTAGGTTATGTCACTAAAAGTCCCATTAGCATGAATTGTGAACTACCAGGATTTGGTAGACGCTTGTGCATATAATAGTACTATTTGGGGACGATCACCCCAGTTCGCGCCTTGACGGTTGATCCCCGTCGTGCCACATTGATTGGTAAGCGAATTTATGTATGAGAATATTTCCATAGCGTGACCTTTGTGACGACACGCTACTTTAGGTGGGCAAATTGGTATCGGGTTAGCTACCCGTTGTTGGTTTAGTAAGGTAACAATGTCATGCGGCTTATGATAATCCAAAACTAACGAAATATTACTAGACGCACCGAATTACGATGTATTGCCTGACTAGCAATACGGGGTCATACTATTGATATTATGTTCGTGTTTTGGTTTTATATAACCATATTCATATAGCGGTTTTTATTTAATCTATACAACGTTGCAAAACGTATTGTATGGTGTTTTTAACGACAATGATTCGTATAATGGTTTTTAAGGCAAATGCCTATATTATGATTTGATAAAGATTTGTATAAAATGATTTTGGCTATTTTATGGCCTATTACAATGATTTGTACAAAATGCTTTTCAGTAATAATTTTATACCGATGTTATATTGATGGATTTTAATAAACTCTATGAATTCACTCGGCGTTATTGCTGACCTTTTCTTTTAACATGTTTTATCTCAGGTACTTGAAGGTAATTCTCGGGAAGACGACAAGAATTTATGGCCCGCACTTAAACAATATTTTCCATTCAAATACTTTGTAAAACTTTGTATGAAATATAATGACTTGGGACCGATGTAACTTTGATATTTATGAATGGAAATTATTTATTATTAAACGACGCGATTTTTATGCGTTGTCTATGATGTGAGTAATGTGCTATCCCGTAACACCAACTAGTCTTCCGCTGTATTGAGTTGTATAAATTTGGGGGTGTTACAGTTTAGCATCAGAGCTCTCGTTATAGAGAACGAAAGATTTGTAAAACCAAGGTTTTGAATAAAACATTTCAAAATCTTTTTACTAAAAACATTTTTCTAAAAATGTCTAAAAATCTTTTGACTATAACGGTGCCGAAGAATTCTCGAGTTACCGACAAGGCCAGACTGAGAAGTGTTATTTTAATATATATATAACTTGGACTATATATATATATATATATGATGTAATTTTATTACATGATTGTTTGATGATTATTTTGATATTCATACGAGGTATTTATACGACGTAGATTGTCACAAGTAACCCTAACACCCCTAGCAAATCAATCGAAGCTATTCTCGTAGGAATTCTAGCTATCCTAGATCTAAACCAAGTTGTGGATATTTATCATCCCAACAAATGGTTGATATTCGTAGAAATGTAGATATTAGTAGATTGTGATATTGAAAAATAATTGGCGAGATTAAATCTGATATCGATGTCATGACGATCTTTTCTTATAGAGTGGAGTTTGACAAAACGTTACCACCTAGAAAGATGTCATCTGATTCGTTGTCATCCAATTCTTAAATTTGAAATCGAAAGGGTGAATGTTGCACTTGAGGCTGTTATTGGAACCATTACCCAAAAGCCTCATGCCACTAATACCTTTCCGAGAAGTCTAAGTTGAATGATCAAGTCATTTCATATTAATGACTCATTTGATAATTGTTGTTGTAAGAGCTAATAGGATTGGAAATTAAGTGTTGATTTATATTGAGATTGTATTGCCTTTACAAGGCCGAAGAATAAGATTGAAAGTATTGGAGAATGAAGTAGGATATCGACTTGAGTACAAAATTTGTTAAAACTTGAATAAAGTGAAATTTAACTCGTATGGAATATGAGATTATTAATAGAAGTCGTTAAGTTTTGTGATTGAATTATAAGGTTTTAATTGATTGTTGATTCGTATTAAGGGTTGTTCCTAGGCCATTGTCCACTGACGAGGATGCCAGTGTCCAAGAAATGAATTGAAGAAATCATCTTCTGAATTGAGACCGATGGATCTTCTGGGACATATGGAACACCTAATGACTCTTGTAGATTAGTATTCATTGTGGTATCTTTTCAAAATAATCCCTAACTTAACTGAGACATCAGTTGGTAGGATGAGATCTTGGAATTGTATGACATAGTGACACATAATGTGTTACGGTACAATTTGACTTGTTTGTGATTAATAAAAAGACTACCTTTGATTGCTAAATTCTACATGTATCGATGTTATCTATCTTTTCTTGCTTGTCTCTAATGTTCGCATTAGTGATGCAATCATTGAACAAGTACTCATATCAAATTGAGTTACGTTGTGGATTATTCTTTTGAGTGCCATCGAGGTCATGAACCTCATGATTAAGTGGCTAAGCTCATTTCCTATTATATTGTAGTTAGTTCTTGGTGAACAACTCTTCATCACTCTTTTGCAGATCACACATTGTTTTTATAAAGTCAAAACGGTATCCTTTGAGAAAATTTAATTTTCATCACAATAAGGATTATTTGAAGTGAGATTTATAAGTGATTGATATCAAAATGAAGTTGTTTATGAAACGCTTTGGAAACTTTATTATTTCCATAACAAAGAAAATCTTTGTAAATATATTCTTGATTCTTATTTAAGAATTAAGCATGAAAAGGTTTTTATTATAAACATGATGATAAAATCTTGACGAACTGAGTATTGCATCGTTAATCTTGAAATTGTATATAGTTGCGCGCCTACATACGCTTTGGAATGGACCATGCAAGGCTGATTAGTAGTCACCATAAAACTAAAGAATAAACACTACATTTTCTTTGAGGATTGTGAAAGATTAAATTTTAATGAGATCTGCAAGAAGTGAAAAATAGGGACATAGTGTTAGGGACACCTACATATGTGCCTGTAGCATCTATTCTTCTGATTCGAATTTACTCATCTGTGGAAATTGTCTTATTTGACAATTGACAATTCTTTCTTGTCCAATTCTCCCGTAGTGAGATTCTTAGGAAAAGTATTTGATTATCGAGTGTTGATACCCAACTGGATGTATTGACATTCTTATCATTTCTTATAATTTGATTTCATTTGAATGACCTGGGTAACGATCCGAGGAGCTTTCGAATGCGTACTCAAATTATGAAAACATGGGATATATTCATATTCATTAAATGTTTTCGTCTGTATCTGATTTGAAATTCTCTCGCGTAGATTATGCGTTGACCTTACTCTTTTAAGGTTAGTTGTTTCTCCATATATCCTTGAAATTTGTGAAGGATTATGAGTTATTATTAGTCTTTTGATAAGTTCACATCTTGTCGACAGCAATGAAACTAGAAAGTTAATAGTGCCAGTAGAATGGATTGATTGATTATGACATGACGACATTGTCTTAATTGATGGGAACTCGAGTAGAATTCCCCTAAATGATAAGATGTTGATTATCAAAAGTGATCTAAATAACTCTTGATGGATGACGATATCCTGTATTTAGACTTAAAATTTTACCGTGAATGGTTATGAATTAATCATAAATATTATAATCTAGAAAGAACTTAAAATAAAGGTATTAAAAGATGTTTATGTTATCTAAAACTTTAGTAAGTATTTGTTGATGAGTTACCTAGACTTTCGCCATTAAGGCAAGTTGAAATTGGTATTGATTATATTCCCGGTGCTGCACTTGTGGCTTGTGCACTGTACGTCAGCACCATCTGAATTTAAGGAATTATCGTACAACTGAGGGAGTTGTCGGAAAAAGATTTTATTATACCAAGCCTGTCATCATGAAGAGCTATGGTGCTATCATTTCTTATATTTATAGATTACTGTGAACTGAGTAAATTGACAATCGAAAACGATATCCATAACTCGAAATGGAAGATTTGTTCGATCATTTACAAGGTTCTAGCGTTTGTTTATAAGATTTGATCCACAACATGGTTATCCTCAACTTCGCATCTGCGAAAAAGATTATGTATTCCAATCACTACATTTGGTACTTGTAATGAACATTATGAGTTTCATGTGATGTCGTTTGGATTGATCAATGCACATGTGGCATTCATAAATTTGGTGAATCACGTGTGTAGGCTGTAAATTGATAAATTCATGCTTGAGATCATTAAGGACCAATTGTTTGTATATAAGAATAATAATGAGTTAATACTTAGTTATAAATTGCCCTGAATTGGCTAAACAATGAAAACCTATACCTTAAATATTTAACATGTGATTAAGGACTTAATCCTTTATATGATTTAACCGTGTGATTAATAGATAATGGAAGCTATATTGACTTTTCAAAGATTAGAACCATTAACGCTTAGGGATTAAAAACTTAATCCTTTACATAAAATGACCGTTGGATTAATAATGGTAAGATGTATGCATATAGACTCTTCAAAAAAATTAAGAGCCCTTTAAGACTTTGGATTTTACCAAAAAGAAATGGAAATATATTTTGACAAATGTTTTAACAAAGGATTTTTAAGGGATTATTCTCTTATACACAAACCATTTAACTAAACTTCTGTTTAGGGGTAAATGTTTGTGTATACCTCAACATAACTTAAGAAGGATTGAGTAAAACCATTTATACCATAACCTGAAAACTTAAAACGACAATTTTTGCTTTTCAACTAAGAAAACTTTGACCAAAGTATAAACAAAGGTTTTTCGAACATTTACGAATCCTATTAATTATTTTCGATAAATCAACAAAAATCTTGTTAATTAAATTCAAATTATTTTAAACATTTTCATATAATTGGACGGACTAAGAAATTTAACATCTTTATGTTTACATTTCATAAAAATTGAATATTTAATATTTAATTAATTGTGATAATTATCGTCGCTTTAGACGACGGATTGAGTAAAACGGACAAAAAATAATAGTCGAGATAGAATTAAAACTTAGAAAATATGAAGAAAGGTGAACGTAATTACTGACGCATAATATAGAAAGAATATCTGAGTGAATTGTGGACATGATAATTATATCATCATGAGAGATGAATATAGATACCGACGCAGTATGTAGAAAAGATAAAGAACCAATTACGACATGTTCCTTAATAATGAAGGTGCAAAATAATTTGCCGAACAATATAAAAAAATAAACAATGATTGTAAAAAGATAATATAGATAATAAAAGGGGTTCGCGGCTAGTGTGAACCATTAGAATTAAGGAGCTAATGGCATTAAATGTTTTAAAGACCACATGTGATTGCCTAAATATGGAGATTGTGAGATATAGTTATGTTGGAATTTGTAAGTATAAGTATTCTATTTATGTCATTTATGACTAAAAGTATCTTTGTCTGAAGAAGTTGTACTAATGGCAAATCATGAAGGCAGACATCGCCTCATACATTAGTTAACGTCTAGCTATTGCAAAGGTCATCATCTGAATTTGATTCGATTTGGGTCATCGTCGACAGACTGACCAAATCTGCTAATATCATTCCCTTTAATGATAAATGCAAAAGAGTTATGTAAACATAGTGTGCCTGTATCGAACATCTTTATCAAGATCCTCGCTTCGCATCGAATTTCTAGAGATTTGCTCAGAAATAATTGAGAACGAACCTTGATGAGAGTACTATGTACCACCCCAATCGAAAGGACGAGGTAAAGTAACGATACAAAGTAATATAAGTGCTGTTTTATGTTTGAATGATTGACCTTTGGTAATGAACCGTATAATCGTTTTCCTTTGGAAAGATTATCGTTGATAATCATCGTATTAGGATTGAGATCGAATCTTGTTAGAATCTATATTAGAGCATCTGTAAGCAGGAGTTGAGATAAAGACACCCGACATACACCCACTGTGAGTTGGACATGTCTTCTAGGTTTAAGGTTTCCTATGATGGCGAACCTAACCTTACAAAATACCCGACCCGCGAGATCTGAAATGATTGTTAAAATTAGGATCTGATTATTGACTGCCGATAGTGGGCAGGAGGTTATGTGAATATGAAATGTAGATCTTGAAGTGCCAAATGGGTAGCGAAGTTATGCCACAATTTTTATCCTTGGAAAAATGAATTCATGATATGACAAATCATGGGATATAATTCCCCGTTGTATGGGACCATTGAGATGATATAAAAGATTGGTTTGAAAGGCATATAAGCTGGATCTACCCTAGGACTTCAAAGACTGCGTAAATTATGTTTCGTATATCGCACTTGATGGAATATCTATCAAGTGAGAATCTGATTATTCTTAGTAGAGCTTAGTTCGGCGAAAAGTTGCATTCATCAGAAACCCATGAACAACATGGATAGAGAAAGTAAGTCAACATTTAGCCTGATCTTATTCCCGTAGTTACGTTTGATGAAACTCGCATATTATAATGGATTACACTTGTGAGAAAAGACCGAATGTGGAGGAAATACCCACATGGCTTTAACTCTATAAGAAGCGAGTAGTAAGATGATCTTTGAGGACAAAGATCCTGTTTAGGGGTAAATGCTGTGACAATCCGTCAATTTATGGTTGATATTTTATTCTCAATATTTATTTGAAAACATTATTTTAATGTTACAATATGAACTCAATTATTTTTGGGAAGTAATTTGGATTTACGACTTGAAGTAGCACCGACTACGTCTAAACCGGAGGATTCTACGTTACGTGCTTACCTTTACATACACCGTCTTTGGTGACAGTCCGACATTTCAGAAAATAAATTTGTCCATGAATATTATTTTGGAGTTTTAAATTTGAGTTGGTTCATAAACTCACAAATTTACGAGAAGAGATTAGGACTTACGATTTTATTTTAACGTCCTTTACGACTAAACCGGAAACCTTAGGATTACGTATTTACGTTTTCGAACTTCGTTTTTGATGAGACAATTTTTATTAGATTCGTTTTGTGCCGTTGATTGATAATTTATAAAAACGTTTTTCGTAAAACGACCCGAGGGCACGCAAATCGAGAAAACTAGAATCGAGGAGTACCCGTAAATAAATGGGGATGAGACAAGTGGGACACTTGTCCCACCCCCAAAACCGGCCAACATTAAGCTACAAAACATCTATGATGTGTCGTAACCTTAACAATTTAGCTAACACATGGCTTAGCTTACATTGTAAGCATTCCACTACACAAAACCAACAACTCATACCACTCTCCTCATTTCCATCCATGCAAAACAACCATTTCCTCTCCTCCTCTCTTGCTATGCCGTCCCATTTCTCCACAAAACACCACCATTCATACAAAATTTAACCATAAACACATGTTATAATTAACATATGTTAATCTCCATTCAAAAAGATGAAGATTGGTGCAAGTTATAACATCCAAGGAGGAGTTTTCATGGATTAGTAGGGCTGATTTTCCACAAGGAGTCTATGAAGAATGGTGGTCTTGAAAATGGTCTTAGTGCATCACAAGTTTCTCCATCAAAATCCATGTTTTGATCACAACCTACATCATCATGGTGGTATAAAGATTGTCCTCCTCATCTTCTTGTTATTTTGATTATGTAAACATGTATTTTATTTCCTATTGTATATATATATGATGATTATATGATGACAAAAATGTTATGTGGGGATTTGGTGTTGATAAACATGATTAAAAAGGTGAAAAACTATAAAGAACAAGGCTAAAATCTTGCTTAAAAGTGATGGCTGTATAAAACAGTAAAGAAACAGGTCATGGACTGATACAATGATGAAGTAGAATCCATTTACAGTAAGCTATATGTCTTGTACACATGTGAGAGTTTTCCATGCAATGGAATCATTGTAATGAGTGAGATATGATCAAAACAAGTTTAAGATACAAATCTGAGTTCACTGTTTTGGACGATTTTTAGAAAATACTTAGAAGATGATTCAACAGTAGCTATAGAAGAGTTAAATGTAGCACATATAATGTAGTTTTTGTGATAAAAATTTGAGCTTCTATCTCCATATAGAACTCTAGATATGACAGTTTTGGTGAAAGTGAAGATAAAAATCAGATTTTTGGAAATTAAAGAATAATACTATTATATAAGCACTCAAAATTTAATAGTATAAAATATAAAATAAAAACCCACTAACTTATGGATTTTATTTACATAAGTATGTAAAAGGTTAAATAAGTGTACATTTTATAAAAATGGTAACTTGTTAAGTTTTATAAGTTATAAAACTATAAACATGATTTTTACGACTTTTTCGGCTAATACCGTATAATTAACATTTTTGTTAAATAAAACTTAGATGGTTGGACCCGTCTAATGTAAACTTTATAAAACTTATATACTGATATATAAACATGTATAACAAGTAAAAACCGATAAGACCCGAACTATAGGACATACGGACGTTAACGGACTTAATTAACGTTATTGGACTAATAAAACAACAAAATGGACTAAAACACTTATAAACTTATTTATTGGACTTAACTCTTTTAGGCCCAACTTGTAAAGTGTAGATACTGATAAAATAAGTATAACAAGGATTAATACAAGTTAAGAACTTATAATAGGCTTATTGAACTTAAAACACGTAAATAGGTAAAACGAGAAAACTAGTATAAAAGTTATCGACACATAACACAAAAATGAGTAACTGAGGATATGTAAACCCACTTGATCATCATATATATAAAATCATCATATGTATATATAATTGTTATTTTTATAAAGTCATTGGACATGAGTCTAAGACGAGTATTATTTGTCTAGGTTTCCGTGATTGAAGCACGTACCGTACGTCCGAATTGCCGATAACCCGCCTTCCCACATCAACGTGAGTTCATAGCCTCGCACTCTTTTAAATGTTTTTATAAATGTTTTATAAAACCGCGAGGGAGATAACATGTTAGTTTTTATTAAATAGGACACCATTTGTCCCGATTATTTGTTTATTGATTTTGGACCCGAATGATTGAATGACCCGATTGTATGACCCGATAAATGATTAAAGGACCCGATAGATGAAATTAAATGGATTATTAAAGTTAGGTTATGTCACTAAAAGTCCCATTAGCATGAATTGTGAACTACCGGGATTTGGTAGACACTTGTGCATATAATAGTACTATTTGGGGACGATCACCCCAGTTCGCGCCTTGACGGTTGATCCCCGTCGTGCCACATTGATTGGTAAGCGAATTTATGTATGAGAAGATTTCCATAGCGTGACCTTTGTGACGACACGCTACTTTAGGTGGGCAAATTGGTATCGGGTTAGCTACCCGTTGTTGGTTTAGTAAGGTAACAATGTCATGCGGCTTATGATAATCCAAAACTAACGAAATATTACTAGACGCACCGAATTACGATGTATTGCCTGACTAGCAATACGGGGTCATACTATTGATATTATGTTCGTGTTTTGGTTTTATATAACCATATTCATATAGCGGTTTTTATTTAATCTATACAACGTTGCAAAACGTATTGTATGGTGTTTTTAACGACAATGATTCGTATAATGGTTTTAAGGCAAATGCCTTTTGATAAAGATTTGTATAAAATGATTTTGGCTATTTTATGGCCTATTACAATGATTTGTACAAAATGCTTTTCGGTAATAATTTTATACCGATGTTATATTGATGGATTTTATTAAACTCTATGAATTCACTCGGCGTTATCGCTGACCTTTTCTTTTAACATGTTTTATCTCAGGTACTTGAAGGTAATTCTCGGGAAGACGACAAGAATTCATGGCCCGCACTTAAACAATATTTTCCATTCAAATACTTTGTAAAACTTTGTATGAAATATAATGACTTGGGACCGATGTAACTTTGATATTTATGAATGGAAATGATTTATTATTAAACGACGCGATTTTTATGCGTTGTCTATGATGTGAGTAATGTGTTATCCCGTAACACCAACTAGTCTTCCGCTGTATTGAGTTGTATAAATTTGGGGGTGTTACAAGTAAATAATTCATCAAAGAACGATTGAAACAGCGTATCCCATTCATTCCTAGAAGGTGGTGTAAATGATGATGAAGTAGGGTTATTTGGGACAAGACCAGAACTAATGTTACTGGGTCCCATTTCATGAAGTGCGGGTTCAGAGCTGCTTTGCTCAGAAGCAATTGTTGTCAGCTTATCAAAATCAACATTCATAGTTTCGAGGATCTTTCGAGAATTACGGTTGTAGATTCGGTATGCCTTGTTTGTGGGTGCATAACCAATGAAGATACCAATATCAGCCTTGGGTTGAAGTTTTCCCAAATTGTCACCATCATTATTCCGATAGCAAAGAGAACCAAATACATGAAGATATGATAAATCTGGTACTTTTCCATGTAGAAGCTCATAAGGTGTTTTACAATGGCGTTTACGAATTAGTGACCGGTTTTGGGTGTACACTGCTGTAGATACTGCTTCTTACCATAAAAACAATGGAGCCTTTGCGCAAATTAACATCGTTCTAGCAACTTCCATAAGTGTGTGATTTCGCCATTCAACGACACCGTTTTGTTGTGGAGCGCGAGCAACAGATGTTTCATGAGAAATGCCAACTTCTTCATAGTAATCACGCAAGATTTGATTCACAAATTCAGTTCCATTATCTGTATGAATGCGTCGGACGGTAGTGTTGAGACGCACTTGCATCATCTTGAGAAATCCGATGATGAATTTAGGTGCCTCATTTTTTTGTAAGAAATTTCACCCATGTAAACTGAGAGTAATCATCGATAATGACGAGGATGTACTTTTTACCACTAAGACTTTCAACACGTATTGGCCCACAAAGATCCATATGCAACAAATAAAGTTTCTCTTGGTTGGTGTCTTCAGTCTTGGGTTTGTATGATTTCTTAGTGCTTTTCCCCATAGTACACGCAGAACACAAATGATCCTTGTGAAATGTAAGTTTAGGAAGACCACGAACAAGTTCGTATTTCGCCAAATGATTAATAACGTCAAAGTTAAGATGAGATAACTGTCGATGCCATAACCATGACTTAGTCTTTGATGATTTGGAGAGAAGACATACGGGAGAAGCGGCCATCATATCTTGTAGAGACAAAGTGTACAAATTATTCCCTCGAGTACCTTTCAATAAATCAACCCCTTCCAAATTTCGAATGAAGCAAGTATGCTCTCGAAAAGCAACTTCTTGGTTTGCATCACAAAATTGTCCCATAGAAAATAAGTTGTGACCAAGACATTCTGTAAAACCCGTAAAAATAAGGTCATAATTTAATTCTACTTTCAATTATTTTGAAGTATTTTATAACGTTAAATACTATTATGCTTAACGGTTTAAGTTGAAACCGATATTAAATATTATATTTTAATATTTTTACGAGTAACGAGGACTACTAGTAATCGCGATACCGACGAATGCCTAAAATTTTATATTTTATTATCGATCGTTTCGATATTCAATATTTTCGACGATATTGTTTTAATTACGTATCGAGTCGTTATATTATTATTTTTCGTGTGGGTTTAAACTTTTAAGTATTTTTACGAAACCCGAGTCCCATAAATATTTGTAAAATTTACTAATAGTCATTTCCCGCTTTTTAACTTAAAAGCTACATTTTAGTCCAAAACTATCCAATATCTACAAGTTACACCCTACCTACACTATATAAAGTTTTTCCACTAAAACTTTCTCATTTATCTTACTAAAAAAATCACACAAATCCTCTCCCCTCCTCCTTGTACAAACCTTCCAACACCATCACCTAAAACCATCATCAACATTTTTTTAAGCCAAATTCAAGAGAAACCAAGCAAAGTCCCTATCCTAAAATCATCTTGTGAGTATTTTGGTACCATTTTTATAAACATGCAACCATATTAATTTTTCAAGAAAAGTTGGTGATGTTTGATCCAAATTTGTTGTATGCATGTGTTAGTATTGATGATCAAGAGATTTTCATGTTATGTTTTTGTTAAAAAGTTGATTTTTAATTTTTGGATTTTTGATTTTGATGATGATACATTTGTTAGGAATGGTTTATGATGATATTAGGGGCTTAGGTTGATGACAAAAGTTGTTGGAATTGATCAAAAACATGATTTTGTAAGGGATGTTAATAGTCAATTTTGGGCAGTAGGTTTGAGGTCATTTTCGGAAATCTTAAGTCTGAATATAGGTTGTTATTATGGGATTATGTCGTAGAGAATTTCGTTAGCTTCGATTTGATATAAAGTAGGCCTTCCAACTCCAAACGAGGTGGAAGATACACTAGTTTGATTTTCGTGTACCGGGAGACGAGTGTCGACACAATCCGAAAATTGTTGTCGATATTTGGATCGAATCTCGGGGACCATAAAATGAGTTTCGAAATGATTCAAGGGCTGTTCTCAGGCTCAAAGTTTAGAATTTTGAGTCTATTTTTAGAATCAAGTGTCGGTTTTACAAATGGAGATGTTTAGAATGGTCAAAATGGTTTCGTAAGTCAAGGTCGCTAAACTGTCCGGATTTTGTGATTCAAAGATGAGTCGGGCAGGGAACTTTAGAAGTAAAATCTTTTAATGGGCTCTTGGGAGGAATTTCTACATATAGTAAGTGAGTTCTCTGAGTAGTATCATAAAAATTTGATATGTTTAAGTATGGGAAAACGGCTTGGACATTCGGTATGTTCCGGCAGATTTTTATTAAAGACATAGAATAATAAAATGAATATATAGGAGAGTGTAATAGTATCACTTGTATCGTTTTCTCTCGATTTTGTCGTGATTTTATGAGTCGAGTTTTATATTCTTATGTATGGGTTATTTCTCGAGTCTATTATTAATGAACGCACCTCATTTGATAGGTTGCGGTTCTCGTGTTTGAAAGGCATCATCTATCGTCGGCGATCGTCTCATTACTACTATCGGCTAAGGTGAGTATATAGCCTCGCTTTATACTAGTTATTAAATGATTTTAAACCCGCGAGGGGGAATACATGTTTTTATAAACTTAGAACACAAGATTTTTATGGTATGCTTTGTCCCTCTATGAATGGACCCGTGGTTGCCTTTAAATTGCATTAAGTGATTGCCTTTGTTAAAACCTCAATTATGGACCGTTAATTAACCTATGATAGGTTAACCGCTAGTACAATTAATAGATCTATGGGGGAAGCCGCCCCGGTTCAGTTTTTGTGGACTTGTCATAGAAGCTTAGGCCCGACCTCCACACTGTTTGAGCATATTGTATTGAGAAGTCAGGTATACGGCAATGTACCAAAAATCTAGAGGTAACCGACAATTAATAAATCTCTCGTCTTATTAGACTGATATGGGAGTGTCTAAGGGCTCGGTTCCATGAGCTTATTGCAATTTATGCTATATACAATTATCACTGTTGATGCAAATTATTATTTGATGCTTATAAGCATGCCACAAACTTATAATCTTTGCTTGTGTTCAAATTGATTTCATAAACCTATAGATTCACTCGGCATTTTTGCTGATTGTTTTACTCACATGTATTTCAGGTATTCAAGAAGTGGAAGCTTGGAGGTCACGGGAATGAAGTTGTGCACTACTTTTGTTGTTCAAACTCTTTGATTTAATTATCGTTCCATTTTTAAAACAAACTAATATGTTGTTTTAACTTATCTTTTGGTAACGATTACTTGGGACTACGCTACTCTGACAAATGTTTTAGGAACGATAAATCTAAAACGTCTTTTTTTGAGTCGTTATTTATAAATTATGTGTTGTTGTATCATTGTTTAGCACCCAAAGATGTATTCCGCTGCGTGTAAATTTGGGGGTGTTAAAGATTGGTACGAGAGCCATGAGTTATAGAGAACTAGGTCTTTTTCTAAAAACCTAAACTATAACTGTCGGTTTTATTTTTCAAAGAGTCGGTGCACATGATTTCGCGTGACTTCAGGTTCAAGCTACTTCTGAGATTACAATTTTAGTATGCTTTATTACGTATACCTTATTGCCAAGTAATTATAAATAAATATTATGATCCATTTACGGATATATATTTATATCTAGGATCCCTTTTATCGATATATATTTATGTCGTTAAACTTTTCGATAAAAGTTTATCATTTATTAATGATTAACTTAAATAAATACAATGAATTTTTAAGATCTTTCTGTATCTATTTTTGAAGTATTTAAATTGCTTTTATTGCAAAATTTTTATATTATGACCTTACATACCTTCATCTGCGCGCGTTACTTTTATTGCTTAACCCTTTGAGATTTCTATATAGATATCCAAATCGTCTTCCGACTGTTTGTGTTTAGACGTCTTGAAACGTAATTTCTAGACCATTGTGTAGCTCAATGTGTCTTTGGAATAGACTAACCGCTATCGTGTGAGTCACACATTCTGAAACATTTCCTATAATCGTGTTGAATAATATCATGGTTTTCAAAATATTTTGTTGATTTTTATTATCGTTTTACACGACATGCGAAGATTTAATTCGTTGACATTTATATGTATCGACTCCGAAGTGTATTGTTCACTTATATCTCGGTAACGTCATCATTATTTTATAAATCATCGTCTGGATTATGGCACTAGAATTGGAATACGATTTTACTTATATAAAATTGTATCATTTGTTTTTCATTAACCTTCTCGCTCCCGGAGTGTAGCATGTTAATGTTCCATTCTTTTCTTGTTATGTTTTGTGTTTTTGACAATCTTGGCACCAAGGAGATTTGCCTACATTGCATTTTGGAATCTAAATTACGAACGTCTTTCACCGTCTTGCTTCTTAAATTTCGTGTTGAATACCTTGAAGCATTTTCTGTCGTTCATCATGCTATATTTTATTTGATGCTCATTACGAGATTTATTTTTCGTTGTTATAAAATCCACAAGACATGTGTGTATATATGTATATATTCTGAGCCGTTAAGAAGTGTCGAAAAATACACTTTATGCAGAAACTGTAAGGGCAGTATAAACAGGTCAAAACCTAAAAGTAAAACCTGCGTTTTTAAAATAAAATAGTCAAACCTGCACAGAACTTGCAGGGGTATTTTGGTCATTTTACATTGGTTTTCAGGTCTCGGGTAAAACTAGAAAGTCGTCTGAAACGTCGTTTTGCATCAAAATGCTTTAGACTCTGAGTCTTGGAGATGTCGTTTATCGGGTCAATTAATCGGCTCATATTTAAAAGTTAAATCTGATAGAAAATTCAGAACATGAGTTTTAAATGTTTCTAAGCTGTTTTGATTTCATTTGAGATCGTAAAATTTTAACAAATATTATTTTACAACTAACGAATACTAGTTGCATGTGAAAATATTTAAAAATAGAAACAGTACAGGATTAGCAATTACCGGATTAATGGTGTAATTTAAAAACGAATAACATACTTTCTTAAAAGCATGTTGTGTCGAGTATCTTACAAAGAATGCACATGTGGATTGTTTTATTCTTTTCATATATGTGACTCATTTATCATTCGATGTTATTTTATTTTCGTTTTCTTCTAACTTTCCACTGATTTGAGTTGAGTTCTGAAGTTTTGCCTTCACATTCTTCGTTGACATTCTTGTCACATGTCTCATGGCGTTTTCGTCTAAACCTTATAACCTTTTGAAAACTTAACAACTTGTAACCATTTCATTGGTTGTTTTATGAGCTACTATTTGCCACTTTTTGCAAAACTTTGACTACTTTATACGTTGTCATAATGTCATATTATAAATAAATCTGATATTGTTTTACGATTATTTTCACCAATTATTTTTACTTTGGTCTTATAAAATACTTTTCGTGACATTCAAAGTTGCTTATTGAGTATTTCACAAATTACCTGTTTCCTATAAATTTATAAAATATTTTTAAAATTCGATTTTTCAAATGGCATGGTTTATAAATAAACATAAGAAACGTAATACTTTTCGACGAAACTGAGCACTGCATTGCTATTCCTAAATTATACATGGCCTGATCACCTATGTCTAATTTAGAAGGAGCCATGCTAGGCTGAATAGTAGTCACCTTAAAAATCTTGATAATAAGGAACTTTTTACTTGTATTCATAATAGAATAAAATAAAATGAAATAAAATGAAAAGAAGTTTTGAAAACCCTTATATTTTATGCAAGTAGCACAATTTCTATGCATCCGCATACGTTTTCTTACCTTTTCTTAAACGAATTACGCGCTTATGAATACGTTTTTACTCGACTATCGCTTTTTCACTTGTTACTTCATTTTGTCTTATAACTGATTTCTTTTGACCGTTCGTTTAATTACTGACTGTTGATAAAAGACTTGAAAGTCTCGATGTTTTATCTTTCCTTCTTGTCCAATCTTCTTTATGCGACTGGGTAGATCTTTGGAATGTCTCCGCACGTGAATAATGAATTATCACTAGAGTGATTTCCGTATATCCGGGATGACGTCCGTCACTCTCGTTTGTCTCGAAATCCACTCTTGTGAACTGTGCTTTGACTTCTCTCTTTAAACACTAACATCGTTCATTTGATTTATTTTAATTACAAGTGATTATTAAGAATTTCCTTTGATTAAAATTTTTGTATGGATCTTATTTCCGATCATGTATCGACCACCGCTAAGTTAACGAGCTGATATTGGTGAACCACCGACCGCACTAACAAAATTGACAACTTGTTTAATCTATTATTTCTTGTCGTCTTACCATCAACGCCTTTATTTTATTATTCTCTTTAAGAATTCATACGACATTTGCTTCATCCTCTTTTGTACTGCTGATTTAGTACTAATTGTTGACCATTATTTCCATTCGTATTCGTTTGTTATCTTGTCACATTTCGAAACCCGAATATATCCCTTGTTTATTTTGAAATAATAAACACCTTTATGTATTTCTACAACATATTATAAAGATTTTATGGAACTTGTCTACATTTTCTAATGATTTTCAATTAATGAAATAACCATCACAAGTAAAAGGTCAAATTATACATCATCTTTTGTATAATTAAAACTAATGTTTAAAATGAAATTATGATTTATCTTTTGAACTAATAGACTTATCATACTTTACTTTAAATGTAATGAAATTATCGGTTTAATTTATATTCCTAATAATGATTTAATTTGGAAATTATATTTTCTAATTGTAACCATCAATACGAATTTAATTAATAAATTCATATCATTCTTTCAAAGATTCTTAAGACAACCAAAATAAATTATAAAGTTCTTTAACTTCTATCTTTAATATATCATCTTTATCAAGAAAGTATCTCAATTGAGTTTTAAGGTAATACCAAATCCGGGACGGATAATTGTGACAAACTTTATTTTAATGTTAATATTTAATTCATTCTTCGCTCTCATTTTTCAAGTATTGCGAATTATTATGTTTTACGGTTACGTGATTCGAGATCCCTCGTCGATCGTCAACCTTAAATTATTTTACCACATCTTGCCCGTTTATGCGTTTATTGAATTTATTTTTATCTCGTTTTGTTCCTCGTATTGAAGATCACTATTTTATTCTGAGTTTGAAATGAATCTCGGGAAGCAGTGTATAAGAAGAAATGATAAGTGTCACCAGGATTTATGCGTGTACTTGTGGAATGATTGAGGACCGAATCTCTTAATGAATGGAGCTAAAAAATTTGTTACGACCTCGAGGAGTATGTTGAAGACGACACCGCAAGTGGAAAGACTCTTGAGATCAAGTGGTTATTATCAAGGGTTCGTTCAAGGTTTTCTCGATGATTAACGGTGGAGATCTATACTCGATGTTTATGTTCGACCTTTTATTTTATGTACTTATATGGTGTGTGATCTAGTCAAATGATCGTAAGTTGTGAGAACTTGAGACGGCATCATCTGATGACGTCCGATCATATAGAACACATATTATGTAATATCTTTTTGACTTTCAACGACGATATTTATTGAGACTTTAATGCATGTTGGCGAAAGTGAGATGGTGTCTTTGTATTATTTTTGGAGTAGGGACCCGCGTGTGAGCACTCTCCGATGACGAAAATGTTTTTCTTGTTAGTTCTTTTTGATGTGTGTCCATGGCTATCCGGCCGATGGATATCCTTTAATTTGCAACATTCTTTTTAACTGGACTTATCCGAAAATCCTGTCATCTATTCTTGTTATCGAATGAGCTTCGTGTGATTCATAAAATTTGATGTGTTGAGCCTGACGGGTGACTGGTGGATAAGGATTTATTTATTCCTTTTTGGTGAGATACAACTTGACGACACGTTGCGTTTTGTAAAAGAACCAGTGGAGATCGTGGATCGAGATTCACGTGGGAACGTGAAGACTTCTTTATAAGGAATGCCCTCATCCTTCCGGGTAGTGAACAACTCGTGTATGAGGCGAGTTGAGCACCGGGACGTCGCTCCCTTAAGGTGGTGAGGATGTAAAACCCGTAAAAATAAGGTCATAATTTAATTCTACTTTCAATTATTTTGAAGTATTTTATAACGTTAAATACTATTATGCTTAACGGTTTAAGTTGAAACCGATATTAAATATTATATTTTAATATTTTTACGAGTAACGAGGACTACTAGTAATCGCGATACCGACGGATGCCTAAAATTTTATATTTTATTATCGATCGTTTCGATATTCAATATTTTCGACGATATTGTTTTAATTACGTATCGAGTCGTTATATTATTATTTTTCGTGTGGGTTTAAACTTTTAAGTATTTTTACGAAACCCGAGTCCCATAAATATTTGTAAAATTTACTAATAGTCATTTCCCGCTTTTTAACTTAAAAGCTACATTTTAGTCCAAAACTATCCAATATCTACAAGTTACACCCTACCTACACTATATAAAGTTTTTCCACTAAAACTTTCTCATTTATCTTACTAAAAAAATCACACAAATCCTCTCCCCTCCTCCTTGTACAAACCTTCCAACACCATCACCTAAAACCATCATCAACATTTTTTTAAGCCAAATTCAAGAGAAACCAAGCAAAGTCCCTATCCTAAAATCATCTTGTGAGTATTTTGGTACCATTTTTATAAACATGCAACCATATTAATTTTTCAAGAAAAGTTGGTGATGTTTGGTCCAAATTTGTTGTATGCATGTGTTAGTATTGATGATCAAGAGATTTTCATGTTATGTTTTTGTTAAAAAGTTGATTTTTAATTTTTGGATTTTTGATTTTGATGATGATACAAGTGTTAGGAATGGTTTATGATGATATTAGGGGCTTAGGTTGATGACAAAAGTTGTTGGAATTGATCAAAAACATGATTTTGTAAGAGATGTTAATAGTCAATTTTGGACAGTAGGTTTGAGGTCATTTTCGGAAATCTTAAGTCTGAATATAGGTTGTTATTATGGGATTATGTCGTAGAGAATTTCGTTAGCTTCGATTTGATATAAAGTAGGCCTTCCAACTCCAAACGAGGTGGAAGATACACTAGTTTGATTTTCGTGTACCGGGAGACGAGTGTCGACACAATCCGAAAATTGTTGTCGATATTTGGATCGAATCTCGGGGACTATAAAATGAGTTTCAAAATGATTCAAGGGCTGTTCTCAGGCTCAAAGTTTAGCATTTTGAGTCTATTTTTAGAATCAAGTGTCGGTTTTACAAATGGAGATGTTTAGAATGGTCAAAATGGTTTCGTAAGTCAAGGTCGCTAAACTGTCCGGATTTTGTGATTCAAAGATGAGTCGGGCAGGGAACTTTAGAAGTAAAATCTTTTAATGGGCTCTTGGGAGGACTTTCTACATATAGTAAGTGAGTTCTCTGAGTAGTATCATAAAAATTTGATATGTTTAAGTATGGGAAAACGGCTTGGACATTCGGTATGTTCCGGCAGATTTTTATTAAAGACATAGAATAATAAAATGAATATATAGGAGAGTGTAATAGTATCACTTGTATCGTTTTCTCTCGATTTTGTCGTGATTTTATGAGTCGAGTTTTATATTCTTATGTATGGGTTATTTCTCGAGTCTATTATTAATGAACGCACCTTATTTGATAGGTTGCGGTTCTCGTGTTTGAAAGGCATCATCTATCATCGGCGATCGTCTCATTACTACTATCGGCTAAGGTGAGTATATAGCCTCGCTTTATACTAGTTATTAAATGATTTTAAACCCGCGAGGGGGAATACATGTTTTTATAAACTTAGAACACAAGATTTTTATGGTATGCTTTGTCCCTCTATGAATGGACCCGTGGTTGCCTTTAAATTGCATTAAGTGATTGCCTTTGTTAAAACCTCAATTATGGACCGTTAATTAACCTATGATGGGTTAACCGCTAGTACAATTAATAGATCTATGGGGGAAGCCGCCCCGATTTAGTTTTTGTGGACTTGTCATAGAAGCTTAGGCCCGACCTCCACACTGTTTGAGCATATTGTATTGAGAAGTCAGGTATACGGCAATGTACCAAAAATCTAGAGGTAACCGACAATTAATAAATCTCTCGTCTTATTAGACTGATATGGGAGTGTCTAAGGGCTCGGTTCCATGAGCTTATTGCAATTTATTCTATATACAATTATCATTGTTGATGCAAATTATTATTTGATGCTTATAAGCATGCCACAAACTTATAATCTTTGCTTGTGTTCAAATTGATTTCATAAACCTATAGATTCACTCGGCATTTTTGCTGATTGTTTTACTCACATGTATTTCAGGTAATCAAGAAGTGGAAGCTTGGAGGTCACGGGAATGAAGTTGTGCACTGCTTTTGTTGTTCAAACTCTTTGATTTAATTATCGTTCCATTTTTAAAACAAACTAATATGTTGTTTTAACTTATCTTTTGGTAACGATTACTTGGGACTACGCTACTCTGACAAATGTTTTAGGAACGATAAATCTAAAGCGTCTTTTTTTGAGTCGTTCTTTATAAATTATGTGTTGTTGTATCATTGTTTAGCACCCAAAGATGTATTCCGCTGCGTGTAAATTTGAGGGTGTTAAACATTCCACGTAATACACTCTTGAAATTATAACATTCCCAATATTATATTCACCATAACCCATTCTTTGCAATATGATCATTTCCAAATCGAACCGTACCAAGAAACTTGCTGAAGAAATTTCTGAGCTGAGAGCGATCTTCGGTCATATGTTTAGAGCAACCAGAGTCCAAATACCAGAGAACAATTTGGACCACCTGTTTTCAACAACAACAGTAGACAATGCATTGGAAACTATTGGTTCCGGAGTGCTAGCAGATACAAATATAATATTATCATAATTGCTAACATTTGTGTTACCCTTAGATTTCCTGCATTTTCTTATGTGAGTTTTTGCACTAACAGGTTTTATTGTTCCAATTTTCTGAGGTTTTGGAGTATTAGCGGGCACTATAGTGGGAGTAGACCTATTTAAAGGGCACTTGGTTCCTACGGTAGTGTTGGTGTTCCTAGTTAAAGGACACGCTTGTGTTTTGGTAGCCTTGGTACTCCTAGTTAGAGGGAACGCTTTCTTCGCTGTAGTGGGAGTGATCCTAGTCAAAGGGCACGCATTTCCTACTATAGTGAAGTTCTACCAGTGGGACGCCACATCCAACCAACTTGGGTTAACACTTTCCCAGTCGGTTTCCATTCTAAACCATTTTTCCGGGAATTCATCTCATTCACATGGTCAATAAGGCAAGAATCATGACGACTAGAAAACATAAATTCATTGCAGTTCCAACATTTCAAATCAGAATTCACAGTAGGCTTAGAACGCTGCACAACCGCAGAGCCTTTAGGGTTTAGCTACATGATTCGTTTTATTCAAAACAGAAATAACATTCCTAGGATGGGCTTCTACTTTCTTCTTCACTTGACTACTAGATGGGGGCAAGATCCTATCATTCTTCTTGTTTCTTTTAGGGTTAAAGCCATAAATTACCAACGAACTTTACTTTTTTTCTCGATATTACAAATAATGAACATAAAATACTTATCTAACCATTGAACTTTATGTTTATTTATAATATTACCTATTAACCGTTTTTAATAGGTAAAAAGGCATTTATGACCACGTCACTTGCTTTAGCAGGTCATTTTAAGTTTAGGTTTATTTAACTTTGGGTTAAAGCTATAAATTACCAACGAACTTTACTTTTTTTTCTCGATATTAAAAATAATTAACATAAAGTACGCTACCACTCTCTCTCTCTCTCTCTTGACATTTCCATAAACTTTCTCTATTGATTCCAATTATGTTTCCTTTATCCTTTTCTTGTTGTCAGCCAGCATGTCGTTGGAAAACAACCATTATCCGGAAACCACCACTATACGACCCACCACCAGAAACTAGTTTGTAAACTGGTTAGATATAATGGTAAACCGGTTATATCAAGTGGTAAACCGGTTAGATCCGTTGGTTACCCGGTTAGATCTGATGGTTACCCAGTTAAATACGGTGGTTACCCTGTTAGATCCGGTTGTTACCCTGTTAGATCCAAGTGAAAACACATAACGTGGTGCGGCCACTGTAACGTGGTCGGGGTTGTTGGAAGAGTATGCTGTGATGGTTTTGTTTGAGATGGGTTTTCAGAGTATGATTGATCTGAGTGAGTATGATTGATCCAGGTATTATGTGAACAAAGTCAAGAAAAAATCAGCGAAAGTCAACGACACGTGGGCAAAAAAATGACGTGTAATATAACAATTTTACGTTACTAATAATAGCCGGTTCCAACAAGTTTCAATGGTGATATTATAAATAAACATAAAGTTAAATAGCTAGATAAGTATTTTATGTTCATTATTTGTAATATCGAGAAAAAAAGTAAAGTTCGTTGGTAATTTATGTCTTTAACCCTTTCTTTTAAGCTTAGATCTTTGAGCCTTAGTAGTGGTGATTACTCTTATAGAAGGCAACACGGGAATATTCGAAGCTGGTTTTGATTTTGCCTTATCTTTAGTGACCAATGTTTGAGATGGTTTAGTCCTAGGGCCCTTGTTAAATGGTGTGACAGCGATGAGGTTCTTTTTTATTGCACTAAAGGACGGTGCTGAGATAGTGGCTGCGTTATCCACAACATTCTTACCTTTTAGAGTACGAAGTGTTTCCTTTAACTCAGCCAAAGCCAGATTTTTATCACAAATTTGTTCCCTCAAATCAGATATTTCCACTGACTTTTGATTCAATTATTCAATCAATGATTGATTCTGTGTAGTGGTATTAGCACATGCGGGCTTTACTGAATCAAAGAGTTGTGTATTTTTCTGTTTTAAGTTATCAACTTTGGACATAATCTTAGAAACTCGATTAGCTAGATCAAGTTTAATATTCTCAGAGGCCTCAAGTACGTTCACACAGTTAAGCTCCTTAGATTTCTCTCTGTCTATTGGCAACGAGTTAGCAACATTGTCACTTGGCTGACGCTGTTTTGATTGTAAATTCAATAGAAAATTCTTTTGAAAATTTGAATCATTTATATTAACACCTTCAAATGATGTTTCAAAGATCTCTTGAATAAATTGTTGCTTGCATTCAAGCGAAATACAATGTTTTTGGATCTCATCAAAAAATTTTGAAAGCAAAGTATAATAATCTTGAAGCTTTAAAAATTCAGCGTCAGATTTGTGACAAGTACTATCTACCACATTATCCACAGGTTCAACATTATGCACAATAGAATCATTATCAACACTTTTATTCACACAGACGGAGACAATATCATGAGACATCACTTGCTTCAGAAGTTGTTCATTTTGACGTGAAATTCGTTCAACTTCAATTAAACCGTTTTCATATGCATCATCCATTTCATTGAAAACGCGTCTAACTTCTTCTATTTCCAAAAGCAATTCTTGATCGACATTGCGAAGACAATCTTTAATATTGTTTACAAATGGAACAATTTCGTCTCGAAATGCAGCTCTAGTGTGCTCAAAATTCCATTCACCTTCCGTTATGGCTGAAGCAGTCGTATGTTCCACAATGACCTTGTCAAAATCGGCTAAGTGTTGGTGCACCGCATTTAAACTATCGGATGCCTTACTTACCGGTGGAATTAACTTAGTTAAATCATTTTTGACAAGTGTAGGAGACGTACTAGGAAGGTTTTCCGTTGATAAACTTTGGGGCACAAAAGCTGTTAATTGAGATAATTCCTTTTGTAATCGAATACGAGTCTTTTTATCAAATTGATCTTTATTATGCTTATCATAATCAATCTTATGGAATTTTGAAAGCATTTTAGAATGAGTTTCTTCCGCAAGTGAATGTGTCTCCTCAGTACTACGAACATAAGGTGCTTCTTTCGAGTTTCCAATTAGGGTCACATCATAAAGACAAGGAATATATTTCTGAGCTTGTTTTGCATAACCGGGATTAGGTGGTAAATCTTGAACACGCTTAAGTTCGAGTTCTTTAAACGATTTAGTTAAAATATGAACCTTTTCTGTGGAAGCGTATTGTTTTAAAAGTTGTTGTTCTTTGAATTTAAGAAGTTTGGTAGCATTAATTTCAGATTCAAACTTTTTAGACTCGAGAGTTTGGAAATCCATTTTAAGTTTCTGAAAATCATTGAAAACCGACTCTTTTGCTTTTAGTTTATTGAAAAGATTAGCTTTTAATGATTCTATTTCTTTTAAGTGTTCAATCTTTTCAAAACGGAATTGGTCAAATTCAGAACACGTTATTCTCTGCTTGAGGGACCATTTCAAAAGTTTTGACCTTTGCTTTATGCAACGCAAGCTCAGCTGTTAGGGTGGAATTCGTATCTACGGATTGTCTGAGAGCCATATGCATTTGATCAATAATATGTTTAGGCACCATGACCAAACCATGTTGAGCATAAGATTCCATACCCGTCGTAGCATTTGGTTGAGGTTCACTCAAATGTGTAGGATTGGGTACTACATCATTTGAGTTACTAGTTCTCGAATGATGTTCGAGGTTTTCATTTTCATGCCCAACTTGATGTGGGTTATCATCATTACCAAGATTGGTTGTGGTGGGTACCTCACTGACGACATCAGAAGCGTAGTAAGAAAGATTAGCAACGAGAGCAGCTGAGGATGAGTGAATGTCATCACAATGCGAATCATATGCATCAAGATCGTCCGCTTGATATGCTGCATTAGAAGTAGAAACGACTGCAATGCCTTCATTATCTGCTGCCCCTGGGTCTGCAAGAAATGCTAACTCTTCTAAATCCAAAATATTTCCCATAGACTGAGCATCAACCATATACATCTTCTCACGAAACCATGTTGCATCCCTTCTTCTTTTTGGCTGAGTGCATTCCCTAGCCATATGACCTTGTCCTCGATAATTGTAGCAAGTCACAACCTTTTGAGGACCAATAGGGCTTCCATTTCCATTAGCTTGAGAATTCACAGCTTGAGCATTCACCGTCCTTGTAGGAGGTCCATATAAAGTTTGCCTTCCCTGAATAGGTTGCACCGTCACTTGACCATCTTGAACAGTGGCTTGTTGTCGAGGATTTGAAGAGGTGCGGAGCTGATTGTTTGTTGGTGAAAATCCTATAGTTGCAACAAGTTTTGACAAGTAGGCAGTGAGATGGTTGAGAACATCAGTTGGCGTATCATTTGGAGTAAAGACCGGTATTTGGATTGGTGGAAGTTCATTGGACTAGAAGCCTTGTGATGGTTGTGCTTAAATTGGAAAATATCCTTGCTGAGGAGTATAGCCTATTGGAGAAGTGTTGGCTTGTGATGGTGATGTCTGATGTGGTTGTTGTTGTGGAAAAGATTGTTGATGAACACTTTGTTGAAATGCTTGTTGTGGCATCATTAGTGGTTGATAAGATGGTTGTTGTGGTTGCCGATAGGTTTGTGGTGTTGGCTGCTGCAAGTATGATGGTTGTTGATAAGTATAAGCTTGAAGTTGATCCATGGCATTCGTGTTGTTGAAGAAAAGCTTGAAGTTGATCCACATTGGTGTTATGCAAGCCCTTAGCCAATTTAACATCCGTCATGTACTTACGCCATTCTGAAGGAAGGGTGTTCAAATACATGGTGTTTAATTGAAACGTCGGAATTGCCATGCCATAGATATTGAGCTCATTCAACAATAGGGTAAATCTCAAATAGTAGTCATTGAGAGTCTCCCCGGGGACATAAGCAAACTTATCAATTGTATCATAAAGCTTACACTCTCGTTCTTGTTTAGTTAACGAGGTGCCTTGCCTTAGAACCGAATTCTATCCCATAACTCTTTGGAAACTTTATGTTTGCTGATGAGTTTGTAGACATCTGGAGGAAGGGCTTGGAGAATGATGTTTGTAGCATACTTATCACATTTGTCTTGAATCTTCATATCTCCATTCAATTCACCCGTTGTGCGAGGACGAGTAACTGTACCTTCCGTCACTGTACCATAATCTAATGGTCCATTGAGCACCGATGCCCAAATGATATGTCCATTCTCTTTGTTCAACATGTAAAGTTCCATTCGGGAAGTCCAATCCTCGTACATAGACTTCTCCAACATTGGTGGACGATTATCCGTACCCGAGAGGATGGACTTATCCGTAAGAGATGTGTACTCCATTTCGATAAATTAAGATTTACAAATGTTGATCGAACAATGAGAGAAAGTAAATGTATTTGTTGTTGTGTGTTAAAGCCGAGAAATAATGTTGAAATCCCCTAAATTATGTTCTCGATAAACACGTTTTTGAAAAATGTTGGATCGCAACACTTGATCGCAGTGGGGATCGTACTCAGATCATGACAAGTGATCGCACTCCTTGATCGTGACAAGTGATCGTGCTCGGATCGTACTAGTGATCGTAGCCAATGATCGTACTCGGATCGCACTAGTGATAGTACCCAACGATCGTACTCGGATCGTACTAGTGATCGTACCCAACGATCGTACTCGGATCGTACTAGTGATCGTACCCAATGATCGTACTGGGATCGTACTAGTGATCGTGGCATGTGATCGCAGTGAGTGATCGTGGCCTGTGATCGCAGTGAGTGATCGTGGCCTGTGATCGCAGTGAGTGATCGTGGCATGTGATCATGCTATTGGATCGCAAGTAGAAACCCCAGGTTTATGCGATCACAATACACAGATCGTACTATGGTTACCACTTTTCTCGGACAGTACAAAACACAACAAATTCGAGATTCTAAGCGTAAAAATGAATCAAACACCCAAAATTTTTGTGTTTTTAATCAAAATAACAATACCAAATCACTACAACAAGTAAGTAGATGAAGTATATCAAGATTAAACCATAAAAACACAACAAAAAAAATTTTGTTCGAATGTTTTTAGGATCAAAATAGGCGTAGGAATCAAGAACACAAACACAAACACAAAAACCAAACAATCATCCCATGGCTCTTGAAACTATTTGTAGGATATTGTAAATCTAGCTTATGTTTAGAGAGAGAAAGAGATAGAAACTTGGTAGAATTCACACACACACTTGAGAGAGAAAATAAGAAAACACACTTTTACTATGTGTAATGTATGAGAAAACCACACCCTCTCCATCTAAGGAGAGGGTTTATATACCAAGCCTATAAGATGGGCTTGGGCTTACAATTGGGCCAGTCATACAAGCATGGACCGGGCTTTTCCTTGTTTGATATATAGAAAGATATCTAGACTATGAGCTACTACTTAATATATTGTCAAAGTGACCGAATCTTCCTAAATACGTAAAAACATATTTCCAACACTATGAGTCTCTGCAATTAGACTACTCTTAGCGTGGGATTTCTTGGAACACATAACTTAGTGTAGGATTCTCTTCTTTACGCATAAGCTGAGTCATGGTATGATTAACCGTGTGAATCAATGTGATTCAGCGTGTCAGTGTAATCCACCGGGATTCTTACAGAAATTTCGGATGAAATTTCTTCGGTCATATAATCGGCAACATAGTGCGACTATGGTCTTCATACCCTTCTCTAGACTTAGCAAAAAAAATCAGATTGTAAATGATAAAACAATAATGAATTCGTTTATGAGTTCATGGGAAACTCTATTCATCATATCCATGATGATACTGGAGCATTCATGATACTAAAAAAATTATGAATTTAGCATGACCAAATCGTGTGCGAAAAGCAGTCATGGAAATGTCTTGCTCTTTCACTCGCCACTGTTGTCAGTATGATGGTAATTTGTTCTTGGAAAAGTGCTTAGCACTCTATAGTCGATCGTATATGTCGTCAATACATGGAGAGAATTAATGGTCATGAATGGTGATTTGTTTACATCGACAGTGGTCGACACGTAATCTCATGTTACCGTCCTTCTCCTCATAACCATAACCGGTGAACATCAGGGTGATGCACCTGATAGATGAACCCTGTTGAGGCATCTCTGCAGCTGAACCTTCAACTCTATAGCTCAATAAATCCAGGTTATGAAGAGTCTTAGAAACTGGTTCTGCTTCCCCACCTGCCTGATGTTATGTTCCACCCTGCAGATAGGAAGTATATTCGAAGGTTTTCCTAGGAATACATCTAGAAATTTTAAATAATCGGCTAACTCTAGATAAAGAAGCTCCAGGAATCGTGTTGTAAATGATAGATAGAAAATCTTCACAGCCATGGAATGACAATCAAATGCTTGTAAAACAGAAATGACTTGTACCGATTTTCCTGATAGAAAACCATGTTGAATGCAATCAGGAGCCTGAACATCGCTGTACATAATCTAATATGAATGGCGGTTTATCGCAGCATGGTTTCCGTTCATAGTCCACAGTCATAATCATACTTAACTCACATCCGTCCGAGGGAAGTGCGTTAGCAGATTGGATCTTATCGTCATACTGAAATGAATGCCTTCGTACACATAGGTGATACGAATAGCGTCGTTATGGTCATGGATCTATGAAATATGTGGTTAAGCAAGGAAAGTTCCATGCTAATGCATGGAGTAAATTGTTGCAGATTCTACTGAATGTGCTTAGCATGTCTCCCGCAGAGCGGATACTGCATGTTTAAACGTGAACAACACTCCGGTGATGATGCTGGAATTCTTATGGCGTGATTTATTCATGACACATCAGAATAGTTATACCCCTTTGGAGGTCATTCTGAATTACTTAGGGCGGTTTCAGATGATAAACGTAAGTCATATGCCCTGACTCGTGTCTTGAGGGGATATGTGTATGACATGTGTCTTGACTAGTGTCTTGACATGTATCTTCAACATATTTGTGAGGCATGTGTCTTGACGGATACCTTGACATAAGTCTCGAGATGTGAAATAAATGAAATTTAAAGTCGTAGGTCCTCGTGTCAGAATTTAGCGGATCGGTTGGACTGCTAACCCTTTGTATTTCTGATCACGTCCGTAATCGAAGTTCCGTCGTTATAGTCAGAGTGTTTGTTGTCACTGTAGTTGTTACTACCTCCTTGCATGTCAGGTTCATGACAGTCATTATTATGACTGTGATTCATGTAACTTTTTAGCTGAGTGGCCAGATGGTACCGGTTTCCACTCGTATTGGGGAAAAGACAACTGGACAGCACGTGACATACAATCTAAAAAGGTAAGAAAATGGAATGAACGGTACGTCTGGTGGGTTAATAAAGTTCTTGTCTGGTTGCTCCGATCTATCGCCTTCTTCTTTGCTTTGTAAAATCTCCAAGCTGGGAACGGTGTTATCTTTTAAGCCATAAAAATGTCTAAGAAAATTGAAGATGGATTAGTATCACACATGGAGTGCGGTAACTGGAATGAGTCTTGAGCATGATACATGAAGTAAACATGGAACATGGTACATGGAGTACACATGGGATTCACATGAGATGATCAATACGGTATCAACCATTTGACATGATCAAGGAACACGTAATAGCCTAGCTAATTTAGCGTAGACGTAATTCTAGTGGCATAAGAGGCACAAAACACGATTAAATGGAATCGAATGATTGCCAGCATGAAAACATGATCAAGGAAAATAGGCCATGACTATCATGAAAACATGATTAGTATAATCCATCAATGTCTAGCATGAAAACATAAACAGCATAAGGGACCATGGGACAAAATTTACATAGAGGAGTATGAAAACATAATCAGCATGAAAACGAAGTTAACCATGATAGTATGACGATTTAATCGTCATAAAGAACGTAACAATAAATGAGGATACATGAAAAGTTATGAATGCAATGAAATAAGTTTTAAGTATTGTTAATGTGGACGACTATGAGTCGTTTCACATTGCAAAAGAAAACCATGCAATATAAATGATAAGTCTGACATAATACGGAATAAAAGATGCATGAACAGTGTATAAAACAATGAAATAGTTTATAATGCATGAAACAGTTTAAAATAAATGCATGGTTGATAACTATGATGATATGTACATGAGTGAACGCCTATGGGTTGGTTCATAAAACAAAAGGACAAGTGTGGACGCCTATGGGTCGGTCCACTAATCAAACAAAAGTTTCGATAAAAGCACATGCGACTAAATAGAGCCAATCCTGTACCAACCATTACTTAGTCATAATTCCTGCGACAATGAGATGAATGCATGAAATGAATACATGAAATGAAATGAAATGAATGCATGAAAACCAACTATTGATACTCGCGTTTTGTATGGGGTACTAGATTTATCTCTCGGTATCTCCTCGAATTGATCACGGTTCTAAGTGGAATGATTTGTTCTTGGTTAATAAAAAGGTGTTGGTTTGTTTATCTATATTAACCTAATAGAAAGTAATTAAAATGTCGTTGAGTAAAGTAGAAGTTTAAAGATTAATACTAGAATGACGAGTTAAAATTAAATACTTGAAAACTTAAAGACAAGCTAAGGAAAATACTAGAACACTTAAATAAGCTAACACTTGGAAATTTTATAAAAACAATAAACCAAACAAACCTTAATCGGAATATAGAAGAAAAACACTAATCGGAATGTTTGCAAATAACATCAATCGGAATAATAGACAATGGGGCAATCGGAATGTATTCCGATCTATTGATCAGAATGGTGAGGAACAAGGCTGTCGGAATGTGACAAATGACCCCAATCGGAATAAAGACGAGTACTTGCTGTCGGAATATAACAAAACAACTCTAATCGGAATATTTAGAAAATGAACCCATTGGAATGCTCATAAAGAAGTCCAAATCGGAATGTAGACAAAAGTATGTAAATCGGAATAACCCAAAGCCCTTTTCCGATCTAAGTGATCGGAATAAAGGGGGTGTTGATCGGAAAGTTCCAATCGGAAAAGGGTTTACACCCTTTCTGATTTATCCCTTTGATCCAAACTTAAGCAAAGCAATAAGCTATGGAATAAGCCAATCACCAAAACTAGGACGAATCTAAAATGAAACCGATTGAATAAGCACTAAAAACAACTTATCTAAACTTTAAATGAGCAAACTTATAAATCAAATAATAAAAAGATGAACTTTTTATGAAAACTTTAAAAAGTAAATAAGCTAAACTTACAAATAAGCCAATAAGCACAAAGATCTTAAAGCTTATTCGTATAGAAACATAAGGAAACGTAAAAGAATTAACTTTTTAAGCACGAAAACATAGATGAACAACACGGATCATAAGTAATTCGTACCAAAAGTGAATCAAAATCAAAGAAAGGTAGAATGAGATTAAAGATTAAAAGCTTGAATTTAAACTTGATTAATGAAAAAACAATACAAAAAATTGATCTTGAAAGAAAGAAAGATGAAAACTAGTGAGAGAAAGTTGAGAACTTTCTCTCTCTAAAACTAGAGAGAATGACAAACTAAAAACTACTAAAGACTAACTAGCTCCAAATTGTGAAGTAAAGTCCTATTTATTGGCTTGTGATGGTGGGCTTGTGAATGGGCTTTGGTTTGGGCTTCTTTTCTTCTTTCTTCTTTAGTCTTTATGTTTCTTTTAAATAAACGTTTCCAACTTTAGATTTTGAGAAGTGTCGGTGAATAATTCCAACTCGTCTTATAATCTTTTGTTTAATAGACTCGAGTTCTTCGACATATATGAATCTTCCATCTTTGGCTCTATTCTTCGATAAATCTTCAAATAGGCACAATGAATTCAAATCTTTTGCATCTCTTGGACAATAGACTTCGTCTTGAGTCTTTTTCTTCGATAAAACCCATGCAATCCCATGTTTTCTTCAATATTCACCCGGTTGACTCTGAAAACACAATAAACACAAAAACCACGCATAATTCCAAACAAATGATATTAAATACGTGTTTTGGTCTTGTTTTAGCCAAAAATAAGTGGTAAAAGGATGGATGTTTTCACACCTATCAAATCCCCTACACTTAACCATTGCCATGCCCTCATGCAATGCTTAGTGATAAAGCAATTTTACACTTTTCTCATAATCAATCAACCTTGGCCTTATTAACATACTACTAAACAAAAATTAAAGTACTAAGAGAAATTAAAACTTTAAGGAAACAAAAGGATAGAAAAACATTTTCTCTTGAAAATAGCTATATGGAAATAACTTGCAAAGAGATCAAGGACTTACATTAGGGCTTCGGTGTTGCGACGATTTATCACCCTCAAGTTTCACGTTCCGCAAACTAAGATTAAAAACGAGATCATTGTTATTATAAGTTAGCAAATCAAACACTTACACACATGGCTTAATTATATGCTTAAACTCCCTTATTCCTAGGTGTATCTCTTATATTTTATTTTTGTCTTAGAATGATCATGAAGATGCATTTTTGGACTTATTTCGATAGTTTATTTAGGCTGAAAGCAAAGTAGGACGATTTGATCAATAGTTAGCTAAAGGACAAAATCTCTTAAAACTGCTTCTCGGGATATCAAAAAGTTCATATCTTGGCATAAATCGGTTCACGATTTGAGACCTTTCTCGGGCCGATATTTGGCATGTACTTCATACTTCATATCTTGAGAGACGTTCTTGAGATAATGGTCTTCTCATCGTTAATTGAGTTTCTTCACTTGGAGACTTTTGAGGGGTACTCCAACTTTGTTGACCACGACTTCATGATTATTTCTTCATTCTCTAATTGGGATTTTGAGATACAACGATCCGCCTCCTTTTCGGACTTGGATCTATTTATCCTCATACCTTGTTAGGGTCTTTTCGGATAGAATTCTCCATGATCTTTATGGGAGTTGATTGCTTTTCGTCGTGAGTCTTGATCCTTCATATTGATTTTGGGAATAATGCTTTTCACATCACCTTGGATCTTTAGCAATAAGATTGAATCCTCATGCCTTGTTAGGGCCTTTTCGGACTCGCCAATCTTCGCGCCCCGCTTCATAAGTTATGCCTTGGCTATGAACTCTTATCATTACCGAGCAACTTTTAAACGATCTTGGGCTAGAAGCTAAGTAACTTTTCAAATCGTACGACCTTACTTATTGCAGATAATTTTTTAGAAAGTGATGGGAGAATAGGCAAATAATTACACCAAGTGAGCTTGTGCAAGAATACCGACTTATAATTGATTCTATCATTTCTCGTTCTCCACAATTTAAAATCTCAAGTAATGAGACTCGTGGATACTTAGCCTACCCAATTAAGGTCTACATGGTTAAGGATACTAGCTAGAATAAACTTAGATAAGTCTATTCGGGTTGAGTCAAAATAATCGCAACGGGCCTAATATGTCAAAGATTTTAAAACTAGCTACACCACTTTATTAGTATTTTTGACTTTATTGCAGGATATATACATATGAAAGCGACGATAAAAGTTTAAAAATTACGACTAAATGGCCAAAGTTAATAAAAAATTTGAAAATGTTGAAAAATATGATTTTCCGGTTAAATGAAGGCATTTTCATGGAAAAGTCCACTTAAAACTTCGATAGAAGTCCCCCTACACTTAAGATAAACATTGTCCTCAATGTTTAAGCATGTGGGAAAAATCTCCCCTACACTTATGACATTGAGCACGTTGGTTAAATCAAGTTAAGGAAGAGACGACTAAAGTGATCAATTTCAAATGTGAGTATGAAGAAAATTGAATCACGATAGTTGAGAGATAGAACCGGATTTTGGATAACACGGGAGCACGGTTCTTCAAAGGTTCCAAAAGTGCATTCATCACTGTAATCATATCACCACACAAATACAAACACCTATATAGGTCCCCCTACACTTAGGAGGTTAAAACGTAAAAACATAGAAACTCGGGCTGCCTCCCGAGGAGCGCTTGTTTTTGATAACCGAGTCACGAGCCTGACTTGACCTAAAATTAGTTCATGGGGAACATGGTGAGGGATGGAATCATCTCATGAGAGATGTCCTTACCACCGTACAACTTCACTCGTTGGCCATTCACCTTAAAATTAGGTCCATTAGGTTGAGCGAGCTCGAGAGTACCATATGGAAAAATTTGGGCAATGGTGAATGGGCCGGACCAACGAGATTTCAGCTTGCCCGAAAAGATTTTCAACCGAGAGTTAAAAAGTAAAACTTTGTCTCCAACTTGGAACTCTCGGTTTTTAATCTTAGAGTCGTGAATGAGCTTAGTCTTCTCCTTATAGATCAAAGAATTTTCATAAGCCTCATTACGGAGTTCATTCAGCTCATTGAGTTGGATCTTGCGTAGGTCACCAGCTTTGTTGATATCAAAATTAGTCCACTTCAAGGCCCAGTAAGCCTTGTGCTCCAACTCAATGGGGAGGTGGCACGCCTTTCCGTACACGAGACGATATGGTGTACAACCAATCGGAGTCTTGTATGCGGTACGAAAAGCCCACAAAGCATCATCAAGTTTATCAGCCCATGAGGCACGATGCTCTCCCACGGTTCTTTCAAGAATTCGCTTTAATCCTCGGTTGGATATTTCAGCCTGGCCATTAGTTTGTGGGTGGTAAGCGGTGGAAAGACGATGATTTACACCATACTTAGCCATGACTCTAGCAAATTGATCATTGCAAAAATGAGTCCCGCGATCACTAATAATGGCACGAGGCACACCGAATCTAGCGAATAGCGATTTCAAAAAGTTACAAACCACCCCTGCGTCATTAGTAGGTAAAGCTTTGGCTTCAACCGATTTGGAGACGTAGTCAACGGCTACAAGGATGTATTTGTTTCCTTTAGATGAAGGGAATGGCCCCATAAAGTCGATACCCCAAACATCAAAGATTTCACATTCTTGTATGAAATTCTGAGGCATCTCGTCTTTATGTGTGATTTTGTCTTGTTTTTGGCAAGCATCACATCGTTTAACCATCTCGTGAGCATCACGGTAAATGGTGGGCCAATAAAATCCCGAGTCAAACACTTTTTTGGCGGTGTAGTTGGGACCAAAGTGACCACCGGTGGGTCCTTTGTGGCAAGCGTCAAGGATTTCTAAAGCTGTCGGTCCATCAACACATCGGCGAATAATCAAATCAGCACATTGTTTGAATAGATACGGGTCATCCCAAAAGTAAGTCTTAATGTCTTTGAAAAACTTCTTTTGCTGGGATGTTAACCCGTCGACGAGAATTCCACCCGCCAAGTAGTTTGCAATGTCCGCAAACCACGGGGTTTCATCAGAAGTCGAGTTGATAGACATTAAGGTCTCCAGGGGAAAAGAATCATTGATCTCTTTGTTCGGGTGTTCCCTTTGGTAAGGATCCTCAAGTCTACTGAGATGATCCGCGGCTAGGTTTTCAGCTCCTTTTTTATCGCGAATTTCGATTTTAAATTCTTGGAGTAGCAAAACCCAACGAAGAAGTCTTGGTTTGGAATCTTGTTTAGTTAACAAGTACTTCAACGCGGAATGGTCCGTATAAACGATTGTGGTGGAAAGGACAAGATAGGGGCGGAACTTTTCAAAGGCATAGACAACAGCTAAAAGCTCTTTTTCGGTTGTCGTGTAATGTAATTGAGCCCCCGTCATTGTCTTGCTAGCGTAATGGATCGGTTGAAGTGTTTGTTTACTCGTTGGCCCAAAACCGCTCCAATAGCAAAGTCACTATCATCGCACATCAACTCGAAAGGCAGCTCCCAATTAGGGGTAACCAAGACGGGTGCCTTAGTTAGCTTATCCTTAAGCGAGTTGAAGGCTTCAAGACACTCGTTGGAAAAGATAAAAGGAGTGTCTTTTTCCAAGAGGTGGGTCATCGGGCGAGCTATTTGAGAAAAATATTTGATGAATCGACGGTAGAAGCCCGCATGACCAAGGAAACTTCTCACACCCTTCAAGGTTGAAGGTGGAGGCAACTTAGCGATAACATCGACTTTAGCACGGTCTACTTCAAGACCGGCTTTGGAGATTTTGTGTCCTAGCACGATGCCCTTTTTTACCACGAAATGGCATTTTTCCCAATTAAGAACAAGGCGAGTGTCTTCACACCGCTTAAGCATACGTTCTAAATTGGCAAGGCAAGCAGAGAAAGAATCGCCATAAACCAAGAAATCATCCATGAATACTTCCATAGTGTCTTCCACCATGTCATGGAAAATAGCCATCATACACCTTTGGAACGTCCCAGGAGCATTGCATAAACCAAAAGGCATACGTTTGTAAGCAAATGTTCCATAGGGACAAGTGAATGTGGTCTTTTCTGGGTCCTTGGGATCGATGGGAATTTGAAAATACCTGGAGAAACCGTCTAAAAACTAGTAATAATCATTACCCGCTAGACGCTCGAGCATTTGATCCATGAAGGGAAGAGGAAAGTGATCTTTTCTCGTGGCATCATTGAGCTTGCGATAATCAATACAAACTCTCCACCCAGTAACGAGACAAGTGGGAATCAACTCGTTGTGTTCATTGGAAACAACAGTTATTCCGCCCTTCTTGGGCACACAATGGACGGGACTTACTCACGGTGAATCTGAAATAGGGTAGATCAAGCCGGCATCTAGAAGTTTGATAACCTCTTGTTTGATGACGTCATGAATACAAGGATTAACCCTTCTTTGGCTCTGGATTGCGGGTTTAAAGTCATCTTCCATGAGAATCTTGTGAGTACAAAAGTTCGGATCAATTCCGTGGATATCGGAAATTTTCCAAGCAATTGCCTTCTTATGATCTTTAAGCACGGCGATGAGGCGAGATTTCTCTTCTTCTTTCAAGTCCTTAGCAATGATGACGGGCGACTTCTTGTTTTCTTCAAGGAACACGTACTCGAGATGAGGCGGCAACTCCTTAAGTTCTAAATCCGGAGGATTTTCGATGGGAGGTGTTTTCAAAGTCGGAGCATCGATAGAAATAACCGTGGGAGATGGTGGAGAAATATTGTCGTCTTTAAGAAGGTTCTCAATGAGGCGATGATCTTCATCCCAATCGGTGGGAGAATCGGCATTAGCTAAGTTCACATCTCCCATGGTGGCTTCCAAATCTTTCCAAAGGAAATCACTTTCTTCAAATAGAGATAGTGATGAGTCAATAGAGGAAACGGTCTCAACATTGGGAAGAGAGGTAGGAATACTTTTACAAGCATCTTTGAAGTGTTCTTCACAAGCCTCATCAAGAACGTCAATACAATTAACACTCTCGTTAGAATAAGGCTGTTTAGAAAGCTTTCCCATGTTGAAGACGATTTTATCGTCACCCACTCTCATGATAAGCTCACCGGCTTCAACATCGATGAGAGTGCGACCGGTCCTCAAGAATGGACGACCCACAATCAATGGCACACGAGGGTCCATGTCATAGTCAACGACGATGAAATCGGCAGGAAAAGTGAATTTGTCGAACTCCTACAAAGACGTCTTCGGCTATCCCCACTGGATAAGCAACCGTATGGTTAGCTAATTGCAAAGTCATTTTGGTGGGGACTAGCTCAGGGAGAGATAATTGCTTCCAAACGCTTAGAGGCATTAGATTAATACTGGCACCTAGATCGGCTAGGGCCATGCAATTCTCTACTCCCGGGAAGTTGCAAGGGATTAAGAAACGACCCGGATCACCAAGCTTGGTTGGTAATTTCCTTAAGAACACTGCAGAGCAATTCTCATTAAGTTGGGTGTTAGCAATATCAAGAAGCTTCTCCTTGTCGCAAAGAAGATCTTTGAACATTTTTTCATACTTAGGCATGTGAGCGAGAGCCTCAACAAAGGAGATGTTAAAATTCAATTGTTTAAACATTTTTAGAAAGTTCGAAACTTGAATATCATCCTTGCTTTTGAGCTTCTCTTTCCTCAACCTTGATGGATAAGGTATATCGGAAGAAGAGGAAGGCTTTGGGAGAATAGGATCACTCACATCCTTGGGTGGGGGAGGGGTAGAAGTAAGAGGTGGAGAAATTGGGGAAGTAGCAGGAGGAGGAATAGGAGCAGGTGACTCGTTTTCCTTAGTCACAATCACCGGTGGAGGTAGAGGAAGCTCGGGTTCCTTGGTAACTTTGCCGCTACGAGTGGTGATTGCTTTCATCTCCCCTCTTGGATTCGCAACGGTATTACTCGGAAGAGTACCCGAAGAAGAGGGTTGATTACCTTGGAAAAAACTAGCCATCATGTTCCTTAAGTCATTCGTTTGACTATCCAAAGTGTTTCTCATATCAGCTCTAAGATCGTTCCCTTGTTTCACCACGTCTGCTTTCAAGTTTAGCACTTCCCGTTGGATATTGTCCACGATCACATCATTAGTCCTCATGTAGGTTCCAATATCTTGGTGTAATGCGGTGGGTTGGTTGGGAGGAGCATTGTAAGCGGGTGGTTGATAAGCATGTTGTTGGTAAACTTGGTTGTTTCTTTGAGGTGGATATGGTTGTTTGTGAGGTGGTATGTATGGTGTACGAGTTTGTTGTTGTTGTTGAGGAGGGCGATTGAGGTTTTGTTGTTGGTTTGGGTTGTTAGGAGGAAAACCGGGTGGTGAAAGATAGTTGTTTGAGCGGTATCTAAGCAAGTTGCGGTCACCTTGAGGACGAGCTTGATAAGCGGCCGGAGGATAGGTACCGTATGCCGCATTCACATTCTCAGAAGGGTAGTCTTGGGTGGCGGTACAGGTGGTGTAAGAGTGAGGACCCCCGCAGATTTCACATGGTTGGCTAACAACATTGACTTGAGCGTTTGTAGCGCTGATGCTGTTGGTGTTGCTGGCGGTTTGGGCGGTAAGCGATTCAAGAAGCGTAGTAATTTTGTCAAGTCGCTTGTCGCTGTCACTAGTACTAGCACTGGCGACATTGGTCCGCACACTCTTGGTTTGCACACGAGATCTATTCTCAATGATATCCCAAGCAGCATTGGAAGTCTTAACCAAAATATTACCCCCCCCCCCCCCGAGGCACTATTTAGTGAATCTTGGTCATTCATGCTTAAACCATTATAGAAAGTGTTAATTTGGTGCACTTTGGTAAAACCATGTTGTGGGCATTTTCTTAAAAGATCTTTGAAACGATCCCAAGATTCACTAAAAGACTCATCGTACTTTTGTTCAAAATTGATAATTTCATTCCGCAAAGCGGTAGTACGAGAGGGTGGGAAAAAGTAGTTGATAAATTTGGTCTCCAAATCCGTCCACGTAAGAATACTTTGTGGCGGTTCCTTAGCAAGCCAATGTCGGGCTTGTCCCTCTAAAGAAAAGGGAAAAAGTTGTAAACGGATTACCTCTTGTGGAACACCATTGAATTTGACCGTATTCGTGAGTTGTAGGAATCTCTTGATGTGGTCATGTGGATCATCAATGGTACGCCCCAATAATGGTTGAGCAGATACCATCTGGATAAAGCCGGATTTGAGCTGAAAGTTGTTGGCTGCAATCGCGGGTATGACAATTGGATCATTGTTTTCGTCTACATGTGCTTGCAGAAGTTCAATCATCGGGCGATTGTCCGGTAGAGGCTCGTTGTTGTTGTTATTATTGTTGTTGAGAGGTGGGTTGTTATTGTTTTGAGGTGGGTTTTTGTTGTTGTTTTGTACACCGGACATGTTTAAGTCTTCGAGAGGCTCGAGCTCTTGATAAGACGTTGATCGTGCACGCATGCACCTGCAAAAGAATTAACCAGGCAAAAACAAAGCAGAAATATTTTTGGTTTTTATGTTTTTTAATTTTTAGGATTTTTGAAAATTTTATGAAAAAGTAACGTTCACGGCGAACGGATCCCAAAATCCAAGTTCTCACAAAAAACTGTTGATCTTAACGAGAAGAGCCGACAGCGGCGCCATTTGATATTCGCGTTTTGTATGGAGTACTAGATTTATCTCTCGGTATCTCCTCGAATTGATCACGGATCTAAGTGGAATGATTTGTTCTTGGTTAATAAAAAGGTGTTGGTTTGTTTATCTATATTAACCTAATAGCAAGTAATTAAAATGTCGTTGAGTAAAGTAGAAGTTTAAAAATTAATACTAGAATGACGAGTTAAAATTAAATACTTGAAAACTTAAAGACAAGCTAAGGAAAATACTAGAACACTTAAATAAGCTAACACATGGAAATTTTATAAAAACAATAAACCAAACAAACCCTAATCGGAATATAGAATAAAAACACTAATCGGAATGTTTGCAAATAACATCAATCGGTATAATAGACAATGGGGCAATCGGAAGGTATTCCGATCTATTGATCGGAATGGTGAGGAACAAGGCTGTCGGAATGTGACAAATGACCCCAATCAGAATAAAGACGAGTACTTGCTGTCGGAATATAACAAAACAACTCTAATCGGAATATTTAGAAAATGAACCCATCAGAATGCTCATAAAGAAGTCCAAATCGGAATGTAGACAAAAGTATGTAAATCGGAATAACCCAAAGCCCTTTTCCGATCTAAGTGATCGGAATAAAGGGGGTGTTGATCGGAAAAGGGTTTACACCCTTTCTGATTTATTCCTTTGATCCGAAACTTAAGCAAAGCAATAAGCTATGGAATAAGCCAATCACCAAAACTAGGACGAATCTAAAATGAAACGGATCGAATAAGCACTAAAAACAACTTATCTAAACTTTAAATGAGCAAACTTATAAATCAAATAATAAAAAGATGAACTTTTTATGAAAACTTTAAAAAGTAAATAAGCTAAACTTATAAATAAGCCAATAAGCACAAAGATCTTAAAGCTTATTCGTATAGAAACTTAAGGAAACATAAAAGAATTAACTTTTTAAGCACGAAAACATAGATGAACAACACGGATCATAAGTAATTCGTACCAAAAGTGAATCAAAATCAAAGAAAGGTAGAATGAGATTAAAGATTAAAAGCTTGAATTTAAACTTGATTAATGAAAAAACAATACAAAAGTTTAATCTTGAAAGAAAGAAAGATGAAAACTAGTGAGAGAAAGTTGAGAACTTTGTCTCTCTAAAACTAGAGAGAATGAAAAACTAAAAACTACTAAAGACTAACTAACTCCAAATTGTGAAGTAAAGTCCTATTTATAGGCGTGTGATGGTGGGCTTATGAATGGGCTTTGGTTTGGGCTTCTTTTCTTCTTTCTTCTTTAGTCTTTACGTTTCTTTTAAATAAACGTTTCCATCTTTGGATTTTGAGAAGTGTCGGTGAATAATTCCAACTCGTCTTATAATCTTTTGTTTAATAGACTCGAGTTCTTCGACATATATAAATCTTCCATCTTTGGCTCTATTCTTCGATAAATCTTCAAATAGGCACAATGACTTCAAATCTTTTGCATCTCTTGGAAAATAGACTTCGTCTTGAGTCTTTTTCTTCGATAAAACCCGTGCAATCCCATGTTTTCTTCAATATTCACCCAGTTGACTCTGAAAACACAATAAACACAAAAACCACACATAATTCCAAACAAATGATATTAAATACATGTTTTGGTCTTGTTTTAGCCAGAAACAAGTGGTAAAAGGATGGGTGTTTTCACACCTATCAACTATCTAAACCTAACAGAAACGTGCGACTAAGTATGAACTACTGTTTCAGTTCATACTAATCAACATTCACAAGAAACATCATGCATAAAACAATGACATGTAACTAAGTATGGATGACGGTTGTTCAGTCCATATTAGTAAAACAATTCCGAGGTAAAACATCATGGTTAAACAAATAGGTTCTAAAAATATCAATACGAGGAAAATCAGACGTCGGCTTGGGAAGATCCTAGTGACTACCCACTAGTCACAGGTCAGGTTTTAGAGCCTATAGGTCGAAACCTTGGCTCTGATACCATAATTGTAACATCCCATTTTGATAAATGGAATATCACAGGATAATTATGGCGTGTCATCAAAGCATGCAAGGTAATATGTCATAAACATACATGACCAAAGGGATAACCGGAATCAAACATCGGTTCCCAAACATACGCCCATAACATAAATGAAATAAATGAACTAAAGGAAGACTAAACAAGCATAAATATAAGAAGGCAAGAGGAGAAGAAGTCTAAGTTAGCTCCCATCCTATGCATGTACTCTAAATGCTCTAGTCTAACCTTAGGTACCTGCCGTTTTGGGACATGAAAAGAATGTAACAGCTGAGCAATACGCTCAGTGCACGGATATATAACATAGCATGAATGACATAATATAGGAAAGAAATGTAAAGCATGAATAGCAGCGGAAATGAATAAGTCCTGGAAAACCTAGTTGTTTGTCATGTTAACTGGTTTTAGTTCTGAAAACATATCTTATGTTACTTATGAAAATCTATATTAGTTAATATACCAAAAGCCAATATAGGTCATGAGGTCAACAACGGGAATGAATACTTGGAGGAGTGACCTCGTCATGCAAATTAGAGAGGATGCCTCTAATTAATTGGTAAGTGGGTAGGAGGGATCAGCTCCTTGTGAAGGATGCAAGGCACACACCACATTCACCATGAAATCCTGACTGAAACATGTAACTAGGATGTACCCATATGCCCCACATGATAACATAGTAAAAATAATGGCCAAATAACTGAAAGGGATGCTACGAGCTATCACTCCGCCGTGGTAAAGCCATAACACTAGTGCCTCTAGTGTTATGGTTATGGTACCTCCATAACTAGGTGAAACTCGTCATGCATGTATATGGCTAAGGCAACTAATAAAACATAAGCATTTAATCTGTAACTACTGGGGAAAACAGTTGGCTGCATACGGGAAATCCTAATGAAGGAAGATATTGTCCTTACTAAAGGACGGGAAATCCGTACCTTATGTCTAGTAGAAGCTAACAAAAACGATGAAGAAACTACTCTGCCTTGACCGATAATACTACATAAGAAATATGGACGTGTATAAGTTGTCTGAATTTCATGCGTTTTACTGGTTCTGAACGTTCTTAGCTTATAATACGTATTCTGTCATGTTTTACTGTTTACTGTGTTAACTGTAGTTATTCTGATGTCCTGCTGTGTATTATTCATATATTAGTGTAGTATAATACTTGTATTGCAATACTAAGTAACTTCCTGAAAATAGCAGTTTTCCTAAAATAGTAAGTTTCCAAAAATAGAAAGTTTCCAAAAATAGAAATAAGCTGGATTATTAAGCTAGGAAAAATATAAGTTAACTTATTAGCAATTTCAAGTCATGATTATAAGGTTATAGGTTATTAAATAATTAATTTGGTTTAATTTAGTAAACTATATAATATATGCATTTAATTAAAATACTTGTTTAATTAATTAAAATACTTAGGTTAAAACATGAATTATTGAAAATAAATAATTAAACCTAAGTCTTGAAATAACATGTTAAAACTGATTTTATAAAGTTCCCGAACCCGTGCCTATTTTACTATATAAGCCGAAAACAATATAAGCCAAAACCATAAGCCGTCAGTGGCTACACGACATATCTGGTTGCCACTGACCGTGGCTAAAAGTTCCCCCTTGCTAGCATTCGGCTAGCCACTGCTAGCTCAAAAATCCCACCGGCTTTTAGCCGGTTGCCACTGTTTTTAACCCGGTCGAACCAAAGTCCCACCTAGACCTTGGAGGGGTCTCGGTTGACACTAAATAATCCCAAACTAACCTTTTAACATACCCCGACCTAGCATCGGGGTCCCTTGGTCTTGCGTCCGAACCAAAACAACCAAGCCGAGACCTTTTGGTCTCGGTGGTGTCGAAATCAAAATAAGCCGAGAGCTTTAAGCTCTTGGTTGGGGTCGACCGAACCAACACCAACACCAAACAAACCCTAAATCATGTTTATTAATTAACCTAAATCATGTTTATTAATTACCCTTACATGTTTTCCTTGCTAGTTTTAAGATCAAAGACATGAATTCATAAAAGAAAATAAGAGAAAAAGGTTTTATGATTATACCGTAAGCGTGGTTGTGAAGGGTTTTCAATCACGAACTTAAACACGTAAACCTTAAAGATCAAAACTCAAAAACACCCTCCCTTGGTGTTCTTATGTGCGACGCAGAGAGAGAGAGAAGAAGAGAGATTAGGGTTTTGATTTTTATTAAACTGAATAACAATTCTCTTGGAGTTTTACTAAAACAAGGCTTGTGTTGGGTCATGGGCCAAAAGGCCCAATCTTTCACTTCTCTTTCTTCTTAGTCGCGGCCTAGCCTAAGCCCACAAGGCTTTTCATAGTTTTTCTTAGTTAACTACATATGTCATGAATGTTCGTGATTATTTATCGTGAATTTGGTTATCGTGATCTTGTCACGTTTATAATATTCATGAATGTTTGTTATTAATGTCGTGACACGTGTAATAATATTATAAATGGAAAGTTTTATTTGTATCGTGTTTTCATGTAGTTACTATTCATGTGTATTGTTCATAGTAGTTTAAAGCGGGTTTTACAAAACCTTTATTCCGGATTACACCAAGAAAACACATATTCCGGATTAAACCAAGAAAACACATATTCCAGATTACGGATTCCGAATTACCAATCAAACTCTCCTTCCGGATTACGGATTCCGAATAACAAGTAAACTCTCATTTCGGATTACGGATTCCGAATTGCCAAGCAAACTCTTATTCTGGATTACAACAAGTAACCACATTCCAGATTACGGATTAAGGATTCCAACTTGTGTATTGATTGAGGATTCTGACTTGTGTACTGATTGAGGATTCTGACTTGTGGATTCCGACTTGTACTGATTGAGGATTCCGACTTATACTACACATTTGGATTCTGACTTCTAATACCAAACATTCCGACATTGTTGAAGATATATTCCGAATTGTTGTGTTATAAAATTTTCAAAAACGTGATTTTGAAAATTTTTATCGCGAGTTTTTTGGTCTAAGATTTTTGGTTTCTTACGAAGACATTGTTTAGGGATTTTCACACAGTTTCTCGGAATATCAACCACAACCTACTCACAACAACATCTACTTAAGATCCTATTCACTTCATTTTCGAGATGGATTCTACTACGGAATATCGTGTTACTAATAACAACATCATGGTGGTGGGTAACAAAGAGAGACCACCAATGCTTGTGTCTGGTCGATATGCACAATGGCAATCAAGATTTCTTCGATATCTTGACGCAAAACCTAATGGTGATGTTCTTCGCCGTTGCATCACAAATGGACCATATACTCCCACTACAATCACTATTCCTGCAACTCCAGCAACCGACTCGACGCCAGGTGCCACTGAGCAGACTATTAAGGAAACGTATGAGAATACTTCGAAAAAGAACCGCGCTTGGATTGATGTAGAGAAGGAAGCAGTATATCTGATTCTAAGTGGGATTGGGGATGATATTTACTCAACGGTTGATGCATGCTGTACTGCTAAAGAGATGTGGTTTGCAATTGAACGTCTGCAACAAGGAGAATCATTAAACAAACAAGATGTCAAAACAAACTTGTTTTGGAACTTTGGTAAGTTTACTTCATTGGATGAGGAATCAATTGATTCATATTACTCAAGATTCGACAAGATGATGAATGACATGACAAGAAACAACTTGAAAGTCTCCACCATGCAAGTCAATTTGCAATTTCTACAACAACTTCAACCAGAGTGGACACGATTTGTAACTTTGGTGAAACAACAAAATAAGTTGGACGAGGTAAACTATCACACGCTCTTTGACATTTTGAAACAATGTCAGAATGAGGAAAATGAACTTCGAGCTGAAAGGGTAGCAAAGACTGCTAATCTACTTGCTTTGGTGTCTACCACTCACCATGTCCAAGATCATCGCTCTCCTTCTCCAAAGTCATACTCCACTACATCCTCCCCACCAAGATACTCCACTACATCCTCATCACCAAGATACTACACTTCATCCAAGTCTATAGCTCCCACAAGATCACGAGTCAAAGAACCAAGAGCACCTGAGCCATCATCTGAAGAGTATAGTGATGAAGAACAAGCTCAGAAGGATAGGGAGATGAACCAACAAATTGCTTTCATTATGAAGACCTACAAGAAAATCTTCAAACCCACCCAAAAAAATATTCGAAATCATCTAACACAAGGAACCAATATGTTGAGAGTCCTCGAAGGTATGACACACGTCAACGTGATGAAAGTCCTCCTAGGTATGATCGACGTAATCCAACACATGTTGAGGTTTCTACACGGTATGATCAACAAACTGCTAAGTATGATACTCAGAGGATTGCTACCGTTGCTGGGAATAGGGAAACTGTTGGAACTCAAGTGGTTCAACAAAGTGGGATTCAGTGCTTTAATTGTTAAGGTTATGGGCATATGTCAAAGGAATGTAGGAAGCCGAAACGGGTTAGGGACTTGGGTTATCATAAGGAAAAGATGTTGCTTTGCAAGAAAATGGAAGTTGGGGTTAAATTGTCGGTTGAGGAAGGATCAATGCTTGATGACACTGATGATGAAGCCTCCGACCAAGAACTTGAAGCACATTACTCGTACATGGAAAATGTTGAATAAGTTCTCAACGTCACTGAAGATGACAATGGTCCTATGTTTGATTGTTGGGAATCTAAACTTGTTAGATTCCCTGTTCATTGATTTAAACATAATTAGGCTGATAGATAGTCCCTTGCCTGTGCCTAGGAGGCAGGCAAGTTTCGCAAGACTCACAGAGATCCGAGTCTCTGTGAGCAACCTCAGAGGAGTCCATGTCAGAGACATTGTCAGGGAAGTCGAAGATTACCTGAAGACATACTCCTTGGCTGTGATGGATAACAGCCAAGATGTATTAGGGACTCTGAGGGGTTGAGAGTTAACAGGGGTGGCAATACCCTGATAACTCTCAGCACACTTTGGACATGCCATTTGTGTGTTCGAGAATATGAAGAATAAGGAAACTGTTTTGGACAACTGTTCCTTAAAGCATAATGGAAGACTACCAAGAATAGAAGGACATCATGTGACTGATGTGGGAACTTGTAAAAGCTTGTGTAGTCGACATCAAGTACTGTTCAAGTCAAACTCGTAACACTATAAATAGGATGTGTATCCTTGCATTAATGTTCAACACTTTGAGATATTAAGAACATTAGTGCGTATAACGTCTTAATATCTCAAAGTGTTGAACATTAATGCAAGGATACACATCAAGTACTGTTCAAGTCAAACTCGTAACACTATAAATAGGATGTGTATCCTTGCATTAATGTTCAATACTTTGAGATATTAAGAACATTAGTGCGTATAACTTAGTGAATCAAACAGCTACGACTGTATTCATAAGTTAAGGTTTATTGTTGTTCAAAGTGTGCACAACACATTGTCATCAAACGGTGTTATCCATAACACTTGTAATTCTTTATTATACAATAATAAGATTACGTTTGAAAAGTAATACCTTGTGTTGATTAAGCTAAGATTAGGGTTTCTTGCATTGTTTTAGGGACTTTCAATTGGTATCAGAGCGGTGTTTGATATTAAAACCTTCAAGAAACATCGTTCTCCGTTTTATAATCAAGATCCACCATGCCGGAAACCTCTAGCCCACACTCACCTTCCAGAAACCCATCTTCACCAAGACTTACCCCCCCAGCAAATGACGATGATCTACCCCAACTTCTTGACTCAAGAGGTGGATCACACGTAACCAGTGTACCAGTCTTTGATGAAGAAGACTTTGCCAGTTGGAAGAGTCAATTTCTTGTATACCTTGATGGACTTGAACCTTTTCTCTTAGAAATTTTAGAAAATGGTCCATATATTCCCATGGCACTTACTTCTACTGAAGAAAACCCTCTTCCCAAGCCTGTCAAACAATGGACCGCAGCTGATAGGAAATTAGCAAACCAAGATAAACGTCTCAAAAGCATCATAATTTCCTGTCTTCCAAAGCATATCATGAAGTCTGTCATTCAGTGTCCCACAGCTAAACAGATGTGGACAGACCTCATTCTTGGCCATGAAGGACCCTCTGAAACAAGAGAGACAAAGATTCAGGCACTCAGACTTCAGTTTAATGCCTTTAAGTCTCTTGAAGGTGAAAAAGTTCAGCAAACCTATACTAGGCTGAAGATTCTTCTAAATGACCTCGCTATGAATGATGTTACTATTGGTCAAGCTGAGATCAATGCCACTTTTGTCAACAGCCTTCCAAGAAAGTGGCTGAGCATGAATCAGACTCAGAGAGCTAACAACTCAATCAAAAATGATACCCTTGCTCAGCTCTATGGAAAGTACAATTATGAAGAAGGGCTGATCGATACTATCTACAAATCAGAGACTGAAAGATTTGTAGTCCAAGGAGCATCTTCCAAAGATTTGATCTCTGCAACACATCCTCTTGACAGCGATTCTGATATTGAAGAAGATACCCGTAGCAGCCAAGAGTTCTTGTCAGACCTCAATGCAGAATTTCATGAAAGAGCATTGCTAGCCAACCAAAGAAGATACTACAAAAGATCTGGAAGAGTAGGATCAGCTAGCAAACCAACTGACAGGTCAAAAGAAACATGTTTTGCCTGTGGAAAGCTTGGACATTTTCAAAAAGAATGTCCTTCCACCAAAACATCCTCACCCTCTTATCCTTCATCTTCATCCAAACCCTACAAGTTCAAACAACATAACAACTCATCTCAATCCAATTCTTCAGACACTGAGAAGAAAGATTACAAAAATAAGTACAAGGCACTTAAAGCTGAGTTAGAACAGATGAACTTGAAGATTGAAGCTATGTCCAAAAAGAAAGGTGGTGAGAAAAAGGCTGAGAAAGGGTTGGTTGCTGAAACCTATGATTGGAATGATGAACCATTGACTTCAGATGAAGAAGACACCACAAGAGTCAGGGCTTTTATGGCAATAGCTGAGGATGAACCAGCTGTTGGAAAAAGTGATGCTAGATCAGGACAATGGGTCGACATCACAATGAAAAAGGTACACAGGCTTCTTTCTATGTCTGATAGTGATGAACGTAAGCATGTCCTTGATTACACCATTGTTGATTTGCACTTTGTTGAGGAACAAAGGAAGAACCTACTTGATAAGTTTCACTCTGATAAAACTGAAATGATAAATACTAAGGCTGAATGTGAAACTCTCAGGTGGGTTAACTTAGAAAAAATATCCCTGCAAAATGAAGTAGCTAGATTAACCTTGAAAAACATAGCTTTAAATGATCAAGTCACTGAATTAAACAAAGTTATTGAAAAATGGCTGTGTGCTAGGTTTACTATTGATGAATTGCTTAGGGATGAAGTGCCTGCTGACTTAAACAGGGATATAACTGCTAAGCATAAAAAGCTGAGGATTATCACCAAACCCAAAGACATTGTCTTTAAATCTACAGAGACCATTCATATGTCAGATACCTCTTTGACTAATGACCCTGTCTCTGAAGATGTGGTTGAGCTTCCACCCTTGCCCAAACTCTCTGGAGTTGAACCTAGCAGTTCTTCTAGATCTGCTAAGGATGAACTTAAGATAGATATTGAGAATCCTCCAGCCAAAGTTTTTCGTGTACCTGCTAAACCAACTGGTAAACAAGTAGCTTTTAAGCCTGTTTCTACTAAAGCTGTGAATAAGGTTGACCCCACCACTGAAGATCGCCTGTTGTCTCTTATGAAAGAAGTAGAACTCTTGAAACAACACATTAAGCCTTCCGCTGAATGCTCTACTTCTCATGAACCTAAGTCAGTCCTAGGTGAACCCAAAGGGGAAAGGTTAATCAAACCTTATTGCAATGTTTGTAAGAATTCTCACCACTCGACCTTAGATCATGACAGACACATGGCAGCTAAAAGAGCTCAGACACCCTCTAGGGACAGACCACAGAGTTCCAAAAGACAACAGGGAAATTACAATTCTTATCCTCCCTGTAAATTCTGTGGGTTCACAGACCATCACTCAGACGAGTGTGGTGACTTCCCTGGGTGTGATATCTGTGGGAGTTATAACCATGAAACAATGAACTGTCCATCCCAACGCCAAAAGTTTTTCAGGAACACAAGAGTTGCTAACAAGCAATTCAGGGAACCCACTGGAAAGTGGGTTCACCATAGGAACTAATCTGTTTCTATGTATCTGTGCAGAAATATCTCAAGGAATCGGTATGGTATCTAGATAGTGGCTGTTCTAGACACATGACAGGGATTCAACAATACCTGCACAGATACTCAAAGGAGCCAGGTCCCAAAGTGGTGTTTGGAGATAACTCTTCAGGTGACACAGAAGGATATGGCTCAGTGAATTGCAATGGGATCACATTTACCAGGGTTGCATATGTGAATGGTCTTAAGCACAATCTTATTAGCATCAGTCAGTTATGTGATGCTGATTATAAGGTTTTGTTTACTAAGACTCAGGGAACCATATTCAACAAAAATAATGATGTTGTGCTGGTTGCACCTAGAAGGAGAGATGTTTATGTCATCAACATGGTTGTGTGCTCTGAAGACAGCTCAAATTGTTTTCTTGCCAAAGCCTCTGAAAGTGTCAACTGGCTGTGGCACAAGAGACTGTCTCATCTCAACTTCAAGAACATCAATAAGATAGCCACTCAAAACTTGGTTGCTGGTCTACCTTCAGTAATGTTTTCCAAAGACAAAACTTGTTCTGCCTGTGTCAAAGGAAAACATCACAGGTCTTCATTCAAGACTAGGCAATCATTCTCTATTGACAAGTGCTTACATCTCCTTCACATGGACTTGTTTGGGCCTGTCAAACCTCAAACCATTAATCACAACAAATACACCTTGGTCATAGTTGATGAATTTTCAAGATATACATGGGTGTTCTTCCTCAGAAGGAAAAGTGATGCAGCTGATACCATCATGTCCTTCATCAGACAGGTTGAAAATATGAATGATGTTAGAGTCAAGGCTCTAAGAAGTGATAATGGTACAGAATTCAAGAATCATCAACTTGAATCATTTTGTGATGAAAAAGGAATTTCTCAGAACTTCTCTTCAGCTGGCACTCCTAAACAAAATGGTGTGGCTGAAAGAAGAAACAGGACTCTGATTGAAGCAGCAAGAACTATGTTAAATGGTGCAGCCTTACCAAAGCAATTTTGGGGAGAAGCTGTACACACTGCCTGCTACACACAAAACAGATCAATCATTGTCAAAAGACATGGCAAAACCTCCTATGAAGTTTTCAGAAAAAGATCTCCAGACGTCAGCTATTTTCATGTGTTTGGATGCCCTGTGTTTATTTATAACTACAGGGATAAACTTGGAAAGTTTGATGAAAAGGCTGATGATGGATTCTTTTTGGGATACTCTCCAACAGCCAAAGCCTTCAGAGTATTCAACATCAGAAGACAAGAAGTAGAAGAAACTTTCCATGTCAGATTTAATGAAGATGATGAAGTCATACAGAGGACTGGAACAGAGGGTGATGAAGTAGATTTTAATGAAAATATTTCTTTCCCAAGTGATGAGTTCACAGAACCCAGACCTACCAGTCATCACCACTCCAACACTCTCACTCCTTATGTTCCTGCTTTTGACCCCCTGTCTACTCACAACATAGAAGTTCCTACCTCTCAGGAACTTGATGAAGAAGAACCTCAAATATCTGATGGTCCTTCTCATGATATTAATGACTCACCAATTCTTCAAACCTCTGAAGTTTCTCCTGCTGATAATGAAATTGCTTCCCTTGATGTGGCTGAAGAAGACTCAGACACTGAAGTAGTCTTTGAAGAAAGCCCTCCTAGTCAGCAGAATGAAACTCAAATTGCACCAGCTGTGCCCTCAAGTACCCCTGTTCTTGAAACTCCAGTTCCTCAAAACAAGTGGTCAAGAGATCAACACATTCTTCTTGTCAACATTATTGGGGAACCAAATGCAGGGGTCACAACCAGACAGCGAATCCAAGACTCTGAGTCAGCCTCAGCCAATGAATGTCTATTTGCTGAATTTCTTTCTCAAATTGAACCTAAAAGAGTTGCTGAGGCTCTGGTAGAAGATGGATGGGTAGCTGCTATGCAAGAAGAAATCAATCAGTTCAAAAGGAACAAAGTATGGACACTTGTGCCAGCTCCACCTGGAAAGAATATCACAGGCACTAGATGGATCTATAGAAACAAGATGGATGAAATTGGGAACATCATCAGGAACAAGGCAAGATTGGTAGCACAGGGATACTCTCAGACTGAAGGAATTGATTATGATGAAACTTTTGCACCTGTTGCTAGACTTGAAGCCATCAGAATCTTTCTTGCTTATGCTGCCTATATGAACATCACTGTCTATCAGATGGATGTAAAGAGTGCCTTCCTCAATGGTGATTTGGCTGAGGAAGTCTATGTTGCTCAACCTGAAGGATTTGAGAACAGCGAGTTTCCCAACCATGTGTACAGACTTCACAAGGCAATGTATGGTCTGAAACAAGCTCCAAGAGCATGGTATGAAACTCTTTCAAATTTCCTATCTGAAAACAAATTTATCAGGGGTTCTATTGATAAAACACTCTTTACCTTCAAGGACAAGAGTGATTTCATCATTGTGCAGATTTATGTGGATGATATCATCTTTGGGTCAACAAATGTCAATCTTAGTAAACGTTTTGCTAAATTAATGACCAAGAAATATGAGATGAGTATGATGGGTGAATTAACTTACTTTTTGGGTTTTCAAATTAAACAATGTCCTAAGGGAATTTCTATTTGTCAAGAAAAGTATGTTAAGGATTTACTTAAAAAATATGACTTGGCTGATTGTGCTTCAGTGAAATGCCCCATGCTTCCACCCAACAACTTGGGCCCTGATGAGTCAGGGGTCTCTGTCAATGAGACTTTATATAGAGGCATGATTGGGTCACTGATGTATCTAACAACCAGTCGTCCAGATATCCAATTCTCCACATGTCTCTGTGCAAGGTACCAAGCTAACCCAAAAGAATCCCATCTAGTGGCTGTTAAGAGAATTTTCAGGTATCTCAAAGGAACACCATTCCTAGGACTATGGTATCCAAAGGAATCAGGCTTTGATCTCAAGGCCTATTCAGATTCAGATTATGCTGGATGCTGTATTGACAGGAAAAGTACTTCAGGCAGCTGTCAAATCCTAGGAGGAAAATTGGTTGGATGGAGTGCTAAGAAGCAAAACTCTGTGGCTATGTCTTCAGCTGAAGCTGAATATGTCGCTGCAGCCAGCTGTTGTGCTCAGGTGCTCTGGATGAAAAGTCAATTGGCTGACTATGAGATCTTGTATGACAAAGTTCCAATCTTTTGTGACAACACCAGCGCCATTTCCATATCCAACAACCCTGTGCTTCACTCTCGTACCAAACACATTGATATCAGGTATCATTTTATCAGGGATCATATTATGAAGGGAGATATTGAGCTGCATTTTGTTCCCACAGAGTTGCAACTAGCTGATATCTTTACAAAGCCTTTGGCTGAACCTACGTTCAACAGGCTAGTTGCTGAGCTAGGGATGCTCAATATTTCAAAGCCTGTGGCTTGATATTAAATGTGTTCATTAAATGATTGATTCTATATTAAATGTTTTATTAAATGTTTTTCACATGAAACTAGGTAGTTGCATTCCAAGTAAATGCGAAAAAAATTCTCACATTTTTTAATCATTTAAGTTTCGGATAACGAGGAGACAAACTTTTTGAAAGGTCAAGGGGACCCACTTGAGCAGTCATTTTCGCTTTTGCATTTAATACGGTTGAATAACTGTTCACTCTAGTTTGAATATATATATTGTCTTCTTTTTCTTCACACCCACCACCATTCTAAAAAATCATCTTCTCTCTCTAAAACTCTTATCTCTCTCAACCATCCGCCATTTTCATTCTCCTTCAACCTTAAATCAATGGCGTTTCCCGTACCAAAAGCCTCCAATGTGAACTTCGAGATCAACGAGAGCATCATCGCCTCCAACAACGCCATTGGATGGATCAAGGCACCAAACAGCACCTACTCAGATCTGGTAAATTTCATGCAGAATTGTGACCTAAATGAAGCCTTCACCAAAACTCCATCCACCTTTTACCAAGAATACCTTAGGGAATTCTGGTATTCTGCTGAAGTTGAAGAAGACACCATTACTTTTAGCCTTTCTTGCAATGAACATCCTTTTGCTTTTTCCCTTACTGATTTTGCCAGTGCGGCCGGACTTAAACATGGAGATGAATGCCTGAAGACAGTTGACAAAAAGGCTGTCAAGGAAGCATTGGCTACACTCAACCCTTGTCATGACATTAACCCTGCCCTCACACCAGCTGAAATCCTTGCTAAAGCCCCTCTGAAGATTAAGTATTTTTCTCCTATGTGGCGTGTCCTCTTCACCCACATTGTGAAGTCCCTAGGAGGCATGCAGGGATCACAGGATCAAATGTCGTTCAAACATCAGACTATTGCGTATGGATTAATATGGGGAGCTGATGTTGACGTTGGAAGCATCCTTTTCTCTAACCTGGTAGAACAACTGAAAGGACGTAATCAGGTCAGGGAAAAGAACATCTGTTATGTGCGTTATCTGTCCCTGATCTTTGAGAGTTTGCTGGGAGAGAACTACCATAACAAGGCCTTGACAGCTCTGAAGCCCTATCGCATCACTGGCGCCATCTACAAGGAGATAGGAGCTGAGGATATCCCTGTGACTGCACACATGCTGAACGTGGCCAACCAGGTACCCAACGCTGAGAAGCTCTTGCTCCCTTCCTCTGAGAAGGTGAATACTTCTAGTGTCGCTGGCAAGTCTACGTCTTTGACCTCTGGGCAGCACACTACCAAGTCCAAGGCTTCATCTGGCCAACAGCCAAAGAAGAAGAAAATCCCCTCTTCTTCCCAACCTAAAGCTGTTAGTAAGGCCAAGGAAAAGAAGATTGACACCGCCTCTGGTCCAGATACTCTTGTGGATACAGAATCTTTGGCTGACAAACAACAGGCGTCTAGTGTCTCTAGGTCAGCAGAGACTACAGGAAACCAGCCAAACCAAGCTGATATCTCACAGGTAATCAGTGTACATTTTTAGAGGTTCACAATCAACCACTCTCATTTGTCTGTAGGAGAGAGTGGTGAAGTTAGGGTAATCCTCGACCCATAGAAGTCTGTCATTTCACTTAGAATTCTTTAAGACTTCTGTACACTCTGTCTTTGCACCAGGGAGTGATTCATTTGTGTTTATAAAGCACCCTGATGACCCTGAACCCTCTAGACAGTATTCAGGCTAACAACAACCTGAATACATTAATGTCTCAACCTTGATGGCTGTACTTCACACAGCCTCTTGGTTCCCTCATTAAAAGAGTCCCAAAGGATTTATCCTTTCAGGGGGAGCTGAATCATCACCCTCAGCTTTCCTAGGGGCAGCGTAACAGGCGACCTACAACAACATATGTTTCACTCTTAAAAGAGTCCCAAAGGTTTTTACCTTTTGGGGGGGCTAAATAATCACACTCAGCTTTCCTAGGGGCAGCGAAATGGCGATCATTAAACAACATATGTTTCACAATCAAAAGAGTCCCAAAGGTTTTTACCTTTTGGGGGGGCTGAATAATCACACTCAGCTTTCCTAGGGGCAGCGAATGGCGACCATTAACCACACTTCATTCACACTTAAAAGAATCCCAAGGATTTATCCTTTGGAGTGGCTGAGTAATCACCCTCAGCCTCTCTGGGACAGCGAAATGGCGACCATTCACTTTATATTTTCCCTGTTACTAATTTCAACAAACTTGCAGGCTGAAATTGTACAGCCAGTCCAAGAACCTCAGGTACATGAAAAGGAGGCTGAAACAATAACTCAGGACATTCCGAATGAAGAAGAACTTGTGCTCAATGCTGATGAAGAGCTGCTTTCTGTAGAAGATTATGTCGCTGAGTTTGAACCAATGCCTGAAGATGAATTCCCTGAGGGAATGTTTGATGAAGAGGAGGAAGAAGATGAGGATGACCAGCTGTCAGCCTCTCCTCCTAAAGAAGATGACAAGACTTCTCCTCTCAAGGAAGCTGTTGACACACAAAACTCTGCTACATCTGCAACAACAGTCTTCCAAAGACCAATATATGATCCAACAGCTGAATTCCTTTTGTTTGATCATCCTACCTAGACTAACTTCGACTTGATTCCAAGGGAGGATGATTTTGCTCAACAAAGCCTCAATATCAAGAATCTTCAGCCTGTACACCATCAGTTTGATATTGAGCGCTTATCAAGAAAGCTGGACGTGATCAAGTCAGAGATGCACAATTTTACTGTCACCTTTCCAGGTATTATAAAGAAGGCTGTGACTGAGGCTGTCACTGAGCCTATTCAGGAGGGTACAAGAAAAGGTGTGGCTCAGGGACTAAGTCATCTCTCGACACGAATCAAGAATGCAATTGACTCAGTTGTCCCTGCATTGTTCCAAGAACAAGAAAACAACATGAACAGGCACTTCAATGCAGTGCGCAACAGGCAATACAACCATGCTGGTTTTATTGTCAGGCGAGTTCAGGCAAATACCAATGCCAATGCCAACCTATTGCTGAAGATTGCCAGGGCATCAAGAAAAAGACAGCGTGCCATGGCTGCCTCTGTGGAGCAGATTGCAAGAAGATTTCAGGCACGTTCATCCAAGCATAAGAGAAGTAAGGATGAACGTGAGGGGGAGAAGAAAACTACACTCAGCCTTACATCTGCTGAACAAGGCTCATCTTCAGCCAATCCTTCAACAACACCTGTTCCTCTTCAAGTCATCACACCAGTTATAGTACCTGATGATGAGGATCAGACTCAGGGGGAGCAACAAACACAAGATGGAGCTGACTCATCTAAATCCATGATCTTAGTTAACATCAGCAAGCCTGAGGATGATGATGAACCAGCAGCCAAGAAACTTAAATTCACTGTGAGCTCCCTACCAAAATCTATTCAAAATCAGGCTCAGACAGCGTTCCTCAAAAGAGCTGATGATTTGAAAAACATAAGTGTGGAGTCCTCTGTCTCAAAGAAAGGTAAAGAGATAGTTTTGGGTGATACTGACACCAAACTTAAGAAGATAGCTGCGATGCTAGAGACAGGAGGATCCACAACAGACCTTTCCCACTTTTCAACCTTTACACCTTCCGATGAGAGACCTTAAACGCCTGAAGAAATAGAGCAACAGGCTGAGGAATTCAAAAGACTAAGTGAGCTCAAGGCAGCCAAAGAATTAAATGAAGCTACTCTGAGGAAGATGACACCACCTGAAAAAGAAAAACAAAAACAAAGGTTGAGGGAAATGGAACTTAAACGCGCTGAGGCCTTAAAGAAAGTCAAAGCTGACTATGATGCCTGCGTGAACAACAGGTATGCTGCTGGCAAGATAACCAAGTTTAGATACACCATTCACAAGTCCACAAACACCCCACAGATGATCTTATGGAGGGATAATCAACAGAGGAATATGGATGTGTTTGACAACTTCAGGTTAAAAACACTTGGGTTATCAGAATGGTTTGAACTCGAAGCCTTAGCTGCCAAAAAGTCTGGACAGGCAAATTTCCTTCTGCTTAAAACTCTTAAGGCTAAGTTTAACTGGATCAAGGAAACAGCTGCCAAACTCAAGATTGATCCTCCACCACAGCTTTTCGAACAAGGACCCCCAAAGACAGGCAACAAAAGAAGAAGAATTTCCCAAATCATTGATGAAACTTTTGTTACTGAAGATGTTCGTGTGGATGGCATGCACAGGGATCTGATCCTTCCTAATGGTATTGTTGGCCCTGTTGATGGTCAGACATACTCAGTGCCTGAAAGAGGAATGGCGTTTATGAACAAAGCCTGCCAATATGCTTTTCAGAGGGAAGATGAGCTTTGCCTGGCTTCAACTATTCAGCTACTCTGTCACAAGAAGTGTCTCAAGATCAACTCAGAGTATTCCAAGAAGTTTGCAAAGACTTTGTAGGATGAAATTGATAACAGATTAGATGTGGCTGAAGCTGAAGAAAGAATAAAAAATGATGACTATTGAAGATAGTATCAGCCCTTTTTACCTTCATCTTTTATTTAACTTATGTATTGAACTTGTAATTTTTCTTTAAGTCTTAATAAAATCATGAGGTATGTTTGTTTAGATCTGTTATGTGTAAGAAGAAGCTGTTAAACTCACTTACCTTAACTTAGTTAGATCTAGCACTATTTATGTTTAAATAGGGGGAGATTGTTGGGAATCTAAACTTGTTAGATTCCCTGTTCATTGATTTAAACATAATTAGGCTGATAGATAGTCCCTTGCCTGTGCCTAGGAGGCAGGCAAGTTTCGCAAGACTCACAGAGATCCGAGTCTCTGTGAGCAACCTCAGAGGAGTCCATGTTAGAGACATTGTCAGGGAAGTCGAAGATTACCTGAAGACATACTCCTTGGCTGTGATGGATAACAGCCAAGATGTATTAGGGACTCTGAGGGGTTGAGAGTTAACAGGGGTGGCAATACCCTGATAACTCTCAGCACACTTTGGACATGCCATTTGTGTGTTCGAGAATATGAAGAATAAGGAAACTGTTTTGGACAACTGTTCCTTAAAGCATAATGGAAGACTACCAAGAATAGAAGGACATCATGTGACTGATGTGGGAACTTGTAAAAGCTTGTGTAGTCGACATCAAGTACTGTTCAAGTCAAACTCGTAACACTATAAATAGGATGTGTATCCTTGCATTAATGTTCAACACTTTGAGATATTAAGAACATTAGTGCGTATAACGTCTTAATATCTCAAAGTGTTGAACATTAATGCAAGGATACACATCAAGTACTGTTCAAGTCAAACTCGTAACACTATAAATAGGATGTGTATCCTTGCATTAATGTTCAACACTTTGAGATATTAAGAACATTAGTGCGTATAACTTAGTGAATCAAACAGCTACGACTGTATTCATAAGTTAAGGTTTATTGTTGTTCAAAGTGTGCACAACACATTGTCATCAAACGGTGTTATCCATAACACTTGTAATTCTTTATTATACAATAATAAGATTACGTTTGAAAAGTAATACCTTGTGTTGATTAAGCTAAGATTAGGGTTTCTTGCATTGTTTTAGGGACTTTCATTGATACTGAGCCAATCGATAAGTTACACACTAACAAGGAATATAATGTGTTTGGTAATATTCACGAGCATTGTGAGCTACCCAAAGCCATTAATGACACATGTATGATGGAAATGGTTGATAGTAATACCACACCCGATTCATCAGACATGTGCAATAATGAGTCTGAGGATGATCAACATGCAAACGAGTATGATGATGATGAGGAGCGTATTGCGCTTGCTAACTTAATTGCTTCTTTACAAAAAGATGTCAAAGAAACTAGAAAGAGTCAAAAGCAATTAAAGAAGGGAAACGCTACGCTCACTCAAAATTTTGAAGAAAGCAAAGTTGCAGTCATAAAATCTAGTGAGCTTCTTGCAAGCTGAAGAGCTGAGCTTATTCAAAAAGACAAAGAGCTTGCAAGGTACAAAGGGGGTGTTATTACTACTTTAAAGGATGTTTTTGAAACTAAATACAACGAAATTCTTAAGCTTTAGAACAAGAGAAACGTAATTATAACACATCTTTAAGTACGGAACGACACAAAACGTATCTTGCTACCACCAAAGTCAATAAGTTAACTCAAAAGATTGATTTTCTTTAAGAGGATAAACCTAAACTTGTCATTGCGAAAACGGAAGAGGTTACTAACTTGAAGAAGGATTTTAAAATTAAACAAGCTAAAGACATTGACAAAGTCATGGAACTTGAAGTTCAAATCGATTTTTATAAGAAAATTGTTTATAAAACAAATCAGTCTATTCAAACCATGCGAATGTTGGCACCTCGTTCGTTTTTCAAGGGTAACGCTAGTTTTGCTAGTCCTAAGTACCTCGAGCAAGCTCAATCTGAGAACCCGCGCCTATATCTTGAGGAGTCCCAATTGACCGACGTTGGTTGTTTAATTGCTAGGCCTGGTAGTGATGAGTCATTAAATTTTGAAGAACAAAGTAGATCACCAGTGAATAAAAACTTTGTGAAACCATATAATTATGCTTATGAAAATAGTCTTTATGAATTTTCAAACCACAAGAATAGAAGTCTCGTGAGCAAATATTTTACGAATGTGAACATATAAGAATTAAATGGAGACAAATTTTTGCCACTAAGAAAACTAATGTTTCAAAATTTATTGAGTACTTGCCATATAAAGCTTCTATAAGCAAGAGTAAGCAAACACTTAGTTTTCTTAAACAAAACATCGAAAATATCAAAAAGGTTGTTGACGACGACTGGAAAGAACGTGAACGTTTAAAAGGAAACAAAGAAATTCCTCACGATATAACTGTGCTTGTGAAAAGTATTTTGATTCCGCTTGTGGAAAGAATGCAAAAACATTTTTTGGAATTTGAAACATTAATTAAGCAAGAAATGTTTGATGATTTGAAATATGTGGAATCTCTTGAACAAGAAGTGAACGACCATCTACATGAAAGAGACGAATTTTCTATAGCATATGATCTACTCTTGCAAGAATGCCTCTCAAAAGATATTATGTGTGTTTATGTCACATCTTGTGCTGATATTGATGAATATTCTAATGTTGGATGCAATATTGATCAAGTCAAAGAGTGTGAACGTCTTGAAACTGAGCTTTCGAATAAAATTGACCAAAAAGAGTTTTCGTTACTTCAACATAGATATGATTATCTTCAAAAACATTGTCGTTCACTTGAACTTGCTTTGCAAAACAAAGTTAGCAGCTTTTCAAATGATACACCTTTGGAAGTAAAATTATCTGAGTCATGTCGATTACTAAACGAAAAAATTCTTGATATTTCGGATTTGAAAGTTCAGTTACAAGAAAAAGACATAGCAATCGCAGAGTTGAAGAAACTCGTTGCTAAGATGGGTGGGAAAGTTGTGGAACCTAGCGTTAAGAAACCTGTTGTTAGACAACCCAATGCCTATAAAGTGAATAGATCCTCTATCTTGGGAAAACCATCCGCTTTTTCAAATTCCTCGTTTGCAAAACCTGCGTTTACCCCCAAGATGGATGGAAGGAAAGGTTACCACAGAATCAACCCATATGCAATACTCTAGCACCAAGCGTTAAGCACAATAATGTGATTGTTAGCCCTATATTTTATATAGTCGAACAAGAATGTAATAGGTCATCTTAGTCGTTAAAGGTCTTGTATTGTAATAGGTTAGTCAGGAAAACCGGGCTTGTACTTGATGAGACTGTATTTATACATAGTCTCATCGTCCAAATCGGGCTTAAAACGCTTAAAATATCGTCAAAATACCCAAATATATGCCTGTGTTTGTTCATTGTGTATTTTAGGTATGGATATCGTGAATTCACCAAAAGATCAAAGGAAAGCAAAAACGAACACGGGAAACGAAGCCGCACAAGAAACCGGGCCCAAATATGGAATTTACAAAAATGCCCTTGAAGTTTTGAAGATTGGCAAGAATGGTCCCTCAACTTTGGAAGACTTGACATTTTATACCCTTGCAAAACTCATAATTGCATTTGGGTCCTTATAATGTTGATTATGTACAAGTATGGTCCTTGAAGATCTCAAAGATTACAAGTCTAGTCCTTATGTTCACCATTCTAAACTTGAAAGGACTAATTTTGACAACTGCCCAAAGTTATAACAAAGGGATTGGATTTTGTTGCTGTTTTATACAAAATGGAGAAATTATGATACATGGGGGACCATATTGGGCAGACAAGCAAACCCCTCCCATCCAATACCCTCACAACACGTCACCATCCACTCCACTTCACCCATCCACGTCTGAATCCCATAACCAGTTTTATTGTTAATAAATAAATTTTTGAAAAATGTTTATTAACTCTAAAATTGGCGCTTAACACCCACTGTTTCATCACCCTCCCCTAATTACCCCTTAATCCCAGCCAAGAACCCTAATTTGGGTTTAACTTATTTAACCAAAATCACAACCCCAACTTTTCCAGATCAATAATTCATGTCATTGTCCCCAAAACCCACCTCACAAAAAGCTCTCCCACTCACCCAAATGGGTCCCCCGTCCTTCCCCTGCTTCACCAAAAGAAAAAATTTAGCATCTTGCCAGCAAATCAACGATCCTTATCAATTCCTTTGTCCCAAAGGACCAAATGGACGTTCAAGATCAAGAATACAAGGCTGTAAATCACATGGCTCCATTTTGACTGATTTCAAAAGATCAAATATGCCATTTAGATCCGAATCTTGAATGGGTAGTTTTGGAAGATTACTAGTTAGGGTTTTTGTAATTTTTACTCTTCTAGGACCTTCTATCTTTGTATAAATATGGGTGCCTGTACCCATATTAGTTTTGTTCTAGTCTTTGTACTTTTTTTTTCCAAGTAATGATAATGAAACGAATTTAAATTGCAATACTGAGTTTCACATTTTATTTCTTGTTTTAGTTTAATCAGTAATTTTCATTTTGAAAAAAAAGGTAGTGTAAGTTTTCAATTTGGATTAAAGAATTTGGTTCACAAGTTTTATTTTTTTTTGAGAAATCTGTTTGTTCTAATCCTGAAATCCACACACATTGAAGTGAAAGTGGATATGTGTGTGTGAATTTCAGGTTTGTCACTTGGATTTTATAGTTTAAAGGTATTTGATACTTCTCAGTTTGAAAGAAAAAAAAAGAAACAACAACTTTCCATTTCTATTTTTCATAAGCTACAAGCTATAAGCTTGCTTTTTCTATAAGATTAGCCTATAGCTTATAAGCTATTTGTTTCCAGTTCACTCTTTTTGGTTTCTTTTCTTAGCAGGTTGCATCTATCTCCTTTTATGAAGACATATTGGGGTGTGTTTTGACTAAGTGTAGTCACCACCCATCATCCTTTCTACATCAGCTCCTCACAAAAGCCAAGCATAAGCCTCCAGCTTATAGGAGAAGGCATCAGCTGGCCTTTGTGTAGTTGGATGTTAACTACACAAGGTAATGGCTTGAACCCTCCTTCAATTAAAGTTTATGTGATATTTTGTGATCTTGCATGCTTTTGAGGATTGACTTGCTTAGTTGTTCTATTGTCTGTTTAATTTTGCTCACTTATGCCTTTTATTCATGTTAGTTAAGTGTCGGATCAGTTTGGTTTGCTTTTGAGTAATCTTTGTTTGAAAAATCAAGTTTCAGTAAATTAAGGGGGTGTTTGGGTCTTCTTGATAGGCTGGGGATTTGTCCCTTATTTGGCTTGTAAACGGCTTAAACACATTTCAGTAGGGTTGTATTGGTTAATAGGTTGCATGGTTTGAACTTTGATAGGTTTAAACAACAATTGCATGCTCATTTCTTAGTAAAAATAGCTATAAAACAGTGAACATATTTTTCTGCCTATTTTAGTGAATTATTTGTCTTGATAGCTTGTTGGTTGTTAGATTATAGGCCTACTTAGGGTTGCTAGTTGATTGTGTGATATTTGGGGGTGTTGTGTGATAGTTCTTTAGCTGTAAAACCCACTCACTTGTCAATTGTATCAGCAAACAAACACCCTCAAACCCATAACAGCATACAGTAACTGTATTGCCCCTTTGGTGTGTGATTTTGTGCTTGAACTTGTTTAATTTCTTGTATTGTTGACTCCCCACAACCCAACTGGTTGTGGGGGTGCCCTATTGTCCAAGAAAAAGTCACAAGATAAGCTTCCCTAAGCTTTTCAGCCAACAACACATTTTTTATAACTAGCAGTGGGAACCCATTTCCCACTGCCAGTGCCTTTGTTTCCACTGCCTAGCTAAAAGACAGAAAGTGGCACATGTCACTATCACAGTTTGCATTTTTTTGTCTTTTGTGACCTTTTTTAAGAATTAGACTTTCAGACTTTTTGCAATATTTTTCTCTTTTTATTTCTGATTTTTCAGTTTAGTTTATTTTGGTGTCACTGTTCATTTTCAATTTTTTATATTTAATTGCATTTTTAATTAATTTTAATTAGGCTGTTTTTGGAATTTAGTGTAGAAAAATTTTATTTTTCAGATTTAAAATTTTTCCTAAATTTAGAATATTAATTTAAGGTTTTTAGTTTAAAAATTAGTCACTGTTCACTTTTTAATTATTTTTTATAATTAATTTAAGTTAATTAGGGTTTAATTATTAAATAGTTTTGTCTTTTAGTGCAAACTTTTACTTTTTTAAAACTTTTTCAATTTTCTACTATTCATTAGGGTAGTTTAGGATTTTTAAAATTGTTAAATTAATTTTGGCATTATTTTATTATTTTTTAGGATTATTTTAATTTAAAAATAGTTTTTAGTGATTTAAAAATAGAAAAAATAGTTTTAAAATTTAGGAAAAATACTTTTTAGCCTTTAAATAATATAAGTTAGTTATTAGTTCAATAAATTAATATTTTGGGCATTTTGTTGATTATATTTAATTTTTGGGCTTTAATTAGCATTAAAAATTGAATATTTAATTAATAAAAGGTTTAAAAATATTTTTGTTGGATTTTTATTCTTATTTATATTATTTAAGACTTAGTTTAATCTTTTAATTAATTTTTAGGTTTTATTTTTAATTTCGTCACGTTTTACGTATTTACGTTCGCGTTTTGCGTTAATTCGTCATAGTGTAATCGTAGTCGTAGCTCGTCTTTTATTTTTCTCTTCTAAACCAAAAACGACACTAATCCAAACATTGTTATTTTATATATTGGCACATTAATACACACACCTCCTTCGAGAACGAACTTGGAATTTATTCGTCTTCACGGTTTTCCTAAATCGTGTCGATTAATACTTGCCGCACTTATACGTTCTTTTTCCTAAAAGACGTATATCATTTTCTACATCAATTTTTGGCGCCGCTGCCGGGGACGTGTTTAGTGTGCCATTATTATTAGTATCGTGTTTGTGTGAGTAGTGCGTTTTAGCTTTTCATTTTTTTGGAAAGCGTGAATATCGTACATACTCATTTTTGGTATTTTTCTCTATTATAGTATAATATCCAAATAAATCGTGTTTAATTTTCCTAAATTAAACGCATAACAATCTTTACTATATTGTAGATATATTGGTTTTCGTTTTTCTTTGTGAATATATTATTACTATATTGTATCTACGTAAGAACAATAAATATACAAGTACTCCAAATACGTGAGAAATCACAACCTTGATTCGGGATTTCATCACTCGATCATTGTATTCGAATCCAAAGCAAAAGTTTAAAGGCAAAATAGATAAATACTTTCGCGAGGCTTAATTTCAATTAACACAAACTATAAGGTGGGTATAAGGCGGTTGTATTTCACGACCTAAAGGAAAAAGGCTCTTAAGTGCTTCGCGCCGCCTCGTTTCCTCCGCTTGCTTGTGCGTGTTTTGAGAGAGAGGGCTAATCGAGGGTTTGCCACCCAAGTATTATCTACGTATATTATATTTGCTTGTGTTTTCAAGATTAAACCCTCTTGAACGTTTTGGTGTTCCACCAACGTTCTAAAGTCATCGAGAGCGTTCACTCCACGTGATCGTTTTCATTCTTTGAGGCTCCTTTAATCGAGAAAGTCGATTCGAGGAGAGATTTGTAGATTTGTGTCTACGTAATACATTCAAAAATCCAAAAAAATTAAAAAACAATCAAAAACCAAAAAAATAAAAAATAAAAATAAAAATAAAAAAAATTGAAAAATCGTAAAACCACAAAAAGAATCTTCTTTGCTACCACCCATTCTACGCTTAGTGCATGCGCACTCGATCGAAGGATTATTCCAATTCTAGTGAAGCTTCGAATCGACGCAATCGTAATCGAAGCAATCGACGACGTAGACGAGAATTAGAAACCGACGTTCCTAATATCGTTGTTGAAGAAACCTTAGACGAGATGGCCGACAATCGTTCTATGATGGAATTGCTCCAAGCGCCTACCGAGGGTTATGGAGACGCGATCGTAATTCCCGCTATCGAGGCGGATAATTTTGAGATCAAGAGCGGAATGCTTTCGTTGATCCAAGCTACGAAGTTTCGAGGTTGTGAAGCCGATAATCCTCACGACCATATTCGGAATTTTGATCGTCTTTTAGCCACGAGCAAGTTTAAGAATGTCGACACCGATGTCGTCAAGCTTATGCTTTTTCCGTACTCGCTCGATGGTGCCGCCAAGGATTGGTACGAGAAAGAGCCACCTAATTCGATAGTTACGTGGAAGGATCTCGTTTCCAAGTTCGTTAATTATTTTTTCCCACCGTCTAAGACAACGTTTTTCAAAAACGAGATTACGAAATTTGAGCAAAAATCGAATGAATCTTTTAGAGACGCGTGGGATCGTTTTAAGGAATTGCTTAGGCAATGTCCTCACCATGGTTTTTCCGAGTTGCACCAAATCGATACGTTTTACAACGGTCTTAATTTTCACGAACAAGACTCGTTGAATTCCGCCGCCGGTGGCAACTTTTTGTGTAAAACTCCGAGAGAAGCCTTGATAATTATCGAAAACCGATCCAAGGTTTACCAACTCCGCAATGCACCGAGTGTTTCCAATGTCGCCAATGTTATTAGTTCTAATCGCGACATTGAGAGAGTTGATGCAAAAGTCGACAAGTTAACGAATGTGTTCACGTCTTATCTCATTGAGATGCAAAAGAAAGACGCTCCCGCTACGGTGAAAGCGGTTGAGGTTTCGTGTACATTTTGTGGTGGACCTCATAATTATTACGAGTGTGCGGCTACGGATGGCCAAACGTCAAATGTGAGTGCGTTAAACAACAATTTTTCTAATCAAAATCAAAATAACGCCGGTCCATCACAACAAGGAAATTATAACCAAGGCAACAATTTTCAAAATCGAAACAATTTTCAAGGAAATAATCAACAAGGAAATTTTTCGAATCAAAATCAAGGAGGTTATAATCAAGGTCGTAATATGACTTGGCAAAATAGAGATAACAATCAAGGAAACAATTTTTCAAGTGGGAATCAAAACAATTTTCAAAGAAGTAATCAAAACCAAGGGAACTTTAATTCTAATCAAAATAGTTCGTCAAACGATTTTCAAAATTACATGAAAACGAATGAGGCTAATATGAGACGATTAGAGGGAGAAATTGGTACTTTGAAAAACGATTTTTCTAATACTTTGAAATTGCAAAATACGAAGATTGAGCAAGGGCAAATTGATATTAAAAAGATGTTTTCGGCCATTATGAACAAAGCCTCGGGTTCGTCATCAAGTTCGTTACCTAGTGACACCGTTGCTAATCCGAAAGAACAATGCAAAGCCGCCTCGTCTCGTGAGAAAGGTCGTGTGATTACCCCTAACCTTGAAGGATTCCGTGTTGTTTATCCCTCTCAACACTCAACTTCTAAGACGTCTTCTTGTTCTAAAGTCGATGGGGTAAACGTGGCGACCAAGGAAAGGAGTGCACACCCTCGTGTACCTCAAATTTCATCCACGGTTCAAAAAGAGAGCTTTGTCGACCTTACCAAAGTAACCCTTGAAGAAACTTGTGCTTCGATCCTTCTTAAAAAAACCCAAAAGGCGTATGCCGAGAAAGGAAAAGGATCCGGGCCAATTTCTATTACCTTGTGATTTTTCCGAGATTGAGGGATGTTTAGCCCTTGCCGATTTAGGTGCTAGCATCAATCTCATGCCTCATTCTCTTTGGAAATTGATGAGATTGCCTTCGCTTACCCCCACAAACATGACAATCGAGCTTGCGAATTGTACGCCACTTATACCAATTGGAATAGCCGAGGATGTCTATGTTAGGATTGGAAAGTTTGTTTTTCCCGCGGATTTCGTTATATCCGATTACGAGTGTGACCCTAAATGTCCCATTATTTTAGGCCGACCATTCTTATCGACGGCTCGAACCGTAATCGACGTTCACGAGGGGAGACTTACTATGAGATATGGGGATGAGAAAATTGACTTTTTCGCTAGAAAATCCCAAGGATTTTATGAGAATGAAAAAACCGAGGGCTAGAAAATCCCAAGGATTTTATGAGAATGAAAAAACCGAGGTTTCAAAACCTAATGATTCAAATTCTAATGATTTCAAAATGTTTACTTTAGCGGAAAGAATGAAGCTTGATGCATGTTTTGAAAGAATTAAGAAAAACGGTTTTAAGGATGATGATTTTAATGATAAAGAATACGTGTACCTAATTCAAAAGGGTATGTGTAAATACATGGATGAAAACTCACTTTGGGATGTTTTTAGCGAAACAAGTGAACCACCAATTCCGAAGGGCGACGTTAATGCCATCACGACAATGACCAAAATGGCTTCGTCTTCACCACCTTCGAAGGACCATGACTTTGAGGCTTCAACTTCTAACTCCATCGAAGTGCCTCCTTTGCCTAGCCCAACACCCGTTGAGGCTAAAGGGTTTATCGACATCGATCCTCTCGTCTTAGAAAAGTCACCTAAGCATAGCCCTAGTGCTTGTAAGTCCATGGTTGTGAGTGCTCACATCGACTCTTTCTTTGACGATGACGATGGCGATTTTGCCGAGCTTGATCACGTACTTCGAAATCCACATGCTATTTTTGATTCTCCTAAGAAGAAACATGTGAAGTACGATGATTATGAGTTTGATCCCGAGATTGAGGAAATAATTGAACGAGAGCTAGCTCTTATGCCTTCACTTCCACCTACGAGTGAGGTCGACCTTTCCAAAATCGAGGATGAACTCAATGAGTTAGAACGTCTTATTTTCAATGATGAACCAACTCATGTGACCACCAAAAATCCCATTCTCGAGGAGTTACCTAATCAACACTCCTCATTTGAGAATGACGTTTACCACATTCGTGAGGATCTAACTTATCAACGATCCCCACAAAAGAATGATGGTTTCGTGCTTGATCGTGATCTTTTCGAGAGAGTTTCTAAGATACTCAAGGAGGGGAATGACAAACCTTGGTTTGACAAGCCTATATTTGATGAAGAAATCGATGAGATCGACGTTCATGAGGATGACGAGTATGTTGACCCCGAGGGGGCGGTGTTCTTTATTGACAAACGTTTTGAGAACTTATATAATCCGCCACCCCCTCCCGCCAAAGACTTAAATGTGAGGATTTTTAGCGCGACTAATTTTCAATTTGACACGCCAAATATTTTCAACATTATTCAATCGGGTTTTCATAAAGAGTTTTTGAACGATGAAAAAGGAAAGGATTTTAAAAATGTTTTAAATGATTTTTCTACATTGCTAACTCCGTCATCACATCGTTTTATGAGTGCTACCACCTCGTCTACTCCTTTTAACGACGGTTGGTGTGGTCTTAGTGTGGGGGAAGCCCCAAATGTTCCTTCACACTTTACCACCGAGGACGAGATTTACGATCCCGGAATTGCTCGTAAAGGGAAATCTCGGTCTTCCACCGATGCAATAAATGGAAATCTTATCTATTTGCTTGGTGTGAGTCTACCTCGAGTAGCTCATAAGTTTGACTTACCATTTGCCCCACCTTTCTACTTCTTATCTCTTTTCTTCTACCCCATTGGGGTTTGTGTTGAAGTAGCGTTGTTTCGTCTTTCATCCGAAAACGAGGACGCTATCTTTGACCCCGGTATACGTTTATCGGGTTTTTAAAGTACTCCATGTACTTTTGGGCCTTGTTTATCATGTAAGCCCCACTAAAAATGACCAAACCAAGATTATCCCTAAATGATCACATTTTTGGGGATTCGAGTCGAGCTTTTGACTCGGTTATCAAAAACAAGGTGCCTCGTGGGGGATTCTCATGCTTATCCTTGTATATATTATTGCTTTCTTAGTTAATGTAACGAGGGGACTTGTGCTCTTCCAACCTTTGTTCCGTGGTTGTTTGTGATTGTGATTAATTAGGTTCATCGTCATCATTGAAGCCTCTCGTGTTCGTTTTACGGATCACTCGAGCTTCGATCGTTGCCTTTGGAGATTCCGATATCTGATGATATCCTTTTATGTTCTAACGTTTATCTTATTAGCATAATTCATAAACGGCTTTTAGGTTATTCGTTTTACCCTTTCCATGCTCGAGATTAAGCATTCGACTTCGTCTCTAGTATGGGGGTGTTTACACCCCTAGACTCGAAACATTGAGGACAATGTTTAGTTTTAGTATGGGGGGGTGAGTAGATACTTCACCTTGCTTACGTCACCACGCAATCCAATTTTCATCTTTTTGTTATCGTTTTATGCAAAATAAGGCTAAAAATGGCCAAATTTTAAAATTTTTCTAGTTTTTCATAAGTGTTTAAGACACGAATGTAGGTTTTCCGATGGTGAGAACGAGAGTAATTTTTGAATCGACCGTGCGTGTTGAGCACTTAGCTCGGTTCCTTAACTTTTTTAGGCTAAGTCTCTTAAATGAGGACGAGAAATGATAGAGTTATTTATAAGTCTCGTAATCGTCACGATCTTATGTGTAGTAATTATTAGCTTATTCTCCCAACGATTTTGCATAATAAATTGTTAATAAATATTGATTTGGCGGTTTAGTCACTATTGTTGGGTTTCTAATTTGTTTTGGTAGCTTCCATGTAATTAAATTGAGAAAACATTAAGGTATCGCCAACGTCACGGTTTTGAAGTATTGGCACCCGAATAATCGAAAGATTCACCTAATAATAAGATTTCAAGTGCTCACCTAAATTAAGCAAAAATTTGAAGCTCACAAGGCCGAAAAATCTATGCCCAAATTGAAAGTGAATCAAGCCTTAATCTTCGAAGCTTTAAAAATCCAAAATTCGCTTTAGCGTGAGGATATACGTCTTTGGCTAATAAAACCACCGATGAGGCGGATAATAAAAGGCAAGGCAAGACCGAAGTCATAATAAAAGCTTCATGGCGAAGTTGAATAAAAGATGGAGGTAAACCAAAGATAATAAGGCCCTTCCGTTAGGGGGCGTATAAAAGTCTTGGTAATAAGTCTCATGTTCACTTAATTTTTTGACATCGTTGTCTATTGGGGTGAATTATTGATTTGATGATTTTGGTTACACCGTTAAGTTTCTATTTTTAGACTTAATCTCTATTCACGCATAAGTCGATGATGTATCCTCGTGATCATTAAGACATAATAAAATATAAGAGATACCAATTAGGAATAAGGGAGTTTAGGTTTGTAATTAACACTCATGAGATGTGTACGTGTTGCTAACTTATAATAACAATGATCTCGTTACACGCTTAGCATGGAATTGGGTGAAAATCGAGGACGACAAAATTATTTCTAACGAAGCATTCACGTGTTCTTGTTCTATGATCCTAAAAATCACATTCTCGTGATGAAAACATTACATTATGTCTAAAACGCGTGTAGTAGTTTATTTAAATTTATGTCTTGAATAAATGTCATCATAAAATGAATTTTGGAAGTGCTATGATACTTAATTCTAGCATTGCGTGGGGACACGGCAATGGTTTAGTATGGGGGAGTGATGAGACTGTATTTATACATAGTCTCATCGTCCAAATCGGGCTTAAAACGCTTAAAATATCGTCAAAATACCCAAATATATGTCTGTGTTTGTTCATTGTGTATTTTAGGTATGGATATCGTGAATTCACCAAAAGATCAAAGGAATCAAGCAAAAACGAACACGGGAAACGAAGCCGCATAAGAAATCGGGCCCAAATATGGAATTTACAAAAATGCCCTTGAAGTTTTGAAGATTGGCAAGAATGGTCCCTCAACTTTGGAAGACTTGACATTTTATACCCTTACAAAACTCATAATTGCATTTGGGTCCTTATAATGTTGATTATGTACAAGTATGGTCCTTGAAGATCTCAAAGATTACAAGTCTAGTCCTTATGTTCACCATTCTAAACTTGAAAGGACTAATTTTGACAACTGCCCAAAGTTATAACAAAGGGATTGGATTTTGTTGCTGTTTTATACAAAATGGAGAAATTATGATACATGGGGGACCATATTGGGCAGACAAGCAAACCCCTCCCATCCAATACCCTCACAACACGTCACCATCCACTCCACTTCACCCATCCACGTCTGAATCCCATAACCAGTTTTATTGTTAATAAATAAATTTTTGAAAAATGTTTATTAACTCTAAAATTGGCGCTTAACACCCACTGTTTCATCACCCTCCCCTAATTACCCCTTAATCCCAGCCAAGAACCCTAATTTGGGTTTAACTTATTTAACCAAAATCACAACCCCAACTTTTCCAGATCAATAATTCATGTCATTGTCCCCAAAACCCACCTCACAAAAAGCTCTCCCACTCACCCAAATGGGTCCCCCGTCCTTCCCCTGCTTCACCAAAAGAAGAAAATTTAGCATCTTGCCAGCAAATCAACGATCCTTATCAATTCCTTTGTCCCAAAGGACCAAATGGACGTTCAAGATCAAGAATACAAGGCTGTAAATCACATGGCTCCATTTTGACTGATTTCAAAAGATCAAATATGCCATTTAGATCCGAATCTTCAAAGGGTAGTTTTGGAAGATTACTAGTTAGGGTTTTTGTAATTTTTACTCTTCTAGGACCTTCTATCTTTGTATAAATATGGGTGCCTGTACCCATATTAGTTTTGTTCCAGTCTTTGTACTTTTTTTTTCCAAGTAATGATAATGAAACGAATTTAAATTGCAATACTGAGTTCCACATTTTATTTCTTGTTTTAGTTTAATCAGTAATTTTCATTTTGAAAAAAAAGGTAGTGTAAGTTTTCAATTTGGATTAAAGAATTTGGTTCACAAGTTTTATTTTTTTTTTGAGAAATCCGTTTGTTCTAATCCTGAAATCCACACACATTGAAGTGAAAGTGGATATGTGTGTGTGAATTTCAGGTTTGTCACTTGGATTTTATAGTTTAAAGGTATTTGATACTTCTCAGTTTGAAAGAAAAAAAAAGAAACAACAACTTTCCATTTCTATTTTTCATAAGCTACAAGCTATAAGCTTGCTTTTTCTATAAGCTTAGCCTATAGCTTATAAGCTATTTGTTTCCAGTTCACTCTTTTTGGTTTCTTTTCTTAGCAGGTTGCATCTATCTCCTTTTATGAAGACATATTGGGGTGTGTTTTGACTAAGTGTAGTCACCACCCATCATCCTCTCTACATCAGCTCCTCACAAAAGCCAAGCATAAGCCTCCAGCTTATAGGAGAAGGCCTCAGCTGGCCTTTGTGTAGTTGGATGTTAACTACACAAGGTAATGGCTTGAACCCTCCTTCAATTAAAGTTTATGTGATATTTTGTGATCTTGCATGCTTTTGAGGATTGACTTGCTTAGTTGTTCTATTGTCTGTTTAATTTTGCTCACTTATGCCTTTTATTCATGTTAGTTAAGTGTTGGATCAGTTTGGTTTGCTTTTGAGTAATCTTTGTTTGAAAAATCAAGTTTCAGTAAATTAAGGGGGTGTTTGGGTCTGCTTGATAGGCTGGGGATTTGACCCTTATTTGGCTTGTAAACGGCTTAAACACATTTCAGTAGGGTTGTATTGGTTAATAGGTTGCATGGTTTGAATTTTGATAGGTTTAAACAACAATTGCATGCTCATTTCTTAGTAAAAATAGCTATAAAACAGTGAACATATTTTTCTGCCTATTTTAGTGAATTATTTGCCTTGATAGCTTGTTGGTTGTTAGATTATAGGCCTACTTAGGGTTGCTAGTTGATTGTGTGATATTTGGGGGTGTTGTGTGATAGTTCTTTAGCTGTAAAACCCACTCACTTGTCAATTGTATCAGCAAACAAACACCCTCAAACCCATAGCAGCATACAGTAACTGTATTGCCCCTTTGGTGTGTGATTTTGTGCTTGAACTTGTTTAATTTCTTGTATTGTTGACTCCCCACAACCCAACTGGTTGTGGGGGTGCCCTATTGTCCAAGAAAAAGTCACAAGATAAGCTTCCCTAAGCTTTTCAGCCAACAACACGTTTTTTATAACTAGCAGTGGGAACCCATTTCCCACTGCCAGTGCCTTTGTTTCCACTACCTAGCTAAAAGACAGAAAGTGGCACATGTCACTATCACAGTTTGCATTTTTTTGTCTTTTGTGACCTTTTTTAAGAATTAGACTTTCAGACTTTTTGCAATATTTTTCTCTTTTTATTTCTGATTTTTCAGTTTAGTTTATTTTGGTGTCACTGTTCATTTTCAATTTTTTAAATTTAATTGCATTTTTAATTAATTTTAATTAGGCTGTTTTTGGAATTTAGTGTAGAAAAGTTTTATTTTTCAGATTTAAAATTTTTCCTAAATTTAGAATATTAATTTAAGGTTTTTAGTTTAAAAATTAGTCACTGTTCACTTTTTAATTATTTTTTATAATTAATTTAAGTTAATTAAGGTTTAATTATTAAATAGTTTTGTCTTTTAGTGCAAACTTTTACTTTTTTAAAACTTTTTCAATTTTCTACTGTTCATTAGGGTAGTTTAGGATTTTTAAAATTGTTAAATTAATTTTGGCATTATTTTATTATTTTTTAGGATTATTTTAATTTAAAAATAGTTTTTAGTGATTTAAAAATAGAAAAAATAGTTTTAAAATTTAGTAAAAATACTTTTTAGCCTTTAAATAATATAAGTTAGTTATTAGTTCAATAAATTAATATTTTGGGCATTTTGTTAATTATATTTAATTTTTGGGCTTTAATTAGCATTAAAAATTGAATATTTAATTAATAAAAGGTTTAAAAATATTTTTGTTGGATTTTTATTCTTATTTATATAATTTAAGACTTAGTTTAATCTTTTAATTAATTTTTAGGTTTTATTTTTAATTTCGTCACGTTTTACGTATTTACGTTCGCGTTTTGCGTTAATTCGTCATAGTGTAATCGTAGTCGTAGCTCGTCTTTTATTTTTCTCTTCTAAACCAAAAACGACACTAATCCAAACATTGTTATTTTATATATTGGCACATTAATACACATACCTCCTTCGAGAACGAACTTGGAATTTATTCGTCTTCACGGTTTTCCTAAATCGTGTCGATTAATACTTGCCGCACTTATACGTTCTTTTTCCTAAAAGACGTATATCATTTTCTACATCAGTACTTTAAGCTAATATTGTATAAATTAGGGGCGTAAGCCCAAAACAAAGCCAAGCCAGGCCATGTCACTTAAACCCACGGCTCATAAGCCAAGGGTATATATACCCTCTTCCATGTGTGGAAGAGGGTGTTGGTTCATTTTACTTTCTCTCTCTAGTAAACATTAACCTTCCAAATTCTCTCTTGTTTCTCTCTCTACTTTCTTCTCTTTCTCTCTCTAAATATCTCTTCTAAATCTTGTTTTATGGATTGAAAGGGATTAAGATTTGGTATCAAGAGCCTATAGTGGATAGGTGATTGAAGATTCGTGTGGTGTGTTCTTGATTTTTCGTGGTCATTTTGATCTATATATCTTGTCCCAAAATTTTTCTTGTGTTTTTTTATGGTTTTTTCTTGATACAAATCTTCTACATAGCTGTGGTAGAGATTTGGTATTGTTACTTTGGCTAAAAACACAAAAATTTTGGGTGTTTTGATCATTTTTTGGCTTAAAATCACGAATTGGTTGAGTTTTGTCTGAGAAAAGTGGGAATTATTCCGATCAGGTCATCAGAAAAGGGCTTACAGTTATTCCGATCAGTGTAATCGGAATAGGGTTTATACATTCCGATTGGTCATTCCGATTTGACATTCCGATTTGAGTATTCCAATTTGGACATTCCGATTTGTCATTCCGATTTGACATTCCGATTCGAGTATTCCAATTTGGACATTCTGATTGGTCATTCCGATTTGACATTCCGATTTGAGTATTCCAATTTGGACATTCCGATTGGTCATTCAGATTTGACATTCCGATTTGAGTATTCCAATTTGGACATTCCGATTGGTCATTCCGATTTGACATTCCGATTTGAGTATTCCGACAAGGTTATTCTGACAAGGGTATTCCGTTTAGGGTATTCCGATAGGGTTTCTTCCGAAAAGGTTATTCCGACAAGGGTATTCTGATCAAGGTTATTCCGATGGATATTTTGTTTGAGTAATTTTTAGACTTAGCCACTATCTAGACTAGTTTCGGAACATCGTTTACACGAAGATTAAAAAAAAAAGTTAAATTTTTTAGGTCAAGTAAAATCAAATTTTTTTCCCTATTAGTTTTTGGCTATTTCTAACTCAAATTCAAAATTTGGCGATAAAAATTTTTTCGGCTTACCGTTTTGTCAGACTGGGGAATTTATTGTCGGACTGAGAAATTTTTTTTGGAATTTTCGGAATTTCAAATTTAACCACACATCATCACAACAAATCCACTAAGATCTGCAATTCATTCACAAGTATTCACCATGTGTAACAACAACATCAACATTGCAACTGCTAATCAAATTCATTTGGAACAAGGTGGCAACGGTAATCCACCTGTGCTCACTGCTGGTTGCTACGTTCAATGGAGATCTCGTTTTCTCAGATTTCTTGACGGAAAAGAAAACCGAACTGCTCTTCGTCACTGCCTTGAGAATCCACCTCCAGTTTTTGAATTCAGACCAATTACCACACAGGCAGAGGATGGTAGTTCATCAACTATACGAGCTATGGAGGATTTTGACACATGTTCTGCTGAGAAAAAGAAACTCCTCCAAGCTGAAGCTGATGCTGTAAATTTCATACTCACTGGAATTGATAACGATGTCTATTCCACCGTTGATGCATGTCCTAATGCTATGGAAATGTGTAATGCAATTCATCGATTGAAGCAAGGTGAGTCAATCAATGTTCAAGATCTCGAGACTAATCTACTTTGGGAGTTTGGAAAATTCACATCTGAAGATGGTGAATCCATTGACTCATATTACTCGAGATTCTACAAAATGATGAATGAGCTTGTCAGAAATCAGTGCACCATCTCCAATCATCATGCCAATGTTCAGTTTTTACTTCGACTCAAACCGGAATGGCAAAGGTTTGTGACTTTGGTCAAACAAAGGGAGGATATCAAGACTATATCTTACCACAAACTTTATGATATATTGAAACAACATCAGAATGAAGTAAATGAACTTAGAGCTGAAAAGGCAGAACGATCTGCGAACTCTATTACTTTTGTGGCTGCTACTTCAACAAAACCCGTTCCTCGTCAACAACCACCTACTCATTCCTTAAAATCATCAAGCTCTGGTATCATAATATCAAGCTCCTCCACCAAACCTCTAGCTGCTGCTAAACACAAAGCAAAATCAATTGTCCCCACTCCACCTCCAAAGTATGACACCGAGTCAGATGGAGACAGTGATGATGAACAAACTTCAAGGGACAAGAAGATTGAGGAACTCATGTCTTTACTCACCACAACTTATAAGAAGATCTACAAACCTACCAACAACAACCTCAGATCATCATCCAATGTTAGATATAAGGAAGTTGATCATGCACCTCGGTATGATCGTGATGCTAGGTATGATAATCAGAGGATGCCGAATCAAGTTGGGGCTAGAGACACAGTAGGCAATCCGGTTGTGCAAAAGACTGGGATTCAATGCTTCAACTGCAAGGGATTTGGGCACATGGCTAGGGAATGCAAGAAGCCAAAACGGGTTAAGGATTCGGGATATCACAAGGAAAAGATGCTGCTGTGTAAGAAAGAAGAAGCAGGAATTCCACTCACAGCAGATGAAGTTGACTGGCGTGATGACACTGATGATGAAGCCGATGATCAAGAGTTTGAGGCACATTATGTGTACATGGCAAAGATTCAAGAAGTGATCCCAGAGACTGATGATACTTCTGGACCCATCTATGATTCTGAGCCACTTGAAAAGGTACCATCACATGATAACTATAATGTGTTTGCTAATGAACGACGTCATCCTGAACAACCCGAAAGCATTAATGACACATATTTAATGGACACGGAGGATAGCAATATCTCTACGGATTCACAACATATGTGTAATGATGACGGAAAATCTGTTCAGGATACTGACTCGGATGAGGACCGTGATTTGCTTGCTTCTATTATTGATTGTTTAAAACATGAAATTGAGGAAAACAAAGAGGCTAATAAACGTTTGAAGCAAGCAAACACATCCTTAACCGAGGAGATAGACAGGCTTAAAGAGTGTGATTATGTAAAAGAAGCTGATCGACGGGTTGTGATAGCTAATGGTTTGGTATATGAACGTAAGGTGCTCAACGAACAATATTGTTCTGAAGTAACACACGAAATTCATATGTCAAAACAGAAGATATCGGAACTTGAAGAACAACTACTGCTACATAAACTCCAAATTACTGAATTAGAGTCGGTTAACAAAGAACAAACTGAGCTTTATAAAACTCGTGAAGAAAAGGATATTGAAAAAAATTCTTGCTTTGGAAAAGAGAGTCGACACGTTAAACAACATTGTTTACAAAACGGGTCAATCTATTCAAACTATGAATATGCTCAATAGAAATATGAAAACGAGTTTTGTCAAGCCTGAATATCTCAAGAAAGCTCAAAGCACCAAGCCTGCTCTTTATGATATTGGTTGCTATGTTGATAATCTTGCTCTTATGCTTTCCCCTGACTGCGACGAAATCATTCGTCAACAAGAAGAAAGTCGATCAAACTTAAGTGATTTAATAAAACTTTATGATTCTAACAATCATATTAAGTTTGTCCCTCTAAAAGAACTTTCAAAAGAACAAAAGATGTATAATAGTGTTCCACCACCAAGTGATGAACCACAAAAGAAAGTTTCTTTAAAAAGGGGTTTCAAAAAGCAATCAATTTTGTTAGAAAAGCAAATTTTGGATGAAAAACGTAAATGGGATGAGAAAAGCAAAAGTGTTCAGCAATTTGAGTTTATAAAACAAGGGGTTTTAAATTTGTACAAAGGTATCGTCGACTATGAAAAAGTTTATAGGGATACCATTTGGAATATTAAACCTAACCCACAAGTAGAAGTCGTCATTCAACAATGCATTGTTCCAACCATTGATGATCTTTCAAAAAATGTGGAAATGTTTTATAATGCTCTCACTGAGGAAATGTTAACTGATTTAAGCTATGCCAAATCTCTTGAAGATGAAGTTGATTTTCTTCAAATTAAATTAAAGACACAAGAACACCAACTTTCTAACGAAATTGATCGACTTTCTAAGGAATATTTTTATGCTGACCATATGAATGTTATACTTGGTGTGTATACCGATCTTGATCAATATTGTCATGTAGCATGTCTAGTGTCAGAATCGGACGAGAAATGTCGCAATCTTGAAGAAGAGCTTTCGAAACAAATTCAGTCATATAACAAACTTTCGAAAAAAATTTCTCAACTTGAGAAACACTCCATTTCTCTTGAACTTTCTTTACAAAAAGGTGAAAAATCTCATAATCATAAAAAGTGTCAAGAAATGTCAGCTTCTTCGTTTCGTCTACTAAATGAAAAAGATTTCGAAATAAATTATTTGAAAGCTCAGCTAAAAGAAAGGGACATAGCCATAAGTGAGTTACAGAAACTCATTGAGAAAATCAAAGGAAAGTCTGTTTTGGGTAAACCATCCGCCGTTCGTCAACCGAATGCGGTTAAATGCCCTAAATCATCTATTTTAGGACAATCCCCACAGACTTTGCCTAAGATAGGAAATGATAAGAGTACCAATGTGATAGCACCTGGAATATATAAGATGAACACTAAGCCCACTCAAACTGGAACATCGCGGTTACCTCAGAATATTAAGAAAACTAATCAACGTGTGTCTTCTTCTACAGGAGTAATCCCCACTACTAGCGTTAGCGGACCACAGCTTAAGAGCAATAGAATGCAAGATAAGGTCATGCCTAACAATAGTCAAGGAAAGAAGTTGGAAGTAGAAGACCACCGTAGGAATTTTAAGTTTTCTAAGAATAAAACGTCTGTAACTGCTTGTAATGACAGTTTAAATGCTAAGACCTCGAATGTTGAAGTTGCTTGTATTGAATGTGGAAAATGTGTTCGTACTTTCAATCATGATGCTTGTGCTCTTAATCATAATGGCGTGAATACTAGAACTAGGAAGCCTATTCCTGTGCCCACTAGTACTAGAGAACCCACAAGAACTTTGAACCAATCCATTGATCAACCACTTAAGAAACTAAGTGCGTTAGACTCCACTACTCTGCGTAAACAAAACAGATTAAAGAAGCTATATGAGAACATGATTAGGACATGTACACGGGGGTATTCGAGATTTACACCACCCAGATACGAATGGGTACCTAAGTTAACCACTTTAGTGATTGGGTCTAGGAATATCAGCTTGCCTGTAGACTTTGCATCTAGGCCCACTACTATTTTGGAACCCGTTTCTATCAAGGGATCCCATTTGTCAAATGCTACATTGTCTTCTAATTCTTCTGCAACTCGTCGAAATCATCCTATTCATAATGGACTCTGGGTGCACAAAGCACATGAAGGGCAATCTCAAGCTTCTCATTAACTTCGTGGAGAAGTTTCTGGGTACGGTACGGTTTGGAAATGATCAATTTGCACCGATACTCGGATATGGAGACTTGGTTCAAGGAAATCTCACTATCAAACGGGTTTATTACGTCGAGGGACTGAATCACAATTTATTCTCGGTTGGTCAATTTTATGATTCGGATTTGGAAGTGGCTTTTCGAAAATCTACTTGCTATGTTAGAGACTACGATGGGAATGACCTTCTTACAGGTTCTCGTGGTTCTGATCTCTACACAGTAACTCTTCAAGAAACATCTTCAACAAATCCAATTTGCTTAATGGCTAAAGCTTCTTCATCTCAAGCATGGTTATGGCATCAACGATTATCACATCTCAACTTTGACACCATCAACTTGCTTTTGAAAATGATATTGTGACCGGTCTCCCAAAGTTAAAATTCGTCAAAGACCATCTTTGTTCTTCTTGTGAGTTGGGGAAAGCAAAACGGAAGTCTTTCAAAACAAAGACTACCCCAAGCTCAAAAGGACGATTGGAACTTCTACACATGGATTTATGTGGTCCCATGCGTGTAGAGAGTATTAACGGGAAAATGTATATTCTCGTGATTGTTGATGATTACTCTAGATACACATGGACTTTATTCTTAAGGTCCAAAGATGAAACACCAGAGGTTCTCAAAAACTTTCTCAAGATGATACAACGCAATCTTCAAGCTCAAGTCTTAACCGTAAGAACGGATAGGGGTACTGAATTTTTGAACAAGAACTTGCAATCTTACTTTCAAGAAGAAGGAATCGAACATCAAACGTCTATTGCTCGAACTCCTGAACAAAACGGCGTTGTCGAAAGGCGGAACTGTACTTTGGTTGAGGCTGCTCGAACAATGCTTTCTGCTTCAAAATTACCGCTATTCTTCTGGGTTGAAGCAATTGCAACTGCCTGTTATACTCAGAATCGTTCTCTCGTTATCCCTAGACATGAAAAGACACCTTACCACATCATCAATGGCAGGAAACCTACTGTCAAATTCTTTCACGTATTTGGATCTTTATGCTACATTCTTAAAGACGGTGAGAATCTCGACAAGATGAAAGAAAAAGGTGATGCATGTATTTTTGTGGGGTATGCAACATTGTCGAAAGGATATCGGGTCTATAACAAGAGAACAAAGATTATTGTCGAAACAATTCATGTGAACTTTGACGAATTGCTACAAATGGTACTTGATCACAACAGCTCAAGTCCCGCTCCTCAATGTCCAACAATGGCACCTACACAAAACAGTGTACGTCCCGTGCAAGAATGTCAATAAAGTACTCCTATAGCAGACTCGACGGATACGACACATATGAATGAGTTGGTTGATTTATATCATCCAATGTTTGATGAATATTACTATGGAAACAATCAAGTTGTGTCACAGCCTTCCGCTGTCACCACTACTAATGCACCCGAACAAAGTCAAGAAGACACAACTGCATCTACTTCAGAAACCGTTGCTCAAGAGAATATTCCATTGGATACTCAACAAACTCCAGAAACAGTCATACAGCCAACATCACCAACCGTCAATGCTGAAGGAGGTAACAACAATCAAGCAGTCGATGCACAACCTGACGAAGTAGAATTTATCAACCCGTTCGGTACACCGGTACACGAAGTCGGAGAGTCTTCTACTCAACATGTTGATCCGTCTAACATGCATACATTCTACCAACCATATCCATCCACTCACCATTGGACACGTGATCATCCATTGGAGCAAGTCATTGGAAATCCTTCACAACCGGTTCGAACACACAGATAACTCGAAACCGATGGCGATGTGTGTATGTATGCACTCACCGCGAGTTCAACTGTACCTACAAACATCAAACAAGCCATGACTGATCATGCGTGGATTGAATCAATGCAAGACGAAATTCATCAGTTTGAACGCCTAAATGTTTGGGAACTTGTTGACCGACCCTATGGAATATCAATTTTAGATTTCAAATGGATCTGGAAAAACAAACTGGATGAAGAACAAACCATCATCAAAAACAAATCTCGTCTTGTGGTTAAGGGGTATCGTCAACAAGAAGGTATAGATTTTGGTGAATCATTCGCTCCAGTTTCTCGTTTGGAAGCTATCAGGATATTCCTTGCTTATGCTGCACATAAGGGCTTCACGGTTTTTCAGATGGACGTTAAAACTGCTTTTCTCAAAGGTCATTTGAAGGAAGAAGTGTATGTGAATCAGCCGGAAGGACTCATCGATCCTCATCACCCTGACAAAGTCTATCGTCTCAAGAAGGCTGTATATGGACTTAAACAAGCTCCAAGGTCATGGTACGAAGAACTATCCAACTTCTTGGTCTCGAAAGGATTCTCCAAAGGTTTTATTGATCCTACTCTTTTTATTAATAAATATGAGGATGACATACTGCTGGTGCAAGTTTATGTTGATGATATTATTTTTGGTTCTACGAACCCAAAACTTTCAAAACGTTTTGAAAAATTAATGCACAACAGATTTGAAATGTCAATGATGGGGGAGCTAAAATTCTTTTTAGGCCTCTAGATTCATCAATCCCCACGTGGTATCTTCAAAAACCAAGCTAAGTATGCTCAAGAGATACTTAAAAAGCATGGTATGACCTCATGTGCTCGCGTTGGTACACCATTGTCGACCACATCCCTAGACGCTGACTTGTACTCATATCCCGTAGATCAAACGCGATATCGCAGTATGATCGGGTCACTTATGTACCTAATAGCCAGCAGGCCTGATATTCATCATGCCACATGCTATTGTGCACGCTATCAAGCCAGACCTACTCAAAAGCACCTCAAAGAGGTTAAACGGATCTTTCGGTACTTAAGAATACCATTCACATGGGACTCTGGTATCCGAAGTGAACCGGTTTTCATCTAACAGCTTTTTCAGATTCTGATCACGTAGGTTGCCTTGATAGTCGAAAAATCACTTCTGGTAGCATACAATTTCTAGGGGAAGATAAGCTTGTCAGCTGGTCATCAAAGAAGCAGGATTACACTTCGCTCTCATCGGCTGAAGCAGAATATGTGGCTCTATCCGCGTGTTGTGCTCAAGTCCTCTGGATGAGAACTCAACTCACGGATTATGGCTTCCACTTTGATAAAATACCTATGTATTGTGACTCAAAGTCGGGCATAGCCATATCTTGCAATCCGGATCAGCACTCCCGCACCAAGCACATCGATGTCAGATATCACTTCATCAAGGAACAAGTGGAACGCGGCATCGTGGAATTATACTTTGTCAGAACTGAGTACCAGCTGGCAGACTTGTTTACAAAATCTCTCTCGAAAGATAGGTTTGCGTATCTTGTTGGCCGTCTTGGTATGAAATATATGACTCCAGAAGACTTCGAGGTTTTGGCAAATGAAGCTGCTTGATATTCTCTCACAACGACTTCTAAGCGCATCACAGCTTAGGACTCGAACCTCAACTAAGGAAAGTCTATCTCGGACGATAACTTATCCTTCTCAACGAGAAATTCATACTTCTCGGTCATGAGCTTCTCATAAAAACATTCAAAGTTTTTAAGTTCCTGAAAAACGATTTCTAAGTAAATGTCAGCTTAGAACTCGAACTTCAACTTAAGGAAAGTTTATCACGGATGATAACTTATCCTTCACAACGGGAAATTTATTTTTCTCGGTCATGAGCTAGTCACAAAACAATCAAAGTTTTGAGCTCATGAAAAACGGACCCGAAAGGGGAGTGTACGTTTCAGTGCTCTTTCTCTAATCAACAGAAGAGAAGTCTTCTATTCTGATTATTTTAAAACCGTTGAACACAATTTTTCAAGAATTTCTCAAAAGGTTTTTCTAAATCTTTCAAAATTGTGTGTTCAACACTCCCTTCCTCATAAATGGTTTTTATATCTCAAAATTGTCATATGTTATTTTGATCAATTTTTGAGGGGGAGCGTTTTAAAATCAAGCCTTTTAGTGTTGTTGGGTACATCTCTAAAATTGTCATATTTTATGTATCCAACACATTCCGAAAATGATATGAAATTGTCAAATGTAATATATTATATCGGAAAAGGCATCTCAACTCCGTACCTCAACATATTTTGTGGTGTCGTTTTTTCTAAAATTTTGTCAAATTTTGTCTCAAGACACACATATATTGTTGAGGGGGAGACCCGACTGAAAATGTTCCATGATTCATGCGTGCACACATGTTTCTCTCTAGTCGATTTTTCGGAAAATGTCAAATTTTAATCAATTGGTATCTCTAACATTATATTTTTATATTAGAGATAGGGGGAGAAAATGTGATTAAAATGTAATATATCGCAACATGTGATCTTAAAGACTCAAGTGCAACTCTTTCCTTCACATGCCAAACTATTTCGTATATCGATGCATGTGTGTAGGGGGAGCTTTTCGGAAATGTAAAACTTTCAAGTGTTAAAAGTTTTGATTTTTATCAAACACTTTGAATGGTTTTCAATGGTTTATGGTTACGATCTATACCCAAAACAACCTACTATCCACGACGGAACGATGGAGTCAAAAGGTGGTTTAGGATAGGAAACTAAGTCCTATGATCCAACCAGAACCGGAGGGATCTACCCAAGGACATTCCATAGCTAGAAATAGTTTTCCTTAGGAAAGATGGAGTGGAATGAAGTTGAATGCGGACCAAGTACTTAAGTTAGCACTAGAACAATCACAACAAGGTGCTAATGATGACGTATTGGTAAGCATTGAAGGAGTTGAATATTCTATGCAACTTAGGCAGAAACCGGGTCAATACATCTATTGAAGACAAGTCATCATGGACCCAGTGATGCAATGCACAACCCTTCCCAGCCATTCGAGTTTCTCTCAAAAGAAACTTGTCTCATTGTCACGGAGATCAACACGTATCTATTGAATTTCTCACTCCGAGTCAATTAATATTGAAAAGGTGACAGTCTGCTCCAGCCTCCGATTACCAAAATGCACTTATTGAGTCTAGAGCCAAACGAGATCAATCTATCATCTCATTAGGACACAATCGAGTCCTACGCATTATCCTTGTGATATTGCTAGAACATCTGAGTGATACGATTCACAATGAAGATGGAAATCCTGCTTGAGCCAGCATTAAACAAGCTCATGGTAGGTAACTTGTGCGATTCTACACGAATCAAACTTGTGAGAACTGGAAAGCAACTAAGTTTCGATTCTTAATTGATTCAAACTTGATTCCAGGTTTCTTCGCAATTTAGTGTTCACAGTGACGAATGGAAATCCTTCCAGTGTCAACATCAAAAAGCACTGCGGTAGGTAACATGCAAGATTCTTATGAATCGAGCTTGTGGCAAACTGGAAAGCAACAACGGTGCGATTCTTATAGAATCGAACTTGTTCCAGGAATTCTGAATTGACGACTCTAATCAAACGGATAACCGTATCCATTTTCATTCACTCTTTACGTTCGCAGTCTGCTTTGAGACGGTCGAGTAAAGAGAACTGGCTACTACCGCCGGGAAACCCTGTCAAAGAGATTCTTAATCGAATCTACCCGATCACAGGTACGGTATCTAATACCGTCTAAACGGTCTTCACCGACCGGAGGTAAAACGCTACCGAGTTAGGATGAAATGTTCAAAGCCATTTTATCCGTGTCTATATATGTTGCTGCATATCAAGAAGGTGGCGTAGCTGTGCAACCGATGTCGATTCAGAAGTCACAAGAGCACAAGATGGCGATAATCAAGATACCTAAGAATGTAAGAATGTAATAGGTCATCTTAGTCACAAGGAGCACAGATGAAGATTAATATAAGGCTTTTGGCCAGGTAAAAAGATTCGTTTAAGTATGTCTCTTCGAATTGAAAAACTTGTGTTTAATGTGTGACTCAGTTTTATTTTGGTGGAACAAAGATGTGTCGTTGTAGTTTTTAAAATTTAAAGTGCGAAACGATTAAAGTAAAAGACTTGAAAGTAAATCTAAGTCTAATTAAAATAATGGTGCAAGTATTTAAAACGTGACTGAAATTAAAGGCACTAAGAGTAAATGACGTAAACTTAAATCTATCTAAGGCAAACTTAAAACGCAACTAAAACTTAAACTAAGGCATGGCTAAAATAAAACTAAGGCAAGTAATCTTAAAGTGCAATTAAAAATAAAAGGTGGGAAAAATAAGCTTTAAAAATAAAAGACAGAAACTTAAAAAGAAAAACCAAAAAGAACCTGACAAGAAACCCTTGATTCGGAAGTTTAAAACTTCCGAATGAACTGGCTTGAGGCGAAACTTCTTGACTTCCGAATGAAGCAGCTTGATCCGGAACTTAGACCTTGATTTGGAAGATCTGGCTGATTCGGAACTTTGTCCTTCGTCCGGAACTTTTAAGTTGATCCGGAACTTTTGATTTCCGAATGAATCTCCTTGATCCGGAACTTTTTGAGTTCCGAATGAAGTATATTGATCCGGAACTTTTAAGTTCCGAATGAACAAATGCCTGAGTCGGAACTTTCGTTCGGAAGTATTGACTCGGAACTTTTGGAGTTCCGAATGAACACTCTTGATCCGGAACTTTGAATGTTCCGGATGAAACCCCTTGGTTCGGAACTTTGGAGTTCCGAATGAAAGAACTCCCTCTCTTGAGTCGGAAGTTTCCTGGGAATGAAGAAACAGAAACAAACTCCCCGAAGAACAAGGGATAACAGTAACAATGATCTAAACACAAATTTAACCAGAATCAACCAAACGATTTAACTAAACTAATAACGAAACAACAAACAATCATAAATAAGCTATCTATATCAACAAAACAAACAAATTTAACCACAATAATTAAAAACCCACTTGATCAAAATAAAAACAAGAACATGAACATAAGCATAAAAATCAAAGATTAAGAAAGGTAGATGAGAGATTGACAAGATAAAGTAAAGATTGACAAGAATTAAAGGGAAACTTACTTGAAATTAAATGAATTTAAGGTGCAAGACAAGGTAATTAAATTGACAAGTATTTAAATGACAAGGTAATTAAAAGTGGAAGACTAATTGTCACACTTAGCCAACAAAGAAAATGATTAACAACTAATGACTATTTATAGGGGAGGATTAAGGAAGCTTCCTCCCCTCCTTCATTTCTTCTTAATTGCGAGATTAAGTCCCTCCTTCTTTTAATCTTCATTAATTGCATGCTTAGTCCTTTTCTTCTAATCTTCTTTAAACTTGGACTTAAAGGACTTTTGGCTTCAGGATTTCTTTGAACTCGTCTTTAAATTCTTCAATAAAATAGACTTGAATTCTTCGGCTTTTGATAAACTTCCGTCTTTATACTTTTTCTTCGATAAATCTTCAGAATTGGTCTTGGACTTCCGTTCTTTTTGCACTCTTGACTTCTTGACTTCGTCTTTCATCTTTTTCTTCAATAAAAGTCCGTAAATGCCCGTGAATGTCCGTGTTTTCTCCACTTTTCACCTTTTCGTCCTAAATCACAACAAAAACACAAACCACGCATAATTCCGACATAAAAGACATAAAATACACGTTTTGGTCCGGTTATTATTGTAATTAAGTGGTAGAAAAGATGTGTGTTTACACACATATCAAATCCTCTACACTTGACCATTGCAATGCCCTCATGCAATGAATTAGTTACAAAGCAAGATTACACTTTTCATCATAATTAATCCACGTTGGCCTTTATTAAAGAGATAGAAAATTAAAAACATACAAAATAAAGAAATCAAAAGCATACCTTGGGTTTTGGAAATGTCATGAATAATCATCATCCTCAAATTTTCACTTTCTCCAAACCAAGCTTAAAAACGAGATCATTGTTATTATAAGTTAGTAGACTAACACGAACTCATGTGGGCCAATTACTCACTTAGACTCTCTTATTCCTAGAGGTATCTCTTATATTTTATTGTTGTCTTGAATGATCACGAAGATGCATTTTTGACTTATTTCGATAGTTTATTAGGCCGAAAATAAAGTGAACGATTTAATCAATAGTTAGCTAAAGGACAAAATCTTTTAAAACTGCTTCTCGGGACCTCATAAAGTTCATATCTTGGCATAACTCGCTTCGTGATTTGAGACCTTTCTCGGACCGATATTTGGCAGCGACTTCATACTTCAAACCTTGAGAGACGTTCATGAAATTATGGTCTTCTCTTCATAATGGAATTTCTTCACTTGAAGTTTTGAGAGATTCATACTTAGACCACGACTTCTTCATTTTTCTCTAATCTTTATTTTGGACTTTGATATACAACGATCCGCCTCCTTTTATGACTTGGATCTATTTATCCTCATACCTTCTTAGGGTCTTTTCAGATATACTTCTCCGTGACTTTTGGGGAGTATTTGCTTTTCTTCGTGTGTCTCGATCCTTCATATTGATTTTCGATAAATGATTCTTCACATCACTTTTGGATCTTTAGCAACAAAATATAGCCCTCATGCCTTGTTAGGGCCTTTTTGGACTCGCCAATCTTCGCATCCCGCTTCAATAAGTTATGCCTTGGCTAGAACTCTAATCCATACCGAGCAACTTTTAAACGATCTTGGGCTAGAAGCTAAGTAACTTTTCAAATCGTACAACCTTATTTATTAGCAGATAAATTATTAGCAAGCGATGGGGAATAGGCTCATAATTAACTCACATAAATTTACGAAAGAATAACGAACTTATAATTTGCTCTATCATCTCTCGTTCTCCACAGTTTAAAATCTCAAGTAATGTGACTCGTGGATACTTAGCCTATTAAATCAAAGTTTTAGGTTTTCGAGTCGCCTATAGGATCTTGCAAATTCTTAGACTTTTTCAAGTTTAGAATTCGCGTTTTAAAGTTCCCTTGATAAACGACTCTCTAGGATCAATTATAGGAACTTGCGAAAAGTTCTTGTTCTTAACCCGTGAGAGTTAAGACTTTCGCGTTTTATAGCTCCCTATATAATAGCCTAGCAAAACTTGACTTAAACACGTTAAGGATACTAGCTAGAGTAACTTAGATAAGTAAACTCGGGTTGAGTCAAAAGATTCACAACGTTTGAAAATTAAAACCACTTTATTAAACATTTATTCTAATAAGGACAGATAATAACTATACAAAGGAAAACTAATAGGCCAAAATAGATCAAAAATTTTGAAAAATGTCGAAAAATTGATTTTCCGGTTAAAATGAGGACAAATACAGGGAAAAGACCACTTAACTTCGATAGAAGTCCCCCCTACACTGAAGATAAACATTGTCCTCAATGTTTAAGCATGTGGGAGTAAACTCCCCTACACTTAGGACATTGTGCACTTTGTTTAAATCTCGCTAAGGAAAAGACAACTAAAGAGATTCCTATTTTAATATTGAGAAAATATAAAATAGTGAATCGAAAAGAGTTTAGGATAGAACCGGGAAAATGTAGAACACGGAATCACGGGTTGTCAAGAATCATCAAGAGTGGATCATTGAAGCTTGAATCCCTGATTAAGAAGTGAGGAGAGGAAATAGCAAACCAAAAGGGTTTCCCCTACACTTATGGTAAAGAAAGTGAAAAGATAGATGCATGGGTTGCCTCCCAAGAAGCGCTTGATTTTTGTTAACCGAGTTGTGAGCCTGACTCGACCTTGATCATCAACGGAAGAAGCGTGAAACATATCCACCAGGATCAAAGACATAGTTTTCGTCCATCAAATAGCACAAGCTTAAGGCGAACAAGGCAAGCCAAAGAAGAAGTGGCAAGGTTCCCTTAAGCAAAGATGGAGCACGGTGGAAGCAAGGATGAAGTGGTGCAAGCATATCTTCAAAATTTCCAAAGATTTGTCCTTTTATTTTATCAGGTGGATACTGAGATGGCTGAAAGACTTCAATACCGGGGTCGAACACCTTTTCCTTTAGGGGAAAATAGCACTCAGGCTCAGCAGAGTGTGAAGAAGATCCGCAAAGAAGCACAACCTCGTCCTCAGAAGGGGGACAAAGAGGTGTCAAATCATAGGTGCAACGGATATTGGTGTCGACCGGTTTCTTCTCCTTTGAAAGAATGTGCTTCAAATCCAAAGTAGGATCAAGACGATAATCTTCAAAGTCCAAAGGAGGAGCATCACTCTCATGAGGGAAGTAAGTGTTGAGAAACTCAGAGAAATCTTCCTCAAATGAGTAATCGTCCAAAGTAGGATCGAGTGATGGCGGAGGATCTTCATCATGTGAAGAATCGCTCGAAAGAGTATCAGCCTCATCGAAATCATCGAAAGTGGGCAGCTCGGGATACTCAGAAGTACAATCAAAATCATCCGAATCTGAGCTAGAATCATCATCATAAGCATCAAAGACCGGTGGAGAATCATAAATGGGAGAAGCATCCAAAGTGGAGCGAGAATCATCCACATCATCTTGAAAGAGTGGATTATCATTGCAAGACTCGAATAGAGGATTGTTGTAGACGAAAAAATCATCGAGTACATTAATCATATTCATTGATTCTCGTCCATAGTATTTGCCTGTAAGCTTCCCCATTTTGAAAATTTGTGAATCATTCCCGACTCTTAAGATTAACTCTCCTTCGGAAACATCCACTAAAGCACGTCCGGTTCTCAAGAATGGCCGACCAAGTATTAAAGGAATACGAGGGTCCATTTCATAATCAACTACGACAAAATCGACCGGGAAAGTAAATGCGCCAACTTTGATGAACACATCTTCGGCTATACCAACGGGGTAAGCGAGAGTGCGATTTGCAAGTTCGAGAGTCATCTTTGTTGGAGTGAGGTCGGGTAATGATAGTGTTTTCCAAACACTCAAAGGCATAAGATTAATACTAGCCCCGAGATCAGCAAGGGCAGTAAATTCTTCAGTTTTGTTGAACACGCAAGGCAACACAAAACGACCGAGATCTCCTAGCTTTTCCGGAAGTTCTTTAAGAATAACTGCAGAGCAGTTTTCATTTAAGCGTGTGTTGGCGAGTTCAATCAGCTTCTCCATCTTGTTAAGCAATTCCTTAAATGCTTTAACAAATTTGGGCATGTGGAAAAGTGCTTCAAGAAAACTAATGCTGAAGCCCATTTGAGAAATCATATTGATATATTTTGTCACTTGAGAGTCCTCCTTTGTTAGATCGTTGGTCTTGCCTAAGCGAGAAGGGTATGGGATTTTGGGTTTATAGGTGGAAGGTGAAGGTGTAGTTGGTAAAGGTTGAGATGTTGAAGGATCCTTCCGAGATACATCGTCATGACGAGGCGGAGACGGTAATGGTGCACTAATACTAGGTGTAGGAGGAGTAGGGACACATGGTGGTGGAGGAGGTGTAGATGATGGGGGTGGGATTGGTGGTCCTACGATGGTGACTCCACCACGGGTAGTAATAGCACTCACATTGGCTCGCGGATTGGTGACGGTGTTTGAAGGTAGAGAACTTGAAGTAGAAGGTTGAGCGGCGGGCAAGAAACTAGCCAACAGATTCTTTAATTCATTCGTTTGAGTGCTGAAGGAGGATTGAATATTATCGCGAACCTCGGTTCTAATCTCATTTCCTTGCTTCGTGATATCTCCTCTAAGATTGATAATTTGGCTTTGCAGATTCTTAATTTGCTCCCATTGGGTTCTCATTGTGGCTTCAACATCGGTGTTTATGGGTGGGGTTTGTTGAGCGGGTGGGTGATAAGGATTAGAAGCTCTTGGTGGGATTTGGTTGCTTCTATTGTAGTTGTGGGCGGGTTTTTGGTTTTGAGGAGAAAAATGGGTGAAAGGTAATTGTTGGACCGGTAGCTCAGCAGATTTCTATCCCCTTGTTGTCTAGCTTGGTAATTTTCCGGTGAATAATTACCGTAAGCAGCATACACATTTTCCGGATTTCCTTGTGTCGAAGGACAATCAGTGTATGAGTGAGGACCGCCACATGTTTCACAAGGATTAGCAACCGCTTTAACTTGTTGTTGTTGTTGGTTTGAAGCGAGAAGCGTAATACTTTTGCTCATTTCAGTCATCATGCGGGTGAGTTCGGTCATCTCAGGGTTTGCTGAGGTGGAAGAAACATTGACTCTCGGGTTGTTCCTTGAAGAAGCAGAGGAATCCCAGTTTTTGTGGTGAGTAGTCATGTTCTCAATAAGCTCTCTACACTCCTCGGGTCTCCTTTTCATAAATGTGCCACCGGCGGCTGCATTGATCGTATCACGATCTCGAAAAGTCAATCCGTTGTAGAAAGTATCGATCAAGGTGACGGGAAGCATGTTGTGGTTTGGACATCTATCGATCAAGACATTATATCGCTCCCAAGCATCAAAAAGAGATTCATCAGGGTCTTGCATGAAACCGCTGATCTGATTGCGAAGGCTTGTGACCATGGATGGTGGAAAGTAGCGCGACAAAAAGCGTTGAGTCATGTCATCCCAAGTGTGAATAGAATTCTTCGGGAGACGATCAAACCATTTCTCGGCATCATGTAATAAAGTGTGTGGAAAGAGTTGTAGGCGAGGTTCATCCATTGTGGCACCAGCCAACTTCATGCTTTGGGTGATTGTAATGAACTTGTCGAGGTGTTTGTTGGCATCATCATCAGGCAATCCACGGAATGGGTTTGTTTGTACTTGCTGAATCATGTGGTGCGTCAACGAAAACTCAGGAGCGTTGATTTGCATCAGCGCAATCGGTCCTCCTCGTCCAAACATGGTTGGTTGACAAAGTTCCTCCATGGTCCGAAGATCGGGCTGTGGAAGAACATTGTTGTTATTATTATTATTATTGAGGTGCGGTGGAATGTTGTTGTTGACACCTGACATAACTAAATCTTCTTGAGGCTCGGGCTCTTGATAATTGGAAGATCTAGTACGCATACACCTGAAAATGCAAAAGAAAAAGAAACCAAACACAAAGACAATATATATACACAATAAAGATAAAATCTTTTTGGATTTTTGAAATTTTTAATTTTTATGGATTTTTAGCAATTTTAATTTTTATGATTTTTTGGATTTTTAAGGCAAGAAAAATAACGCTCACAAGTGAACGGATCCCAAAAAGCAACGCGTCTCTCACAGAAAACCGTTAATCTTTACGAAAAGAGCCGGCAACGGCGCCATTTTAATGTAAGGCTTTTGGCTAGGTAAAAAGATTCGTTTAAGTATGTCTCTTCGAATTGAAAAACTTGTGTTTAATGTGTGACTCAGTTTTATTTTGGTGGAACAAAGATGTGTCGTTGTAGTTTTTAAAATTTAAAGTGCGAAACGATTAAAGTAAAAGACTTGAAAGTAAATCTAAGTCTAATTAAAATAATGGTGCAAGTATTTAAAACGTGACTGAAATTAAAGGCACTAAGAGTAAATGACGTAAACTTAAATCTATCTAAGGCAAACTTAAAACGCAACTAAAACTTAAACTAAGGCAAGGCTAAAATAAAACTAAGGCAAGTAATCTTAAAGTGCAATTAAAAATAAAAGGTGGGAAAAATAAGCTTTAAAAATAAAAGACAGAAATTTAAAAAGAAAAACCTAAAAGAACCTGACAAGAAACCCTTGATTCGGAAGTTTAAAACTTCCGAATGAACTGGCTTGAGGCGAAACTTCTTGACTTCCGAATGAAGCAGCTTGATCCGGAACTTAGACCTTGATTCGGAAGATCTGGCTGATTCGGAACTTTGTCCTTCGTCCAGAACTTTTAAGTTGATCCGGAACTTTTGAGTTCTGAATGAATCTCCTTGATCCGGAACTTTTTGAGTTCCGAATGAAGTATATTGATCCGGAACTTTTAAGTTCCGAATGAACAAATGCTTGAGTCAGAACTTTCGTTCGGAAGTATTGACTCGGAACTTTTGGAGTTCCGAATGAACACTCTTGATCCGGAACTTTGAATGTTCCGGATGAAACCCCTTGGTTCGGAACTTTGGAGTTCCGAATGAAAGAACTCCCTCTCTTGAGTCGGAAGTTTCCTGGGAATGAAGAAACAGAAACAAACTCCCCGAAGAACAAGGGATAACAGTAACAATGATTTAAACACAAATTTAACCAGAATCAACCAAACGATTTAACTAAACTAATAACGAAACAATAAACAATCATAAATAAGCAATCTATATCAATAAAACAAACAAATTTAACCACAATAATTAAAAACCCACTTGATCAAAATAAAAACAAGAACATGAACATAATCATAAAAATCAAAGATTAAGAAAGGTAGATGAGAGATTGACAAGATAAAGTAAAGACTGACAAGAATTAAATAGAAACTTACTGGAAATTAAATGAGTTTAAGGTGCAAGACATGGTAATTAAATTGACAAGTATTTAAATGACAAGGTAATTAAAAGTGGAAGACTAATTGTCACACTTAGCCAACAAAGAAAATGATTAACAACTAATGACTATTTATAGGGGAGGATTAAGGAAGCTTCCTCCCCTCCTTCATTTCTTCTTAATTGCGAGATTAAGTCCCTCCTTCTTTTAATCTTCATTAATTGCATGCTTAGTCCTTTTCTTCTAATCTTCTTTAAACTTGGACTTAAAGGACTTTTGGCTTCGGGATTTCTTTGAACTCGTCTATAAATTCTTCAATAAAATAGACTTGAATTCTTCGGCTTTTGATAAACTTCCGTCTTTTGACTTTTTCTTCGATAAATCTTCAGAATTGGTCTTTGACTTCCGTTCTTTTTGCATTCTTGACTTCTTGACTTCGTCTTTCATCTTTTTCTTCAATAAAAGTCCGTATATGCCCGTGAATGTCCGTGTTTTCTCCACTTTTCACCTTTTCGTCCTAAATCACAACAAAAACACAAACCACGCATAACTCCGACATAAAAGACATAAAATACACGTTTTGGTCCGGTTATTATTGTAATTAAGTGGTAGAAAAGATGTGTGTTTACACACATATTAAAGATCTCAAGCACTCAAAGTCAAATGACAAAGGCTCAAGATAAAGATCACGAAAGCATGAAGGAACAAAGCTGTTACAAACATGATCAAGACCAAGATACAAGACCAAAGCAAGAAGATCTCCTCTACAAGAATGTATTCACTCAACCATCTTAGGCTTTTTAAGCTTTTTAAGATGACCGATACATTGGGGGAGATTGTTAGCCCTATATTTTATATAGTCGAACAAGAATGTAATAGGTCATCTTAGTCGTTAAAGGTCTTGTATAATAATAGGTTAGTCGGGAAAACCTGGCTTGTACTTTAAGCTAATATTGTATAAGTTAGGGGTGTAAGCCCAAAACAAAGCCAAGCGCGGCCCAAGTCACTTAAACCAACGGCCCATAAGCCAAGGGTATATATACCCTCTTCCATGTGTGGAAGAGGGTGTTGGTTCATTTTACTTTCTCTCTCTAGTAAACATTAACCTTCCAAATTCTCTCTTGTTTCTCTCTCTACTTTCTTCTCTTTCTCTCTCTAAATATCTCTTCTAAATCTTGTGTTATGGATTGAAAGGGATTAATAGTGATTAAACCAGGGATGTATACAATGACCACTAAACCCACAAACAAAGTTAGTCAATCGCCTCAGACTTCTAGAAACACTGATACTCGTGTGTCTTCTACTACAGGAGTAGTCTCCACTGCTAGTGTTAGCCGGCCTCAGCTTAAGCGCACTCAAGTGAATGATAAGGTTTGGAAACACAAGAGTCAAGGGAAGATGAAGGAAGTAGAAGCACACCCTAGGAATTTGAATGTTTTTAAGAATAAAATATTTGTAATCGCGTGTAATGACGATTTGAATGCTTTGAATGATTTGAATGCTTTGAATGTTAAATTTGTTTGTGTCAAATGTGGAAAATGTGCTAATGTTAATCATTCTATATGTGCTATGAATAATTTCAAAGGCGTAGATACTAGAACTAAGAAGCAAGTTGCGATGTCTATTAGTGCTAGTAAACCTAAACGCAAAGTGAACTATTCTGGTGCAACCCCCACTAAGAAAAGTATTGCATCAGACTCCACCACTAAGAACCCTAGAAGCAGAATTAGGGAATTATATGAGTCTGCTAGCAATTCGTGGAAATGGTGGTTTGCTAATCAATGTCCTCCATGATATAAATGGTTGCCTAAAGTTAGGACAGAAAATGTGACAATGAGTGTTAGTATGACTTTAAATGTTGCTAAGGACACTAATGATTCTGAAATCACAACTAACATGGTATCCAATTTAGCAAATGCTCCATCGTGTTCTAATTCTTCTGCAGGTGATACAAATAATTCTCTTCATACTGGACTCCGGATGCACGAAGCACATGACGGGGAATCTCATTCTTCTAATTAACTTCGTGGAGAAGTTCCTGGGTACGGTCCGATTCAGAAATGATCAATTTGCACCGATCCTAGGATATGGAGATTTGGTTCAGGGGAATATCACGATCAAAAGGGTATACTACGTCGAAGGGCTTAATCACAATCTTTTCTCGGTTGGTCAATTCTGTGATCCGGATTTGGAGGTTGCTTTCAGAAAGAAGACATGTTTTGTTCGTGATTATGATGGGAATGATTTACTCACCGGTTCACGGGGTACCGAAACATGGTTATGGAATCAACATCTATCTCATCTCAACTTTGATACCATCAACTTGCTTTTCAAGAAATATATTATGAGAGGCATTCCAAGCTTGAAATTCATCAAAGATCATCTTTGTTCTTCTTGTGAGCTTTGTAAAGCTAAACAAAGTAGCTTCAAGACAAAGACTACACCAAGATCTAAAGGACGGTTAGATCTTCTTCATATCGATTTATGTGGTCCCATGCGTGTTCAAAGTATCAATGGGAAGAAATACATTATGGTAATTGTCGATGATTACTCAAGGTACACATGGACTCACTTCTTGAGGACCAAGGATGAAACTCCCGAAGTTCTCATCAACTTCCTTAAACTGATACAACGTGGTCTTCAAGCTCAAGTAAAAAAGTACGTACTAACAGAGGAACATAATTTTTGAATTCAACTCTGAGGAACTATTTTGAAGCCGAAGGAATTGAACATGAAACATCTATTGCTCGAACACCTGAACAAAACAGCATTGTTGAAATACGAAACCGTACTTTAGTTGAGGCTGCTCGAATATTATTATCCGCTTCAAAACTTCCACTATTCCTTTTGGCCGAAGCCGTGTCAACCGCACGCTACACACAAAACCGATCCTTAATCATTCCAAGACACGAAAAGACAACATATCACATAATTCATGATCGAAAACCTTCACTCAAACACCTTCACATTTTTTTGATGTAACTGTTACATAATACGAGATAGTGAAATTTTAGATAAGATGAAAGAGAAAGGTGATGCATGTATTCTAGTGGGATATGCAACTCAGTCTAAGGGATATAGAGTTTACAACAAGAGAACAAAATTGATAGTCGAGACTATTCATATCAGATTTGATGAATTACAAGAAATGACACTTGAACAAAACAGTTTAAGTCCCGATCCACAATGACAAACGACTTCCGTTCACAACCGCACGGAACTCAGAACTCAAGACCACATCAATGAACCGTCAAGTTCAAAGCTGATTCAAGGAAATGTTCCAAGAGCAGATATGACAGTCAACACGACAATTGAAGAGTTGGAAATGTTATATGGACCAATGTATTATGAATATTTCACGGGGGAGAAACATGTTGTATCGAAGTCTTCCGCTGTCACTCATGATAAGAATGATGATATCGATCATCGTCAACAAAAGGATACAACTTCATCTACTTCAACACGGGTTGCTGCAGATTTAACTCCACAGAATATCACATCAACAACCACTCCTAGAACATCCACGACTACTGTCATTTCTCTAGAGAACACAAATAAATCAGACCATGCATTAAATGACGAAGACAAATTTATCAACCCATTCGGTACACCAGTACACAAAACTGGAGAGTCTTCTACTTCCCATGTTGATCCGTCAAATATGCATACCTTTTATCAACGACGTCCTTCAACACATCATTGGACCCGAGATCATCCTTTGGTTCAAGTAATTGGAAACCCTTCACAACCCGTTCAAACAAGACGAAAACTTGAAACCGATGGTGATGTTTGTATGTTCGCACTCGCTGTGAGTACAGCTGAACCAACAAATATCAAAGAAGCCTTGGCAGATCACGCTTGGATTGAATCGATGACGGATGAACTTCAACAATTTGAAAGACTTAAAGTCTGGGACTTGTTGATAAACCATACGATGTAACACCATTAAATCTTCGATGGATCTGGGAAAACAACATGGATGAAGAAAACACGATCATCAAGAATAAATCTAGGCTAGTGGCTAAAGGGTATGGCCAGAAAGAGGGTATTGATTTTGAAGAATCATTTGCACCAGTAGCTCGTATGGAAGCGGTCAGGATATTCCTTGCTTATGTTGCACATAAGGGATTCATCGTTTATCAAATGGACGTAAAGACAGCGTTTCTTAACGGTCCTTTGAAGGAAGAAGTCTATCTCACACAGCCGGAAGGATTCATCAATCCTCATTATCATGACAAGGTGTATCGTCTCCACAAAGCACTTTATGGACTCAAGCAAGCTCCAAGGGCGTGGTACGACGAGCTCTCGACATTTCTGGTATCCAAAGGTTTCTCAAAAGGTTCCATTGATCTAACTTTGTTCACTTATAAATATGGGGATGACATTTTGCTTGTGCAGATTTATGTTGATGACATTATTTTCGGGTCTACAAACCTAAAATTTTAAAAATGGTTTGCAAAAGTAATGCATGACAAATTTGAAATGTCAATGATGGGCGAACTAAAATTCTTTCTAGGAATTCAAGTTCACCAATCCCCAAGTGGTATCTTTATCAACCAAGCTAAGTTTTGTCAAGAGATAATCAAAAATCATGGTATGACCTCATGTGACCCCGTTGGGACACCATTCTCAACCACATCCCTAGATGCTGATTGGAGGGAGATACCATAGATCAAACGAGATATCGTTCCATGTTCGGCTCCCTCATGTACTTAACAGCAAGCCGACCATATATATCACATGCTACGTGTTATTGTGCACGATATCAAGCACGACCCACTAAAAAGCACCTCAAGGAGGTTAAACGGATCTTTCGGTACCTTAAGAATACCATTCACATGGGACTCTGGTAACAGAGGGAAACCGGTTTCTTTCTAACGGTCTATTCAGATTCTGATCATGCAGGGTGTCTTGATACACAAAAAAGTACTTCTAGTGGTGCACAATTTCTAGGTCAAGATAAGCTCGTGGAATGGTCTTCCAAGAAGCAGGATTGCACGTCATTATCATTAGCTGAAGCGGAGTATGTGTCTCTATATGCGTGTTGTGCTCAAGTTCTTTGGATGCAAACACAACTCACGGATTATGGCTTCCACTTTGATAAAGTACCAATGTACTGTGACTCAAAGTCCGCCATAGCCGTCTCCTGCAATCTGGTACAGCATTCTCGCACGAAGCACATTGATGTCAGATATCACTTCATTAAGGAACAAGTTCAAAGGGGTATCGTTGAACTATACTTTGGTGGAACTGATTACCAATTAGCTGACTTGTTTACAAAAGCTCTTTCGAAAGAAAGGTTTGCGTATCTAGTTAGGAAAATTGGTATGAGATGTTTGACTCCAGTAGAACTGGAGATTCTGGCAAAGAAGCTTGCTTGATTCATCTATCAAATATCTACATGTAAATATTAATGAAAAAGCAAAATACAAAATTAAAAATCTTTGAAAATCCAAAAATATTCTGCTCGACATGTCTGACAGTATCAATAATATGGACATACCTAGAAATGTTGCTCAATAACGACACGGGTGTGTACATAAAGCTTGAATGAAAGTTGTCAATATTTTTCAAAACATGTCATTTCTATTTTTTAATAAAGGAAAATGTCTATTTTGGACAATTTTTTCCAACAACGGGTAGAGCAATCTATCTTGGTTTGAGCTTGTCACAAAACATTCAACGTTTTGAGCTCAACACAATGGCTTGTAATCACTTTCATATTGCAACCCGGATCTATATTCACGGGGGAGTGTACGCTTTAGTGCCCTTACCCTCAGCAAAAGAAGAGAAATCTTCTTACACTTAAGTGGATTCGTCAAGACATTCAAAGTCTATGAACTCAAGTTTACGATTTTAAAAATCCATTCTTTTCAAAAATTTAGAATTTTGAGATTTTCCAAAAAGCGTTGAACATAATTTTTTCAAGAGTTTTTCAATGATTTTTCAAAATCTTTCAAAAATTATGTATTCAACAACTCCTATCCTCAAAAGTTTAATGTGGATCATATCCTCGTAATGACAATTCAACTGGATCAATTTTTGAGGGGAAGCTTTCCAAATTCATGCTAAGTTTGACATATTTTTCTCCCGAAAGTTTTCAAGACTATTTTTCACAATATATTTTAATCAAATTTGGTATCTCTAATATTAAACAATTTTATATATTAGAGATAGGGGAGAAATGTGATTAAAATGTGATCTAAAGACTCAAGCACTCATGGTTACGATCAAACACCCAAAACATCTTTAATTCACGACGTTATTGGTGTCAAAAGGGTGGTTAGGTTTAAGTCCTATGATCCAACCAGAACTGGATGGATCTTCCCATGGACAATCCAATAGATTATTAGAAGTCCTTAGGAAAGATGGAGTAGAATGTGAACGAAGCTGAATGCCGACTAAGTACTGATGCTAGCACTGGAACAATCACAACAAAGTGCTAGTAATGATGTCTTGGTAAGCATTGAAGGGGTTGAAGAATGAAAAAGAAATGTAAGGATAAATGGTGTAAAGAAATTAGCCCTCCATACAACTTAGGCAGAAACTGGGTCAACACATCATGAAGACAACACATCATGGACCCAGTGACGTAATGCACAAACCTTCCCCAGCTGACTCAGGCTTCTCTCAAAAGAAGTTTTTTTTATTGTCACTGAGATCAACACGACTTCTATTGACTTTCTCACTCCGAGATAGTTGATATTGAATAGGTGGCATCTGCTCCAGCCTCCGACCACTAAAAGTGCACAAATCGAGTCTAGAGCCAAGAGATCTATCAAATCTCGTTAGGACACACGAAATGACGATAAAGAGAGTCCTACACTATATCCTTACGATATTTCTAGAACACTCAGAGTGATACTAATTAGTATTCACAATGATGAGTGGAAATCCTTCTAGTGTTAATGTCAAACAACACTGCGGTAGGTCATGTGTAAGATTCTTTTAGAATTGAACATGTGTAAACTGAAAAGCAACAGTGGTTTGATTCTGAATTGATTCAAACTCGTTTCAGGATTCTAGGCAATATCTTTATGGTCTTGCCAGAACATTTAGAGTGATATTCATTAATATTCACATTGACGAATGGAAATCCTTCTAGCGTCAACATCAAACAGCGCTACGGTAGGTAACTTGCGAGATTCTTTATGAATCAAGCTTGTGTCAACTGGAAAGCAACAATGGTAAGATTATTTAAGAATCAAACTTGTTCCAGGAATTTAAATTGACGACTTTAATCAAGCGGATGTCAATCTAATTGATTTACTCTTTATGTTCGCAGTCTTGCTTTTAGACGGTCGAGTAAAGAGAACGGCTAGTACTGCCACGAAACCTTTTCAAGGAGATTCTTAATTGAATCTACCTAATCATAGGTACGATATTTAATATCGTGTAACAGCCTTCACCGACCGGAGGTAAAACGCTACCGTTAGGACAAATTTCAAATCCATTCAGACCGTGTCTATGTTTTGCCTCAAGAAGGTGGCGTTACGGTGTACTCAGCAAAGTCAAAGATTCAAAACCACATACTCATGCCCAAAGACATTCAACAATCAAGAAAGCTAAAAACTTCCGCAACTCTAATGATCAAAATATTCCTTAACAATTAATGTAGAGGAATGACCCCTATTCAAAGGAGATTGTTAGCAAGCTTTCAAGATGGTTTGAAGTATGAGCATGTGGAAAAAGACACAAGATAACAAGATGGCAAAGACAAGTCAAGGATAATTTGAAGATCTCAAGATAAAAGACAAAGTCGAAAGACAATAACAAAGGCTCAAAGATCACAGCATGAAGGAACAAGACTACTATTACACGTTCAAGACTCATTTATGACGAGATTCATAATCTCCAAATATCGAAGAGGAATGACCTCACATTGGGGGAGATTGTTAGCCTCAAAATTTTGAGTCAAACAAGAATGTTCGGTCATAGGTTTATATTGTAACATTTATTAGAACGTTGTAATAGTTAGTTAAAATAGTCGTGACATTACGGGCTTGATGGCTAGCTTAAAAGGCCTCTTTCAAGGTACTAAGAATTTATTCAAGCCCGACCCAAAACAAATATAGTCCAATAGAAAGCTCACATGTGGGTGGACTATATAAGCACCATCCTAGCATGTTAAGAGGGTTGGTAGTTCTCATTTTCTCAATCTAATATTCACATAGTTAAACATCTCTCTCTACTTTCTTTCTCTACTTTCTCTCTCTAGAAATTCATATCTTTTCCATCTCATTTCTTTAATCTATCATTATAAAATTGGGACAACAGAGATAGAGAGAGAGAGAGAGAGAGAGAGAGAGAGAGAGAGGCTTTCTTTTCAGAACCATTATTAGTGACAGAACCATCAGAACCATAATTAGACAATCAGAAATAAGATAAATAATTTATTTAATTTCTTAACAACATATGCAGAAGGACATAAATGTATTTTTGGTAATGATACAATTTGTGGAAAAAATTTCGTTTGTTGCTATATTTATGGAAAGGAATTATATTTAAAAAAATCGTATCATTGTTTTTAAAACGTAACCTTTAATTCGTATTTTATGAAAAATCAAAATTATTTTGATACAAAATTTATTTACAGACGTGATATCTTTTTATGAACCCTAATATACGCTTATAGGTGTCGTATATTTTTAAAAAACAATTGAGTGAACATGGTTGTCATTTGTCAACAAGACGTGGACATGGATTCTAATAATCAGATGGATATGCATGATGTTGTAACCATTGTTGAGGACAGTGATGTCCAACAAAATAATGATGATTCTATTATGTTTCTGGATCAAGAATTCAACAACGAAGAGTTTGATGAAGCAACGACAGAAACAAACGGTTAGAAATGTGATCTAATTATTAGTTTGAATGTTTTTATAATATGGTTTTTTTATTGTTAGTTCCAAGTTTACGTGTGTTTTGCGAGTATGTTTTTTGGGCATGGATGTTTTTTTTGAAACGTGAGTGTACATTCACTATAACATACAACTGTAGCTAATGACTTTGACCTAATTTAACAATATTTGTTTGACCCAATTTGATATATTAAATTAGTAGACTATAAACAACAACATTAATACATGACATTCTCATTTATAAACCATTACATGACACTTGGGGGTTCAACCTTGATTAGAGCTTGGTATTTGTACTACTAAGCTCCTAAGCATATCTCCATATAGCATATACTTCATTCACAAGCATATTCCTAGCATCGCCATCGTCAGATTGTACCTACACATGTTAGCATCTATAACATGTAAGCGTTAAACGCTTAGTAAGTAAAACAAGCATAGCACGGCATTGTATATCACACAACATGTAACCTAATTACAATCAAACGCATTCTATAACTCAAACCTCTGCATCAACTTTATAACAACAAGCATCAGATCTTGCAATCATAACGTTGCACATACATCTTCTATCATAATTCTAACATGACAATCATTTAAGCATATTGATTATAACGCATGATAAACACATGACATACATGAAGCTAATATACAACACATGTTATGGTCATCTTACTTACCTTAGCTCCAAGCTAAGTTACACCAATAAACATCATCATCATCATCTTCAATACTTGATTCATATTTAAATGTCATATAAAGACCTATTTTTACATTAGAAGAATTATAATTAATCAATGGTTTATAGAATCCTTACACATAACCTTTCAACCACTATTTCTAATCATCATATGATCATACTTTGATCATATTATAAAACCCCAATTTACCTAATTCATTATAATTCATTAACTACTTTAACCCATATATAAGGATCATCATAATTCTTGATATACAATCATAATAACCCAAAATCCCCAATTTAGGTTACATAAACCCTAACTCTTTAATTCATCAATTCAACTCAATTAAAATGAATTACTTACTTGATGTAGGATTATTGTCATATTCATAACCCTTGCATTATAACTCTATTATCCCATCATCATTACCTCTAATTGATTAAATTTGTCTCCCTCTTTTCTTCTCTAAACCGACAACCCTAAATACATCATGGAACTTTGTAGAAAATACAGGAGATGTGTTGGATTTATCTAGCTAGTTATGTAAGTTTGTCCACTTGAAAACTATAACCCTTCACGTCTTCTTTCTTTATATTTGTGGCACATTGAACTTTATAAAATCAATTACATATATTAATACTAATAGTTTGACTATCGGTTTTGACTAGCCAATCACATAGCGTATTCAATTTTATAAAGTCGTAGTCAAACTCATTCAATGGCATTATCGTAAAAAAATTCTTAAGACCCGGTTTTGGGATGTTACAAATCTATCCCCCTTATTTAGATTTCGTCCTCGTAATCTCTTATCTATTATTAGGCATATATTGAATCGTTACTCAGCCATTCTTATTATTTCACATTTCATTCATTTAGTTGTGATGATCTACTTGATCTCACAAATTCTAAGCATATCATAACCCATTTCGAGATTTTAACTCATTCTTTTATGCACCCATATCTATTACAACACAACTCTTAACAAAGTCATCATGTCTCATCGAGCCATACTTTAACCATAATACATTATCATTCAATCAATTCTACTACTATTACACCACATACTTATTACTTAATCCCAACATTAGATTTTACATCCATAACTTTACATAATCATCTATAACATATTTAGCACTTTACCATAATATTTTACTCCCTCCATTTTATTTTAAAGATTCTTGTCAAGGACTATATGTCACTTGAAAAACAAAACCAAATATTTTGATTTCATATAGTAAATTTCAACTATTACTTTACATTTCACGTAAGGGTTAACGATCACCATGATCATCACTCATTTCACTACATGCCCTAAGGCATATTGTAACACCCCATTTGGAAAAATGGACCGTTACGTAGTAATTATGGCGTGTAATCAAAGTATGCAAGGTAAATGTCTAAAACATTAAATGACCATAAATGAAACCGGAAACAAACATCGGTTCCAACACAAGCTCCATACGCAAATGCATAAGTATAGAATGTAAGGAAAGGACTAAACAATGTCCAACAAAGCAAATGTATGTAAATGCATTAAAAGAGAAAGAAGACTAGGCACCTCCATCCTATGCACGTACTCTTGAATCCTAGCTTTTCCCTTTAGTACCTGCCGTATTGGGACATGGAAAGAAAAATACGGCTGAGCAATATGCTCAGTGTGCGGATATATGACAATGAAATGTAAAGAATAAACATAAGTGTTGGGAATTATTTGTTAAGTATCAAGTATTGTCAGTGTATTTTAAGTACTGTTAGTGTTATGTAAGTACCGTTAGTGTTAACACGGTACATAGTAAGTACTGCTACTTATAAAGTAAGTGCTGCTATACTGATTAGGACGAATATATCTTTGTATAAGATATGTCATAGTTATAGTTAGAGTATATCTTATGTGATAAACTTAAATAGTTAGAATATTGATAATATATCATATGTGATATAGTTATCTTTATAGAATATTCTAAGGTTTCTAGGGTTCCTTACTCTATAAAAGGAACATAGGTACAATGTCTTTCATGTACCTTATTCAAGTCGATTAATAAGAGAATCGAATAGTTAAAAGTAATTCTGTTCTTCTGTGCTTTATAAGTTAGATTCCGCATAACTTATTTAGTATTAGTAAGAGTGCTCAAAGTGTTTTAGTTTGATTACAAACTACTATACTAATTCTTAACATAATATAGATCCAATCAAAGGGATCAACAAGTGGTATCAGAGCTTGTTGAGAAACTCTGAAAAAGAAGAACACAACCCCAAACACTCCACACACACCAAAATTCAATGTCTCAACCAGATGGTGATGATGCTCACTTGGATGATGTTCAGAACCCTGATCCTATACCACAGGGACAACCACAAGTTGTGCATCCTACACCAGTACAAGGTGTTCAAGCCGTGAATGCAGTAGCTACCTCTATAATAACACTTTCTCATACTTTATCTACTGTTAAACTCTCAGTTCTCAAAGGTGACAATTATGAGACATGGCCTATGCAGATGGAACATTACTTAAATCACACAGATCACACTGTGTGGCAAGTTATCAAGAATGGGAACACACCAAAGAAGCTACACTGGTTGACAGACGGTACTTGTTATGCTCTACCTGCTGTGACTGCTGAGGAGGTACAAGCAGAGATCAGAGAGAGAAGCCAGAACTGCTTTGGCTATGGCTCTTTCTAAAGACATCCTACCAAGATTTCATCATTATAAGGATGCTAAAGCTATGTGGGATGCTATAAAATTTAGATTTGGGGGTAATGACAAATCTAAGAACATAAAGAAGATTGTTCTTAAGCAAGAATTTGATAACTTCTTAATTACCAGTATAGAGGGGATACATGGTGGCTATGGAAGGTTCAGTAAGTTGCTTATTCAATTGGCAGTTTATGGACAAGTAATTCCTAATGAAGAAGCTAATTTAAAATTCTTAAGAAGTGTTCCACCAGAGTGGAAAGCAATGGCTATGCACTTCATCACAAGAGATGATCTAAAAACAATTCCCTTTGATCATCTCTACAACAATCTTAGAGCATACAAGATGGATGTGAAAGGCACTGAAGTAAAGGCAGAGACTACTACAAAGTCTAACTTGGCTTTTGTGTTAGATGGAAACAGCGGTACTTACTTTCATAATACCGCTAGTGGATCTAGCAGCGGTACATACTTCACAAATACCGCTGGAGGACTTACAAGCAGTACTTACCCACAAAGTATTGAAGGCAGCCCTATAGTCTCTCAAAATCCACATGGAAGGTGTTCACCATTGTTTAGTGACAATGATGCCTTCTCATTCTTCGCTGGACAAGACAGCAGGACAAGATTAACACTCAATGACTTGTTCCAAATGGATGATGCTGATGTTGAAGAGATGGATCTTAAATGGCAAGCTGCTATGGTTTCAGTAAGATCTAATAGGTTCTTCAAGAAGACTGGAAGAAAAATGACTATTGATCCTAATGAGCCATTAGGATATGACAAGTCCAAAGTTGAACGCTATAACCGTGGAAGGAATGGACACTTTGCAAGAGAATGCTCTAGAGATAAAGCTGAGAATAGCAATCAGAAGTCCAAGCACAGCTATAGGACCAGTCCAAGAATAACTGAAAGCTTTCCAAAAGGAAACAGCAGGAGTCCTAAAGGAACCAAAGCATTGGTAACTATAGATGGAGTGGTGAATTGGGCTGAAGATGAAGAAGAAGAAGAGCTTGGTTTAATGGCTCTCTCACATGAAGATATTGAGGTACATCCTTGTTCTAAAGACTGTGTTCTTAAATTTAATAGCCTAAAAGTAGAATTAGAGGAACAGTATCAAAAGGTTAACACATGCACTGTAGAATTAAATGCTTTTAAACAGGGTGTTGTTAAATTAGAAGAAAACATAGTTTTGTATAAAAAGGCTCAACAAAACTATGAAGAGAAAATAAGAATTTTAACTCTTCAAATGAGGGAAAAAGATGTGGAAATAAAAGCTTTTGAAAGACAACTGTTAAAAATATCAACAGAAAATGAAGCTTTAAAAGTCAGTCTTTATAATGAAAGGGAAGTGATTAATCATTGGCAAAAATCCTCTAAAGGATTGGGAAAATTGATTAATTCACAAATGGGGTATTATGATAAATCAGGCCTAGGATATATTAAGGACCAACCTGAGATAACTTTAACTGACAAGAACTTATCAAAAGGGATTTTTGATAGTTCTAGTGAGGTAGATGATACACCTAAAAATGATAGATATGTTGAAGGAATAAAGGCAGTTCCTCTACCACTATCAGGAATTTTCATGCCCCTAGTAATGATACAAGTATAGAGTTAGAAGAACCAAAGGTTAAAAATACCTTAAACTCTAGTATTTTGTCCCAAGAAAAGACTGTTGTGACCAAAAACATTGTTTGTCCACCTTTAATGAACAACTTTGTTTCTCAGGAATCTAAGACTAGTTCTGCTCCCAAGCAGGTAAAAACTCCTAGCAAGATATTTGAAAACAATGTAAAATATAATAAAGCCAAAGGTGGGTTAGGTTTTGAGAAAGTTAAGTCAAAACAACCTTTTAGGTCTTCTTTAAGGATAAAAGGATGTTATGTTTGTGGTAGTCTAAGTCATTTTATCCCAGATTGTACTAAACATGAAGATAAGATTATGAAACAAAAGAATGCATAAAACGTCATGAAAAACAGTAATGGGAAAAATGCACAGGTTAATAGGAATCAGAAACTTAAGAATGACAAACCTAAGTTTTATCACTCAAGGGTAGCCAAGCAGATTAAATATAACCCTACCAAAAGTTTTGTTCCTAGAGCAGTACTTATGAAATAAGGTCTAGTACTTTTAAAGTCTCGTAATTTAAGTACCGGCAAGTCGAGACCTGCAAGTACTGCTAGACCAAACTTAAGTACTGTTGGTTTAAAGTCTGTAAAACCAAAGTTCTCTAAGACTTCTAAGAAGGTTTTTGAAAAAGTTAAAACACCTAGAAGTAAGGATAAAAACAAACCAGTGCAAATGTGGGTTCCTAAAAGAGATAAATCATGTGTTAAAGCAAGTACCGCTAAAGCAGTACTTAAGGCAAAGAAGTCTGAGCACATAGAGTCACCCTATGTCTTTGACTACATAAATGAAACCATGAAGTATAAGAGCAAAAGTAGCATTACTAGGAATGCTTCAGAACAAACTCTTAAGTGTGTAGGTCCCACAAGATCCGAGCCAAATGTGGCTTGGGTCCCTGTTAAAAACTCATGAGTTCTATTTGTGTGCAGGGGCATCTAATTGATGAATTTTAGGATAAAGGTATAGTAGATAGTGGATGCTCAAGACACATGACAGGAAACAAAGATTTTCTTGCTGAATTTAAAGAATTCAGAGGAGGTCCAGTAGCCTTTGGATGTAGCAAAGGTAGAATCACTGACAAAGGGAAAATCAACACAAGAAAGTTGGAATTTGAAGATGTGTTCTTTGTAAAAGAATTGAATGAGTTCAATCTCTTTTCTGTATCACAAATGTGTGATAAGAAGAACAAGGTGCTGTTCACAGACAAAGACTGCTTGGTGCTATCTAAAGACTTTGATATGCCTAAGGAATCTCAAATACTGCTTAAAGTACCCAAGCAAGAAAATATGTACACCTTTAATCTTCATACTATTACTCAAACAGGTGGTATTACATGTTTGCTAGCTAAGGCTTCTTTGATGAGTCTAATTTATGGCATAGAAGGTTAGGTCATGTGAATTTCAAGAATCTTAATAGATTAGTGAATAGGAATTTGGTTAGAGGTTTACCTAACAAATCTTTTCAAAATGATTTCACATATGCTTCCTGTAAAAAAGGTAAACAACATAGAGCCTCTTGTAAGACCAAGACTGTCAACACTATGACAAAACCTTTGCAGCTTTTGCATATGGATTTGTTTGGTCTAGTTTCTATAAGAAGCATTAGTCATAAGACCTTTTGTCTAGTCATAACTGATTATTATAGTAGATTCAGTTGGGTTTTCTTTTTAGCTCTTAAAAGTGAAACAAATGAATTACTTAAGGATTTTATCACTTTAGTTGAAAAGCAGTTTACTAAACAGGTTTTAATCATTAGGACTGATAATGGGACAGAATTCAAGAATGCTGAATTTGATGAATTCTGTAGGTCTAAAGGAATTAAGAGACAATTTAGTAATCCTAGGACTTCACAACAAAATGAAGTAGCTGAAAGGAAGAATAGGACACTGATTGAGGCTGCTAGAACTATGTTGGCTGATTCTCTTTTGCCAAATACCTTTTGGGTAGAATCAATCAACACTGCATGTTATGTGTTAAATAGAGTCTTAGTAACCAAGCCTCAAAACAAAACACCTTATGAACTTTTGACTGGTGTGAAGCCCACCATAAGTCATTTAAGACCTTTTGGGTATCATGTGTCTATACTAAATACTCTTGATTATTTGGGAAAGTTTGATGGAAAGTCTGATCCAGGATATCTTGTAGGATATTCAGTGCAAAGTAAAGCATATAGGGTTGATGAGATGGAATTTATACATGATCTCATCGGTCTTTTCGGGCTTTAAATGCATATAAAATGTCATAAAATACCCTATATATGCTTGTGTTTGTTTACTTGTGTATTTTAGGTATGGATATCGTGAAAAAGACAAAAGATCACAAGAAACAAGGAAAAACGGACACGAGAAACGAAGCCGTACAAAGAACCGGGCCCTAGTTCATGATTTATCCAACATTTACCCTTTAAGACTTGAAGATATGCAAGATTGATCCTCAATGAATGAAGAAATGACACCTAAAACCCTTGTGAAATCATAATTACAAGTTTGGTCCCTTAAGTTTGTCAAAATTACACAAAAGGTCCTTCAACTTTGAAGAAATGGCAAGATTACTCCCTCATCAAATCTAATTTGTCAATTATGGTCCCTCATAAAGCCAAAGATACAATGAAGACCTTTGAAGATCAAGAATGTCTAAAACCAGCCCTTAAAATATGGAAAAATGGCAAAAATAACCCTTTAAACCTTTTCGGAAAAGTTTTATGCCAAAAGTGTAAAAAGGGAAACTTCTATAACAAAGGGATGCGTTTGTTTGGACTGAAATACTTGCTATACAACTTTTCCCAAAAACAAAGGACCAAAAGTGACAAGCTGAAAGTTTGAATTCCTATAAACGCGGGTAACACTTACTGTTTGGATTTTACCATGAAGAACACCCCTTTTTACCCAGGATTAAAAAGAGGAAAACAAAGGGGAAATTAAAATTGGTTGTTCCCACGTGTAATTCACATCAAGACAATCACATCCCACACCAAAAACCTTATTCCCCACTACCAGAAAGATACCCCCACTCCCACTCTCATGACGACACCTGGCATTTGATCATGACCTGGCAAGATCAACGAACCAAAGTTTTTCCTTTGTCACCAAGCACTAAACAAACGTCCCTGATTCACCCAAACCAGCTGGCAACACGCCTAGAAGATTCTGCAAGGACAAATGGGGAAATTTACTTCTAGGGTTTGTGAACAGTGATTAGCTAGCATTTGCCTATAAAAAGACTCCTCAACATGTGAGAGAGCTTTTGTTTCAGTTTTAGGCTATCAATCTTTGTAATCCCTTTTTAAGTTAATAAAATTTGATTTTCAGATATTTATGAAATCTTGTTCTTGTTTATTAAAAGTTGGTGTTAGAATAGCCTAATTCTAAGTTCCACTTTCATGTTTGAAGGTTTTTGAGGCAAGGTTTTAATTGATAAGGCTTGTGTTTCAAAAATCAAGAAAGTGCTTGATATTGTTCATCACTTTTGTTTGTTGTTCTTAGCAGGTACTTGGAAGCTGGTACTTGTTTTGCTAGTACCTCAGCTCAAACAATCTAGGGCCTGGATGTAGGTCTTGGAGGTTTGCATCTTCTCCTTTTTCATTTTCTCTTTTAATTTCTGAATATTTGTGATATTGCATGATTGTTCTTGAATATGTGTTATTATTGTTGAATCTGGTTTATTTGTGTTGATTTGATGTTATTAAGGTGTTGTTAACTTGTGTTGTGGTTTAAATCTGAAAAATCCTTTGGAAATTTGTCAAAACAGATTTTTAAGGGGTGTTTGGGTTAACTGCATAAGCAGGTTTTGAGGCTTGTTGAGTGGTTGTTTGTTGTTGCTATTTGTTGGTACTTGTTTACCTGGTGTACTTGGTCATTTGTATGCAGGTTTTGTGGTTTGAAACCCCTAGATTCATAATAGGGCTATAAAATCTTTGTTACTTGATATTTTTGGCTGTGGTTTAAGGGACACCTAGATCTAATCATAGACTATGGTTAACAAGTGATTAAACTAGGTTAATAACACCATGGAAAGAGCTTTGGATGCTTGAAATTGGATCTATGGTCAATTAGATCAGCAAAAGGTTTCTACATATTATACTTGTTCTTATCAGTAACTGTTGGTGCTTGATTCTGTTTATTCACTTTGATTCAGTGGTTGATTTAAGTTTGTTTGTGCTTATTCATAGTTTATATAGCTTGTGTATGCATCTGGTTGAATTTGGCTGGCTTATTCATGCTATATATGCTTATTTGTGCATAACAACTTATTTTCCATGTCTGAGCAATATCTGGTGACTGTTTGATTAATCTGGGCTTATTGTGTGAACCAAATTATGATTTTCTTGTTGATATTGACTCCTTGTGATTCACTGATCACAAGGGTGCCCTTGTTTCCAATTGAATCCAACTAAATCTCTCTAAAAAGCTTGGTTAAATAGTCAAAGCAGTGGGAACTCCTTTCCCCTGCTGCTAGCCACTACTAGTGTTAATTGGGTTTCAGCTTATCATTAAGCTATAATAGCTTATTTTAACCAGCAACAACTTGGATTTTGTAATAGGTGCTCATTATTTGACCCATTTGTTCATACTACAGCATTTGGTGTGTTGACTTTTAGGTTTGACTAGAAAACCAACTTAATTGACTTTTTCATAAGTGCTTATTGGCTTATTCTAGCTTATTGGTGTTACTTATTGGAATTTTGTTGATTTATTTGGCTTATTGAGTTAATTTGTGACATTTTGCAAGTTGAATCAAGTCCTGAGGTGCCCTAATTCTCAAACCCGACTATTTTGTCTTTTTGTGAAATTGTACTTTGCTTATTTCTGGCTTATTGAGTGTGCTTTTTCAAAATTTCTTTTTACAGATCTCTTAAGCATCCCAAAAGAAGGTTGTTTGTCAAATTAGAGCTTATGGCATTAGCTTATTGCTTAATGGGCTTATTGGCCCAATAAGGATAAGCTGTTTGCTTATTAAGCTGTGATAAGCTCACATTCAGCTTTTGGGCCTTTAGAGTGTTGTGTTTAGACTTGAATTTTGAGTCAGATTGGGCTTTTCCAAGTTAATTGGGCCAAGTTTGACTTTTTGGGCTAAAAAGCCCATTTAAGTGGACTGTTTTTGGTTTTGGCCCATTTGAGTGCCCAATAGGGGTATTCTGGTCATTTCACTTTTATTTTCTGTTTATTTAGGTTAAAATAAACTAGTTTGCAAGTTTTTATAATTTTTTATAATTTTTGGATTCTTAATATTATTTTAATATTATTTTATTATTATTTTTCAAATTTCACATTTTTCAACTTTTTACATTTTTCTTAGCTTAAATACATTAAAATAGGAATTTTGCAACTTTTAGAATAATTTTATCATCTTAAGATTAATTTTTATAATTATTTTAAGTTTTAATAGTTTTTAAATCATTTTAAATAGTTTTCATTAGTTTAAAATTTTATAAAAATAGTTTTTAATCTTTTTAGATCATTTTAGAGGTTTACCAATTGAAAAATCTTTATTTGGGCTTTTTGATAATTAATTTGATTTTTAGGGCTTTAATTAGCATTTAAAAATTGAATATTTAATTAATTAAAAAGTTTGAAAAAGTTTTGATCATTGGTAAACTCTTAGTTTATTTATTTTGATTTTTGGTGAATTTTTGGTAATTTTTAGAATTAAATTTTATTTTAGCTCATTTTACGGTTTTTCGTTTTGTCGTCGTAGTAATTAATTTCACGTCTTCTTCATCTTCTTTTCTCATCCCCTTCTACCAATATTAATCTCAAATCAATTACGAATTACTCACACACATATACCTCCTTGGGAAACGAACTTCATTTTAGGGTCATTTGTACACGGTTTTTCTAAACCGTCGTATTTAATACTTTTACCCTATTTTACGCTCTTTGTTTTCCTAAACAAGAGTGGTAATTTACTACAATCATTTTGGCGCCGCTGCCGGGGAGGTGTGTCGTGATTAATTTGTCTTGTAGTTTTTAATATTAACCATAAATAGTATTTGTATTAGTAGAACTCTACTAATACGTATTATCGGTTTTCTTGGTTTTTCTTGTGAAATTATTATTACTATATTGTATTAAGTATCACAATCAATACAAAATATCTCCAAAAGTGTGAAAACACAACCTTAATTGGGATTTGATCTCCTAATTATTGTATTCGAATCTCAAACAAAAAGAAAAAGGCAAAAATAGATAAATACTTTCGTGAAGCTCGATTTTGAAAAATACGAACTATAAGGTGGGTATAAGGCGGGTATTATAAAATATACCCTAAGGAAAAAGGCTCTTAAGTGCTTTGCGCCGCCTCGTTTCCCCGCTTGCTTGTGAGTATTTTGAGATTGAAGGCTAATCGAGGGTTTTGCCGCCCAAAGTATTATTACGTATAATATATTTGCTTGGTTTTCTTTGTGATTAAACCCTCTTGAACAATTTGGTTTCCACCAAAGTTCTAAAGTCATTCGAAGGCGTTCACTCCACGTGATCTTTTTCATTTCTTTGAGGCTTCTCTAATCAATAGTTTGATTCGAGGAGAGATTTGGTAGATTGTTGTCTACGAAGATACACCAAAATCCAAAAAAAATTAAAAAACAATCAAAAACACAAAAAAATTGAAAATCCACAAAACACCCAAAAAGAATCTTCTTTGCTCACCTCCTATTCTTCGTGAAGTTTATGATCACTCGTAATCAAGCAAAACAAGCTCGTAAACGTCTTCAAAAGCAAGCCAATCAAGAGACGTTGATTGAAGAACAACCTCCAATTGTTGAACCTATTGTAGAACAAGAAGTCGTCATGGCTAATCGTACTATGATGGAGTTGCTACAAGCACCCACCGAGGGTTTTGGAGAGGCCATTGTGATTCCCGCTATCCTTGCGGAGAATTTCGAGATTAAGACGGGTTTAATGTCGATGTTGAAGCTAATAAGTTTAGATGTCATGAGAAAGACAACCCGCACTATCACATAAGGAATTTTAATCGTCTCACCGCTACTAGCAAGTTTAAGGATGTTCCACATGACGCCATAAAGATGATGTTGTTTCCATACTCGTTAGATGGACCCTCTAAAATTTGGCTTGAGAAAGAACCGCCAAATTCAATTTTGACATTGGGTGATCTCGTTTCTAAGTTTGTGAACAAGTTTTTTCCACCATCTAAAACAACACATTTGAAAAATGAGATTTCAAGATTTGTTCAAAGAAATAATGAAAGTTTTTCAATGGCATAGGAACGCTTTAAAGAAATGTTACATGAATGTTCACACCATGATTTTTTGGAATTGCATCAAATTGATACTTTTTATAATGGGCTTAATGATCATGAACAAGATTACTTGAATGCCGCCGCGGGTGGTAATTTTTTGTGCAAAACGACCGATGAAGCTTTAAAGATTATCGATAATAGATCTAAGGTTTATAGCCCTCGTAACACACCGAGTGTTGCCAATTTGGGTTCGTCATCGTCGTCATCGTCTCGTAGCATTAATGCCTTACATAAAGAAGCTAATGAGGAAAATCGGTTCTTTGATAGATTTGCTAATCTTATGTCTCATTGGAAAGCTCAAGAAGCTTCAAATTCCGCTTCGGTTAAAGCGGTTGCTAAGAGTTGTTTGTCTTGTGGTGGAGCTCATGATCTTTCCGAGTGCATTACCGCGGATGGTAACACTTCGAGTGCTTATGTAGCAACGGGAACTTATAACCAAAACGGCCAAGGTTCCCGCCCAAATCAAGCTCCACCAAATCAAAATGCTAATAACTATCGAAACAACAACCAAGGTGGTAATTACCAAGGCAATTCACGTAACTACAACAAGGGGAATTATCAAAGTGGGAATGGACAAGTCACTAATCAAAACCAAAACCGTGATTTTCAAAACACTACACAAGGTTTTCAAAATGCTCACACTAAAAATCTTCAAGGAGAATTTTGGGATTATGCTAAAGCAAATGATGCTAAATTTGATAACATGCAACGTGAGATGATTAGTATAAGATCCGAGTTGAAAAACGAGCTTAAAAACGAACTTGCTAATGAACTTAAAACTCATGCTAATAAAATGGAAGGAAATGTCCAACGTCTTCAACAAAATCAACAAAAGATGGAACAAGGACAACATGAGATTAAGCAAGAATTGATAAAAGCGGATGCTAGGCAATCAAAATTTGAAGACCGAATGGCAAAAATGTTTGAAGCAATCATGTGTAAACCCTCTTCCTCAGGTGGTCTTCCTAGTGATACCATTGCAAACCAGAAGGGAGAAATGAAGGTTATTACTACACGAAGTGGTAAAACTTTCAAGGAACCAATCTCTCGTCCAAGTACTTCTACGGAGAAGGAAATCGAGAAAGAACCCGAGGTGATGGTCGAAAAGGAGCACATTACAATCCCACGAAGTACCGCTCAAACCACACCTACGGTTGAACCAATACCAATTGTGGAACCCGAGATTCCAAGGCTGTTGCCTAATGTCCAACCCACACCACCCTTACCTTACCCTTCGAGACGAAACAAAGAGAAATTGCAAGAACGTAACAAACAACAAATCGAGCTTTTTATAAAAATGTTTCAACAAGTGCATTTTGATGTGAGTTTAGCCGACGCGTTGTTGTATATGCCTCGTTTCGCTTCCACTTTTAAAAGTATGATGAGCGATGAGGAAAAGCTTTCAAAGCTTGCTAATTGTTCTTCGGTTTATCTTAACCGCATACCGGAAAAAGTTGGTGACCCTGGAAAGTTTCTCATTCCTTGTGACATACAAGATATGAAAGAATGCCTCTCCTTGGCCGATCTTGGTGCGAGCATTATTTTGATGCCATTTTCCATTTGGAAATCGCTTTCGCTTCCGGCTCTTATTCCTTCGAACATGTCTATCGAGATGGCCGATCATTCTACGATTTTAGCATGTGGAGTAGCCGAGGATGTTTTCATGAAAGTGGGGAAGTTCTACTATCCCGTTGATTTTATAGTAGTTGACATCCCCGCGGATCCTCAAGTTCCTCTAATTTTAGGTCGTTCATTTTTAGACACCTCGAGATCGCTTATCGACGTTCATGCAAGAACTATCACTTTGAGATTCAATGAAGAAGAACTTGTTATAAACGCTACTCAAAACTCGAAACCTTCTCATGTTTATGCAATCGCTACCATCAATCACATTGACATAGTTGATGTGGTTTGCGATGAGTTTTCACAAGAAGTGTTAGGTTTTTCCGATAGCTCGTCAAGTGGCAATCCCAATATTTTGGATCTGATTCTTGCTAATTCTACACCAAATCTCACTCCATTCCAAGGAGGCGATCTCACTTCAAATGAAATCGACAATGAAGATGAGGTGTTGATTAGTGATGATACTTCTATTCCACCATTTCTTCCGCCGATGGAAGTTATGAGTGTTGAACCAAAATCTTCAATAGAGGAACCACCTATCCTTGAATTGAAAGATCTTCCTTCTCACCTTGAATACGCATTCTTGGAAGGTGATGACAAGTTGCCGGTTATTATTGCAAGAGGTCTTGCTAATGATGAAAAAACTGAGCTCTTGAAAGTTCTTAAAGCTCATAAAGGGGCAATTGCGTGGAAAATTTCCGACATTAAGGGTATTGACCCAAAATTTTGTACTCACAAGATTTTAATGGAGGAGGACTACAAACCCGCAATTCAAAGTCAAAGAAGGGTAAATCCCAAAATTCACGATGTCATTAAAAAGGAAGTGTTTAAACTCCTTGACGCGGGAATGATTTATCCTATCTCCGATAGCCCATGGGTGAGCCCAATCCATTGTGTCCCTAAAAAGGGAGGAATGACCGTTGTGCCTATTGAAAACAACGAGTTAATTCCCACTCGTGTTGTGACCGGTTGGAGGGTGTGTATCGACTACCGAAAGTTAAATGACGCCACTCGTAAAGACCACTTTCCTTCGCCGTTCATGGATCAAATGTTGGAGCGACTCGCGGGAATGAAGTCTATTGCTTTTTAGATGGTTTTTCCGGTTACTTTCAAATCCCTATCGACCCTCGTGATCAAGAGAAGACTATGTTTACGTGTCCTTATGGAACGTATTCTTATCGTAGGATGCCTTTCGGACTTTGTAATGCACCGGGTACGTTTCAACGGTGTATGATGGCAATTTTTCACGATATGATCGAGAAGTCGATGGAAGTGTTTATGGATGACTTTTCGGTGTTTGGCAATTCGTTCACGTCGTGTTTATCTAATCTCGAGCAAATGTTAAAACATTGTGAAGAAACCAATCTTGTGCTTAATTGGGAAAAATGTCATTTCATGTGTAAACAAAGAATCGTCTTAGGACATAAGGTGTCGAAAGCGGGGATTAAGGTCGATAAAGCTAAGGTAGACGTCATCACCAAGTTACTCATCCCAAAACCATTACGGTAGTTAGGAGTTTCCTAGGCCATGCGGGCTTTTATCGTCATTTCATCAAGGACCTTTTGAAAATCTCTCGACCTATGACACACCTTCTCGAGAAGGATGTTCCTTTTAATTTCAATGAGGATTGCGTTAGAGCTTTCGAAACTCTCAAAAGGAAACTTACCGAAGCTCCCATTCTTGTTGCTCCTAATTGGGAATTACCCTTTGAAATCATGTGCGATGCAAGTGATTATGCTATAAGGGCCGTCTTAGGGCAACGTTATGAAAAGCATTTCCGTCCTATCCATTATGCTAGTAAGACGATGACCGAGGCTCAATTAAAGTACACCACAACGGAAAAGGAATTCCTTGCCGTGGTCTATGCTTTTGAGAAATTCTGACCTTATCTCGTCTTGACTAAAAGCATCGTGTATACCGACCATTCGGTTATCAAGTATCTCTTAGCTAAGCAAGATGCTAAGCCGAGATTGCTTCGTTGGATGCTCCTCCTCCAAGAATTTGATGTCACCGTGCTTGACAAAAAAGGAGCCGAGAATCTAGCGGCCGATCATCTCTCTCGTCTAGAAGATCCTCACAAAGATGTTTTCGAGAACAAGGAAATCACCGAAACATTTCCTCTCGAGACTCTCGGTGTAGTGAATTCTAAAGACACCACCCCATGGTTTGCCGACATTGCAAATTACCATGCGGGCAATTTCATAATCAAGGGTATGACGACACAACAAAAGCGAAAATTCTTTCGTGACGTCAAGTTCTATTTTTGGGACGACCCTTATCTCTTTCGGGTTTGTGCGGATCAACTCGTTCGACGTTGTGTTTTTGGTGCCGAAGCTTCTAATATCCTTAGAGATTGTCACGAGGGACCGACAGGTGGTTACCACGGTGCTAATCTCACGGCTAAGAAAGTGTTCGATGCCGGCTTCTTTTGGCCTTCTATCTATCGTGATGCACACGCACTTGTGAAGTCGTGTGATTCGTGCCAACGTCAAGGAAAATCGTCTCAACGTGATGAAATGCCGCAAAACATAATTCAAGTGTGTGAGATTTTCGACATATGGGGAATAGACTTTATGGGGCCGTTCCCATCGTCTCATCGTAACAAGTATATCCTCGTCGCGGTGGACTACCTTTCTAAGTGGGTGGAAGCTAAGGCTTTACCTACTAATGATGCTTGTGTGGTAGTGAAGTTTTTGAAGCAACTATTCTCTCGGTTCGGGACCCCTCGTGCTATTATAAGCGATCGTGGAACCCATTTTTGTAATGACCAATTCGAGAAGGTCTTAAAGAAATATGGAGTTACTCATCGTCTTTCTACGGCTTATCACCCGCAAACGAGTGGGCAAGTCGAGGTTTCGAACCGAGCTTTGAAGAGGATTTTAGAGAGGTCGATTGGAGAAAACCGTGCTTCATGGTCCGACAAACTCGATGACGCTTTATGGGACTTTAGGACCGCTTATAAGACACCTATCGGTTGCACTCCTTATAAGTTAGTCTATGGGAAGAATTGTCATTTGCCCATTGAATTGGAGCATAAGGCATATTGGGCCCTTAAGCATGCAAACTTTGACTTGAAGACCACGGGAGATCACCGGAAAATACAATTGAATGAATTAGATGAATTAAGAGACAATGATTATGAAAATTCATTAATTTTCAAAGAAAATACTAAAAAGTTTCATGATGCAAAGATTAAAAACCGGGTTTTTAACGTTGGTGATCAAGTGTTACTTTTTAACTCTAGACTTAAAATATTTTCCAGGAAATTGAAATCTCGTTGGTCGGGTCCTTTCACCGGTACACAAGTGTTTACTTATGGGACCTTCGAGCTAGCTCAAGATGATGGTCCTAATTTCAAGGTGAATGGACATAGGCTTAAGCACTACTTTGGTGGGGAAATTCCTTCAATGGTTGACCTCGGCCAAGTCACCTTCTCCAATGATAATTAGTGTTGAATCCAAGATCGTTAGACTCAAATAGTAAAAACCATTTTATCTAGGATGATGAACATTCATATGAATTAACATAGCGGAATTGAATGACAATCATGAACAAGATGTTTAACAAGATGAATAATTCCCAAATGGTTTGTATTATTGATGATTAACACAAACCACTCTAGGCATGTATACATTGAATCCCATGCCTAGAGATCAAAGACTCTGTAGGTTACATTTGAGTAGTATGAATTGATAATTAAACCTACGGTCTGGTGGTTCCTTTTATAACATAAGGAAACCAGATTTACATGGAAACTAAATAAGATAATAATGACTAAATCAAAACAGAAATATTCATTCCTATCCTATATTTGACCAAATCTTTCCTTCTTATCTTATATGGCAGGGGGAACTCCAGCAGTGGAAACTCCAGTAGGGGAATCTTCAAGCAGTGGGATGTTTCACTAGCAGGGGAAACTCTCTTGTATTTTGTCCACCAGCTTGAAGTTTCTCCTAATGCCATATTTGGTTCTTCTTGTTTCCATAGTGATTTGACTTATCAACTTTTGACCCAACAATCTTCCCCTAGTTGATGATGTCAAAACACTTCCCCTTAAGCATACAACACCAAGGATCAACAGGCTGAACATTCTCTGTAGACAACTTCCCCTTTTTGACATGATCAAATAAAGGGTCTTCTATATGAACAACCTTGATTTTCAACTACTATTTAACCAATATCATACATCAAACCAAAGCATTCCACTTTTCAAGATACCCTCCATGAAGCACAGTAGTACCACCTACCTGTTAGAAATACGTTTTAACGTATATTTGAAGTATCGGTCACTCCACAATATTATTAATGTTGTAATAGCTCGTAGTTAATGTGTGCTTATTAAGTTAAGTAAGAAACCGACCCATGGGCTTGTCATGGGTCGGCCCAAGCCCATTAGTGGCTTGGATATAAATACCCCTTTCCACCATGGAAAGGGGTTGGTTGTTGATTATTGCATTTTATCACTTTAATGAAAAACACATATTTCTCTCTCACTTTCTCTCACTAGTTTCTCTCTCTAGAAATCTTCAACCCACTTCATAGATTAACAAGATTATCAATATTCTACAATTGGTATCAAGAGCTATGGGGTGATTTAAGGTAATGATTTGTGTTGTTATATAGTTTTTGATTGTATCAGTGTTCTTTAAGAAGATCTATCTTGATTCTTGGAGTTTTTGGTGATTTTGTTGATTGGGATTAGTAGATAAGTATTGGGTTTTACTTATTTTAGTATAAATCACAAAACTTTTTGGGTAATTTGGTAAAAATCTGGGTTTGTTTCTTCATTTATTTAATCGACTGTTACACGAACCAGCTTCTGTTTCCCAGTAAAGTTCCGAACCAAAAGTTCCGGATCAAAAAGTTCCGGATCAAAAAGTTCCGGATCAAAGAAAGTTCCGGATCAAAAAGTTCCGAACCAAAAGTTCCGGATCAAAAAGTTCCGGATCAAGGAAAGTTCCGAATCAAATCTTCCGAACCAAAAGTTCCGGATCAAGGAAAGTTCCGAATCAGTACTTTCGAACCAAAAGTTCCGGATCAAGGAAAGTTCTGAATCAAATCTTCCGAACCAAAAGTTCCGGATCAAGGAAAGTTCCGGATCAAATCTTCCGAACCAAAAGTTTCAGATCAAGGAAAGTTCCGAATCAGTTCTTCCGAATCAAAAGTTCCGGATCAAGGAAAGTTCTGGATCAAATCTTCCGAATCAAAAGTTCCGGATCAAGGAGTTCCGAGCCAAAATCTTCCGAATCAACACTTCCGAATCAACAATTGTTCCGAACCAAGGGATATTTTACTTGTTTTTTCGACGATTTTTTTTAGAGGATTTAATCTTGGTTTCTTACACAAAAACTCAACACAACTCACAAACTTTACTTCACTGCTCGATCAACCGATAATCTTTGTCTCTTTGAAGTGATCAAAATGAATCCGAATTCATTAATGTCTCAAATGACATCACTTACGGATATTTCCGTCATTACGGGAATGGATAATCGCCCTCCAATGCTCATTAAAGAAGTCTTTGAAGCATGGCAAGGCCGTATGATGTCATACATTAAGGGAAAACCGACATATGGGAGGCTTATGGTCAAGTCAATTCTAAATGGTCCACTTGATTATGGTACCATCGTGGTTAACAATGTGACTCGACCACGGGAGTTTGAAGAACTTACACCAGCTCAACAACTTGTTGCCGATGTAGACGAAAAGGCTCTTCAAACCATTCTCCAAGCTCTTCCACATGACATCTATTGAATGGTAAGTCAATATACGGTTGCAAAGGATTTATGGGAACGTCTAAAGGTGTTGCTACAAGGTACGTCTCTTACCAAACGGGAAAGGGAATGTAAGTTGTATGATATGTTTGATAGATTCACGTACAGCCCAGGGGAAACGCTTCACGACTATTACTTCAGATTCACTACTCTCATGAATGATCTGAATGTATACAATCTCGTGATTGCTCCATTCCAGGTTAACACCAAGTTTTTGAATACTTTACCTCAAGCTGAATGGGGTGAGTATATTACCGATGTTAGGTTAACCAGGGATTTGCATAAGTGCAATTTGGATCAACTCTATGCTTTTCTTCAGCAACATGAGAAACACGTGATCATGCACCGTTCGCCTCGAGGTATGTATCCTGATTCTTTAGCTTTGATGGCGAATCAACCAAGCTTGTCATACAACAACACTCCTTATATCATGGGACACCAAGCCTATCATCCATTACCATACATGACTCCAAGCTTCCCCCAATATTCAATTCTACCACAACCACCCACCTCACATCAGCAACAATATCGGTTTAATGCACCTTCATCTCAGAGAGAACCACAAGCATCACAATATGCTTCACAACCTCACCCATATTCACCAGCAAGCATTGCACCTTATGCTCAGTCATCATATTCTTCTTATCAAGAAAATGTAGCATATCCATCAAGCTACTCTGACCACATGAGTATTCCTTCTAGTGCTTATGCAGCTCAACAAGAACAAGCATTTTATTGTGATAATGATGAAGTCCCCATTCTTGAATTCAAACAAGGAACTGACCCAGTTGAAGTGTTAGCCACTATGTCTGCTTATCTCACAAGGACTTTAAGCAAACGAGGATTTAGAGGACCAGCTCCTACTAACAATCAACTGAGGAATTCATCCAATTCTCGCCAACAAGCTACTATTGAGAATGGCAGGGTAATGGTTCAACCTATTCAATCTTATCAGGGGAGACCTACTACATCAATCACCAATGTACGCACGGTCAATCCTGCTCCAATGGTCAACACTCCTCCACGGGCTAATTCCACAGGCAAGTTGAGAATGATTACATGCTACAACTGTAAGGAAGAAGGTCACATGTCCATGGATTGCAAAAAACCCAAGAGGAGAAGGGATGGTCAATGGTTTGCAGAGAAGATTTATCTGGTGAACGCTCAGGCACAAGGAAGGGAACTTGATGAAGAGGAGCTTGCATTTCTTGCTGATCCAGGGATTGCTGAACAAGACGTTGTCACTACACAGAATGCAGCATACCAAGCAGATGATCTTGATGCTTACGATTCAGACTGTGATGATCTTCAATCTGCTCAGGCAGCTCTCATGGCAACTATCTCTAGTTTTGGGCCAGAAAAAATATCTGAGGTACTTACTAATACCACTGATAATACCACTGATACTAGTATTCAACCACATCAAGTTGGGCAAGAGGGTGCTGATCCGAATGAGTCTTCGGTGGTGAGTCTTACAAATGAGGAGACAATCAATGATAGTAATATCAATGTGAGTCCCCAGACTTTGAGTGAATCACAACCGGGAGCCATTTCGCATACGCATATTCCTGCTCAACAAGATTTGGTCATGGTTCCTGCTACATTACTTAGCCAAATGAATACTGCACTCTTAGAAACCCTAGCTAAGAATAAGAATTTGTCTGCTGAGCTTGCTTTGTGCAACGAAAAGGTTCAAACTTTGGAATTAGTTCCTTCGTCCACTGTTCTAACAAATCCCGAATATGATCATTTTCGAAACAAACAAATGAGTCATTTGCAAGAAATTGAAACCTTAAGAGCAGATCTTTCTAACGAACTTAAAGAAAAAGAGTTAGTGGTCACTAATTTTCACAAACTTCAAACGGATTTTGAATTACTAGAATCTAAAAGAATGAAATGGAAATTAATGCGGCTAATAAGATTAGAAGTTTAGATTATTTTCATTTAAGACAATACGCTGCCTCTCAACTAGTGCACTTATTTGATGCTTCGTTTAGAGAATTTAACTTATCACGTCAAAAAGGCCTTCCCCCTAACCCACGGTATGCAAAACAAGCTTTTATCCATAGTCCAAGACTTTATAATGCAACCCAATTAGGATTGGTCTTAGACCCGATTGTTATTTTCGATGATCGCACAAATAAGGATCTAGTTGATGAGAATCGGTCATACAAGTTTGCAAAATATCCCGAGTGTGATTATTTTAAAATGAATCAGGAGCTTGCAAAAACGGATTTTTGAATTTGCTTCCATATGGATAAAGATCTCATCACAGCACCAACCTACATGTTAAATGAAGAAAACCCTAGTACACTTCCTACACTTGTCAAAATGGAAGGACCTAAGGAAATTCCAAAGGATCTTCCACCTGTTAGCACTGTATGGTTAAACTTGCAAGAGATTAATCAATACTTTGCTAGTTTTGACAAGGTCATTTTGGAATGTACGACTTCAAATGGCCTAAACGCCGGAGAATGGGCTTTCGAACACATGAACGAGGTGTTTAAGAATGAGATCAATCCGTTCGTCGAAAGTCTAAAAGGAAGTTTTGCATCTCTTTCGGAAAATCTTGAGTTTGAAATTGCAGAAGTTCAAAAAGTGTTTTATGAAATGGACACCGCTTACGAACTACAATTAATTGAAAAGGAAAAGATTTTATCCGAATATGACCGATTCTTGTCCCAAGTAATTTCGTGTGATGTGCTTACTACTGTGAATGTTAATTATTCGAATGAGCTTACATCCGCTATGATTAAATGTGATGCTGTGAATATATGTGATGATGTGTGTGATCTCTCTGTAAATGTTGCTGATACTGTAAATGAGGTAGATAATCATTCTTGTCACGAATCTAACGCTAAATTTTTAAAGCTTCAAGATTCTTACAATTTACTTTCAAAACGCTTTAATCAACTTGAACAACATTGTATATCTTTAGAACTAAAACAACAAACTCAAAATGAGGATCTTTTGATAACAAACGGTTGCGAAAACAGTGTTGAGACGAGTGACAAGATGATTGCAATAGTTAAGGCATTAGAGGAAGAGATTATGAGATTAAAGTGTCATCAAATGAAACACTAAAATTGGAACTAGAGGCTACAGAGTCTAAAAACCAGGACTTAGAAATTAGACTTTCGTCTATTCTAGGGGAGATGGATCGTGCAAGACAGGGAATGTCCAAACTTTATGGTTCACTAGAAGAACGCTTCGCTTTTAATGCGGCACATCAACAATCTTATGTTGAACAATTGAACCAAAAATGTGAGGAAATATCTGACTTAAATATCCAGCTCATTGACAAAAACATGGTTTTGGCCGAGTTAAAGGAGACACTTCTTCTCACCCGACAAGAAGCTGTTAATAACTTAGCTACCAACTCTGCACCGTCCTCTAGTGCTCCAACAACCAAGTCAGTAGTGCTTTATAAGAACCCGCTCCATAAGAAAAACCCGGTTACCTACTATGATTATATGAGGAATGCAATTAAGCATGTAGATTTTGTTAGGGATATTTTAGATGATTTATATGCGTTAGATCCCTCAAGCAGTTACTTTTATTCAGCTCATGAATATATTAAGCGAGTTCAATATTGCTTAGCATATTTGCAATACATAGGTAAACCGGGTTCTGCACTACTCACTAATCGACCCATTGCTGTAACTCCATTCAATAAGACCCCAGGAGCAAAACCGTCATTGGCACCATCAAGTAAGGAACCTTTAAAATCTGTTGCTAATGTTCCCACTTTGACTTCTACAGGATTAAAAGAGTCTACTAAGGCTAAAGGATCGCCACTCAAGAAAGATAAGATCAAGCCCTCCACTAGTAGTACCATCAATAAGAAAGTAGAAGCTCATACTAGGAATATCAGTTCAGATTTAAATAAAAACAATCATGTTAAGACTAAAAGCTCTGCGCCTGTGCAGAAGGCTAAACCATTTGTGAATTCTAATTTGAAATGTTGGAATTGTAATGAATGCATGTTTTCCCAACGTCATGATTTGTGTCTTATTGATCATGTGAATGAAATGAATGCTATTAGGAATGATCTTGAATGGAAACCAACTGGGAGAACTCGTACCCAAGTTGGATGGCAATGGCGTCCCACTGGTAGGACCTTTACATTAGATGGAAAAATGTGCCCTTTAACTAGGAATGCATCCATTGAGGTTAGGTCTCTGCGTCCTTTAGTTAGGCACACTAGCACTAAAGTATGGAAACAACGCCCTTTAATTAGGTCAGCCCCCACTATAGTGCCTATCAATGAAGAAATACCTCAGGATTTAAGCCAACTAGAATCTACACCACCAACTAGGAAGAAGGCTAGGAAATCTAAGAAACCTAAAGTTAGCAAATCTAAGATTATTAAATCTGTACCTGCTAATAAAAAGGAACATTCAGATTCCGAAACCTATACATTGTCCTCGTCTGGTGATATTTTCAGGTGGTCCAAATCATCCTCTGGTATTTGGACTCCGGTTGTTCAAAGCATATGACCGGAGATCGCTCGATGCTCCGAAATTTCGTCAGCAAGTTTCTTGGAACGGTTAAATTCGGTAATGATCATATTGCAAAGATAATGGGGTATGGTGAATATCAGATTGGAAACGTTACGATTTTAAGGGTATACTATGTAGAAAGTCTTGGTCATAATTTATTTTCAGTAGGACAGTTTTGTGATTCCAACCTAGAGGTTGCTTTTCGACAACATACTTGTTTCATCCGCAACTTGGAAGGAAAAGACTTATTGAAGGGATCTCGTGGTGCAAATCTTTATACGTTGTCCCTACAAGACATGATGGCCGCCTATCCAGTATGTCTTCTCTCCAAAGCATCTAAGACCAAGTCATGGTTATAGCATCGCAGATTATCTCATCTCAACTTTGATGCTATTAATCATTTGGCGAAAAATGAATTAGTTCGTGGTCTTCCAATCCTCAAATTTCACAAGGACCATTTATGTTCCGCGTGTTCAAGGGGGAAAAGCACCAAGAAATCATACAAGTCCAAAGCTGAAGACACCAATCAAGAAAAACTTCATCTTTTGCATATGGATCTTTGTGGGCCAATGCGAACCGAAAGTGTGAGCGGTAAGAAATTCATTCTTGTTATTGTGGATGATTTCTCCAGGTTTACATGGGTAAGATTTCTACGTACAAAGGATGAAGCACCGAAGGCTATCATCACTTTTCTGAAATTCATTCAGGTACGTTTAAATACTACTGTCCGCCATATTCGTACAGATAATGGAACAGAGTTCGTCAACCAGACTCTTCGTGATTACTATGAAGAAGCTGGTATCTCACATGAAACATCCGCTGCACGTACTCCACAACAAAATGGTGTCGTTGAAAGACGGAATAGTACGCTTATGGAAGCTGCTAGGACTATGCTGATTTATGCGAACGCTCCATTATTCTTGTGGGCAGAAGCTATATCTACTGCATGTTTCACCTAAAACCGCTCTATCATTCGGAAACGCCATGGAAAAACACCTTACGAGCTTCTACATGATCGTAAACCCGATGTTTCATTCTTTCATGTGTTTGGTGCTCTTTGTTATCCAAACATTAATAGTGAGAACTTGGGAAAACTTCAACCGAAAGCCGATATAGGTATTTTCATTGGTTACTCACCCTCCAAGAAAGCATACCGAATTTACAACCGTCGTCTTGGTAAGATAGTAGAAACTATGGACGCAGATTTCGATGAACTAACAGCGATGGCTTCTGAGCAACTCACCTCTGAACCCGCGCTTCACGAGATGGGAACCAGTGCTATTAGTTCCGGATTAGTTCCCAATAATCCTACTTCTACATCATTTTTACCACCTACAAGGCCCGAGTGGGATAAACTATTTCAACCGTTGTTTGATGAATTCTTTGACCCCCCAAATGATGAAATTCGAGCACCTGTAGTGATAGCTCCAATCCCTGAAGTTGTTGCTCAAGCTAATGAGGCTTTATCAAATGCATCTTCAATTAACATTGAACCGGATGCACCTCTACCAAGTGATTCTCAAACTACACCTGAATCGTCACCCTTACTTGTGCCTAATGATGTTGAAGAGGATTCTATTGATCATGATTTGGAATATGCTCACCTACAAGAGCTTCCTTTCTTTGGTGTACCGATACCTGAAAACCCTTCAGCCGCGTCTACCTCAGAAGAAGCTTCTTCAATTGTTCACTCCAGACCACCACGGATTGAAAATCATAGCACCAAATGGACAAAAGATCACCCAATTAGGAATGTCATTGGAGGTCTAGATCGACCAGTCTCTACACGCCATCAATTACAAGAGAGTACACTCTATTGCTATTTTGATGCATTTCTCTCTGAAGTTGAACCTAAAAACTGGCAACAGGCTATGACTCAATCATCTTGGATTGAAGCCATGCAAGAGGAACTAAATGAATTCCAAAGACTTGAAGTATGGGAATTAGTTCCTCTCCCTGAAAAGGTTAACATCCTTACTTTGTTGTGGGTTTATAAGGTTAAGCTCGATGAGATGGGTGGAGTCTTGAAGAATAAGGCAAGATTGGTTGCTAGAGGATACAAACAAGCCTTGGGTATCGACTTCGAAGAATCTTTTGCTCCTGTTGCAAGATTGGAGGCTATTAGACTATTCCTTGCGTATGCTGCTCATATGAACATGATCGTCTATCAAATGGATGTGAAGACGACATTTTTGAATGGTGAACTAAGGGAAGAAGTCTATGTTAGTCAGCCGGATGGGTTCGTTAGCACCGAGTTTCCTAATCATGTGTACAAGCTTAAGAAGGCTCTCTATGGGTTGAAACAAGCTCCACGTGCATGGTATGATCTCCTTTCAACATATCTCATTTCGGAAGGCTTCTCCAAAGGCAAGGTGGACCCCACTCTATTCACTCTCAAGGAAGACAACGACATGATACTGGTACAAATTTATGTTGATGATATAATATTTGCTGCCTCTAACATAGAATTGTCAAAACGCTTTGAGAAGATAATGTCCACATGATTTCAGATGTCAATGATGGGAAAATTTTCATTTTTCTTAGGATTACAAATTTCTCAGAATCCCAGAGGCATCTTTATTAATAAATCCAAATATGCTCTAGAATCTTTAAAGAAATATAACTTTGAAAATTGTGACCCCGTGGACACTCCAATGGTGGAGAAATCCAAGTTAGATGAAAATAGGAATGGGACTATCGTCGATCCAAAACTTTACCGTGGGATGATCGGCACCCTTCTCTATCTGACTGCTAGCAGGCCTGATTTGCAATTTGCCATATGCATTTGTGCCCGGTATCAGGCTCGGCCTACCGAAAAGCACCTACATGTTGTTAAAAGGATCTTTCGGTATCTCAAAGGAACACTTCATCGTGGTCTATGGTATCCGAAAGATTCCTCCATTGCTTTAATATCATACGCAGATGCCGATCATGCTGGGTGTCAAGACACGAGGCGTAGCACTTCTGGGTCTGTGCAACTCCTTGGAGACAGATTGATTAGTTGGTCTTCAAAAAGGCAGAAAAGCGCTGCAATTTTAGCACGGAGGCTGAATACATCGCCATGTCCGGTTGTTGTGCTCAAGTTCTTTGGATGAGATCACAACTAACTGACTATGGTTTGGGATTCAACAAAATCCTGATGTATTGTGACAACAAGAGCGCCATTGCCCTCTGCTGCAACTACGTTCAACACTCCCGGGCCAAGCACATAGACATTCGCTACCATTTCATTAAAGAGCAGGTGGAGAACGGAGTGATCGAGCTGTATTTTGTCACCACTGAGTATCAGCTGGCAGATATGTTCACCAAAGCCTTAGATCGAGGACGAATCGAGTTTTTGATCGATAAGCTTGGCATGAAATCATTCTCTCCAGTGACTCTCAAAGAATTGGCAGAAGAATCAGCTGAATAGTGGTGGTAAACTATTCAGGCGTATCCTTTGTTCGTGATCATGTATATTATCGTATATATATAAACCACAAAAAGAAAAATACAAAAATATAAAACCAAGAAAAACCATAATAAATATAAAACCTACAAAAACCATAAAAATTATAAAATCAAGAAAAACCATAAAAAATATAAAACCTACAAAAACCATAAAAATTATAAAATCAAGAAAAACCAAAAATATTTTTTGTTTTTTAAATCGGGCATGTCTTTTAGTACAGTAATATTTACGGCTTTAGAAAAGTCGATCAAAATTGACACGGCGCCATAAATAGAGTCCGTATAAAAGTTGTACATTTTTAAAACATGCCCATTATGGCTTGTAGTTATTTCAGACTGCAACCCGTTTTTCCCATTAAAGTCACGTATTTCCTTGGAAAACGTTGGCTCACAACGGGAATTAATTTTCTCGGGCATGATTTACTAGCCAAATCATGCAAAGGGATCAAGTTTACTTTACAACTTGGTCTAACACGAGTTAGTGTACGTCTCAGGGCATTAATTTGTCAAAATAAGAGAAATCTTATTGCCACCACGAATCAATCTTTTCAAGACATTAATTGGAAATGTTTTCATCAATATTTGACTCTTTAAACAATGACTACAGCTCTTTAAATAGAAAACAGGTCATCGTTTAAGGGGGAGAAAAATATTGAATCATCTTCGTCATCAAAACGATTTTCAAAAGTGTTTGTGGAAAATTAATTGGCTAAATGGCTTATGAGTGGTCTTGCTTTAGAATACGACTTGTGCTCGCTCAATGAGATAGGACTTGCTTTAGATCTCGGAGATTTGCTAATAGGATGCAATGCTTAAGTTGTGTGAGGGTTAGAATAATTATTACAATGAGTTAGACTAACGATTGTTAAGTACCTTAACGGATGTTAGCCTAAAAGGTGTTATTAACTAAAAAGGAAAAGAAAAGAAAAGTATAGGGACTTAAAATGACTAAGGGTGAAAGTTGTAACAATTTGACCTAAGTCAAACCAACCCCCCCCCCCCCCCCCTCCGTTCCTTCCATTCTTTCTTCTTCTTTTCTTTCTGGGAGCCATTAACACACACTCAAGTTTTCAAAACTCTCGATTTAAATCACTCAATCCGTTTCATTCGATCAAAAAGGTACAAACATCGATTCTTTAATTTCTAATTCACCTAATTCACTATTTAATCCAGTTAATTGATTCGGTTAATCAAATTTATCAAGTTTAGGGTTTTGGCCTAAATTAGGGTTTAATTGATTAGGGTTTTAGTTAGGTTTTATGCGGATTAGCATTAGAATGTGTTTAGTTGCCTTAGATTGCCTTAAATCTCACACATGCGTTTAGAATAATCCTTCATAGGGGACGGTTTGTGAACTTCCGAATGAACAAGGCTAGTGAACTTCCGAACGAAGTTCCGAACAAACTTCCGAATGAAGTTCCGAACGAACTTCCGAATGAAGGATTTCCGAACGAACTTCCGAATGAAGGAGTTCCGGATGAACTTCCGAATGAAGGAGTTCCGGATGAACTTCCGAATGAAGGAGTTCCGGATGAACTTCCGAATGAAGTTCCGAACGAACTTCCGAATGAAGGAGTTCTGAACGAACTTCCGAATGAAGGAGTTCCGGATGAACTTCCGAATGAAGGAGTTCCGGACGAACTTCCGAATGAAGGAGTTCCGGACGAACTTCCGAATGAAGGAGTTCCGGACGAATGAAGGAGTTCCGGATGAACTTCCGAATGAAGGAGTTCCGGATGAACTTCCGAATAAAGGAGTTCCGGATGAACTTCCGAATGAAGGAGTTCCGGACGAACTTCCGAATGAAGGAGTTTCGGATGAACTTCCGGATGAAGGAGTTCCGAACGAACTTCCGAATGAAGAGTTCCGAACGAACTTCCGGATGAAGAGTTCCGAATGAAGGAGTTCCGGATGAAGAGTTCCGAATGAAGAGTTCCGGATGAAGAGTTCCGGATGAAGGGTTGTTGGATTGATAGTTGTTTGCTTGTTATAATTACTTGTTGGAATGTGTTATGCTTAGAAGTCATAATGATATATATATATATATATATATATATATATATATATATATATATATATATATATATATATATATATATATATATATATATATATATATATATATATATATATATATATATATATATATATATATATATATATATATATTTTATGCATCAACCTTTTATGTATTATCTTAAGCAGACAACGATGACTAATCCAACAGTACAAGAACTCCAAGATGCTAGAGCAGCTGCAATTGCCGAAGCAAGAGCCCTCAAGTCCATACCAAATAACTACCAGCTGAAGCAAGTTTCAAAATCCACTCACCATGGATTCAAAGTCGCCATAGCAATCCTTGATCACTCTCACTTCAAGAATGCGTTAAGGGGTACTGCTTCGGTGCCATATGATTACATGTATGAATTCTGGGCTACCAAGGAAAGTACTTCAAACAAGATCACCTTCTCTCTCGACAACAAGCAACAGACACTAACCGTTTCAGACTTCCGCAAGATATTTGGAATTTGGGATACACCCAAAGGTATGTCATTTTCAAGGGATCCTACCAAAGACGAACTGATGGAGATGTTCGGTGCTCTTGGATGTCCTGACATACGAGTTATGTCTGATTTTACCACCGCTAAAGTGGGTCAACCTTGGAGAGCAATCTTGGGTATTCTCAATAGGTGTCTTACACCTAAAATAAGTGGGCATGATGCTGTGCGTGGTCCAATTATGAACATCTTCTATGGAATGTACAAAGGCTCAAATGCAGATTACGCATCCTTGTTATAGGAAGAATTTAAGTTTCAACTCTTCCAAAACAAGAAGCTGAAGACTAAAGTTCAGCGGACACTCTACAAAGCTGATGAGACTGCTTTTATACATAGTCTCATCGTCCAAATCGGGCTTAAAATCAATTAAATATCATCAAATATACCAAATATATGCTCGTGTTTGTTACTTGTGTATTTTTAGGTACGGATATTGAGGAAATGGCAAAAGATCACAAGAATCATTCAAAAACGAACACGGGAAACGAAGCCGCACAATGAACCGGGCCCAAGTTTGGATTTTGCAAAAATACCCTTGAAGAATTGAAGATTGTCAAGTTTAGTCCCTCATCTTTGAAGAACTTGTCACAATTGACCCTCCAAATGTCAATTGAACAAGTATGGTCCTTATTGTTTGAAGATATTACAATTCCAGTCCTTGAAGAATCAAGAATATACATTTAAAGACCCTTGGAAAAGTTATTAAAATCTTTTGTGCCAAAATTGACAACTTACCAAAAGTTGTCATGTGAAAAACAAGAGCTGATGGCATTTATTTCAAAGTGAAGACAATGAGAAACATTGGGGACCTATCCTGCCAAACCACCAAACTTTCCCACCCACTCAGGTTGTGACACGTCATAAAACCCACCCACCAACCCATAAACCCGACCCTACCCACATCCACACCCCGTTTTATTTAATCCCAGTCAAATGGTCAACTAATCCCACTAACCCTTACTTCCCTCCTAAACAGGTTTTTAAAAACTTGATTTTACCCAAACTGGATTAAACCCACTCCTTAATCCCTATCAACCCTAATTTTCCCCAGATCAATTAAACCCCAAAACAAAGGGTTAAACCCCCATTTTGTCCAGATCACTAATTCACCTCCACCTCACCATTTCCCACCTCACTTGACAAGCCCACATGGCCTGTGGACCCTACCCCAGACCTCCCCTGCACCCGTCTCTTTCCCACAACCCTAGAACCCGACAATTTCAACGTGTGGGATTGCTCTACTTGGTCCCCAAGCTCAAATGAACGAATCAAGATCATCTTTCCAAGCTGGCATCCAGTACAAGCATCACATGGGTTCATTTTGACCCATTTTCAGTCAAAACTTCAAGGGCAAGTTTGGCAATTCAGTCAGCTAGGGTTTCACATTGTTTAGTAGTTCTAGAATCATCTCTAGAGTAGTATAAAAGGAGCATATGGTTTGTATATGCCCTTGGTTCCAGTTTTAGCCAATTCTTTTGTAATTCCTTTTTTTATAAAAATTAAAGTTGGTGTTTGTTAAAGATAGCAAGTGTAACTCCTTTTAGTTTGTTTTAAAAAAGTTGGTGAATGATTGAGCTAATTCTGAGTTCCACTTATATTGGTGAAATTAATTTTGTTTTTCAAAATTGTTTCAAGGTTTGAGAATTTGAAGATTTTTTTTTGGTAAAATCTGTTTCAAAGATTATTGTTTGGAATTCATTAGGAGTGATTGAGTAGTTTGTTATAAAGGAAACGTTTTGAAAAGGTTTGTGAAAGTTTTAAGAAAGAAAAAAGGAAATAGATTATACATAGTATTGCTTGTTTTTCTTTTCATTTTCTTGGCAGGTTGAAGATTGTTTGTTGATCAATAGTTCTGCATACACCCGAGTGTATTGGAGAGGGCTAAATCAGCCTTAGTTGAGCCTGGATGTGGGCTCAACAAGGTAATCCTTGTTTTAATTTTTCAAATTTCAGAAAAATGAAGTTTATGTGATTGTGTATGCTTAAGTGCTAATGGTTGTTTAAACTGTTGAATTTGACCCATTGGGATGACATGGGCATGTTAGGATAGTTTTAGATCAGTTTGAGCAAGTTTTAAAGTGTTTTGGTTTGAAAAAGTTGTATTTCAATTTTTAAAGGGGTGTTTGGATTTAAGCTTTATAGTGAGTTTGTGGCTAATTTGTTCAAGTAAAAACGTGTTAGATAGCTTGGATAGGGTTGAGATAGGTTTTATGCTAGTTATAGTTTGGTTTGGTAAGAGTTTTGAACCATTTGGTGTGATAAAAATTGAAAAATAGCTAAATATTCTATAATCTGCCATTGTGACTGATTTTGTTGAGTTTTTAGCTTGATTCTTGGCAATCTGTTAAGATATAAAGTATTGTAGGATTGTAAGGTGTGTTTATGTTATGTGGTGAGTGAGCATGCAAAATTTGGGGCTTTGAAACTCATTGGTGTGCAAGCTGTTAAGCAAGAATACCACCAGACCCTTAAAAAGTCATCAGAAACTTGAAAATGCCATGGTGTACTTTGATTGTGTGATTTGGTGCTAGTTTCTGCTTGATTTCTGTGTCATTTGACTCCCTACACTCCAAAGAGTGTAGGGGTGCCTTGCTTGTCCAAGAAACAACATCAAACAAGTCAAAATCCAAGCCCTCTTGGATTTCATCACAAGTGAAAAAGGAAGAAGTTCTTGTGTTCTTGAAAAGTTGAAAACTGGTGACGAATTTGGACTATAATCTTGTTAAAACTTCATAAAAAGGGTGAATTTGGTTTGTAAGCTAAACAGGTGTCAGTGTTGGATTCAGAAGTTAAAAAAAAGAAAAAAAATTAAAGCAAAAAGTGGGGTTTCGCCAGCATCGAACCCCAGTCACTACGCTCACAACACACACCTCTTACCGTTGCCCTAGGGTCTTTGACTGGTAAGAGGGTGCACATTTTAAAACTTAACACCTTTTTGTTTTGCTCTTATTTATAAAAGCCGTAGCTTATTGTCCATATTTCAGCTTATCCAATAAGCTTATTTGCTTCCTTTTATTTTTCCTAGGGTCTAGATAGTTGTTAGGATTTTTCTGGCACAAAAGTTTATTTTTCCTCTTCTTTATTTATTTTTTATTATTTTTTATGTAGCCGTATTTTGTTAATTAATTAAAAAAATAGTTAAAAGTGTTTTTAATTTTAGGAAAAATAATTTTTTGCTTTTAATTAATCTTTTTGAGGTTTACATCTAGTTTTGGTTTCAAAAACTTTTATTTTTAATTTTATTTTATTTTAAGGTTTTTTATAAACTTTAATAATTTATATAAAATTATAAAAAAGGTTTTAGGAACTTTAATTTACTTTTTTATCTTAGTTAGAATATTCTAGGATTTTAGAAACTTTTTTAGAATTAATTTTATAAACTTTTTATTTTTTTTATTATTTTAATATTATTTTATTAATAAAAATTCAAAGTTTTATTTTTAACTCTTTTTCATTTTTCCTAGATTCTAGACATTAAAATAAGAACTTTTTCACTTTCCAATTAATTTTTAGGCTTTTCAATTAATTTTTAGAATTAATTTAAGATTTAATAGATTTTAATAGTTTTTAGGAGTTTAAAAATAGTTTAATTTGGTCTTAAAATTTTAAAAAATAGTTTTTAGTTTAATTAGGTCATTTTTAAGGTTTACAAACTATTAAATCTTGTTTAGGGCTTTTTAATATTTAAAAGTAATTTTTAGGGCTTTAATTAGCATTAAAAAGTCATTATTAAATTAATTAAAAGGTTTTGGCAAGTTTGGATTTTTTGTAAACTCTTAGAATTTTATTGTGGATTTTTAGTAATTTTTAGGAATTTTTAGGTTAAAATTTAAATTTTGTCTTTTTACGTTCTACGTCTTAACTTTCTAGTAGTGTTTTTGTCTATTTTTCTATTTTTCTATTTTTTCGTCTTCGTCATTTTCTCTTCTTTTCTTCTTGTTAATAATCAAAAACAAAATCAATCATTCATTACACAACACACGTGCCTCCTCGAGAGAACGATCCCCATTAAGGGTTATAACTTGTGGTTTTCCTAAATCACTCGTTAACGCTTACCACTATTTTACCTCTTTTTCCTAAAAGACATATTTCTACGAATATCATTTTTGGCGCCGCTGCCGGGGAGGCGTGTTGTGTTTTGATTGAACCATTGTTGTTTTCTATATTAGCCATAATAGTATTTGTATTAATAGCACTCTATTAATACGTATTATCGTTTTTCGGTTTTTGTGTGAATATTATTACTATATTGTATACGTAGAACAATAAATACACAAGTACTCCAAATACGTGAGCAATCACAACCTTGATTCGGGATATCATCACTCGATCATTGTATTCGAATCTCAAACCAAAGAAAAAGGCAAAAATAGATAAATACTTTCGTGAAGCTTAATTTTGATAATACAAACTATAAGGTGGGTATAAGGCGGTTGTATTTCACAACCTAAAGGAAAAAGGCTCTTAAGTGCTTCGCGCCGCCTCGTTTCCTCCGCTTGCTTGTGCGTATTTGATTTTGAGAGTGAATCGAGGGTTTTGCCGCCCAAAGTATTATTACATATCATATATATTTTCTTGGTTTCTATTGATTAAACCCTCTTGAACGATTTGGTGTTCCACCATCGTTCTAAAGTCATCGAAGGCGTTCACTCCACGTGATCGTTTTCATTCCTTGAGGCTTCTTTAATCAAGAGATTTGATTGAGGAGGAGATTTGTGGACTTTTTGTCTACTTAATACATTTCACCAATTTCCAAAAAAAGTTAATACAATCAAAAACCACAAAAAAATTAAAAAAACACAAAATACCAAAAAGAATCTTCTTTGCTCGTCTCCACGTTGTACGTGACGTTTATGCTCACTCGTAACAAAGCAAAACGTGCACGTAAACGCAAGAACAAAACTCCCACTCCTTCTAGTGAGGATTCTCCTATTGGCGAACCTATTGTAGTGAAAGAAGTCGTCATGGCGAATCGAACTATGATGGAGTTACTTCAAGCACCCACCGAGGGTTATGGAGAAGCTATTGTGATTCCCGCAATCCTTGCGGAGAATTTTGAGGTGAAAACGGGTTTGTTGTCGATGATCCAAAACAACAAATTCCGTGGTGATGAGAAGGACAATCCACACAACCATATCCGCCAATTTAATCGTCTTACCGCCACGTGCAAATTTAAGGATGTCTCGAATGACTCGATTAAGATGATGCTTTTTCCGTATTCCTTAGCGGGGCCCGCTAAAATTTGGTTAGAGAAAGAGCCACCCAATTCTATATTGACGTGGAAGGATCTCGTTTCGAAGTTTGTGAACCAATTTTTTCCGCCCTCTAAGACTACGCATTTGAAAAATGAGATTTCTAAATTTTCACAAGAATCAAATGAAAGTTTTTCTACGGCTTGGAATAGGTTTAAGGAGATGTTACATGAATGTCCTCATCACGGTTTTTCCGATTTGCACCAAATCGACACGTTTTACAATGGACTTAACGATCATGAAAGAGATTATTTGAATGCCGCCGCGGGTGGTAATTTTTTGTGTAAAACGGTTGAAGAAGCTTTGGTCATAATCGAGAATAGGTCTAAGGTTTATAGCCCTCGTCACACACCGAGTGTTGCCAAAAGGGGCTCATCATCGTCTCAATGTATCAATGCATTACATGATGAAGCAAATGAAGAAAACCGATTTTTCGATAGATTTGCTAACCTTATGTCCCATTGGAAGGCTCAAGAAGCTTCCAACACCGCTTCGGTTAAAGCGGTTTCTAAAAGTTGTTTGTCGTGTGGGGGAGCTCATGATCTTTCCGAGTGCATTACCGCGGATGGTAACACTTCGAATGCTTTTGTAGCCACGAGAACTTACAACCAAATCGGTCAAGGTTCTCGTTCAAATCAAGCTCCACCCAATCAAAATGCTAATAATTATCGCAACAACAACCAAGGTGGAAATTACCAAGGAAATCAAAGAAACTATAACAAAGGTAATTACCAAAGTGGAAATGGGCAAATTTCAAACCAAAACCAAAACCGTGATTTTCAAAACAATGCCCAAGGTTTTCAAAACGATCACACCAAAAATCTTCAAGGAGAATTTTTGAATTATGCAAAGGCTAATGATGCTAAGTTTGATAATATGCAACGTGAGATGGTTAGCTTAAGATCCGAGTTGAAAAACGAGCTTAAAAACGAACTTGCTAATGAACTTAAAACTCATGCTAATAAAATGGAAGGAAATGTCACACGACTCCAACAAAATCAACAAAAAATGGAGCAAGGACAAAATGAGATTAAGCAAGAGTTGTTAAAAGCGGATGCTAGGCAATCTAAGTTTGAAGACCGAATGGCTAAAATGTTTGAAGCTATCATGTGTAAGCCCTCTTCTTCGGGTGGTCTTCCTAGTGATACCATCGTGAACCCGAAAGGAGAATTGAAGGTTGTTGCCACTCGTAGTGGTAAAACTTTCAAAGAACCCACTTCTCGTCCAAGTACTTATATGGAGAAGGAAAAAGAGAAAGAACCCGAGGTTGTGGTTGAAAAGGAGCAAATTCAAAGCCCACGAAGTACCGCTCAAACCACACCTACGGTTGAACCTTCACCGATCATGGAACCCGAGATTCCAAGGCCGTTGCCTATGCCTAATTTGCCCCAACCCACACCACCTTTACCCTACCCATCAAGACGAGATAAGGAAAAGGCACAAGAACGAAATAATTATCAATTTGAACTCTTTATGAAAATGTTTTGTGACTTGCATTTTAATATAAGTTTTGCCGACGCCTTAGTCATGATGCCTCGATTTGCCGCGAACTTCAAAAGTATGTTGAATAACAAAGAGAAATTGCAAAAATCGTCTAGTTGTTCTTCGGTTTGTCTAAGCCGCATACCTCAAAAAGTCGGTGATCCTGGAAAGTTTTTTAATCCCATGTGCTATACAAGACATGGAAGAATGCTACGCCTTGGCCGATCTTGGTGCTAGTATTAATTTGATGCCTCTTGAGATTTTTAAATCGCTCAATCTTCCCAATCTCACTCCTTCAAGAATGTCAATCGAAATGGCCGATCATTCTGCGATTCTAGCTTGTGGAGTTGCCGAGGACGTCTTCGTGAAAGTTGGAAAGTTCTACTATCCTATAGACTTTATTGTTGTTGATATTCCCATCGATCCTAAAGTTCCGTTAATTTTAGGTCGATCTTTTTTGGATACCTCGAGAGCACTTATCGATGTGCATGCAAGAAAAATCACTCTTCGTTTCAATGAGGAAGAACTCGTCATTAATGCAACCTAAAACTCCACTCTTTCTCATGTTTATTCTATCACATCTTTGTACAATGTCAATCCCATCAAAAGCATTTGCAAAAAGATTTCAAATAGAGTTTTAGGAGTTGTTGAGAAAAATGAAGTTCCGTCCCCTCCGCCGATGGAGGTTAAGAGTGTTAAGCCTATGATTCCAATCTCGAGTGAATCTTCGGATGATGAATACGTTGATCCCGATGGGGAGGTTTTCTTTGTTGACAAAAGATTTGAAAACTTGCCACCACCTAAACAAAAAAGATTTCAAAATGTGAGAATTTTTAGTGTGACTAACATTGCATTAGATACACCAAATATTTTTGACATAATCAAATCGGGTTTTCACAAGGAGAGTGTTAAAGATGAAAAAGGAAAAGATTTTGAATTTAATTTAAAAGATTTTTCTACAATTCTAACTCCGTCATCACCGCATTTATTGAGTACTACAAGCTCGTCTTCTCCTTTTGACGATGCTTTGTGTGGACTTAGTGTGGGGAATCCCCTTATGTTCCCTCCCCTTTCTCCACCGAGGATGAGATATTTGATCATGGAATTGCTTATATAGGGAAATCTCGGTCTTCCACCGATGCAATAAATGGAAAATCTTTTCATTTGATTGGTGCGAGTCTACCTCGAGTAGCTCAATGTTATGACTTACCCATTGTCCCACCCTTCTATTTCTTCTCTCCTATTTTCTTCTACCCCATTGGGGTTTGTGTTGGAGTAGCGTTGTCTCGTCTTTCATCCGAAAACGAAGACGCTATCTTTGACCCCGGTATACGTTTATCGGGTTTTTAAAGTACTCCATGTGCTTTTGGGCCTTGTTTATCATGTAAGCCCCACCAAAAATTGACCATACCATGATTATCCCTAAATGATCACATTTATGGGGATTCGAGTCGAGCTTTTGACTCGGTTATCAAAAACAAGGTGCCTCGTGGGGGAGACCCATGCTTATCCATGTACATATTATTGCTTTCTAATTTAGTTTAATGTGAGGGGATTTGTGCCCTTCCAACCTTTGTTTCATGGTTGTTTGTGAATTGTGGTTTTTAGATCATGATCTTCACGATTGGAGCCTCTCTTGTTCGTTTTATGGGAGCACTCGATCGTTTGCTTTGGAGACATTTCTCAATATCCATATGATATATCCTTTTATGTTCTAACCTTAGGTTTTTAGCACACTTCATAAACGGCTATTAATTTAACGGTTACACCCTTTCCATGCTAGATTAGGCATTCGACTACGTCTCTAGTATGGGGGTATTTGCACCCCTAGACTCGAAACATTGAGGACAATGCTTAACTTTAGTATGGGGAGGTGAATAGATACTTGCCTTGCCAAACCTTCACGCTTTCCAAATTTTATCATTTTGTTTATCGTTTTGTTGCAAAATAAGGCTAAAAATGGCCAAATTTTACATTTTTTCTCATGTTTTATAAGTGTTTGAAGACACGAATGTAGATTTTCCGATGGCGAGAATAAGAGTAATTTTTGACTCGACCGTGCGTGTTGAGCACTTAGCTTTGATTCCTTAACTACACATTAGGCTAAGTCTCTTAAATGAGGACGAGAAATGATAGAGTTAATTATAAGTTACTATGCTAAACGTAGAGTACTCGTATTCTTTCAAAAACTCATGTGTTCTCGTTGTTTGCTTATTCTCCATTCGCTTGTAAATATTTTTTGCTTAATAAATATTGACTTAGCGGTTTAGTTAGGATTGTTGGGTTTCTAGTCTTTTCTAGTAGCTTCCGTGTAATTAAATTGGGAAGACATTAAGGTATCGCCAGCGTCACGGTTTTGAAGTATTGGCACCCCAATAATCGAAAGCTTCACCTAATAATAAGATTTCAAGTGCTCACCTAAATCTAGCAAACAATTTGAAGCCCCACAAGGCCTAAAATCTATGCAAAATTGAAAGTGAATCAAGCCTTAATCTTCGAAGCTTTAAAGATCCAAAATTCGCTTTAGCGTGAGGATATACGTCTTTGGCTAATAAAACCACCGATGAGGCGGATAATAAAAGGCAAGGCAAGACCGAAGTCATAATAAAAGCTTCATGGCGAAGTTGAATAAAAGATGGAGGTAAACCAAAGATAATAAGGCCCTTCCGTTAGGGGGCGTATAAAAGTCTTGGTAATAAGTCTCATGTTCAAAACCGTTATAAAACCGTGTTTATCGATCCTTCTTGTCAACTTAATTTTTTGACATCGTTGTCTATTAGGAGGGGTTATTGATTTGATGGTCTTAGTTACACCGTTAGGACTCTATTTTTAGACCTAAATCTCTATTATCGCATAAGTCAATGATGTATCCTCGTGATCATTAAAGACATAATAAAATACAAGAGATACAACTTAGGAATAATGGGAGGATAAGTACGTGATTAGGGCATATGAGTAGTGTTAACATTACTAACTTATAATGACAATGATCTCGTTGCACGCTTAGCATGGAATTAAGGTGAAAATCGAGGACGACGAAATTATTTCTAACGAAGCATTCACGTGTTCTTATTCTATGAACCTAAACGTCCCATTTTGCGATGAAAATCATACATTATGTCTAAAACACTAGTAGTAGTAATAGTAGTAGTGTGGCTAGTTTATCATTCAATAAAGTAAATAAAAATGAAATTTTGGAGATGCTTTGATACTTTATTCTAGCATTGCGTGAGGGCACGGCAATGGTTTAGTATAGGGGAGTGATGAGACTGCTTTTATACATAGTCTCATCGTCCAAATCGGGCTTAAAATCAATTAAATATCATCAAATATGCCAAATATATGCTCGTGTTTGTTACTTGTGTATTTTTAGGTACGGATATTGAGGAAATGGCAAAAGATCACAAGAATCATTCAAAAACGAACACGGGAAACGAAGCCGCACAATGAACCGGGCCCAAGTTTGGATTTTGCAAAAATACCCTTGAAGAATTGAAGATTGTCAAGTTTAGTCCCTCATCTTTGAAGAACTTGTCACAATTGACCCTCCAAATGTCAATTGAACAAGTATGGTCCTTATTGTTTGAAGATATTACAATTCCAGTCCTTGAAGAATCAAGAATATACATTTAAAGACCCTTGGAAAAGTTTTTAAAATCTTTTGTGCCAAAATTGACAACTTACCAAAAGTTATCATGTGAAAAACAAGAGCTGATGGCATTTATTTCAAAGTGAAGACAATGAGAAACATTGGGGACCTATCCTGCCAAACCACCAAACTTTCCCACCCACTCAGGTTGTGACACGTCATAAAACCCACCCACCAACCCATAAACCCGACCCTACCCACATCCACACCCCGTTTTATTTAATCCCAGTCAAATGGTCAACTAATCCCACTAACCCTTACTTCCCTCCTAAACAGGTTTTTAAAAACTTGTTTTTACCCAAACTGGATTAAACCCACTCCTTAATCCCTATCAACCCTAATTTTCCCCAGATCAATTAAACCCCAAAACAAAGGGTTAAACCCCCATTTTGTCCAGATCACTAATTCACCTCCACCTAACCATTTCCCACCTCACTTGACAAGCCCACATGGCCTGTGGACCTTACCCCAGACCTCCCCTGCACCCGTCTCTTTCCCACAACCCTAGAACCCGACAATTTCAACGTGTGGGATTGCTTTACTTGGTCCCCAAGCTCAAATGAACGACTCAAGATCATCTTTCCAAGCTGGCATCCAGTACAAGCATCACATGGGTTCATTTTGACCCATTTTCAGTCAAAACTTCAAGGGCAAGTTTGGCAATTCAGTCAGCTAGGGTTTCACATTGTTTAGTAGTTCTAGAATCATCTCTAGAGTAGTATAAAAGGAGCATATGGTTTGTATGCCCTTGGTTTCAGTTTTAGCCAATTCTATTGTAATTCCTTTTTTTATAAAAATTAAAGTTGGTGTTTGTTAAAGATAGCAAGTGTAATTCCTTTTAGTTTGTTTTAAAAAAGTTGGTGAATAATTGAGCTAATTCTGAGTTCCACTTATATTGGTGAAATTAATTTTGTTTTTCAAAATTGTTTCAAGGTTTGAGAATTTGAAGATTTTTTTTTGGTAAAATCTGTTTCAAAGATTGTTGTTTGGAATTCATTAGGAGTGATTGAGTAGTTTGTTATAAAGGAAACATTTTGAAAAGGTTTGTGAAAGTTTTAAGAAAGAAAAAAGGAAACAGATTATACATAGTATTGCTTGTTTTTCTTTTCATTTTCTTGGCAGGTTGAAGATTGTTTTTGATCAATAGTTCTGCATACACCCGAGTGTATTGGAGAGGGCTAAATCAGCCTTAGTTGAGCCTAGATGTGGGCTCAACAAGGTAATCCTTGTTTCAATTTTTCAAATTTTAGAAAAATGAAGTTTATGTGAATGTGTATGCTTAAGTGCTAATGGTTGTTTAAACTGTTGAATTTGACCCATTGGGATGACATGAGCATGTTAGGATAGTTTTAGATCAGTTTGAGCAAGTTTTAAAGTGTTTTGGTTTGAAAAAGTTGTATTTCAATTTTTAAAGGGGTGTTTGTATTTAAGCTTTATAGTGAGTTTGTGGCTAATTTGTGCAAGTAAAAACGTGTTAGATAGCTTGGATAGGGTTGAGATAGGTTTTATGCTAGTTATAGTTTGGTTTGGTAAGAGTTTTGAACCATTTGGTGTGATAAAAATTGAAAAATAGCTAAATATTCTATAATATGCCATTGTGACTGATTTTGTTGAGTTTTTAGCTTGATTCTTGGCAATCTGTTAAGATATAGAGTATTGTAGGATTGTAAGGTGTGTTTATGTTATGTGGTGAGTGAGCATGCAAAATTTGGGGCTTTGAAACTCATTGGTGTGCAAGCTGTTAAGCAAGAATACCACCAGACCCTTAAAAAGACATCAGAAACTTGAAAATGCCATGGTGTACTTTGATTGTGTGATTTGGTGCTAGTTTCTGCTTGATTTCTGTGTCATTTGACTCCCTACACTCCAAAGAGTGTAGGGGTGCCTTGCTTGTCCAAGAAACAACATCAAACAAGTCAAAATCCAAGCCCTCTTGGATTTCATCACAAGTGAAAAAGGAAGAAGTTCTTGTGTTCTTGAAAAGTTGAAAACTGGTGACGAATTTGGACTATAATCTTGTTAAAACTTCATAAAAAGGGTGAATTTGGTTTGTAAGCTAAACAGGTGTCAGTGTTGGATTGAGAAGTTAAAAAAAAGAAAAAAAAATAAAAGCAAAAAGTGGGGTTTCGCCAGCATCGAACCCCAGTCACTACGCTCACAACACACACCTCTTACCGTTTCCCTAGGGTCTTTGACTGGTAAGAGGGTGCACATTTTGAAACTTAACACCTTTTTGTTTTGCTCTTATTTATAAAAGCCGTAGCTTATTGTCCATATTTCAGCTTATCCAATAAGCTTATTTGCTTCCTTTTATTTTTCCTAGGATCTAGATAGTTGTTAGGATTTTTCTGGCACAAAAGTTTATTTTTCCTCTTCTTTATTTAGTTTTTATTATTTTTTATGTAGCCATATTTTGTTAATTAATTAAAAAAATAGTTAAAAGTGTTTTTAATTTTAGGAAAAATAATTTTTAGCTTTTAATTAATCTTTTTGAGGTTTACATCTAGTTTTGGTTTCAAAAACTTTTATTTTTAATTTTATTTTATTTTAAGGTTTTTTATAAACTTTAATAATTTATATAAAATTATAAAAAAGGTTTTAGGAACTTTAATTTACTTTTTTATCTTAGTTAGAATATTCTAGGATTTTAGAAATTTTTTTAGAATTAATTTTATAAACTTTTTATTTTTTTTATTATTTTAATATTATTTTATTAATAAAAATTCAAAGTTTTATTTTTAACTCTTTTTCATTTTTCCTAGATTCTAGACATTAAAATAAGAACTTTTTCACTTTCCAATTAATTTTTAGGCTTTTCAATTAATTTTTAGAATTAATTTAAGATTTAATAGATTTTAATAGTTTTTAGGAGTTTAAAAATAGTTTAATTTGGTTTTAAAATTTTTAAAAATAGTTTTTAGTTTAATTAGGTCATTTTTAAGGTTTACAAACTATTAAATCTTGTTTAGGGCTTTTTAATATTTAAAAGTGATTTTTAGGGCTTTAATTAGCATTAAAAAGTCATTATTAAATTAGTTAAAAGGTTTTGGCAAGTTTGGATTTTTTGTAAACTCTTAGAATTTTATTGTGGATTTTTAGTAATTTTTAGGAATTTTTAGGTTAAAATTTTAAATTTTGTCTTTTTACGTTCTACGTCTTAACTTTCTAGTAGTGTTTTTGTCTATTTTTCTATTTTTCTATTTTTCGTCTTCGTCATTTTCTCTTCTTTTCTTCTTGTTAATAATCAAAAACAAAATCAATCATTCATTACACAACACACGTGCCTCCTCGAGAGAACGATCCCCATTAAGGGTTATAACTTGTGGTTTTCCTAAATCACTCGTTAACGCTTACCACTATTTTACCTCTTTTTCCTAAAAGACGTATTTCTACGAATATCAAAAGCACTCAATGAAGTTATCATGGAGGATGATCGGTTGTTTAAGATGTTTGGAAGTGTGGTACCTTACCACATTCTGCCTGAGAAGGAAAAGGAAGATAGTGAACAAGAGGAGGGTAACGAAGAAAAAGAAGAAGAAGAAGAAGATGATGATGATGATGGTGATGATGATGATGACGGTGACGATGATGGTGATGATGATGATGGTGGTGATAATGATGATGATGGTGGTGATGGTGGTGATCGAAATGAGGAGAGTGATAAGGGAAGCAACGGGGATGACGATGAAGATGACGGTGGTAAACATGATCAGCCTGAAACGGGGGAAAAGGTTGCCAGCACAAAGAAACCATCTAAGTCTGGTACCAAGTCTCAGAAAGATGCTGCGCAAAAGGAAAAATCCACCTCTACGGAATCAAGACGAACCAAGTGGCGCCATGATGTGAATGCTACTACGGCGTTATCGATTCCCGGTACATCTGTCTCTGTTTCTATACCTGTTACCACTAATCCTGTTAGTTCTGTTGTTGCTCCTGTGATTGCAAAATCAATTACTGAACCTGAGTTTGCACAACACTCGCCTGTTCATGACACCGCCGAGATGCCTGCATCAGAACCAGCAGATGTTCATGTTTCTACTCCTCTGCCACAAGAACCACAATCTACTGTCCCCGAGTCAAGCACACGGGACTGGGCGGACACATTGGAGATTGATGAAACTGCACCGCCACAAGCTTGGATCACGGCAGCTGCTAAATATGATCCAATCACAGACGCTGACAGAGATGTTCTATATCTCCGTATCCGTAGTCCGATAGACTTGTGTGCATTTCTGGCTCATGAGTATAAATCTTCGGTCACTCCGTCTTTGGTGAAAAGAGCGCTAAAGGATAAGAGAATTCACGCCAAAACCAGGTTAAGCCGCATGGAATACGAGTATTATGCTGATGAGGTCCTGAAAGTTCTTAATACCGTTCAAAGGCCAGGTCTTCATGAGTCAGAAAGAGCTCCACCTCCACTTGATCCTTCTCAAGATAATCAAATTGCTCTCGACTTCTTTGTCACCTATGATCTTGATTATCTTCTGAAGGGATCCTCCAAGTACGCAACCTCCCTGACCTTGCTGAAAGCTGCTAATTGGGGGACAATACCCTGGATCGAGGAAAAGGTAAACCGACTCTGGGTCCCAAAGGTAACTCGTAATTATGATATGTATGCTGTTATAGGTGCATCACATTGGGACGAACGAGTCCGAAGGGCGTACAGCGGTTGCTGCTTAGCCAATTCAGGAAGTAACGTTAGATCCGATATTCGCATCTCCAGCATTTTGGGACTGAAAACTGAAGCCAAGAACGGCTATCATCATGTGACGGAGATTCGTCTAAAAAGGGAGGATGACAGAGAATACATAATACAGCATGGAGATTTTTCTATCATTCGCCTTGAAGATATCGAAGACATGTTGCTTATGATGACCCGTGATCAACTCACCCATCTTACTCGTGAAGAAATCATTGCCTTGAATACAGCACTTCGTATGTTCACACGAAGCGTTGTTATCAAGAAACGAGTTGAAGATCTTCAACTGGGAGTTGAAAGCTACCAAAGGAAGCTTAACCTGACCCGTCCAATGAACCAAGTTCTACCTCAACATGTCACAAGATGTCCTTATACCGGCATTACTGTTCCGAGTTACGGAATTTTCTACTTGAACAGTCGTGGGATAATGAAGTTTATGAGGGTAGGTGAGCTGTATAAGTACAGTGATGGGACTCTCATATACGTCAGAGGAAAATTGGAGCATCTTAATTCTGGTGGGTCTTTACCAGAGATGACTGAGGACTGGCATCCGGGTTATCGACAAATGGCGAAATATGTGATCAAGAAGATCGATCAAAAGCTCCGGGAACATAGATTGATGAGGAGCTTAGAAAGGTTCGTTGGTGGTAGACCATATGGAGTGCACCACAAGTTACTGCAACGATCCATCTAATGGATCGTACATTTCAGGTCTACTCTATATTGGTTTTTAATTGTGAATATGTAAATTTGTAAATATTGTGCTTTTACGGCTTGATGTAGTGTTAAGGTATGATAATTTTTCAAGAATTTCTCACGAGATTCTAAATCTTTCAAAATATATCATACTAAAGCACTACAACTATCCCTTATTAATTTAAGGGGGAGCATTAACATGTTCTATGGCCAAAAATCGATTTCATTTTTACCCAAAGACCGGTTAATCCATTCAATATCCCAAATATTAATGGTTAATATTTTGGATAAGGGGAGAAAAATGGGATTAAGGAGACTTAAATGATACTTGGCTAAAAGATGAAAAAGACTTAACGATAATCCAACTTAATATGTGTAAAGCACGTGTTAAGGGGGAGCGTTTTTGATGAACAAAACACCTAAGGTACAAAACTTTTGATTTCAATATCACAAGTACCTTAAGTGATTTTCAAGGATTTTTCATGATGGCTATACTTTCCCAAAACACGCTTAATTCACGGCGAATGTGGTGACAAAAGGGTGGTAGGAATAGGTTTAGTCCAATGATTCATCAGAGCCGATGGAATCTTCCCAAGGACAATTCCCTAGATAGAATTAGAAGTCCTAGGAAAGTTGGAGAAAGATTGTGAACGTAGCTGAATGCCGACCAAGTACTTAAGCTAGCACTGGAACAATCACAACAAGGTGCTAGTTATGACGTATTGGTAAGCATTGAAGGGGTTGAAGAATGAAAAAGAATTGTAAAGATAAAGGGTGTAAAGAAAGAAGCCCTCCTTACAACTTTAGGCAGAAACCGGGTCAATACATATGCTATTGAGATCATTTGTTAATGATTCTCGATATTGAAGAAAAACATCATGGACCCAGTGATGCAATGCACAACCCTTCCCAGCTAACTCAAATATCTCTCAAAAGGTATTTGTTTTAATCACACGGAGATCAACACGTTATCTATTGGTTTATTCACTCCGAATAGACTGATATTGAAAAGGTGGCACTCCTCTCCAGCCATCGCTCACTAAATCAAAACGCACTATCGAGTCTAGAGCCACGAGATCATCAAAAGTCTCATTAGGACACTTTCCATTTATTCCTTGCTTTCTCACACACTGTGAAAAGTAAGAGATTTTTTATGAGTCCTACGCAGTATTCTTGTAATATTGCCAGAACATCCGAGTAATACACAAGTATTACAATGAAGATGGAAATTCTGCTTGAGCCAACATCAAACAAGCTCATGGTAGGTTACACGTGCGGTTCTTTAAGAACCAATCTTGTGAAAAACTGGAAAGAAACAGTAGTTTAATTCTTAATTGAACTTAAACTCGTTCCAGGCCTCTACGCATTATCATATGATCTTGCCAGAACACTCAGAGTGACTCTTTATTGATCACAGTGACGAGTGGAAATCCTTCTAGTGTTAACATCAAACAGCACTTGGTAGGTGACGTGCAAGATTCTTTATTAATTAAGCTCGTGATAACTGGAAAGCAACGATGGTGAAAATCTTAACTGAAATTCACTTGTTCCAGGTTTCATGAATTGACGGCTTCAATCACAAGGATAATTTATCCAAGTGATTCACTCTTTATGTTCGCAGTCAAGCTTAGTGATCGTCGAATAAAGAGAACGGATTTACCCGCGAAATCCTGTCAGGAAGTTACTTAATTGAAACTATCTGTCACAGGTACGATATCTAATATCGTCCAACGGTCTTCACCGACCGGAGGTAAAACGCTACCGATTTAGAATGAAATGTTCTAAGCCATTTCATTCATGTCTTATCATGTTGCTGCGAAGACGGTGGCGTTGCGGTGTACCAGCTGAAGTCGTTCCCACATGCTTATGTTTTTCTGCATCAAAGTTCAGCAAAATTCAAGAAAGTGCAAAATGAAGTCTTCCGCTGTACCAAACTCTGAAGCTTTCGAGAATTCAACAAAAAGACATAAGTGTGTGGAACATGGAGTCACGAGGAGGCAAGATTCACAAGAAGGCAAAGATCGCACGTGATTGGTCAAAAGAACAATGCTCTCAAGCCAAAGCCTAAAAGATCAAATCAACATATTCACAACAAAAAGAAAGAAGAAAAGACTACGAGCTAAAGAACGAAGACTTAGTATAGTATGCTAGGTTTAGAACTTTGTAACGTGGAGTGACCTCCCTTAGGGGGAGATTGTTAGAAATACGTTTTAACGTATATTAGAAGTATCGGTCACTCCACAATATTATTAATGTTGTAATAGCTCGTAGTTAATGTGTGCTTATTAAGTTAAGTAAGAAACCGACCCATGGGCTTGTCATGGGTCGGCCCAAGCCCATTAGTGGCTTGGATATAAATACCCCTTTCCACCATGGAAAGGGGTTGGTTGTTGATTATTCCATTTTATCATTTTAATGAAAAACACATAAATCTCTCTCACTTTCTCTCACTAGTTTCTCTCTCTAGAAATCTTCAACCCACTTCATAGATTAACAAGATTATCAATATTCTACACTACCTAATAAAAATGATCTTGACCAGTAGATACTCACATGAGTTGTAGTAACACCAATGAACAGTAGAAAAAATCTTCTCCTTGACATCATATGTGAATGACGAACACTTTATCAAATAAGCTTCCCCTTAAAGTGTGCTAGTCATTTATGAATCTTCTAATTCAGTAGGCTTTAACAGTAATAATCATAAGCGAAGAAAATTCAGTATCACCTATTTGATGTAGTAGTAGAAAACCCCGAATCTGTGTATTATACCATGTAATATCCACATAACAGCGAACGTATACATCTCAGAATGTATAGGGAGTGGATGAGGCTCTTGACAAAAACCAATATCTTAGCAAATATGAGCATAGAGCAACCTAAGAAAAATCTCATACCTTTGCGTATTTTTGTCAATGCATCATTACGGAATAAAGCATGAATAAAACACGTACTCAACCAATTATACTTCATCTTCAAATAGCCAATAGTCAATTACCTTCATGACTATGTAAACAATCAATATGAAAACCTTTTATACCTTTAAGACCAGTTGCTGTGAATATACCAAACTCCAAAACCTTGTTGTCCCAAAACTCATATCTGACAGCAAGGGGAACTTTCAAAAACAGTGGGAATCTATTAATGAAAGCAGGGGGAACTATTGAAGGCAGGGGAACGTAGCAGGGGCTTCTTTTAATGAAAGCAGGGGGGACTTTTTCACAAGCAGGGGGAACTTTTAATGCCCCTATTTTTGTTATTAACTGTGCCAAACCCACTAAAAATGGGAATGAGTTTTATAACAGGGTAAATAAGTAACAAAAACAAAGGCAACTAAAAGATTATACAGGTCTGTAAAAACATACCACTGTCTTGTGCAGACATCACCACAAGTCGACAACTGCTATACCCCATGTGAATTAATACTTCAGCACAATACTTGAATATCTTTCTCATGCCATGATCACTGGGACCATACTTGAATGCTTTCCCACGTGATAGGACAAAGAAAAGAACAATCAAATATTATTTCTTGGCTCCACAAACACGTCACACGTTCATTCTTAATTAAATAAACACATGACTGTGTTCAAACCTTTAGACTTTGTCTTGATATTAAAATCAATTCACGTAATAATTGTAAGGTTTGTTCTACAAAAACCTTAAAAAAAATTACCCTTCACGTCGATTTCACCTCTTTCTTTATCCATGTGAACACAACAATTGCTCAAACCAATCGTATGAACACAATTATGCTTCAACCGTGTGAACGCAATCACTTGTTTATTTGTGTCGTATAATGACCAATTAATGATCATGTATGACCATACCAACATCCGAAACAGACAAAGCATACCCCGACTGTCGCTTCTGACCCCACGAATCTTTAACATTCGAACATTAATTAACCCTCGAACATTTATTAATGAACGAATATTTAGTCCAACAGCAACAGTATTATTTTCCCACATCAACGAAATTAATTATCTAGGGTTTTGACATAAACCCTAAATCTTCACAGCAACAAAAAGAAACATCTTGATTCTCCTAGATATCGAGCCACCTGCTCTGATACCACTTGTTGAATCCAAGATCGTTAGACTCAAATAGTAAAAACCATTTTATCTAGGATGATGAACATTCATATGAATTAACATAGCGGAATTGAATGACAATCATGAACAAGATGTTTAACAAGATGAATAATTCTCAAAGGGTTTGTATTATTGATGATTAACACAAACCACTATAGGCATGTATACATTTAATCCCATGCCTAGAGATCAAAGATCTGTAGGTTACATTTGAGTAGTATGAATTGATAATTAAACCTACAGTCTGGTGGTTCCTTTTATAACATAAGGAAACCAGATTTACATGGAAACTAAATAAGATAATAATGACTAAATCAAAACAGAAATCTTCATTCCTATCTTATATTTGACCAAATCTTTCCTTCTTATCATATATGGCAGGGGGAACTCCAGCAGTGGAAACTCCAGCAGGGGAATCTTCAAGCAGTGGGATGTTTCACTAGCAGGGGAAACTCTCTTGTATTTTGACCACCAGCTTGAAGTTACTCCTAATGCCATATTTGGTCCTTCTTGTTTCCATAGTGATTTGACTCATCAACTTTTGACCCAACAATTAGCATTGAGGGGATCGAGTCGAGCTCATAACTCGGTAATCAAAAACGAGGTGCCTCGTGGGGGAGATCCCATGCTTATCTTTTTATGCTTACTAATAACTAATTAGAGGGGACTTGTACCCTTCCAACTCGTTGTCTTGTGGTTGTTTGTGATTGTGTTATCTAGATCATCATCATCTATGATTGAAGACTCTCGTGTTCGTTTACGGAAGCCTCCATCATTTGCTTGAAGAAGTTTTTCACGAATCCATTGACATATCCTTGATTGTTCTAACAATTATCTTTTAGCATAATTCATAAACGGCTTTAGATATATTGTTGATCACCCTTTCCAGATCCTAAGCATTCGATTCTTCGTCTCTAGTATGGGGGTGCTCCACCTTTAGACTCGAAACATTGAGGACAATGTTTACTTTTAGTATGGGGGTGAATAGATACTTGCTTTGCTACGCCCTCACGCTTTCCAACTTTCAATGTTTTGTTTTTGTTGCTAATAAGGCTAAAAATGGCCAAATTTTAAAAAATTTCTTAGTTTTCATAAGTGTTTTTAAGACACGAATGTATATTTTCCGATGGGTAGAATAAGAGCTAATTTTTGACTTGATGGGCATTTGGAGCCATTTACATTCCTTAACCCGCTCAATTCAAGTTTTGCTAGACTTTTATATAGGGAGCTTTAAAACGCGAAAGTCTTAGCTCATTCGGGTTAAGAACAAGAACTTTTCGCAAGTTCCTATAATTGATCCTAGAAAGTCACTTATCAAGGGAACTATAAAATGCATTCTCTAAACTTGAAAAAGTCCAAGAAAGTGCAAGATCCTATAGGTGGCTTGAAAACCCAAAACTTTGATTTGATATAGTCTTAATGAAAGCTAATCCAAATTTGGCTTAATTTTGACTTGCATGGCTAAGTATTCACGAGTCTCTTTAATTAGAGGTCTTTATATAGTGAAGAACGAGAGATGATAGAGTTAGACAAGTGATCATGCTAAACGTAGAACATGAAAATGTTCTTTCAAAAACTCATATGTTTTTAATTGTGGCTTTTTCTTCCCAAAAGATCAATGAATTAGGAATAAAAATAATTGCAATAAGTAAGGTCGTACGATTTGAAAGGTTACTTAGCCTCTAGCGCAAGATCGTTTAAAAGTTGCTCGGGGTTGAATAGAGTTCATAGCCAAGGCAAAACTTATTGAAGCGGGAAGCGAAGATTGGTGAAGATCCAAAAAGGCCCTAACAAGGCATGAGGAGCCCTATTTTTGCTAAAGATCCAATATGATGTGAAGTATCATTATTCCTAAATCAATATGAAGGATCGAGACACACGACGAAAAGCAATTACTCCCCTAAAGATCATGGAGAAAGTCTATCCGAAAAGACTCTTACAAGGTATGAGGATAAATATATCCAAGTCCGAAAAGGAGGCGGATCGTTGTATATCAAAGTCCAAAATAAAGACTGAAGAAAAATGATGAAGTCGTGGTCCAAATATAAAGAATCTCTCAAAAACGCCAAGTGAAGAAATTCCAAATATATGAAGAGAAGACCATAATTTCAAGAACGTCTTCCCAAGATTTGAAGTATGAAGTACATGCCAAATATCGGTCCGAGAAAGGTCTCAAATCGTGAAACGAGTTATGCCAAGATATGAACTTAAGGAGATACACGAGAAGCCGTTTTAAAAGATTTTGTCCTTCGGCTAACTATCGATTAAATCGTGCTACTTGGCTTTCGAACTAATAACTACTCAAATAATTCAATATGAATCACTTGTGATCCATGACAAATAGTTAAAAAATGCTAGTAACCCATTTCTTTTTATAATAACTAGGATTGCGGGGAGAAAAAGTATTACACAATTTGGACGTATGAGTAGTGTTAGCATTGTGACTTGTACCAACAATGATCTCGTTTTTGCACTTAGCATGGAATGTATGACAATCAAGGATGACGAAGTTTACTCTAAGGGACATTTACTTGTTTCTATTCTTTGACCCTAAAAGTCACATTTGTGATGAAAATCATACATTATGTCTTTACACATCTTCGTAGTATTATTGCAAGTCTTTTACTCTTCAATAAAGATTAATAAAATTGAACTTTAGTGATGCTTATATACTTTATTCTAGCATTGCGTGAGGGCACGGCAATGGCTTAGTATGGGGGAGTGATGAGATGGCATTTATACATGATCTCATCATTCTTTTCGGGCTTTAAATGCGTATAAAATGTCATAAAATACCCTATATATGCTTGTGTTTGTTTACTTGTGTATTTTAGGTATGGATATCATGAAAAAGACAAAAGATCACAAGAAACAAGGAAAAACGGACACGAGAAACGAAGCCATATAAAGAACCGGGCCCTAGTTCATGATTTATCCAACATTTATCCTTGAAGACTTGAAGATATGCAAGATTGATCCTCAATGAATGAAGAAATGACACTTAAAACCCTTGTGAAATCGTTACAAGTTTGGTCCCTTAAGTTTGTCAAAATTACACAAAATGTCCTTCAACTTTGAAGAAATGGCAAGATTAGTCCCTCATCAAATCTAATTTGTCAATTATGGTCCCTCATAAAGCCAAAGATACAATGAAGACCTTTGAAGATCAAGAATGTCCAAAACCAGCCCTTGAAATATGGAAAAATGGCAAACACAACCCTTTAAACCTTTTTGGAAAAGTTTTGTGCCAAAAGTGTAAAAAGGGAAACTTCTATAACAAAGGGATGCGTTTGTTTGGACTGAAATATTTGCTATACAACTTTTCCCAAAAACAAAGGACCAAAATTGACAAGCTGAAAGTTTGAATTCCTATAAACGCGGGCAACACTTACTGTTTGGATCTTACCATGAAGAACACCCCTTTTTACCCAGGATTAAAAAGAGGAAAACAAAGGGGAAATTAAAATTGGTTGTTCCCACGTGTAATTCACATCAAGACAATCACATCCCACACAAAAAACCTTAATCCCCACTACCAGAAAGATACCCCCACTCCCACTCTCATGACGACACCTGACATTTGATCATGACATGGCAAGATCAACGAACCAAAGTTTTTCCTTTGTCACCAAGCACTAAACAAACGTCCCTGATTCACCCAAACCAGTTGGCAACACGCCTAGAAGATTCTGCAAGGACAAATGGGGAAATTCACTTCTAGGGTTTGTGAACAGTTATTAGATAGCATTTGCCTATAAAAAGACTCCTCAACATGTGAGAGAGCTTTTGTTCCAGTTTTAGGCTATCAATCTTTGTAATCCCTTTTTAAGTTAATAAAATTTGATTTTTAGAAATTTATGAAATCTTGTTCTTGTTTATTAAAATTTGGTGTTAGAATAGCCTAATTCTGAGTTCCACTTTCATGTTTGAAGGTTTTTGAGGCAAGGTTTTAATTGATAAGGCTTGTGTTTCAAAAATCAGAAAAGTGCTTGATATTGTTCATCACTTTTGTTTGTTGTTCTTAGTAGGTACTTGGAAGCTGGTACTTGTTTTGCTAGTACCTCAGCTCAAACAATCTAGGGCCTGGATGTAGGTCTTGGAGGTTTGCATCTTCTCCTTTTTCATTTTCTCTTTTAATTTCTGAATATTTGTGATATTGCATGATTGTTCTTGAATCTGTGTTATTATTGTTGAATCTGGTTTATTTGTGTTGGTTTGATGTTGTCAAGGTGTTGTTAACTTGTTTTCTGGTTTAAATATGAAAAATCCTTTGGAAATTTGTCAAAACAGATTTTTAAGGGGTGTTTGGGTTAACTGCATAAGCAGGTTTTGAGGCTTGTTGAGGGGTTGTTTGTTGTTTCTATTTGTTGGTACTTGTTTACCTGGTGTGCTTGGTCATTTGTATGCAGGTTTTGTGGTTTGAAACACCTAGATTCATAATAGGGCTATAAAATCTTTGTTACTTGATATTTTTTGCTGTGGTTAAAGGGACACCTATATCTAATCATAGACTAGGGTTAACAAGTGATTAAACTAGGTTAATAACACCAGGGAAAGAGATTTGGATGCTTGGAATTGGATCCATGTTCAATTAGATCAGCAAAAGGTTTCTGCATATTATACTTGTTCTTATCAGTAACTGTTGGTGCTTGATTATGCTTATTCACTTTGATTCAATGGTTGATTTAAGTTTGTTTGTGCTTATTCATAGTTTATATAGCTTGTGTATGCATCTGGTTGAATTTGGCTGGCTTATTCATGCTATATATGTTTATTTGTGCATAACAGCTTATTTTCCATGTCTGAGCAATATCTAGTGACTGTTTGATTAATCTGGGCTTATTGTGTGAACCAAATTGTGACTTTCTTATTAATATTGACTCCTTGTGATTCACTGATCACAAGGGTGCCCTTGTTTCCAATTGAATCCAACTAAATCTCTCTAAAAAGCTTGGTCAAATAGTCAAAGCAGTGGGAACTCCTTTCCCCTGTTGCTAGCCACTACTAGTGTTAATTGGATTTCAGCTTATCATTAAGCTATAATAGCTTATTTTAACCAGCAACAACTTGGATTTTGTAATAGGTGCTCATTATTTGACCCATTTGTTCATACTGGAGCATTTGGTGTGTTGACTTTTAGGTTTGACTAGAAAACCAAGTTAATTGACTTTTTCATAAGTGCTTATTGGCTTATTCTGGCTTATTGGCGTTGCTTATTGGAATTTTGTTGATTGATTTGGATTATTGAGTTCATTTGTGACATTTTTCAAGTTGAATCAAGTACTGAGGTGCCCTAATTCTTAAACCCGACTATTTTGTCTTTTTGTGAAATTGTGCTTTGCTTATTTCTGGCTTATTGAGTGTGCTTTTTCAAAATTTATTTTCACATATCTCTTAAGCATCCCAAAAGAAGGTTGTTTGTCAAATTAGAGCTTATGGCATTAGCTTATTGCTTAATGGGCTTATTGGCCCAATAAGGATAAGTTGTTTGCTTATTAAGTTGTGATAAGCTTACTTTCAGCTTTTGGGCCTTTAGAGTTTTGTGTTTAGAATTGAATTTTGAGTCAGATTGGGCTTTTCCAAGTTAATTGGGCCAAGTTTGACTTTTTGGGCTAAAAAGCCCATTTAAGTGGATTGTTTTTGGTTTTGGCCCATTTGAGGGCCCAATAGGGGTATTCTGGTCATTTCACTTTCATTTTCTGTTTATTTAGGTTAAAATAAACTAGTTTGCAAGTTTTTAGAATTTTTTATAATTTTTGGATTTTTAATATTATTTTAATATTATTTTATTATTATTTTTCAAATTTCACATTTTTCAACTTTTTACATTTTTCTTAGCTTAAATACATTAAAATAGGAATTTTTCAACTTTTAGAATAATTTTATCATCTTTAGATTAATTTTTATAATTATTTTAAGTTTTTATAGTTTTTAAATCATTTTAAATAGTTTTCATTAGTTTAAAATTTTCTAAAAATAGTTTTTAATCTTTTTAGGTCATTTTAGAGGTTTACCAATTGAAAAATCTTTATTTGGGCTTTTTGATAATTAATTTGATTTTTAGGGCTTTAATTAGCATTTAAAAATTGAATATTTAATTAATTAAAAGGTTTGAAAAAGTTTTGATCATTGGTAAGCTCTTAGTTTATTTATTTTGATTTTTTGTGAATTTTTGGTAATTTTTAGAATTAATTTTTATTTTAGCTCATTTTACGGTTTTACGTTTTGTCGTCGTAGTAATTAATTTCACGTCTTCGTCATCTTCTTTTCTCATCCCCTTCTACCAATATTAATCTCAAATCAATTACGAATTATTCACACACATATACCTCCTTGGGAAACGAACTTCATTTTAGGGTCATTTGTACACGGTTTTCCTAAACCGTCGTATTTAATACTTTTACCCTATTTTAAGCTCTTTGTTTTCCTAAACAAGAGTGGTAATTTACTACAATCAAGGGTTTATAATTTGGCATCTAAGAAGGTTGAAGAAAATGCTCATGTTAATTTCTTAGAAAATAAACCCAATGTTCCAGGAATAGATTATGCTTGGATGTTTGATTTAGATTATCTAACTAACTCCATGGATTACTATTCTTTACAAAAGGATTGCCAAACTAACAATGAAGGTGAGGAGTCAAGTGCAACTAATGCAGGTACTCAAGAAGATGTTTCTTCATCAGATGATGATTGATGTAGTGTTTTTGCTACCCTTTAGGAAAAGAGCAACAAAATAGGGAAGCAAGCACGACGATTTAGGAAAACCGTGTGTAAATGACCCAATGAAGTGTGAGTTCGTTCTCGAGGAGGCTAGTGCGTTGTGTAATGAATTGATTAATGGTTGATGATTTTATTGTTGAGAAAAAGAAGATAGAAATGGGGTGAGAAGAAAATGACGGTTACGAAGACGGATCGAGCTAAGACGAAAAGGCGTTCACGTAAAACCGTAAAAAAACTACAAATTAAAAATTTTAAACCTAAAAACTAATTAAAAGTTAAACTAAGTCTAAAATAATATAAATAAGAATAAAAATTCAACAAAAATATTTTAAAACCTTTTATTAATTATATATTCAATTTTAAATGCTAACTAAAGCCCTAAAATTAAATATAATTAACAAAATGTCCAAAATATTATTTTATTGAACAAATAACATACTTATATTATCTAAAGACTAAAAAGTATTTTTCCTAATTTTTAAAAACTATTTTTCTATTTTTTAAAACACTAAAAACTATTTTTAAACCAAAATAATTATAAAAAATAATAAAATAATGCCAAAAATAATTTGACACTTTTAAAAATCCTAAATTACTCTAATGAACAGTAGAAAAATGAAAAAGTTTGAAAAATATTAAATTTTTCACTAAAAGACAAAAACAGTTTAAAATTAAACCCTAATTAAACTAATTTAATTCTAAAAATAAATAAAAAGTGAACAGTAAAAACTTTTTGAACTAAAAATCTTAAAATGTTTTTCTAAATCCAAGAAAAATCTTAAAACTGAAAAATAATTGTTTTTGTCACTAAAAGACAAAAATTAGAAATTAAAAGTTAATTAAAAATAGCTATTTAATATAAAAATATTAAATGAACAGTAAATTAAAAACTAATTAAACTAAAAAATCAGAAATTAAATAAGAAAAATATAGAAACAAATTTCAAGTCCTAATTCCCAATTAAGGGCACTAAAGACAAAAAATATAGGAATCTGATAGTGACATGTGACTGGATTTTGTCCAGTAGTGAAGCAGTACTAACCAATACACTAGCAGGGGTAACTTTTTTCCCACTGCTAGTGTAAAAATATGGTCTAGTGGATTTAGAGCTTAGGAAAGCTTGTTTGATGGCTTATTTTGGACAATAAGGCACTCCCACAACCAGTTGGATTGTGGGAAGTCAATAATAGTACAAAACACACAAGTTGCAAGCAAAAATCGACACACAAAGCCCTAATCAAGTGACTGTTAAGACTGAAAAAGGTCTGTGAGACCTTTGCTGATCTAGTTGGCAATTGGGTGAGTTTTGGTTGGCCAAAACTCACTCAAATCCTTCACAAGTACTCAACAAACAAGTCCTGACCCTAAACACTACCAAGTTCTCACAATTCAAACAAAATTAAAGTTCAATACAAGCTAGAACAAGGTAGTTTAAGCAGTTACAGAATTTAGCTAGTTTATACCATTTTTTAACATGCAAATTTGTGATTTACTCTACCAAACTGAACATAAACTAACATGCAACCTATTACTAACCTAATGAGTGTTCCAAACAGGTTATTAAGCAAGATTGGTATCAATTACCCTAGTTTAAACCCTAATCCAAACACCCCTTAATTTTCTGAAAACCAATTTTAACACATCAAATGCTTAAGAAACTTAACAAAACAGGTCCTAATCACCTCTAACATGCATAATATTACCAACTAAGCAATATCAAACCATTCAACAAGCATTTGAACAACTTTCATACAAAATCACATAAATTATCTAAAACACAAAATTTTGAGCTGAAAACAAGGAACAAGGAAGTTACCTTGTTGGACCTACAATCCAGGTCCAACAGTGACTGAAAAGTCACCTCCTACAAGCCCGGGCTTGTGCTGATCCTTGGACAAACAAGTTTCCAATGGATTCCTGCTAAGAACAAGGCAAAAACAATATACCAATAATCTGATTTTTTTCTCTTTTTAAATCTTTTTCAAATGACTTCCTTAAACTCTTTCCTTTAAAAACACTTACACAATCCAACTAAGAACTTGGAAAACCAAAATTCAGAACAAGATTTTACCAAAAATATCACTTTTTCAGAAACTTGAAAATAAGAATGACTTTTGAAAAATCTTGAAACAATGTTTGTAATGTGGAACTCAGATTTATCTCAAGCATACACCAACTTTTAAAATCATAAAAGGAATTACAATTTAAAAAAAATACCAACTTTATAAATATTTAAAAAGGGATTACAATTCTTGGGAAAAATCTGGAACAACTAAAATAGGGTACATGACACCCTATTTATACAACTGAATAGAAGAATGTAGAAGCTTTAATAAAATAATACAGGAAATCAAACCCTAAACCCTAATAGATATGAAGATTCGAAAATGCCCTTGGGGTCTTGGTCAAAAATCATCCATGTGATGATGCCAGGTGGAATCTTCAATCTGGGATGTTCATTTGAGCTTTGAGGACAAGGAATATCATCTAGCCGTTTATCTTGTCTGCATTTGGGGTTTTGTGGAAAGTGACATGAGCAGGGGAGGGGCCTACCCAACACATGGGTGTGTTGGGTTCACGTTTCTTGTGTGGGTTTTGGTGAGGGTGAGGGTAATTAGTAATCTGGAGAAGGTAAAACAAAAACCCTTTGTTTTTAGATCAATTGGGTCTGGGGGTTTTTAGGGTTTCTGGGTGATTAAGAGGGTGGTTCGATCTGAATTGGGGATTAGGGATTTTAAATAAGTGTTTTGGTGGGAAGATTAAATAATCAGATTAACTGATTATTTAAGTTGGGTGGAAGTCTGACGTGGGAGGGAGAGTGAGGTGGAGGGTTGTGAGTGGTGGAGTGGGGTGATGTGGAGGCATGATTGGTGGGGAAAGGTTATGTTGTCTGGCAGAAATGGTCCCCCAATTTTATTGTTTTGTTCATGTTGTAAAAACCAGCCAATAACTTCAATTCCTTTTATAACAACTTTGGCAGCTTGTTAATTTCAGTCCTTCCAAGTTATAGTTTATGGAAACAAGGACTAATCTTGTAAACTTTCAGATCTTCAAGGGCCATACTTGTAAATTCTTGATAATTTAGGGACCCAAATGTAATAAATGAGATTTGCAAGGGTATAAATTGACAAGTCTTCAATTCTTGAGGGACCAAACTTGTACAATCTTCAAACTTCAAGGTCATTTTTGGAAATTCCATTCTTGGGCCCGGTTCATTGTGCGGCTTCGTTTCCCGTGTTCGTTTTTGATTGATTCTTGTGATCTTTTTGTCATTTCCTCAATATTCGTACCTAAAATACACAAGAAACAAACACGAGCATATATTTGGAAGTTTTAATGATATTTAATGCATTTTAAGCCCGATTTGGACGGTGAGACTATGTATAAAAGCAGTCTCATCACTCCCCCATACTAAACCATTGCCGTGCCCTCACGCAATGCTAGAATAAAGTATCGTAGCATCTCCAAAATTTAATTTTATTCACTTTATTGAATGATAAACTAGCTACACTACTACTTTTACTACTAGTGGCGTTTTAGACATAATGTATGATTTTCATCGCAAAATGGGACGTTTAGGTTCATAGAATAAGAACACGTGAATGCTTCGTTAGAAATAATTTCATCGTCCTCGATTTTCACCCTAATTCCATGCCAAGCGTGCAACGAGATCATTGTCATTATAAGTTAGTAATGCTAACACTACTCATATGCCCTAATCACGTACTTATCCTCCCATTATTCCTAAGTTGTATCTCTTATATTTTATTTTGTCTTGAATGTTTCACGAGGATACATTGTTTGACTTATGCGATAATAGAGATTTAGGTCTAAAAATAGAGTCCTAATGGTGTAACCAAAACCATCAAATCAATAACCCCTCCTAATAGGCAACGATGTTAAAAAATTAAGTTGACAAGAAGAATCGATAAACACGGTTTTATAACGGTTTTGAACATGAGACTTATTACCAAGACTTTTATACGCCCCCTAACGGAAGGGCCTTATTATCTTTGTTTTACCTCCATCTTTTATTCAACTTCCCCATGAAGCTTTTATTATGACTTCGGTCTTGCCTTGCCTTTTATTATCCGCCTCATCGGTGGTTTTATTAGCCAAAGACGTATATCCTCACGCTAAGGCGAATTTTGGATCTTTAAAGCTTTGAAGATTAAGGATTGATTCACTTTCAATTTTTGCATAGATTTTTCGGCCTTGTGGGGCTTCAAATTGTTTGCTTGATTTAGGTGAGCACTTGAAATCTTATTATTGGGTGAAGCTTTCGATTATTGGGGTGCCAATACTTCAAAACCGTGACGCTGGCGATACCTTAATGTCTCCCCAATTTAATTACACGGGAGCTACTAGAAAAGACTAGAAACCCAACAATCCTAACTAAACCGCTAAGTCAATATTTATTAAGCAAAAAATATTTACAAGCGAAGGGAGAATAAGCAAACAATGAGAACACATGAGTTTTTGAAAGAATACGAGTACTCTACGTTTAGCATAGTAACTTATAATTAACTCTATCATTTCTCGTCCTCATTTAAGAGACTTAGCCTAATGTGTAGTTAAGGAACCAAAGCTAAGTGCTCAACACGCACGGTCGAGTAAAAAATTACTCTTATTCTCGCCATCGGAAAATCTACATTCGTGTCTTCAAACACTTATAAAATATGAGAAAATTTTTTAAATTTGGCCATTTTTAGCCTTATTTTGCAACAAAAACGATAAACAAAAAGATAAACTTTGGAAAGCATGAAGGTTTGGCAAGGCAAGTATCTATTCACCCCCCCCCCCCATACTAAAGTTAACCATTGTCCTCAATGTTTCGAGTCTAAGGGTTGGAAACCCCCATACTAGAGACGTAGTCGAATGCCTAATCTAGCATGGAAAGGGTGTAACCAATAAATTAATAGCCGTTTATGAAGTGTGCTAAAAACCTAAGGTTAGAACATCAAAGGATATATCATTTGGATATTGAGAAAGTCTTCAAAGCAAACGATCGAGTGCTCCCATAAACGAACACGAGAGGCTCCAATCATGAAGATCACGATCTAAAAACCACAATGCACAAACAACCACGGAACAAAGGTTGGAAGGGAACAAATTCCCTCACATTAAACTAATTAGAAAGCAATAATATGTACATGGATAAGCATGGGACTCCCCCACGAGGCTCCTTGTTTTTGATAACCGAGTCAAAAGCTCGACTCGAATCCCCATAAATGTGATCATTTAGGGATAATCTTGGTGTGGTCAATTTTGGGTGGGGCTTACATGATAAACAAGGCCCAAAAAAAAACAACCGGTATTAAGGACTAAGTCCTTTGATGGTGCAAAATACCGGGATCGAAGATGGCGTTCTCGTTTTCATTGGAAAAACAAATCAACGCCACTTCATCGTGAGTCAACAAAAACCCAAAGGGTTTCAAGAAAATAGATGAGAAGAAATAGAAGGGTGGGACAATGGGTAAGTCATAAAAACATTGAGCTACTCGAGGTAGACTCGCACCAATCAAATAGAAAGATTTTCCATTTATTGCATCGGTGGAAGACCGAGATTTCCCTTTATAAGCAATTCCGGGATCAAATATCTCGTCCTCGGTGGAGAAAGGGGAGGGAACATAAGGGGCTTCCCCCACACTAAGTCCACACAAAGCATCGTCAAAAGGAGAAGACGAGCTTGTAGTACTCAATACACGTGGTGATGACGGAGTTAGAGTTGTAGAAAAATCTTTTAAATCCAATTTAAAATCTTTCCCTTTTTCATCTTTTACACTCTCCTTATGAAAACCCGACTTAATTATGTCAAAAATATTTGGTGTTTCTAAAGCAATATTAGTCACACTAAAAATTCTCACATTTGAAAACCGTTTTGGTATAGGTGGTGGCAAGTTCTCAAAACGTTTGTCAACAAAGAAAACTCCCCCATTAGGGTCAACATATTCATCATCCGAAGAATCATTCACAATTGGAAGCGTAGGCTTAACACTCTTAACCTCCACCGGCGGAGGGGACGAAAAATCGTTTTTCTCAACAACTTCTAAAACTCTTTTTGAAATCCTTTTACAAATGTTTTTGATGGGACTAACATTTTTCAAAGACGTGATAGAATACACATGAGAAAGTGTGGAGTTTTGAGTTGCATTAATGACGAGTTTTTCCTCATTGAATCGAAGAGTGATTTTCCTAGCATGCACATTGATAAGTGCTCTCGAGGTATCCAAAAATGATCGACCTAAAATTAGAGGAACTTTAGTATCGATGGGAATGTCAACAACAATAAAGTCTACGGGATAGTAGAACTTTCCAACTTTCACGAAGACGTCCTCGGCTACTCCACAAGATAGAATCGTAGAATGATCGGCCATCTCGATTGACATTCTTGAAGGAGTGAGATTGGGAAGATTGAGCGATTTAAAAATTTCAAGAGGCATCAAATTAATACTAGCACCAAGATCGGCCAAGGCGTAGCATTCTTCCATGTCTTGTATAGCACATGGGATTAAAAACTTGTCGGGATCACCGACTTTTTGAGGTATGCGGCTAAGAAAAACCGAAGAACAACTAGACAATCTTTGCAATTTCTCTTTGTTATTCAACATACTTTTGAAGTTCGCGGCAAATCGAGGCATCATGACTAAGGCGTCGGCAAAACTTATATTAAAATGCAAGTCACAAAACATTTTCATAAAAAGTTCAAATTGATAATTATTTCGTTCTTGTGCCTTTTACTTGTCTCGTCTTGAAGGGTAAGGTAAGGGTGGTGTGGGTTGGGGCATAGGCATCGGCCTTGGAATCTCGGGTTCCACTATTGGTGTTGGTTCAACCGTAGGTGTGGTTTGAGCGGTACTTTGTTGGCTTGGAATTTGCTCCTTTTCTACCACCACCTCGGGTTCTTTCTCTTTTTCCTTCTCCAAAGAAGTACTTGGACGAGAAATGGGTTCTTTGAAAGTTTTACCACTACGAGTAGTAATAACCTTCAATTCTCCTTTCGGGTTCACGATGGTATCACTAGGAAGACCACCCGAAGAAAAAGGTTTACACATGATAGCTTCAAACATTTTTCCCATACGGTCTTCAAACTTAGATTGCCTAGAATCCACTTTTAACAACTCTTGCTTAATCTCATGTTGACCTTGCTCCATTTTTTGTTGATTTTGTTGGAGTCGTTGAACATTTCCTTCCATTTTATTAGCATGAGTTTTAAGTTCATTAGCAAGTTCGTTTTTAAGCTCGTTTTTTCAACTCGGACCTTAAGCTAACAATTTCACGTTGCATATTGTCAAACTTAGCATCATTTGCCTTAGCATAATTCAAAAATTCTCCTTGAAGATTTTTGGTGTGATCATTTTGAAAACCTTGTGTTGTAGTTTGAAAATCACGGTTTTGGTTTTGGTTTGAAATTTGCCCATTTACACTTTGATAATTACCCTTGTTGTAGTTACGTTGATTGCCTTGATAATTACCACCTTGATTGTTATTTCGATAGTTATTAGCATTTTGATTTGGTGGAGCTTGATTTTGGCGGGAACCTTTACCGTTTTGGTTATAAGTTCCCGTGGCTACATAAGCACTCGAAGTGTTACCATCCGCAGTAATGCACTCGGAAAGATCATGAGCTCCACCACACGACAAACAACTCTTAGCAGCCGCTTTAACCGAAGCGGAATTTGAAGCTTCTTGAGCTTTCCAATGGGACATAAGGTTAGCAAATCTATCAAAAACCGATTTTCTTCATTTGCTTCATCATGTAAGGCATTAATGCTACGAGACGATGATGAGCCCATTTTGGCAACACTCGGTGTGTTACGAGGGCTATAAACCTTAGACCTATTCTCAATTATCACCAAAGCTTCCTCAACCGTTTTACACAAAAAATTACCACCCGCGGCGGCATTTAAATAATCTCTTTCATGATCATTAAGTCCATTGTAAAACGTGTCAATTTGGTGCAAGTCGGAAAAACCGTGATGAGGACATTCATGTAACATCTCCTTAAACCTATTCCAAGCCGTTGAAAAATTTTCATTAATTTCTTGTGAAAATTTTGAAATCTCGTTTTTCAGGTGCGTAGTCTTAGAGGGCGGAAAAAATTGGTTCACAAATTTAGACACGAGATCCTTCCACGTCAATATAGAATTGGGTGGCTCTTTCTCTAACCAAATTTTAGCGGGCCCCGCTAAGGAATACGGAAAAAGCATCATCTTAATCGAGTCATTCGAGTCATCCTTAAATTTGCAAGTAGCGGTAAGACGATTGAATTGGCGGATATGGTTGTGTGGATTGTCCTTCTCATCACCACGGAATTTGTTGTTTTGGATCATCGACAACAAACCCGTTTTCACCTCAAAATTCTCCGCAAGGATAGCAGGAATCACAATAGCTTCTCCATAACCCTCGGTGGGTGCTTGAAGTAACTCCATCATAGTTCGATTCGCCATGGTCGGTGCTTCTCTTACAATGGGTTCGTCAATATGAGACTCCTCACTAGAATGATTTGGAGTGGGAGTTTTGTTCTTTCGTTTACGTGCACGTTTTGCTTGATTACGAGTTAGCATAAACGTCACGTACAACGTGGAGACGAGCAAAGAAGATTCTTTTTGGTGTTTTTAATTTTTTCAATTTTTTTTGTGGTTTTTGATTGTTTTTACTTTTTTTTGGATTTTTGGAATTGTATTAGGTAGACACAAATCTACAAATCTCCTCCTTAATCAAATCTCTCGATTAAAGAAGCCTCAAGGAATGAAAACGATCACGTGAAGTGAACGCCTTCGATGACTTTAGAACGATGATGGAACACCAAATCGTTCAAGAGGGTTTAATCAATGGAAACCAAGAAAATATATATGATATGTAATAATACTTTGGGCGGCAAAACCCTCGATTAGCTTTCAAAATCAAATACTCACAAGCAAGCGGGAAAACGAGGCGGCGCGAAGCACTTAAGAGCCTTTTTCCTTAGGATATATTTTATAATATCCGCCTTATACCCACCTTATAGTTTGTATTTTCAAAATCGAGCTTCACGAAAGTATTTATCTATTTTTGCCTTTTTTTCTTTGGTTTGAGATTCGAATACAATGATTGGGTAACGACCTCCCAAGTCAAGGTTGTGATTTCTCACGTATTTGGAGTACTTGTGTATTTATTGTTCTACGTATACAATATAGTAATAATATTCACAAAAAACGAAAAACCGATAATACGTATTAGTAGAGTGCTACTAATACAAATACTAATTATGGTTAGTATATAAAAACAACAATTCCAATCAAAACACAACACACCGCCCCGGCAGCGGCGCCAAAAATTGATGTAGTGTTTTTGCTACCCTTTAGGAAAAGAGCAACAAAATAGGGTAAGCGAGCACGACGATTTAGGAAAACCGTGTGTAAATGACCCTATTGAAAAGTGAGTTCGTTCTCGAGGAGGCTAGTGTGTTGTGTAATGAATTGATTTTGATTTGTGATTATATTGTGAAAAAGAAAAGAAAGAAATGAGATAAGAAGAGAATGACGGTTACGTAGACGGATTAAACTAAAACGAAAAAGGAGTTCACGTAAAACCGTAAAAAGCTACAAACTAAAAATTTTAACCTAAAAATTAATTGAAAGCTAAAAGTAAGTCTAAAATAATATAAATAAGAATAAAAATCCAATAAAAATATTTTAAAACCTTTTATTAACTAAATATTCAATTTTAAATGCTAATTAAAGCCCTAAAATTAAATATAATTAATCAGAATGTCCAAAATATTATTTTATTGAACTAATAAGTTACTTATATTATCTAAAGACTAAAAAGTATTTTTCCTAAATTTTAAAAACTATTTTTCTATTTTTTAAAACACTAAAAACTATTTTTAAACCAAAATAATTATAAAAAATAATAAAATAATGCCAAAAATAATTTGACACTTTTAAAAATCCTAAATTACTCTAATGAACAGAAGAAAAATGAAAAAGTTTGAAAAATATTAAATTTTTCACTAAAAGACAAAAACAGTTTAAAACTAAACCCTAATTAAACTAATTTAATTCTAAAAAATAAATAAAAAGTGAACAGTAAAAACTTTTTGAACTAAAAATCTTAAAATGTTTTTCTAAATCCAAGAAAAATCTTAAAACTGAAAAATAATTGTTTTTGTCACTAAAAGACAAAAATCAGAAATTAAAAGTTAATTAAAAATAGCTATTTAATCTAAAAAATATTAAATGAACAGTAAATTAAAAACTAATTAAACTAAAAAATCAGAAATTAAATAAGAAAAATATAGAAACAAATTTCAAGTCCTAATTCCCAATTAAGGGCACTAAAGACAAAAAATATAGGAATCTGATAGTGACATGTGACTGGATTTTGTCCAGTAGTGAAGCAGTACTAACCAATACACTAGCAGGGGCAACTTTTTTCCCACTGCTAGTGTAAAAATATGGTCTGGTGGATTTAGAGCTTAGGAAAGCTTGTTTGATGGCTTATTTTGGACAATAAGGCACTCCCACAACCAGTTGGGTTGTAGGAAGTCAATAATAGCACAAAACACACAAGTTGCAAGCAAAAATCGACACACAAAGCCCTAATCAAGTGACTGTTAAGACTGAAAAAGGTCTGTGAGACCTTTGCTGATCTAGTTGGCAATTGGGTGAGTTTTGGTTGGCCAAAACTCACTCAAATCCTTCACAAGTACTCAACAAACAAGTCCTGACCCTAAACACTACCAAGTTCTCACAATTCAAACAAAATTAAAGTTCAATACAAGCTAGAACAAGGTAGTTTAAGCACTTACTGAATTTAGCTAGTTTATACCATTTTTTAACATGCAAATTTGTGTTTTACTCTACCAAACTGAACATAAACTAACATGCAACCTATTACTAACCTAATGAGTGTTCCAAACAGGTTATTAAGCAAGATTGGTATCAATTACCCTAGTTTAAACCCTAATCCAAACACCCCTTAATTTTCTGAAAACCAATTTTAACACATCAAATGCTTAAGAAACTTAACAAAACAGGTCCTAATCACCTCTAACATGCATAATATTACCAACTAAGCAATATCAAACCATTCAACAAGCATTTGAACAACTTTCATACAAAATCACATAAATCATCTAAAACACAAAATTTTGAGCTGAAAACAAGGAACAAGGAAGTTACCTTGTTGGACCTACAATCCAGGTCCAACAGTGACTGAAAAGTCACCTCCTACAAGCCCGGGCTTGTGCTGATCCTTGGACAAACAAGTTTCCAATGGATTCCTGCTAAGAACAAGGCAAAAACAATATACCAATAATCTGATTTTTTTCCCTTTTTAAATCTTTTTCAAATGACTTCCTTAAACTCTTTCCTTTAAAAACACTTACACAATCCAACTAAGAACTTGGAAAACCAAAATTCAGAACAAGATTTTACCAAAAATATCACTTTTTCAGAAACTTGAAAATAAGAATGACTTTTGAAAAATCTTGAAACAATGTTTGTAATTTGGAACTCAGATTTATCTCAAGCATACACCAACTTTTAAAATCATAAAAGGAATTACAATTTAAAAAAAAATACCAACTTTATAAATATTTAAAAAGGGATTACAATTCTTGGGAAAAATCTGGAACAACTAAAATAGGGTACATGACACCCTATTTATACAACTGGATAGAAGAATGTAGAAGCTTTAATAAAATAATACAGGAAATCAAACCCTAAACCCTAATAGATATGAAGATCCGAAAATGCCCTTGGGGTCTTGGTCAAAAATCGTCCATGTGATGATGCCAGGTGGAATCTTCAATCTGGGATGTTCATTTGAGCTTTGAGGACAACGAATATCATCTAGCTGTTTATCTTGTCTGCATTTTGGGTTTTGTGGAAAGTGACATGAGCAGGGGAGGGGCCTACCCAACACATGGGTGTGTTGGGTTCACGTTTCTTGTGTGGGTTTTGGTGAGGATGAGGGTAATTAGTAATCTGGAGAAGATAAAACAAAAACCCTTTGTTTTTAGTTCAATTGGGTCTGGGGGTTTTTAGGGTTTATGGGTGATTAAGAGGGTGGTTTGATCTGAATTGGGGATTAGGGATTTTAAATAAGTATTTTGGTGGGAAGATTAAATAATCAGATTAACTGATTATTTAAGTTGGGTGAAAGTCTGACGTGGGAGGGAGAGTGAGGTGGAGGGTTGTGAGTGGTGGAGTAGGGTGATGTGGAGGCATGATTGGTGGGGAAAGGTTATGTTGTCTGGCAGAAATGGTCCCCCAATTTTCTTGTTTTGTTCATGTTGTAAAAACCAGCCAATAACTTCAATTCCTTTTATAACAACTTTGGCAGCTTGTCAATTTCAGTCCTTCCAAGTTATAGTTTATAGAAACAAGGACTAATCTTGTAAACTTTGAGATCTTCAAGGGCCATACTTGTAAATTCTTGATAATTTAGGGACCCAAATGTAATAAATGAGATTTGCAAGGGTATAAATTGACAAGTCTTCAATTCTTGAGGGACCAAACTTGTACAATCTTCAAACTTCAAGGTCATTTTTGGAAATTCCATTCTTGGGCCCGGTTCATTGTGCGGCTTCGTTTCCCGTGTTCGTTTTTGATTGATTCTTGTGATCTTTTTGTCATTTCCTCAATATCCGTACCTAAAATACACAAGCAACAAACAGAGCATATATTTGGCAGTTTTAATGATATTTAATGCATTTTAAGCCCGATTTGGACGATGAGACTATGTATAAAAGCAGTCTCATCAATGATGTTCATATCTATGTGTCCAATATGCCTACTGTTACTCCCCTGTCTGCTACTCCCAAGAAGCAAAATATGCCATCAAAAGATGATCAAGCCTTCCAAGAGCTTCAGAGGCTTCAAGATCAAGAAAAGAATGATACATCTGCTAATAAGCATTCAGGAGAAGAATCTTTTAAGTCACAACACTCAGCAGTACATACTACACCCAGCGGTACTTCATCTGCAAGTACTGCTAAGTCAAAATCTGCCAAATCTGTTGACTCACTAGAAGAGATTTTACAAGCTATGGACGATGAAGACTTATATGCTAGTCCAGCTGAAGGAATCTTCTCCAAAGCTTCCTATGATGAGCAGGGTGCAATAACTGATTTCAATAATTTGGAAACAGAAATTCCAGTCAGTTCTATTCCCACTCATAAAGTCAACAACAACCATCCTACTTCACAGATCATTGGAGATCCTAAATCTACTGTACAAACCAGAAGACAACTTCAAACCAATATTGAAACTCATGCACTTATGAGTTATGTCAAACAACAGCAGAGAACAAATCATAAAGATACTCAGCATTATTTGTTTTCCTGTTTCTTATCACAAGTAGAGCCCAAAAACATTTCTCAAGCTCTTGATGAAGAAAGTTGGGTAGATGCCATGCAAGAAGAATTAACACAGTTGAGCTACAAAAAGTTTGGATTCTTGTGGATCTTCCCTCAGGTAAGAGAGTAATTGGTACTAGATGGGTTTTCAGGAACAAGAAGGATGAAAGAGGAGTTGTTGTGAGGAACAAGGCAAGACTTGTTGCTCAAGGCTATAGACAGGAAGAAGGGATAGACTATGATGAGGTTTTTGCACCAGTGGCAAGGATAGAAGCCATTAGGTTATTTTTGGCCTTTGTATCATATATGGGATTTATAGTCTATCAAATGGATGTGAAAAGTGACTTTCTATATGGTACTATTTCAGAGGAGGTATATGTCTCACAACCTCTAGGTTTTGTAGATCCTAAATTCCCTAATAGAGTCTACAAGGTTATCAAAGCACTTTATGGTCTTCATCAAGCTCCAAGAGCCTGGTATGCAACTTTATCCAATTTTCTGCTAGAACATGGATATAGGAGAGGAACCATTGACAAAACTCTTCATCAAGAAGAATGCTAAGGATATCATTCTAGTTCAAGTTTATGTTGATGACATCATTTTTGGTTCTACCAAGAAGACATGGTGTGAAGAGTTTGAAGCTTTGATGAAAGGAAGATTTCAAATGAGTTCTATGGGAGAACTAACTTTCTTTTTGGGACTGCAAGTCAAACAAAGGAAAGATGGAATATTTATCAGTCAAGATAAATATGTTGTTGAAATCTTGAGAAATTTTCATGTATGGATACAAGGAGTACAAGCACACCTTTTGAAGCCAAGAAGTCTTTATCAAAAGATGAACATGGAGAAAATGTTGATATTCATCTATACAGATCAATGATTGGTTCATTGATGTGTCTTACTACTTCAAGGCCAGATACTATGTTTGTTGTGTGTGCCTGTTGAAGGTTCCAAGTTCATCCAGAGGTATCACATCTACATGTTGTGAAGAAGATTTTTAAATATCTTAAAAGTCAACCCAATTTAGGATTATGGTATCCTAGAGATTCCACCTTAGAATTGGAAGCTTACTCAGACAGTGATTATGCTGGAGCTAATCATGATAGGAAATCCACAACAGGAGGTTATCAATTCCTAGGCAGAAGACTCATATCATGGCAGTGTAAGAAGCAAACCATTGTTGCTACTTCTAAAACTGAAGTTGAATATGTAGTTGCTGCTCATTGTTGTGGACAAGTACTTTGGTATCAAAATCAACTGTTAGATTATGGGTTTAACTTCATGAACACCAAGATTTACAGTGATAATGAAAGTACTATATGCATTGTTAAAAATCCAGTATTTCACTCCAAGACCAAGCATATTGAAATAAGACATCACTTTATAAGAGATGATTATGACAAAAAGCTCAATGTAGCTGATTTGTTGACCAAGGCATTTGATGCAAAGAGATTTAAATTCTTGGTGACACACATTGGTATGCTCAACCAATAACCTGCTGCATATGTTGAGGGAGGTAATAGCTGTACAAATTTTTATAATTTTTATTGTATAGTCTATGTTTTGTGTTTTTGATGTAATTGCAGGTTAATAGAAAAAGATAAAAGAGGTTACATTGATAGTGGAAAGCATGAACTGGTCAAAATTGTGAGGTACCGTTATAACTCTAAGTACCGCTAGCACAAATTCAAGTACCGCTTATGTTCCATGTACCGCTACATGTTCGTTCTACCGTTAAGGGTATCTTTTGTAAATTTGGCGGTTTCTTCGCGCTTGGGTTTGTTATTTACTTAAATACTTAATCCCATTATACAATTGATTCACCTAATCTTTTATTTTTATCTCTTGATTCTATAACCTTCTCTCTAATTTTTCGATCATCAAAAATACTAATGGCTGCTTTACAAGTGATCTCTAAGCATAATTTGGTTGCGAATCTTGCTACGAATGATGACTCTCTTAGTTTCCATAAGATTCTTGGTATCCTATCTCGAAGTCATGTTCGTTTTGCCCTCACTGTAAGTTGTCTCTATTTCCATTGTTGAACAATTTTGGAATACTGTTGCGTTAGGTACTCGGTTTAATCAACCTTGCATTAAGGCTAGGGTGAATCATAGAAATATATATGTAACTGAGGTGCTGCTAAGAGAAAGTTTGAGATTAAATGATGAAAATGGACTTAGTATGCTTAATAATATAGAGATTCATGATGGCCTTGCAGCCATGGGCTATGGAGGTGGTAGGGAAAGTCTTACTTTCTTTAAAGCTTTATTTTCACCTCAATGGAAATTGCTTTTTCATGCTATTATTCACTGTTTAGGCTCTAAAAGTACATCTTTTGATCAAATTCCTGTTGCATTGGCATCAGCTGGTATTTGTCTAGCAAATAACAGAGTTTTTAATTTTTCAAGATTAATTTTTGAAGGCATGACTAGGAATTTGGAAGGGACTAAAAAGTTTTTGATGCATCCTAGATTCATTCAGACTTTAGTTAGTGACCAAATACCTAACCTACCAGAGTTAACTGATACATGGGATGTTCTTACATTCACAAAGAGAACTTTCTCTTTCTTGACCAAACAAGGCAATGCTTTTACAGGAACAGTTACACCAGTGTTTGCCCATATGTTAGCCCAACCTGCCAATCAAGAAGGTGAGGAACCTAGCAATGCTAGTGCTTCTCAGCAAACTCCTTCTCACCAGAGTTCCCATTCCCTAGAAGGTTCACAATCTTCTTCTCACAATGTTGGTGCTCCACCAAACAATGATGAGATGATCTACACACCTGCTGCTTCTATTGCTGCTAGTGGTTCACCACAAGCACAAGCACCAGAGGTGATGGATGTTGCAAATTTAACTGCTTTGTGTACAAGTTTGTCTCAACAGGTATAGGTGTTGCAGAAAGAAAAGCTTGTTCAAGACAAGAAAATTGTTGAATTGGAAGCTAGCCTAATCAAGTTAAGGAATAAAGTATCACCTTCGATGAGGCAATATAGATCTATTCAGAAGTCTGCACTCAAGAAGCAAAGATTTAGGAACCACGAGAAAAGGCAACTGAATGCAACAAAACAGGGGAGGAATTATGAAGAACAACCACCTTCTTCTGATAATCAGACAAGGATCTCTAGAAATGACATCAGTTTTGAGATGGATGAAGATGTCATGGGGACTTATGAAGATGGAACTGGTTTAGAGACTGGTGTGGATGGACCTTCAAATATGGAGATTCAACAGGAAGAATCACAACCTACTCATGAGGAGCCACAAGTTGAAGAAATGATGGTAACTCAGCCAGCACCAATACCTCAATCACCACTTCAAGTAAACTAGAGTACTTTCTATGAGAAGTTGGAGGAAATTAACATTCAGTTTCCTGTATCTTCAACTCCACCACCACAAAGACAAGTATGGTTTCAAAGGAAACAGACTTTGCAAGTACTGTCTAGATCAAGAATGAGCAATGGATCAGACAAGACTGAAGAGGTGCAAGTTGAAATGATGGCTTCTATGGAAGAAAGAGTATCTGTGGATACACAAGTGATTGAAGAAACAAGTGTGTCTAATACTGGTGAAATCGACATTGTTGAAGATCCAAGTACTACTAAGCCAACTAAGCCGACTGCAAGTACTGCTGACATTATTGAAGACCCAAGTACTGCTAAGCCAACTAAGCCGATTGCAAGTACCACTGGTGATCATCCTTCACTAAAAAGTCAAACTCCTTTTGGAGAGGATGAGACTTTAGCCCAATTACTGCTTGACTTAAGAAAGAAGAATTTAGTTGAGAAGACTAAACAAGCAGAGACAGAGAAAAAGACACAACAAGAAGTTCTTGCCAAAAAGGATCAAATTCAAGGTAAGAAAGTTCAAACTTCACACCTTACTAAAGGTATAGTTATTCAACAACAAGATAATGAGGAAAGATCTTCCAAGCTGAAGAAGAAGCTACCTAAGATTAATCCAAATGATAAGGGGAAGAAGCAAATATTATCAGAATCTGAAGATGAAAGTGATTCAGATGATGATATAAACAAAGTCATGTACAGATTTAATCAATTGGACCATGATGAAAAATATGCTTTCAGAATGCAAGCACAAATTCGTGAAGATGAATTACAAGAAGAACTTGCAGAAAACAACATTTGTTAGAAGCTAAAAGAATACAGCAAGAATGGAACATACAAGAGTAAGATAGGATTCAAGCTGAATTACATGCTAGTGAGCTTCTTGCAGACTCATTGATAGCTGAAGAGAGAGATGCCTATGATGAGGAAGAGAAATAAAATTTGATTGATGATCTGGTAAGGGAGTAACAAAGATTCTTTGCTGAAAAGAGAAGAAGAGAAAAGATTAAGCCTTCAACTACTATGCAGATTAGGAATCAAATGATGAATTTTCTTAAGAGAGTTAAGGGTTTTACTCATATTCAGCTGGTCAAGAAGAATTTTGAAGAAATCAAGACTTTGTATGAGCAAAATAAGAGAACTTAATTGAATTTTGTTGAGATTGGATCTAAAGCAGATAGAAAAGCTGTTGAAGAGCTTAAAAGACATCTGCAACAACAAAGGCAATTTGGAAGTACTCCTAGAATTGAGCCAAGTACTGTTGAACCTATAAATACATCTCCAACTATTAAGACCACTTATGTAAGGAAGAATAGAAAGAAGAAAGGAAGTTCAAAGGAGGAAGAGACTGCTCAAAGAATGAATACAGGAGTTGAAGCTCAAGATATTGCTCAGACTGAAAATGTACAAGCAATACATACACAGTCAACAGTACATACAACAGTACATACTAAAGAGACGGTACATACAAACTTGGAAGAAGGTTCAACAGAACTTGAGGGAACCTCCAAGGGTGTTAAAAGTAAAAGGTCAACAAAGACAAAGAAGAAAACCAAGAGGGCTAAATCAACAGCAGAAGATAGTGATGATGATGAGAGCTTGAAGAAGTACTTGAATATTGTAAAATTTGAAGATCAATGTATTGATACAAAGATTTTTGGAAAGATATCATCTATTGCTAGATGGATTTACTCTATGGATCAAGGACTTGAGATGGAATTCAAAGAATTGATGGCACAACAAGGATATTCAGACTTTTGGAGGATATTCTTCACATTCTTGACAGACAAGATATTCAGGATCTTTTCAGGTTAGTTCAAGAAGCCAGTGCAGGTAAAACTGAAGTATCACTATTATATAGGGAATTTCTCTTTATGTATGAGCCACACAATTGTGATCAAGAAATGTTGAAGGAATTATAGAATCAGGTTCCTAGTTACTAGAGATATTATAGGTCATGTGGATTGCATATTTTGGATATAGATGATGTTACATACTATATGCTGCAAGAGAAGACTTACCCATTCAAAAGAAGATTGTTGGAAAGGATGTTAGAACAACAATTGGAAGTTACAGAAGAATCTGTTGATGCTTTGGAGTTGATCAGAATTGTTAAACAACAAATCAAGGATTTGAAAGATGAGGAAGAAGCTGAGAAAGAGCCTTAAGTGTTTGACTTTCAGTCACACTTCACAAATGGTTCTCAGTTCACCATGTCTAACACACATAAGAACTGGCTAGTCCATAAGCAAACGGTTTGTGGTAAAGACTTATCAAATCCGTTGAAAGCAGATAGTTTGCTAAAAACTATATGGTTCTAACTCACCTTGTTTCGAGACAAAGAGTTGGCTAGTCCTAGACAAACGGTACTAGGTAAAGACTTCATCAAATCCGTTGATGGTTGACAATTTACCAAAAATTGTAAGGTTATCAGTACACCTTATTCTTTATGAATAAAGTATTGGCTATTTCAGAGTGTACGGCTAACTGGTAAAGAATTTATCAAATCCGTTGATAGCTGGTGATTTGCTAAAAACCATGAAGCCAATACAGATTGGTTTTTGTTGTTAACTGTTTTATTTCAGGTAAGAAGATTGCAAGCAAAGAAGTATTCAAAGAAAAATACTTATAAGGTTTTGTCTCATCAAATCAAGACTAAGGTTCATGATTCAGAGTTCAAAGATTCAACTCAAGAAGACAATGACTGATGATGCAAAGATAAATGAATGTTTAGAAGACACAAAGAAGATCATAGTTTGAAGACAAAGATGATACTCATGATGTTTGAAGATTATCTTATCAGAAGAAGATCTACATTTGAAGTGTTTGGCTACATTCAGTTGGATACAAATACAAATTACCAAGTTTAATCCAAGGATGAAGGAAAGACTAAAGACATGTATTTTAATACATCCAGTACAAGAGAAACAAGAAGACAACAAATTATCATTCTTGTTTAGGGGGGATTGTTGGGAATTATTTGTTAAGTATCAAGTACTGTCGGTGTATTTTAAGTACTGTTAGTGTTATGTAAGTACCGTTAGTGTTAACGTGGTACATAGTAAGTACTGCTACTTATAAAGAAAGTACTGCTATACTGATTAGGACGAATATATCTTTGTATAAGATATGTCATAGTTATAGTTAGAGTATATCTTATGTGATATACTTAAATAGTTAGAATATTTATAATATATCGTCTGTGATATAGTTATCTTTATAGAGTATTCTAAGGTTCCTAAGGTTCCTTACTCTATAAAAGAAACATAGGTACAATGTCTTTCATGTACCTCATTCAAGTCGATTAATAAGAGAATCCAATACTTAAAAGTAATTTTGTTCTTTTGTGCTTTATAAGTTAGATTTCGCATAACTTATTTAGTATTAGTAAGAGTGCTCAAAGTGTTTTAATTTGATTACAAACTACTATACTAATTCTTAACAGAATATAGATCTAATCAAAGGGATCAACAATAAGCAAGTAATGAAATGAAATGAATAACAGCGGAATAAGTGTATGTCCTGGAAAACCTGGTTTAAGCTTATAAGAATTGTTTCATATTTCTGAAAATACTTATGTTTAGTTTATTCTAAAAAATTGTATTTTAAATATGCCCGGGGCTCATATAGGTTATGTTATATCAACGTGCATGAATACTTAGAGGGGTGACCTCATCATGCAATTAGAAGGGTTCCCTCTAATTATTATAATATGAGTGGAGGGATCAGCTCCTGTAACGGATGCAAGGCACACACCGTAGTTACCGTGAAATCTTACTAAATTGTCCTAGGATGCACCCATTCGCCCCACATGATAATAATAAAAAAGGCTAAATACAATAAAGGGACGCTGTGAGAAATCACTCTCACCACAAAAGAGTCATAATACTGGTGCCTCTAGTGTTATGGTTATGGAACCCCCATAACTAGGTGAAACTGGCATGCGTGTATATAGCTCAGGCAATCTAAAATAAACATAACATATACTGAAAGTATTTAAGACACGTAACTAATGGGGAAAACAGATGGCTGCAATCGGGGAATCCTAATATAGGAATGAAGTGTCCTTACTGAAGGACGGAATATCCGTACCTTATGTCCAGTCAATAAAGACGAAAAGGAACGCGGAAGATCACTCTGACTTCACGATAATTACATAATAAAGGGACATGAATAAGTGTCTATTTTACTTATACATACCGGTTATTTAGTTTACTTGACGTGTTCTTACTTATTATACTTGTTCTTGTTTAATCATGTGATTCTTAATGTTTCATGTATTTTAGATTAGTGTAATTCATGTTTTAAGTGTTATAGTACTTGTTATAACATAATGAGTAACTTTCTAAAAATATAAGGTTTCTATATATAGTAACTTTCCAAAAATAGCAGGTTTTCATATATAGTAACTTTCCAAATATAGCAAGTTTCCTTAAATAGTAAGTTTCCAAAAAAAAAGTTTCCATAATTAGTAAGTTTCTAAAAATAGAAAGTTTCCATAATTATCATGTTACCATATTTAGTACATTTCCATATTTAACATGTTTCCATAATTAAGGTATTTCCATAATTAGTCATAGGCTTTTTAATAATTAAATGATATAACATATAGTTTTAACAAGCTTATAATGTGTCATGTTTAATCATATTGTAAAGTTTAATAATGATTTAAATACTTAGGCTTAACTTATAATTATTAATTAATAATAATATTACATGTTATCATAAGTTATTATTAATTAATAATATTTCATGATTAAATAATTAAACTTTACCTTAAAATGATATAAATTAATTAAACTAAGTTTCAATTAATTTATATGTACATGAATAATTAAGTAATTAATTATTTATCCTAGGTTTTATTTAAATAAAATGTACATACATAAATCATGGTTTTTATTTAAATAAACTTATATCTTAAGTCATGGAAATTAATTAATTTAATTAACATGTTTTTAGTTGATCTAATTAAATAAATAAACTAAATACATGTTTCATAAAATTTCTAACCAAACACCCCAAAACACACCAACACAGCCGGCGGCTGGTGGTTTGGCCAGAGGCTAAGCAGCCAAAGGCTGCAGCCGTACCACTGGTTGGCTAGAGGTTCCCACTGGCTAGCCAGGGGTTCCCCCTGTCGTGTACTAAACTCCCACCGAGACCATACATGGTCTCGGTTTCCCACTATTTTCACCAAGGTTCCCCCTATGGGGGCCTTGGCTTGCGGCTGACAGAAACCAAACACCACCGACCCCGATGGGGTTGCAGTTGGTGGATTGAAAAAGCCATCGAGAGTCATGCGACTCTCCGTTTATGCACAGCCGAACCAAAAACAAACCAAACCCCACCTTTTCTTGTTTTAATATTTTACCATAACATGTTTTTAATTAATGATTTCAAGATTCATGAACAATAATCATAATTAAAATAAAAAGATTAAGGTTTGATAAATACCGAATGCGTGGATGGATTAAGTATTGAAACACGAACACAAACACGTAAATATCAAATATCAAAAAGCAATGGATCGTCCTTGTGGTTGTTCTTGATGTCGCGGCCAAAGAGATGAGTAAGAAAGAGACTTTACGGTTTTATTAATTTATTGTGTTTTGTATTTTATGAAAAATCCTATAGTCCTTTTTGGTTATGGAGTAGATTTCAATTTGGGTTGAGCCAACCCTTTTCTTCCCTTGTTTTGGACGCCACATACACCACACATACATACATATTTTTTTTATTTTTCGTGTCTTAAATTATCATCGTGTGTGTTCGTTTTTAATGTTCGTGTTTTATGTCTTGTATGATTTAAGTATTTTACGTGAATACTTATCATGCATTAATATTCATGTTTACATACGTAATACTTGTAATAATTCATTAATATACGTAACATTCGTATTAAATGTTCGTGATTCATGTCGTATATTAATTAACTAAAAAGTTTTAATTTGACCGTAAATTCATGCATTTAATGATCTTATGGATTTTAAAGTGGGTTTTACAACTCTTCCCCTCTAAAAGAATAATTCGTCCTCGAATTAGAGATACAATAAACTGAAAATGACATACCGGAATCATAGCTGGAAATGAGGGTAAGAAGTCCGGATAGACTCCTCCGTTTCCCACATGGCTACCCGCTCAGAATGGTCCCTCCAATGGATTTTGATGAATGTGATCGTCTTTCTCATCATGACTCGACCCTGACGGTCGAGAACTTCCTCGGGTTCCTCAATATCGGATAGATCCTCTTGAATCTTCTCGAATGGATATGAAACTGTATTCAACGGATGGTAATTGTAACCTTTGAGTAAGGATACATGGAACACATCATGCACATGAGATAGCTGAGGAGGTAAAAGTAGACGATAAGATACTTCACCGACACGTTCAAGGATTTCAAACGGTCCGATGAAATGAGGACTGGGCTTGCCCCTAAGTCTAAAACGCTTGACACCACGTGCTGGTGATACCTTAAGGAAAACATGATCACCGATCTTAAATTCTAGATCTCTATGATGTTTATCAGCATAGCTCTTTTGTCGAGCACGAGCTTCCTGTAGCTTCGCCTTGGCGATGGAAACCTTCTTATTGGTCACCTCTATCATCTATGGTCCTTCAAGGATTCGTTCTCCAACTTGATCCCAACAGATCGGAGCATGAAACTTTCTACCATAAAGCATCTCAAAAGGTGCACACTTAATACTTGCATGCCAACTATTGATGTAGGCAAACTCAACAAAACAAATGTAGTCGTCCCAACTTCCTATCCATTCCAAAACACAAGCTCGTAGAATGTCTTCTAAGGTCTGAATGGTACGCTCTGACTGACCATCGGTTTAAGGATGAAAGGCGCTGCTAAGCTTAAGTCTGGTGCCCCAAGCTTTCTGCAAACCTTTCAAGAACTTAGACGTGAAACGAGGATCTCTGTCGGATATGATGTCTGATGGAGTACCATGCAGTCGCATGATCTCATGAAGAAATATATTTGCCAATTTTCTAAATGAGAAATCCTTGCGAATTGAGAGAAAATGAGCTGACTTGGTTAAACGGTCGACTATAACCCATATAGCATCATGCTTTCTATGAGTTAATGGAAGTCCGGTGACGAAATCCATGGAGATCTTGTCCCACTTCCATTCGGGAATCTCTATCGGTTGTAGTAAACCACTAGCCTGTTGATGCTCGATCTTAACCTGGTGGCAAGTTAGACATTTAGATACGAAAGTAGCACCATCCTTCTTCATGCCATTCCATCAGAAATGTTGTTTGATATCATAGTACATTTTGGTGGATCCTGGATGAATAGAGAATGGAGAGCTATGAGCTTCTATCAGTAAAGCTTCTTGGAGTGTCTAATCATCCGGGACACATAGCTTGGTTCCTTGCATACGATGCCTTCTTCGCCTACACAAAATTTTGTCTGCCGATCAAGATTCTAAATAATAGCCCAAATCTCACCATCATCTTTTTGAGATTCCTTGATCCGAGAAATTAAGTCCGGCTCAATCCTCATATTATCCTAGTACCCATGTTGTCCACGTACTAAGAACTCAATGTCTAATCGCTCCAACTCACGTATGATTTCTTCTTCTATCTTGATGTCGTTTATCATGCATTTCCTACTGAGAGCATCTGCCACTACATTCTCCTTACCGGGATGATACTAAAGATTGATGTCATAGTCATTGAGTAATTCCAACCATCTCCTCAGCCTCATATTAAGTTCTCTCAGAGTGAATATATACTTGGGACTCTTGTGATCAGTGAAGATGACACATGATTCACCATATAGATAGTGTCTCCAAGTTTTAAGTGCAAAGACTACTGCTGCTAGCTCCAAGTCATGGGTAGGATAATTCTCCTCATACGGCTTTATCTGACGTGATGCATAAGCAATCACTTTCCCATGTTGCATGAGTACACAGCCTAATCCTTTACCCGAAGCATCGCTGTAGATCTAAAATCCACGTGTGCCAGATGGGAGAGTAAGAATAGGTGCAGATACTAACCGTTGCTTAAGTTATTCAAAGCTCTTTTCCCGCTCATCAATCCAAACAAATTTCTCTCCTTTACGCATCAACTTGGTCAAAGGTAAGGCTAGTCTTGAAAAGTTCTCCACGAATATATGATAATAACCAGCTAAGCCCAAAAAACTACAAACCTCAGTTGCAGACGTCTGTCTCGGCCATTTAGTGATGGCTTAAACCTTCGTAGGATCTATAGTAATCCCTTCTGTGGAGAAAATGTAGCCCAGAAATACCACCTTGTTTAGCCACAATTTACACTTGGAAAATTTGGCAAAAAACTGCTTTTGACGAAAAATATGTAGTACAATACGAAGATGTTCTTCATGTTCTTCCTTGGATTTTGAGAAGATGAGGATGTCGTAGATGAACACGATGACAAATTTATCTAGATATACGTGGAAGACGCCGTTCATTAGGTCCATGAATACCGCTAGAGCATTAGTGAGTCCGAAAGGCATGACTACGAACTCATAATGGCCATATCTTGTGCAAAAAGCAGTCTTAAGAATATCCTGCTCTTTCACTCGCATCTGATGATAACCGGATCTTAGATCAATCTTGGAGAAATGCTTGGCACCTTGCAGTTGGTCAAACAGATCGTCGATACGCGGTAATGGGTAAGGGTTCCTAATCGTGATCTTATTCAGCTCACGGTAGTCAATGCATAAACGCATGTTTCCATCCTTCTTCTTGACGAAAAGTACCGGTGCACCCCATGGTGATACACTCTAACGGATGAAACCTCGCTCCAGTAATTCCTGCAGCTGATCTTTTAACTCCTTGAACTCAATGGGAGCCATGCGATAAGGAGCCTTAGAGATGGGTTGAGCTCCTGGGATGAGCTCAATGCCAAACTCTACTTCGCGGATAGGTGGTATACCTGAAAGTTATTCTGGAAATACATCGGGGAATTCAGAAACAACTGGTTGATCTTGGATCAGCAAAACTTTGGCAGTAATATCCTGAATTGAAGCTAAGAAGCCCTCGCAGCCATGAGCTAGTAAAGTACGAGCTTCTAAGGCGGAAATGATTTGCATAGACTTTCCTGGTAGGAAACCATGATGAAAGTGCTCTGGATCTTGAACATTGCCAAAGATCACTCGATAAGTATGAAAATCAATAGTAGCATGGTGTTTTGATAACCAGTCCATGCCCAAGATGAGATCAAACTCGCACATATCCAAAGGAAGTGCGTCTACTGGGAGAATCTTATCATCAAATTCTAGTTGAAGATCTCTGTACACCTTGGTAATGCGTATAGAGTCTCGCATAGGCGTTGATATACTTAATATGTTCTATAGTGGCATAGGGATTTTATTAATACTAGTGGCATACGTAGTGGATATGACTGAATGAGTTGCACCATTATCGAATAAAATGCAAGCAGCATGACCGTTCATAAAGAGGATGCCAGTGATAGTACCTAATGACTTATTTGCTTGATCCCTGGTAGTAGTGTAGACACAACCCGAAGCTGGTGGCTTAGGAAGAGCAGAACCAGAAGTACCAGCATCATCTCCCTTCTTGTAGTCCTTCAACATGTGTTCGGATTGTCCACACTTGAAAAAACTCTGTTAGCCTTACAACATGGTCTGGGATGTCTACGACTACAAGTCGTGCAGATAGGGTAGGTATAACCACCTAGAGGTACCCTTGCTACCTGAGAGTCTGTTTAAGAAAATATGCATGAGACATGATTATTGGGCATAAACATGGTTGCACTGAAGTTTAAGTGATAATTTACCAGATGAAGTTTGTTAGGCTGCTGACCCCTAGTATTCTGGTCACGCCCACTCGTAAAGTTCCTGTTTATGATGCTGAGATCTTAGTATGTAAAACATACAGCAGCTTAACATAGAAAAGTTTAAGAATTTAGGGACCTGTTGTTATTGGACTGGCTGGCATTGTTACGGTAATTATCATTACCGTTCCGCCTGTCTGAACCGTATCGGTCAATAGACTGAATGTGCCCCTTGTTAGCATTCTGCTGAGTGGCCGGTTGGGACCGGTCTCCACCCTTCTGTCTGAAAGATATAATTGGATTGGGAAAAGGTATAAATGAACATAAAGATTGGAATAAAATGATAACGCTTAATGACTAAAATTTATACCTCTTCTCTGGACGAGCTTGCTCCTCGTAGTCATCTCGTTCATGCAGCATTTCCAAGCTACATGCTGCGTCATCAACTTGTGCCACATTTGTGTAAGTCGCACTAAGTAACCGATCTGTAGTCGTGGAGTGAAGAGCCCAGCGAAAGTGCTTCGCGTGCTCCTCAGCAGTACCCACAGCAGCGCCCAGAACTCTAGCCAACCTAAGAAACCTCTGCATAAACTCTGTGCTAGTCTCTATAATTCTCTTACGAATGGATTGATAGTCCCTCTTAAGCCTTTCATGCTCAGCTGTCGGGAAGAACTGACCATAAAATAGAGTCTTGAATTGGTCTCAAGTTAAAGCAGCCAACCAAACATCACCTCCATTTGCCAGCTTGTATGCCCTACACCAAGCTAGAGCGTCACCTTCGAACTTATAACAAGCCAACCTTTCCTTGTAGATTTCATCACATCCCATAGCATTGAAAATTTTCTCCATATGCGAAATGTAGTTTTCCGCATCAGATGATATCTAGCTCTCTCAAAAGATTGAGGTTTCTACTTGTTAAACCTCTCAAGCCAAGTGTGTAGAGTAACTGGTGGAGGAGGAGGAGGATTGTTGTTCTGATTCGGGATGTTTTGGTATTCAGCCTAAATCTGGTTCCTGATCTGTGGAAGTATAGCTTGTAGAGCTGCTTGGACAGCTGCATCCAGTTCTTGTTCACTTGTGCTGACCATCTGACAGTTTAAAAGAGGAAATGAAATGATTAAGCTGATTAGAACATAGGATAAACATAAGAAAAGCATGAAGAGTTTATGAAGGCATAGCCAACGAAAACAACCATTAGCAATAGTGGACGTCTATGGGTCGGTCCACATAATAAAATTAACATGAGCAAAGGTGAACGCCTATCGGTCGGTTCACAAAATAAACTTCGAATGAAAAGCACATGCGACTAAATATGGCCAGTCCTGTACCAACCATTACTTAGTCAAAAACCTAACATAAAACAATGATGCATGAATAAAATTTATTGTCAGTTGTAGGAAGACACTATTGACTACCCACTAGTCACATGTCAATTTTAAGAGCCTACATATCGAAACTTTGGATCTAATACCATAATTTTAACACCTCATTTGGATAAATAGACCCTTACGTAGTAATTATGGCGTGTGTTGGAAACTCACTTTATGTGACGACATTTAAGAATTCCCATTAGTTATCATAGTCACACACGTTTAGACTAGACTAGGTTCGTTGTATAGTTTATGTTGTATGTGTGGCTATATATACCCCTCCTTAGCTTCCAAGGAGGGGTGTTGCTTGTCATTTTATCATTTGAATACATTTTTCATTTCACACATTCAACCTCTCTTCTCTCTCTCTAAGTCAACAATGGCTTCCACCACCATATTCCACCATGTTAGACCACCGGATCACATTTAGCAAATCTACATTTGGCATCAGAGCCTTGGTTCATTCCTTGGATCATGTTTTTGTTTCGATTTGGTGGTCTAAACATTTTTTTAGTGTCTAGTTATATAATTGTTTTTGGTCCGTATGTCACGTTTTTGTCATAATGGTTGTTATGGTTTCATTTTTATGGAAACAATGCATTTACTGTTTGTCACATTCATTGTCCCAATACCTAATTTTTTTTGTCTCACAGTCCATTCCTACTTTCCTCAAAATCACACCTTTTTCACAACTGGTTCTTTTTTGTCCCTGGTTTCACCCACAATTTCATTTCTATGTCCCTGGATTTACGGTTTCAAATTGGGAGAAATCTTTACTGTTTCTAAATTTATTCGTTTTATAGTATCAGTTTTTTTGGGCTTGTTATTCTTCTTTTTGAAGATGTAGCTACCCAGAAAAGTGGATAGATTCACATTTCCAGATTTTCAGGAAAAAGGACAGTATTTTTTTTGGATAAGATTTTTGAAATGGTAACATTCAGATAGGAATATTGCGATCGCAAAAACCTTTGGTTTCTACATTGCGATCGAATATCCCGATGGAACACAGTCGGTGCATTCCGATGGAACGCATTCCAATGGAACGCATTCCGACGGGGTGTAGAGGACTCATTACGATGGAAAAACTGTGTAAACATTGCGATGGAACACAAAGTTCAAAAACATTCCGATGATTTGTGTGACACTTTGCGATGAAAGACTCAGATATATTTCGATGGACTGTTTTTAAATCAGTGTACCAAAAATGTGACCAAAACTGAAACCATCTCAACCGAGTCAACTCGGTAATTACCGAGTTGACTCAGTTAACTCACTGAGTCGACCATATCACAACCAACCTTATTTCTCCCCAACACCATCAATCTATTCCTAATTCCCTTCGTCACTTAATTCCCATCTAGACTCGGACTTAATACAGAATATCAAAAAGATCTCAGTTTATTGTTTTTCGATTAAGGATCCCTTTAAGATCTATTTATCAAAAACTGTTTTTCATCATAGATCTTATGTTTGGGTTTTTACCCATTTACTGTACGAAAATAAGAATGTTTTTTAACAAATATGTTAAAACCAATCTTTGTTTCGAATTAGTCACATCAAATCAACATGCAATCACAATCTTTCCACCTTACCCGAGACCCCTCATGGATCTTGAAGCCACGTCTTTCAACTCATCACATAAAACCCATCGGAATGTTCAACACATCACATAAAAGGTTTCAACTTTTATGGTCTTTGATGGATTTAAAAGGGTTTCGTGATGTTTAAGATTCAGTAAGAGATGAAGAGCTGTTTCGTGGTGTTTATCAAGGTGATTAAACAAGGTTAATTAAACAAGGTGATGTGATTAGGATGGGAATTTTTGTGTGTTTTGGGATGAGTGACTGAGAAGATGATGAAGATTAATGGTATGTGTTTGTGTGTTTTGGGATACGGAAAGAAGACACATTGAACGTACAACGAGTACACGTGATGAACTTCATACCTTCTTTTGATTTGAAGATATTCCGGGATGACATTTGTCATAGCCGCAGAGAAAATCAGGGTTTTAACTCGTGGCGTTATCAATCTCCAAACGGTACACTACTGATTCGAGGTTTAATTGTTTGATTGTTGCAATTATTCATCATCATTATCCTATATGCATTCCCAGGACTTAATTGACTCTGGTGCATCTCCGGAAGAAGACATGTGCATTTCCGGGACTTAATTGACTCTGGTGTTACGATGTCAACTTCATGAATGGGATAAAGTGTCCACTTCAGTATTTGAGCTTCATAATTGGGATTGATTTACTTTCTTCAACTATGTGGGGGAAGAAGTGTCTTGATTCTTTCTGGTATGCATAACTTGAACTCTCAGGGGGAAGAAAAATTCAGAAGAACTATTCAAGCGTGAGAAGAAAAATTATTGATCTACTTGGTGTACCCCTTACTTTCAATCCCTCTTAGCAACGTTATCATGTTATATGATGGGATTTGCTTGTTAGATTCCGCTGTGCGCTTAATTATTCTAAGCTTTATCGAAAGCTTTGAAGTTGCTTACGAGGATTGTCGATTTAGGGGGAAGCTATTTAAAAAAGTTTCTACATCAAGTTTATGTGGCATGAATTAGGGGGAAGCTAATTCAGAAGCTTCTCCTTAACCAGAAGTGTATGGGTTACTTAGCTCGTGCCGTTACAGTATTTCTTCTACAAGTTACTTTAAAGATGAGTCGTTTTGAAGACGAAGGCCTCAGAAGACTTCATCAGCATTGGATGCTTCATGAAAGCTCTTGTTCTTATGAATATGCTTGATGTGATCTTTGACTTTAGTCTTGAGCATGTTTCCTTCCCTTGACCTTGTGCATTCATCACTTGTGAAATTTGCCTCTTCGTGACTTTATGTTCCACATACTTATACCTTTAAATTCTTGAAAGCTTCAGAGTTTGATACAACGGAAGACTTGACCTTCAGACTTTCTTGAATTTGTTGAAGTACTAAGTGTATGTATTATAAGCATGTGGTGACGACTTCTTCTGGATTATACACCGCAATGCCACTTTCTTGTTACGCTGCATAAAACAGTTAGCAACAAACCATATACACGGATGAAATGGCCTTGAACATTTCATTCTAATTCGGTAGCATTTTACCTCCGGTCGGTGAAGACCGTTGGACGATATTAAATATCGTACTTGTGACAGGTAGTTTCAATTAAGAACCTCCTTGACAAGATTTCGCGGGTAAACCCGTTCTCTTTATTCGACAGTCCAAAGCTGACTGCGAACATAAAGAGTGAATCATTTAGATAATATTATCCGCATGATTTGAAGCCGTCAATTCATGTTCCTGGAACAAGTGAAGTTCAATTATGAACCGCACCATCGTTGCTTTCCAGTTGTCACGAGCTTGATTCACATAGAATCTTGCAAGTTAGCTACCAAGTGCTGTTTGATGTTAACACTAGAAGGATTTCCATTCGTCACTGTAAATACTTAATAGTATTACTCTGAATGTTCTGGCAAGATCACTAAGATTTTGCGTAGAGGCCTGGAACGTGTTTAAATTCATTCAAGAGTTTAAACCACTGTTGCTTTCCAGTTATCACAAGTTTGATTCATAAAGAATTGCACAAGCTACCTACCATGAGCTTTTTGATTTTCGCTCAAGAAGGATTTCCATCTTCATTGTAAATACTTTCGTATTACTCGGATGTTCAGGCAAGATCATGAAGATTTTGCGAAGGACTCTTAATATCTTTCTTACTTTTCACATTGTGTGAACAAGCAAGGAATAATGAAAAATGTGTCCTAATGAGATATTTGATGATGTCAAATGGCTCTAGACTCGATCGTGCATTTTGGATTTTAGTGATCGGAGGCTGGAGAGGAGTGCCACCTTTTCAATACCAATTTATTCGGAGTGAATAAATCAATAGATAATGCGTTGTCTCCGTGTAATTAAAACAAATATCTTTTGAGAGATATCTGAGTTAGCTGGGATGGGTTGTGCCTTGCATCACTGGGTCCATGATGTCTATCTTCAATATCAAGAATCATTAAAAATGATCTCAATAGCATATGAATTGACCCGGTTTCTGCCTAGGGTTGTAAGGAGGGCTTCTTTCTTTACACCAGTTATCTTTAGAATTCTTTTTCATTCTTCAACCCCTTCAATGCTTACCAATACGTCATCATTAGCACCTTGTTGTGATTGTTCCAGTGCTAACTTAAGTACTTGGTCGGCATTCAGCTACGTTCACAATCTTTCTCCATCTTTCCTAAGGACTACTATTTCTAGCTATGGAATGTCCTTGGGAAGATTCCTCCGGTTCTAGAGAAATCATTGGACTTTAACCTATCCTACCATCCTTATGTCACCACAATCTTCACCGTCGTGAATAGAGATGTTTTGGGTAAGTGTATGTCACCATGAAATCCATTTTGAAGTGCAAATCCATTTTGCTCCCCCTTAACATATGCCACGATATCCGAAAACATTTCGCACATGTCGGGATGAGCTAACACGTTAAGTCAAACCATTTGTGATTAAAAATTTCCCATATTAAATCACATTTTCTCCCCCATAGGGAGGTCACTCCAAGTTACAATGTCCTAAATAGTCTATAGCTCGTGATCTATGGTAATAATGATGTGACCGAGACTTTCCTTGGAAAAACGTATTTCCAACAATCTCCCCCAAAGGGAGGTCACACCATTTTACAAAATCTTAAACCTAGCATACTATGCTTGAGTCTTCGATCTTGTTCTTGTGAATATCCTAATCATAACACACAAAAACTTAATCTTCATCATCATACCTTAATCTTGTTTATGACATTGTAACTTGGAGTGACCTCCCTTAGGGGGAGATTGTTGGAAATACGTTTTTACGTATTTAGAAAGGATCTGTCACTCCAAATATAGATACAAGTATTGGGCTCGTGATCTAATGTATTAAGGTATAGCCCATATAGCCCACATGTAGGGTGGGCTATGTAAACCCCCCTCCTAGCATGTTAGGAGGGGTTGTTGAACACTTTTCATTTTCATAATTCCATCTTCCTTTCATATCTCTCCTTTCTCTCTCTTCTTTCTCTCTCTAAGTTCCTCCATTTCCCATCCATATCAATAGGTTAATCCATAACATGTCTAATCCTTAGAAAAACTCGATCCTTCAGCGTGTCATCAAAGCATGCAAGGTAAATGTATAAAACATTAAATGATCATAAATGAAACCGGAAACAAACATCGGTTCCAACATAAGCTCCACACACAAATGCATAAGTATAGAATGTAAGGAAAGGACTAAACAAAGTCTAGAAAAGCAAAGTATGTATATGCATTAAAAGAGAAAGAAAACTAGGCGCCTCCATCCCATGTACGTACTCTTGAATCCTAGCTTTATCCCTTTAGTGTGTGGATGTATGACAATGAAATGTAAAGCATAAACATAAGCAATTAATGAAATGAAATGAATAACAACGGAATAAGTGTATGTCCTAAAAAAACCTGGTTTAAGCTTATAAGAATGGTTTTATATTTCTAAAAAGACTTATGTTTAGTTTATTCTTAAAAACTGTATTTTAAATATGCCCAGAACCCATATAGGTCACGTTATATCAACGTGCATGAATACTTAGAGGGGTGACCACATCATGCAATTAGAGGGGTTGCCTCTAATTATTATAATATGAGTGGAGGGATCAACTCTCATAACGGGGGCAAGGCACACACCGCAGTTACCATGAAATCTTAATAACTTGTCCTAAGATGCACCCATTCGCCCCACATGATAATAATAACAAAGGCCAAATACTGTAAAGGGCGCTGCGAGCAATCACTCTCATCGCATAAGAGTCATAACACCAGTGCCTCTAGTGCTATTGTTATGGAACCCCCATAACTAGGTGAAACTGGCATGCATGTATATAGCTCATGAAATCTAAAATAAACATAACATATACTGAAAGTATTTAAGACACGTAATTATTGGGGAAAATAGATGGCTGTAAACAGGGAATCCTAATATAGGAAAGAAGTGTCCTTACTAAAGACGGAATATTCGTACCTTATGTCCAGTAAATAAAGACGAAAGCGGAAGATCACTCTGACTTCACGATAGCTACATAAAAGACATGAATAAGTGTCTGTTTTACTTATACATACTGGTTATTTAGGTTACTTGACGTGTTCTTACTTATTATACTTGTTCTTGTTTAATCATATGATTCTTAATGTTTCATGTGTTTTAGATTAGTGTAATTCATGTTTTAAGTGTTACAGTCTTGTTATAACGAGTAAATTTCTAAAAATAACAGGTTTCTATATATAATAACTTTCTAAAATAGCAGGTTTCCATATATAGTAACTTTCCAAAAATAGCAAGTTTCCTTAAATAGTAAGTTTCTAAAAACAGAAAGTTTCCATAATTAGTAAGTTTACAAAAATAGAAACTTTCCATAATTATCATGTTACCATATTTAGTATATTTCCATATTTAACATGTTTCCATAATTAAGGTATTTCCATAATTAGTCATAGGCTTATTAAATAATTAAATGATATAACATATAGTTTTAACAAGCTTATAATGTGTCATGTTTAATTATATTGTAAAGTTTAATAATGATTTAAATATTTAGGCTTAACTTATAATTATTAATTAATAATGATATTACATGTTATCATAAGTTATTATTAATTAATAATATTTTATGATTAAATAATTAAACTTTACCTTAAAATGATACAAATTGATTAAACTAAGTTTTAATTAATTTAGATGTACATGAATAATTAAATAATTAATTATTTATCCTAAGTTTTATTTAAATAAAATGTACATGCATAAATCATGATTTTTAATTAAATAAACTTATATCCTAAGTCATGAAAATTAATTAATTTTATTAACATGTTTTTAATTAAACTAATTAAATAAATAAAATTAATACATGTTTCATAAAAGTTTTAACCAAACACCCCAAAACACACCACCACAGCCGGTGGCTGGGTGGTTTGGCCGGCGGCTAAGCAGCCAAAGGTTGCAGTCGTGCCACTAGTTGGCTAGGGGTTACCACTGGCTAGCCAGGGGTTCCCCCCGTCGTGTACTAAACTCCCACCGAGACCATACATGGTCCCGGTTTCCCACTGTTTTCACCAAGGTTCCCCTTGTGGGGGCCTTGGCTTGCGGCTGATAGAAACCAAACACCACCGACCCCGATGGGGTTGCGGCTGATGGACAAAAAAAGCCACCGAGAGTCATGCGACTCTTGGTTTGTGCGCAGCCGAACCAAAAACAAACCAACCCCACCTTTTCTTGTTTTAATCTTTTACCATAACATGTTTTTAATTAATGATTTCAAGATTCATGAACAAATAATCATAATTAAGATAACAAGATTAAGGTTTGTTAAATACCGAATGCGTAGATGGATTAAGGATTGAAACACAAACACGTAAATATCAAAGATAAAAAAGCAATGGATCGTCCTTGTAGTTGTTTTTGATGTCGCAGCCAAAGAGAGGAGGAAGAAAGAGATTTTAGGCTTTTATTAATTTACTGTGTTTTGTATTTTATGAAAAATCCTGGAGTCCTCTTTGGTTAAGGAGTGGATTTAAATTTGGGTTGGGCCAAGCCCTTTTCTTCCCTTATTTTGGACGCCACATACACCACACACACATACATATTTGTTTTATTTTTCGTGTCTTAAATTATCATCGTGTGTGTTTGTTTTTAATGTTCGTGTTTTATGTCTTGTATGATTTAAGTAATTTACGTGAATACCTATCGTGCATTAATATTCATGTGTACATACGTAATACTTATAATAATTAATTAATATACGTAACGTTCGTATTAAATGTTCATGATTCATATCGTATATTAATTAACTAAAAAGTTTTATTTTGATCCTAAATTCATGCATTTAATGATCTTAAGGATTTTAAAGCGGGTTTTACACACTATAACATAAATTCCAACTTTTAATTATTCAATGTCCACTTAACTTAGTTCTTACAACGCTTATCTTGTTTTAAAGTTTTATTTCTATTTTATCACACATGCTATGTCGAGAACACATAAGCCCACTCGTCCATAACTAACTATTTACATAAAGAAGCGTCCCACTTTATGTAAATAATAAAGTGTGAACTTATGGTTCGACGACCTATAATTTCTTTATTCAAATAAAGAGGTGTCCCAATCCATTTAAATAAGGAAATTATAAATCGTCCTACTCATGTACTTTCGACGTACCATTTCTGCCTTTGTTACTCGTTTTAACTTTCAACCTATCAATCATGTTTCATGGCTTTACATTTTTTTCCATAAGGTCATTATCTTTCAATCTTCCACATTTTACTTTTTAGCTTTACTTTTCATTGTTTAGACTTGGATCCATCTTTATTATGACATTTTAACATCATCGGTCATTTTCCATAGGAATTTGCCACTATTGCATCAATCGGACATTCCTTAAAAGGATTCGCCCTATAACGCATTCCTCCGGAGGATACTATAACCATCAGTATAACCGTTACTCTAACATATATCATAATTTTGATCCATGCTATTAACATTTGTTGCATTTTACATTCATATACATCTCATCATTCATGTACTTCTAATCAAGTACTTTTCTACTCATTTCTTATTGCCTTGCGCAATTCTCTCTCATCTCATTCTCTCAATCAAATATTACTTTTTTTGTTTGGACAAATTTATACAATTTTAGCTATAACAATTTCCCATATATATTTCAGTAATGCACTTATCACTTTTTTGTCAACCCATGGTTGACCATCTCTTTCTTTTCTATAACTTTATATCATTTTGCTTTATCCAGCTCTTTTACATAGCTAAACCACATATGGGTTTATTCTATAACACACTCTTTAGTCTCATATTACTCATTTCATAATATTAACATGATTCAAATCATGTTTTAACATTTCATTCTAGCGCATTATACATTTCTTATAATTTTCAGCGAGATCATTTTACACATATAACCTTTATTCATATCTTTAATCATTATGCTTATTTATCATGTTTTATATGTAACATGATTTCATCACCTTTAAGTATTTTAACTAATTTACGTCTAGTTATTTTCATTTAAGCAATTCTAACTAATCCATTTTGTACATACTATCATATATTAACCTATTCTATAACTTTATCAATTTATTACCCTTTAAATATTCATACATTATATTATCCGACACATAGAAAATAATGTATCAATTATATATATGTATATCTTACATTCATCATGTCTTGCTATAACATATTTTATTATCTTTACATATGCATACCACTAGTTGCAAAGCCCGTCCGATGGACGGGCGCGTTTTATAATTTTAACTTTAAGAAACTATGTTTTTATTAATGAAAAACAAACAGATTTGTACGTATATTAAATTAAATTTGTATTATAAAATAAATCAATAATAATACCTTAAAAGAAATAAGAAAATATTAATAACATGATAAGTAATACGATAAAATGATATACATCGTATGTCAAAATAAATTCAAGTTATTTGTATATATATTTTAAGATCTAGATAGATGTAAAGCTTCTTTGTAAAAAACGTTTGGCGTAAAATGGTTATAATTAACACCATATCACAACATAAAACCTTAAAACTTCGTATTCACCATTTATACATCAACATATACGTACAAATTTGGGTAAATCGTTCTACAAAGTTTTGCGTCCTATTACTAAATGCTTTGTATAACGTTAGTTGTATAACATGTTATACTAAAATAAGAATATTTTGAGCATATGTGTGATTCTATGTGTGATGTAAATTTTGTTATTACAAACAAAACAATTTAAAAAATAAACATATAAAAAACTTGGTAAAGAAAATATCATACCCTTAAAATAAATGAGTATTAATCCAAAAAAAGATAACATATAGTATACCAAAGTAGAAAAAATTTAAAAGCATAGACACTCTTATATCAAATTCTATACAAAGCTTCTTTGTAAACAACGTTAGTCGTGGTATTGGAATGATCACCATCCGTATCACAGCATAAAACCTTCAAACCTTTCTTGCTCTTGACTCTTGATACAGCAACGTACAGTTGTCCATGAGAAAAAACAGGTTTTTGAAGAAATAAACCAACTTTAGATAACGTTTGACCCTGGCTTTTGTTAATTGTCATTCCAAAACAAATTTTTACACGAAACTGTCGTTGATTTAGTTTAAATGGAAGCTTAGTGTCAGATGGGATAATAACCATACGCGGTATTGCACAAATAGTGCCCACACTACCACCAGATATTATCTTGGCTTCGATTATATTTATTCCCATCCTTAGTACTTGAAGCCTGGTGCCATTATAGAGTCCCAACCTTTGGTCGATGTTTCGCATGCACATAACTGGAGTACCTATCTTTAGTTTTAAAGAATGCTGAGGAAGTCCAGACATGTTGAGGTTGTTAAGGAAGCCTTGTGTGTACATTTCTTCATTAAAATTTGTGTCCATATCAACAACCGCCACCGTGTCTGCAGAATTATACGTCTTATCCTCGCCTTCTAACAATGACAACATTCTCTCATTAACCAAATCAACCAAGTCGTGTGTAGGTGCAAGAATGGCTCTATCTTGAAAATACTGTGGATCATATAGGTTACTCAGTAGATGTGGGTAAGTTTCCTCAATAATGGAATCGATTTGGTCATCAGAATTAGGAACCAACATATCTTCAAGAAATTCCACGTCTGCCTCTCCATCGTTCTTTCCTCCGATTCTGCCGTTACCAATACTTAAAATCCAGTCTACAAAATCTTGGATTTCTTTCCTTTCAGAACCATCTGAGCTTGAACCTAACCTCATGTTAACAGTTAACTTTAAGACGGTGCATTCCTTCTATAAGACCGAAGAATTTATTGAAGCGTGTACCATATCTTGTCTGGTACCATTTGTAACAACGGGAAGGATTTGTCTAAAGTCTCCACCAAAAACAAAAACTTTTCCACCAAATATCTTTTCAGAAGGTTTCTTTGGATTAGTTCGACAAATATCTTTCAGTGTTCTATCAAAAGCCTCATAACAATGTCGATTGACCATGGGCGCCTCATCCCATATTATTAGTTTAGTCATCCTAAGCAACTCAGCAAGCTCACTATCTGCTGAAATATGACACATGGAATCTTCGTTCACATTAAATAGGTATAGCAAACCTAGAATGAGATGTCCTACCTCCTTCCAATAAAAGTGCGACAATACCACTTGATGCAACATTCAACACGATTCCACCTTCTGAACGACATGCAACTGACATAGTTTTATCTAGGTAGGTCTTACATGTTCTGCCATATCCGTACACAAAGAACATCCCACCTTTATTTTTATCAACATCATACATTATAGTTTCGTATACTCCTTTCTGTTCTTCTGTCAATGTAACGTACATCCTTTGATGTTGTTCTTTTAATTCTTCTTTGTTGTATTTATGTTCATCGTGCACCGACCTATTATAGCCATCCATTGTGTATTCATCTTGGGGATATGGCATGTTTGTTATATTTCAAGCTTTTGTTGTTTCTTAAAAGCATGTGCTCAATATATGTAAGGCATATATTTTTCTTTGCGTCATCTAAAAGTACCAAATCTGTAATATACATTGGTATTTAATCGGTTAGTAGCAATTTTGAGTATCAAAAAACTAATTATCCAATAATCGGGAAAGTTTGTATAAAATCGATGTGTAAAATATATGATAGTAAAGCACACGAAAACTAAATGTTGATAATACCTAGATCGTTTCTTTTAACGCGTTCAATGCTTTCTACATCTGCTGCCAAGACATGCCATGTTTTTTCGTACACAAACTCTGGCCAAGACATATTGTCCGTCATAATAAGCATAACAAAAAAAACTTCTCAAATAATTTCCCATTCCCCAATGACTCGCCTCTATAAGTCCATCAATATACTCCTTGTCATCCTCCAAAAGACCTCGTGCATAGCAAGCGTCTTTAGATGTTGGGTAAATAACCTTGTCAAACTCCCTTAATTCCTCGTACTCCCTAGCGCCTGGAACCTTATTAAGCAACACTCACAAATAAAACATTTCACCCCAGCAAGGAGGTATGTGATGTATAAGAACAACACATTCACCCTTTTTCCTACGCTGCCAAATCTTTTCGTCGGCTTTCCAAACATAAGGCTTTGGAAAATCTACATAAAGAAGTGATAGCGTAAAATCATCTATTTTATTCGTATTCATCCAAGCTTGAAACTTTGTTTCGTTTACAGACGCCTTTCCAAGCGTGTAGTCAAGGTTATCACTTTCTTCAAATACGATAGACTGCTCATTAGGCAAGTGAAATGGTAACCTCTCAACAGGTGGAAACCTGTAATGTATGTCAAAACAGTAAATCCTCTAAGCTACTTCGCATGCTGAAAGATACCTACAGTCATAATAATCGGCAATCTCATCAACTTCTTCATTCTCTGTGGCAAGAGTAACCCTATCCGGTCCCTTATTTATATACTTGAAAAGATATTTGATAGAAGTTATCTGGTTGCACCACTCGACGTTTATATGAGACTGATAACGTCTTAGCAAGCCAGGCTTGTAAGGCACCACATAAAGATTATCCAAATCAACCTTGCTTTTTTTAATAGTAGAAGCGTCGTTCCTTCTTCTATAGATTGTGTAACCACTTTCATCGATAAACGTTTTCTCGTTATACTGCTTGGGAAACTTTTTCGTACACCTGTTGTTTATCGTGCAAGGCAACTTGGACGCTCATGACCACATGGACCATGCATCATGTGATCAGTTACTATCTGATACAATTTTCGATCTTCATCCTCATCAAGTATCTCGGCCGATATATATTTATCAATTTGCTCTGCGGTCTTTAGCTTATCTTCCGGATGTATAAATAGTAATATATGCGCATGTGGAAGTCCTAGTTTTTGGAACTCTACCGTGTAAACAGCTGAGAGGTAAATATTACAAAGTTAAATTTTGAATACTAACACAAAAACTGTTTGTTTTGTTGGAATAACTTCCATTAAATCAAAACAAACTTGATTAGAAAGTATTTACCTCCTTTTAGTCTGCTAAACCAACGTTTGTCTTTAAAATCCTTCATAATTGTGTATAATTTCTGTTTAAACACCCTTGTTATGGCGTCCGGACGATCTTCAGATTTCAATCCCTTTTTAGCAACAAAACATGAAATCTCTGGCCATTTTGGGTTATACGTGAATGTTATAAAAAGATCTGGGTATCCAAAGTTTTTGCACAAGGTCATCACGTCTAGATAGTTCTGCATCATATACCTTGGGCTTCATGTATATGATCCAGGCAACACAAGTTTTTTACCTCTAAAAGTAACACCCGGATCTGGAGTTGCCGCCAACTTTTCCAACTTTGAATACGTCTCACTCCTTAAATCTTTCTGCTCCCTACATATATACGACATCCTTTCAGACTCTATCATTATGTATATGTCTACAAGGAATTGTTGAAATAATCTTCACGAATTAAGTATCATTTAGTAGACATTTGATCTGTCCTGCAAGCGGTACGCAAACCACTCTCTCATAGAAACAAGGGTTTTCTTATTTTTTGATGTTAAGTCAGTAATTCCTTTGTGGTATATATTTGTACGATATCCATCTTCAGCGTACGGAAACAACAATGGATACTGGAGTGCCCGATAGGAAGGGTGAAACTCACTTATTCTTTTCTTTCCGCCACCTTGTCTCTCTAAATTAATATCCCTTTTATGTTTAGTGGAGTCAAAGTCTCCAATAATAAGAGCTGCAGCCTCTGATGCAGTTGGCAAATCATACTTTCTTCCATCTCGTTTCCTCATACCAATAAGTCTTAGCCTAACGTTAGCCTGTTTTTTCCTTGACCTAAAACGATCACCAGCCATACGAAAATTAGCTAACAAAGGGTTATACGTATCCAGCATGTCGCGTATTTCCGATGTAAGTTGGTTGTCAACATCATTCTTGGTAGAGGACGTCGATTCTCCGTTCCTGTCTGACATTACCTTATGTATCACTTACATGAAGGACTTAACGTTTATACTAAATAACATTAAAAATTATAATTAAAAGTAAAGTTGTATCATATAAATATATATTTCACAAACCGTGCAAATTTCATTCTCTTTTCAAACTCGTGGGTAGTATCATAAATGTAAAGCTGTGAAAACATTGGTGGATTTCCTTCGTTAGGAAGCAAAGAACCCATTCTATGGTAATTTTCTCTCTGTATCCTATAGCAATACGGACCACGTACAGTGTTCACTGACTTATCTTGCGTGCCACCGATAGAAGTGAAACCAAATACCGTATTGTATCGTGTTATGTTATCTAAAAAGTTTTTGCTTATAGAATTCTTTTTATTAAAAAGATTCTTCAAAAGTTTTGGTGGATTTTTAAGACGGGTAGGTAACATAACTTTTCCTCATCCACAACATAATGAAAATGCTTCTAAATTGGCGTGTGTATTAGCGACTTCACTCTCAGCATGCCATAACAATGCACCACAAGATTCACAAGCAAACGTTGGATCTCCATGATCACGATATTCTGATAGAATGAAAAACCAAAAAATTCATCATATATTATATTCTTTGATTTTGATGTGATTTTTTTGTTTGTATCGGTTAATCAACAGAAATGATTATATGAGTACCGTCACATATTCCTTCAAATATATTTTTCTGTATTGCATCTTCATCTTCTTCATCTGAATCATCAAAGTTAATTCGATGGGAGGATTTCATAGACACACTCTTGACTTTTGGTTGTTTTGTAGAGGATGTTGATGTTGTAATGAGGACGAATACTTGTAAAATAAATTACAGATATTTATGATCAAACAAATGTTATTAAGCATGACTGGCGTGCTAACACGACTTCTTGTACGATTGGTATCGATGGGCTTTTTTCCTGCATTTTTTGTACATAAATCAGTTAACTTATAAGAATATAAAACTAAAACATGTTATTTAGTGTCATTAACTAAAATTGAAATTTTTTTGTATACCTTTATCGAGAGCTGCACTTTCTCTGGTTAGTTTGGTTGCTGTAAATAAGATGAATAGTTAGTAAGAATTACATAAAAGACCGAACATACAAAAAAAATTAATGTCTAAATAGACTTTTGTATTATGTGTGGGGATATAAATCTTTTTTGGACGTCCACGTACTCTAAGTGTTATGTCTTTAGTTGTCGTATATGATTGAACTATATTTGTTACATTCGGTATAGAATCAGTTGTCGGTGTAAATTTCTGCAAGCGCACACTTCTCCTTAACGCTTCAAAGTATTTTAAAAAATAAATTATATATAACTTATATTAAGTCGATATATATATAAAAATATGTTTGGATTTTGTTGTACGTTTGATTATATTAGATGAGCATGTGCGTCCATGAGATACAGGCGTAGTTGTTAACAAACTTGGTTGTGGAGTTTTTGCAAAAAACAAACATATACAAAATATTAAACTATAACTTTTTTCAAAAAAGTGTGTTAAAATCTCATACGTGTTGATAATAGAATCTTGCGAGGTCGTCCTCTTGTTCGAGGTGTATTGTTTGCTACTCCCAAGTCTGAAACGCCACCATTGGTATCCTGTGGTGTTTTAAACTCAATTTTGCACGGTCGTGCAAGATTTAGAGGCGTACTTGTTAACAAACATGGTTGTGGAGTATCTGCAAAACACAAACAAATTAAAAATATGAAACTACTACTTTATTCAAAAAAGTTTAAAAAATGTCATGCATGTTGATAATATATTCTTGCGAGGTCGTCCTTTTGTTCGAGGTGTATTGTTTGCTACTCCCAAGTCTGAAACGCCACCATTGGTATCATGTGGTGTTTTAAACTCAATTTTGCACGGTCGTCCAAGATTTAGAGGCGAACTTGTTAACAAACTTGGTTGTGGAGTATCTGCAAAACACAAACAAATAAAAAATATGAAACTATTACTTTTTCTAAAAAGAGTTTAAAAATGTCATACGTTTTGATAATATAATCTTGCGAAGTCGTCCTCTTATTCGAGGTAACTATTTGCTACTCCCAAAGCTGAAACAACACCATTGGTATCCTGTGGTGTTTTAAACTCTAATGTGCACGGTCGTCCAAGATTTAGAGGGGTGCTTGTTAATACGCTTGTTCCTGTAGTTGCTGCAAAAATCAAAATCGTATATGAGTATTTTCATTAAAAAAAGTGAATAAAAGATTTAAGAAAAGACATACGTGTTTCCAGAGGAATATACTTGCAAGGTCTCCCTCTCTATCGAGGTTTGATGTCTGGTAGTACAGACGATGAGACAGCAACATTTGTATGTTGTGGTGTTTCAAACCATGCTTGTGTCCCTGGCGCTTTTTCCATTTGATTAGCTGATGAAACAATATATATAAATACATGTCATACAACTTACATATAAAAGATATTTAAGTATGGAAAATAATGATCAAAATTTTCATACGTACAATTGCTTTTCGGTAGTTTTTTTGGACGTCCAACTAATAGAGGTGTGCCACTTGAGACTACATTTGATGATGGAATAATTCTTTTGCTTTTAGGTGTTTCAATCAACATTGGCGTTATTTCGAGTTTCATGGAAAGTAGATTTTCTACAAATGGAATTACAGACATGAAATTACAAAACAATAGTCAAATTAAAAATTAACATTTAACTTAATAACACATTGTATCTTACTTGTTGTGGTAGGTTGTTTTGTAGTCATAAGGCTTCAGCGAGGTGTACCGTTTTATAGTATATTTGATGTCGACGCAACATTCGTAAATGAAGGTATGGCGAGTACTGGTGGCGTTGTCCTAGTAGTTCTTGTTTGTATTCTTTCTGCTATTACACTTACGGTAAAAAATATTCTTATACTTATTCGCGAAAATTAAAAAATATGACTAACCTTGTGTGTTTGAATCTTTCCGAGGCCGTCCTCTTGGTCGAAGTGATATGTCTATTAATGTTGGAACAGTCGAATCACAATTACCTTGTGTTTTTGAATGTATTCGAGGACGTCCTCTTGTTCGTAAGGCTATATCGGATGGCGGAATACATGCTGAAAATTCAGTTGGTTAAATAAATATCATATAGAATGTTGAAAATATAATTATGAGATAAATAAAATGTTGAAACTATAACTTTGCTAAGCTCTGAAAGAGGAAACCTTAAAGGCGTATGGTCTACATTGTTTGAAACTAACATGAATGTGCCTCCGTGATTTGTGTCGATATTTGATTTTCTTGGTCGAATGTTTTTTTAACAATTGTTCCACCATTGACCAATAAAGAGGTTCCATTGACATTGGCCTTTCTTTTATGATTGTTGACATAATTTTTTATGCCTAACAAATATTATAAAACTAAATCATCATACAACATCTAACAATGATGAAAATGATAATAAAAATAATAGGAATGTATATAAATGATACCTTCATTGTTATGTTTACTTTGTTGATCTTATTTCATTTATCAATATTGAGTTTGAGTTTGATTTCTTCAATGGTGATATTATGGAATACAAACAGCAATGATAAACATAAAAAGATATTCTAACTAATAATGTTAACATTTATTTTTTTAATTAATTTTAAAGAATGTCAAATGTTACCAAAAATATTTCTTATAATTAAGCTAAGTTGTTTTTATGATAATGTGATACTTTTTTATGCAAAAAACATAATAAATTATATTATTAAAGTTAAAAAAAAGAAACACTAATAAATAAGATAACTTATAGAAGTATCAGTAATCATTCAAGTGGAGAAGCGTGCTAAGCAAAAATCTTGTCAACTATCCATAACCGAACAGTAGCACATTTAATCACTTAAACTGAAAACCGGTCATCAAAAATCAAAATAATCATTCTTTGCCTATACCACTGGCTTAGCAAACTAAATAGGTACGCAACATCTTAATGTTTTTTATCATTCTAGTATTAATTTTATTCAGTATTTTATTGATACAAATACCAATGTTATATAATTTATCAATTGTAGTAGTGATCAGCATATATACAGTTATTTTATGTTGTTTCAAATAAAAAATTAGCATGATTATAGTTGATCATTTACTTGTTGTAGTTGCATGTAGGTTATCAAAACCCTAACCAAGTATATTATCGTTGTTGATCAAAAGCATTATGAAATCACTGAATAAAAATGTTCAGATTGTGGATTTGTACAATTATTAGTCAGAGTAATGGGTTTGAATAGGAAATCTTAACTTCTTGATTGTTCAAATTAGGATTTACATTTTGATTCTGCATGTATATGATACATTGGCTTTATAAACATAGCATATTATGATTATCTATAAGGTTATTGAAAAATGATAATGAAAAGCCTAAATTTGTTTTTCAAATATGTTGTAGGATGAATATTCAGTTTATTGTAGAAGCAAATGAAAGGAACCTCCAGACACAACAGGTATTGCCGAAAGCGTTTACTGACCAACTTTATATCGGATCCGGTGAGTTATACCTAATTCACAACAGAGGTACAAAACATAAAGTGCCTATAAGGAAGTGTGAACTCACATAACTATGCACTGCATTCAAAAGCATGGAGAGATTTTCAAAGTGATAGTCACTACGTAAGGATTAAGTGGTTCCATTTTGTGCGTCAAGGATTGAATGATTATTACTTGACAGCATACCATAGCAATGGTAGAGAATGCAACGGATATAACATTACGCAGGTGGGATATAGGCAGCGGAGATGTTTAGTTGTTCGGGAAAACATCATTGAAACTCCGGTTAGTAACTTATTTTTATTATCATACTGAAAACAGAATAGTTGATTAAAATATATATAGTTCTCCTGCTAATAATAAGAATGTTTTTTAACACATTGTTTTGTAGCTGCTTCCTGGTGCTTTTTTTTAAACAAATGTGGGCAACCAAATAAATGTTATGATTAGTAACGTATTGGCCAGAACTGTTAATCGACGCCGTGTAGAGCTGGTTGAAAACGATAGTTATAGACATATGTTTGTGGTTGGGGCATGGGAGGCATTATGTGTAGATCATGATATTAAAGCTGGGAGAGTTCTAGCTTTCACCAATCTTTTTAATAATGAAGTTTCACTAGTACCATTTGCACAAAACGGGTTTGCATTGCGCTTGGAACATGTTGAGAGAATGGATCTAAATGATGAAGCTCCATTCTGGCGAAGCCCTCTTGATGAAGGTATATGCATTTTAATCTTATTTGTCTGTTTAATCAAATGATCAAAATAAACTTAAAAATATATAAACTGGTTAACTTGATTCATTTTATGTGACCCTGTAGATCCTCGAATGAGACACAAATGCGAATGGCATAATCATAATGAGCAGCATGATGATGAGAACCAAACTTTCTATCAACCGTTTCTGGCATATGTAATTGATAGAAAACGTTTGGTAAGAACTTATGACTTTACCTTGGTTGAATAGATATTAATGAATAATTACGAAATTATATTTTAAATTCAGAAAATCCCTGCAAACATTGTTACTCAACACAAAATGATTCGGTTCTATAATGCCATGTTGCGACATGTGGATCTACATTTTTATGTGGATGTGGATTTGGAACTTCACAATGATGAACCCTATAGAATAAACCACATGAACATAAAGGCTGACTGGAGGAACATTATGCAACAATGTGGGTTTGAAGCTAACAAAACAGTGCGGTTCAAGAGGGTTGATTTCATTGAAGATGATGAACAGATCGTTGACGATGAAGATCCAGTGAAGATACCCTTAATCGACATGTGTTAGATGATTACTGTTGGAAATTCTGGAATGTATTTTGTGGTTGCCTGAAATGTGAAACAATTTAATTACCGTTATGTATTCTATGATCGTAATATTTGACATTAAGTTATGTAAAACTTGTTGTTTGTGTTTTGAAGACTCTGGGATAGTTTATGTTGTAATATATTTTAATTATGCCTATAGATTTGTTAATTGTTATGAATTTGTTTGTTTGTTAATTAAGTTAGTATATGTTGTTAGCAACATTTTTTATTAACCTTAATTTTGTTATTCTGATACATGCTTTTTTACAGACATGCAGGTTATTGCAGATGGTGTGTTGGACAACTATCGTGATTCAATTCCTCACCTTTAACACTTAGCAATGGAAAATGATGCTTTCCAGGTATTACTATAGTTAACAATTGTTATAAGTAATTTTATACTAATCCTATTCTACACATTATGTCCAGAAGTTTGTTTATAGTAGACATATAATTTTGTTTATGCTGAGCCTAAAAGTTATTACTACTATGGTAATCATATAGTTAGGCATTCCTAAATGAATATCCATTCCTAACTTGAAAATAAAATTACTTGAACTTATGTTGTTTAACAATTTGGGTTATAACAATAAATTACTTGTAATAATAATTTAAAACAGAACATTATCAAAAGTATGTAAATACAAAATTATGATAAATGATTATAGTATTACACAAAACTAAGTAAAAACCTAAGGTTCTCAGAAGTATATAAACACAAATTATTTAAAAAAGACTAATATCTATTGATTGATTCAAAAATAGAAAACTTAAACACAAAGGCTAAACACATAAGCCAAATTATTCTGAGCAACATCTAATTTAAACAAAATGGAACAAAAAGTAAAACTTCAAACATTTATGAAAACACAAAAACATACTGAAAGTGGAAACATGGGATGATGATGTTGCTTAACTTTGTATCTTCATCCTTTTCAGCTTCTTTCTCAAGTTTCACAGCAATAATTTCTTGTTGAACACTTGAATCATCATCCTCATCAGCTTCGATAATGTCTTCAAGCTTAACTTTTACCAAACAATGCTGACCTCCGTCTCCATCCACAACAGTTGTAGGCTTCTTAGAAGTCTGGTCAGGCTCATCATCTTCTGTGTCATATTCAAAATCGGAAAAATCAATAACAACTATACTGCGTTCAATAGTACGGGAACGTTTCTTTCCAAAACCACCACTTGATGAGCCAATGTCATCATCTGATGGTGATTCAAGTTGTAGCCTCCTTGTAAGGCTAAGATCAACATAATTGGAGGATTTGATGGGGACCGAAGGAGTTGTAATCTCATCGTCGGTATCCTGTAATGTAAAATGTATAAAAGATCAGATATATATATTAATTAGTTCTTCAAAATTTATTAATGAAGCTGTTTTTATAGTATTATACCTCATCATCACAAAAATCTTGTTTCCAAAATTTAATAATCTCTTTATCTATAGTGACTTTCTCACATCTGTAAACACGGGTCTTGTTATTGCAACTGAATTCTGAAAATTGGACCCTAAATACAACTTTTTTTCCCAATAATGCCATTAAGTTCATCAGTGAAATAATTTTCAGGATTGGAACCATGTTTTTCAGCCAATTCCCAAGCAGTTAACCCAGACATCTTGTGATTATTGCCATCAAAAACACAAATCTATGCACTACCGGTATCATCGTGCACACGAATGATAAGCTTGAAACTATTTACAAAAAAAGTGGGTATAAGTATGATTAATAAACAATATGTGCATAAAAATATACATAATGCACTACATAATCATACCGGTATGCAAATTGTTCCTTTCCCAAATGTTCACTGCACCACCAAAGTTTCTTTTTGGATTTGTTACCACGTCCAATAGCAGGACTTTTAGAATCAACAGAAAATACCTTCCTGCTACAAACTTTACATCCATGATAAGCCCACCCTTTTTCATACTGAATGTTGTGAACTTTAGCGTATACGACACACTCTCCATCCTTTAATAAAAATAAGAAAATAAACATGTTAAAAAATGACCCACAGTGGGTTGTATATTATGAAGTTATCAGAAAAGTATTACAGGGTGAGTCTCCCTAATAGTTGAAACCATTTGTTTGACAGCACCATTCATGAATTCTTCAGGTGTGATAAACTTAGCTTCATTAGCAACCAACTCAAGTTTGTGTTGCTCTGGATTATAATCTTCCCTGGATTCGTACCTAACCAATGACATCAACAGTTATTGTAATTGAAGAAGACGATAATATGACAATTATAATATTAGAACACTCTCAAACCGTTGTAGCGATTCTATATAAAATACCTTTGACGAAAAGCAATCAACTCTGGTACTTTTTTGTTAACTACCATCTTTGTACCCCACAGAAAGTTATACACAGAAGGAAGTTCTATAACGAAAACAAATATTATAAAAAACTCAAATGAAAATATTTTGTTGGTAATGGTAGTCACATATACTTACCATTGAAATATTTCACTTTTCCAAGTTGCAACATAACATCAATATGATCAAGTGACTCCAACTTGTCAACATATTCATTCCACTTTTTCGCCCATTGGTCCCAAAAAGTAAGATTAATCCTTTCTCCTTTGCGTAATTGAATATACATATGAATATATTGTAAAGGTTATCTTGTTTATAAGTATTTCTCGAAATAAATACATGAGTTAAAAAACTTACTCATCATATTTAATGACAACAGTTCGCCTTATTTTGCTTGAACCTATTGAGTTGACAAAGATCAACTCACCAATTCCAACAACTGATCCAATAACATCTGAAATACAAATAATTACTTGTTAAAAACATACAAATAACTTGAATATTGGCTAATATGTATACAATAATTTAATAAAAAATGCTAACTTCTTACCAACAGAATTATTTTCTACATACTCTTCATCTGTGTCAACAATCCTAGTAAATGGTTCACCCCTAAATCCAGATAGATTGTCATCTATCTGTTCAATTCTGGTGATATTGGTATTCCGGTAAAAAGAAAGTTTCCACTCATGTGGCAGCAATGGAGTGTTACCACCATTTTCTGTGACACCAAAGTTTGAAATCTTGTAACATGTTCCTTCTTGCAGCAATGGATCAAATCTAAACATCCATTCTTTTTTTATATAAGCCTGAATACGCATACCCTGTGTAAATATTGAAGAATCTAAGTGAAGAAACAAATTATACAAAACATGATTATAAATTAAATTAAAGAATAAAATTATATTACATGCTCATCCTACAAAATGAATTCCAAACTATATGGATTGTGTGACTCATTCAGTCTATGTGCTTTCCAGACATATAGATTCTTCCTCTTATTGTCATATTGGACAACATATGACTGATATCCTTTATAGCAGTTAAAGTTTAAGTAGGCTTCGTTGCTGAAACAGAACAATAAAAAGTGAGTCAATTTTTTAACATAGGACTGATACAACAAAAAAATGGATGATAAGCAAAATTTAAATATTGATGATTGACCAGGTGTGTTTTTCTTTTGTGTAGGTGCCTTGCTTTTCATCTGCTTGGTTTTGGGCATCTTAAATTGAGATTTTGGCTCCTCCTAGTACTGCATTTTTTATTTCGTCATTGGAGATTGAACTGTTATGCTATGCTTTTAAGTAAAAGAGATGGTTATTTGCTCTTCCAGTGGTTGATGTTATATATAGTGTCACTTCCATGTTTCTATACATGGAAGAAATCATGATATTAAAAGAAACAGTTACAAACATAATATGGTAATTTATGAATGTGCTAATTATGAGTTGGCAATTAAGTTATATATGGTAATTATTCATGGCCATATAATTCTTCTTAAAATTTTGAATTTTGAATGCACTAGAATATTGTGTTGGCGCAAAAAACATTCCAAATTTAAATATGTGCATTTATTTTAGGATTAAAACAAATATAATAATTGCCATAATTAGTTCTAAAACTTAATTAATATTTGAAATTAGTCAAAAATGTTTGTAGAGATTAAATACTTGCCTAATTTAATAAACCCAAAGTTTTAAATTTAATCTGAATGTGGATAAAAATCATAGTATGGTTAATAGTCTTTATTGCCTTTGTTTTAGAAGGTCTAACACAAAAATAAGAATTGGCATAGTGGTAAACATGTTGTGTTTCTGCCTGACATACCCGGGTTCGAATCCCATTGCTGCCATCTTTTTAAAAAATGTTCCATGTTCATGTTGATGTGGCACACGCAGTGGGATAATATGGCACACGCAGTGGGATGATGTGGCACACGAATTGTGCTGATGTGGCAGGATGATGTTTGTGTGGAGTGCCATGTCACATTAATCCTTGCCACCTCATATTAATTGTGCTTAGGTGGATTAATGAGGTGGATGTGTGAGCATGACATGGCATTAATTTATCCTTATATATAGAGAGTAAGATTACTTCAATATTTTAACTCGTTGACCACCCGTCTCTAATACCATAATAAGGATCGATCACAAAATTGAAGTACTAATGAGACCATACATTGAAAATTAGTCACTACATAAATTTATTCATTTATTCAACATATGAACTTTATATATCATAATCTACTCATCACACTTATGGCAATAATACTATAACATACATATTCTCATTCACTTAGACTTTAATCGATTTAGCCATAAGTTGGCATTTATAAAAATTTCCAATCCTACACTTAACATTATCAATAACTGTTGCAACTTACAGATCTATTAATTCATTTAGAGTAAATTACACCGTTCGTCCTTATGGTTTGCGTTGACCGACGTCGTTCGTCCCTTGACAAAAAATTGCACCGTTCAGCCTTAACTTTGAAACCTTTTCCACCGTTTGTCCCTCGCTTTAACTGGCCCCACAAATTAATGTTAAGTCAATTTTCCAGAGAGGCAAATTCGTCCGTTCACTTTCTTACTCCACCCTTCCTTTCATGTTCTTTCTTTCTTCTTCATAATCATCATCTTCATCTTCTTCACACATTAACTTCACCTCCATCTTTACCCATGACATGTTTAGTGGGTGATTATGTTATTCCGTGGGTAATTACTCCCAGATTTTTGTGCCATACCACAAAACATACATACATAAAAATGTGGGTAATCCACAGGTAAATATTTACAAATATTGTGAGTAAATATTTTTTATCTCGATCTATCTGTCATAATTTATCCATGATTTCAGTATAGATAACATATTTCTAACAAAGCATTTCATATGAACATAGTAATATAAGATCACAAACAAAAGTAAATTAAATTAAATTCAATTACTATCAAATCAAAACTACACTGCATAGCATAATGTGATTCACCCAATTTTTATTTTATGAACATAAAATAAAAAATACATAACTATAACTTTACAACTAGTTAGTTCCAATTCAAAGTTGTATAGATGCATAAATAGCATAGCTATTCACATTAGTCTTGTTGCATGCTATTCCCCGTATCTTTCATATCCATGTTAGACAATCCATCAGCTGTCATAACTTTCTTTTTAATCTTGGAATCTTCATAGCCCCTACTAGTCAACTTTTCCTTCTCGATCGGTGGACTACCCTCGTTGACTTTGAATCCAAATTTGAATTAGTTTGACCTTCTCTCATTGGTCGAGCCTTCAATTTCCATGTTCACTACCCGGTTACCGTCATCATCTTTGTTACCGTTTTTCGTCGGCCGATGGCCGTCATCACTTTCGACTTCGTCTTCATCTTCTTCGTTTTTATCATCCTGGAACATACCATGATTCATGGCCACAGAACTGTTTTCCCCACCACCTTCTTGCTCGTTGCTTGTTTTCTGATCCACATAAATCTCAATCACATCATTGATATCATCAAGCACAACAACCTTAAATGTCCTCTTCTTCACTTAAATGGACTACTTCTCGAATTAACTCAGATGATATCGTATAAATCATAACTTTACCAAGAGTGACTGACTGGTTACCTGCTAAACAACAATTACTTGTGTCCATTATTGTCCTATGCATCGCCGCTTCGTTCCTTTACTAAATTCTCATAAAGAAAAAAATTACTCCGTAGGCGAAGAAGTAAGGTGCAAGGTGCGTTTTCCAGCTTGATTGCAGTTGAAGGATTCGATATTTTTCGTAAATGAGCAGTTGAAGGATTCGATATTTTCAAGGTGGGTGGATGTGGTTATAATAATCAGTTTTTATGGTAGGTGGATCTTAATATGATGATAAGTTCTTCAAGGTAGGTAGATCATTATTTATAATTTAGTGAAAAGACAACTTTGCCCCTGTGGAAAAATGACTTAACATTTGTTTGTGCGGTCAGTTAAAGCGAGGGACAAACAGCAAAAAAGGTTTTAAAGTTAAGGCTGAACGGTGCATTTTTTTTGGTCAAAGGACGAACAACGTCAGTCAACACAAACCATAAGGACGAACGGTGCAATTTACTCATTCATTTATTTCGTATATTCTATAACATATCATACTGTGACAACCCCGGTTTTTGAGGTTCGTCACTTAGTCTTATTTTTGGGGGGTTTTGTGTGACTATGTGTTTTATGTGATTTATGTGTTTATATGTGTGATTTTTGGGATGAGAATGGACGAAATGAGGTACATGATTTGTAAATCTTGGTACGTGTTGGAAATGAAATCAAATGAAATGAGTTCAGAAATGAATTGCGGGAAAGTTCGGATATCATTTTTACAAGGCCTCGTGTACGTATCGTATGTTGTATGTATGTATTAAGTATAGATTATATGTTTAGGATAAGTTTTAGAGGTACTTCCCATAATTATAAACTTTTGGAAATGACGGTTAGTTCGGAAATCGCGTAGAAAGTCGAAAAATCAACGTAAGGTTTTCGGGTTTTGGTCCGGAAGTAACCCGAATGTGAGTTTTAGTTTAAGAATGATATAATTTATAAAATAAGGTTAAAACCCATATTCTTAGGTGCTTTGGGCTTGGTTTGGGCAGCCAAAAGAAAAGGAAGGAAGAAAATAACCAAAAAGCCCAAAAACAAATCCAATGGACATGTAATGGGATTAAGGGGGCTTTAGGAATTAACCAAACCTACCCCATAACCAAAACAACCATATTTTCACCCCCATAACATCTCATAGTCGAATTTTAACAATGGTGACCAATTAGAGTTTCAAAGATAAAGATCTTCCATTATTTTTTAAGGTAAAATCTTCAATCCCTTTTTAATTAAATTGTTTTTATGCATTTATAAATCAATACATGATAGATATATGATTATGTCTAAATTAAAATATGATTTTTAATGATATATTAATGATTAGATTATTTAGGGTTTATAATTAAACAAGTTATGGGTAATTAATTAGACTAATTATGTTAAATTCGTTTTTTAAAAAGTGGGCAGAATTTTAGGTCAATTATTTTGATCATATCTAGAGTTCTACAAACTCTTATTTTGGTATCCAAGTATCCCTGGAAAGGTAATTGAGTTGGATTTCAAATCCAAGAAACGAGAACTAAATTGGAGGTCGGGAAGTAGGTCAAAAGCAGGTTACAATAGTCGGAGGTCAAAACAGTTTTGAAATCAGCGGGTTTTCAATTAATGTTTTAAGATGGTTAGGGTACTTAGGAGTACAATTAGACTTTAAAACAAACATGAGAGTTAGTTTATATTTTATATAGGATATCGAGAGGAGGGCTAAGCAAATGGGTTAGGGTAAGACCCCCTGATCATAACAAACTTTTTATATGTTCAATAAGTAAAATCTGGATAGACAGAAGTATATATATATATATATATATATATATATATATATATATATATATATATATATATATATATATATATATATATATATATATATATATATATATATATATATATATATATATATATATATATATATATATATATATATATATATATATATATATATATATATATATATATATATATATATATATATATATATATATATATATATATATATATATATATATATAGGGGAGAGATCAAATAAAAAGATTTTTTTTTGTGAGAAGGATAAGAAGGATTTTCAGCCATTGATTTAAAATCAATGGATGAGATTAAATCAAAATCCTAACAAACTAACAAACTAACTAACTAACTAACTAACTAACCATCTAAACGTGTTTTTTTAAAGTTCTTCAAAAATTATGAAAAAATTCCAGTAGATCGGGTATGTTGGTGCAAAAAACTTTTGTGAAAAAAGTTTTTTAATTTGAAGTTTTTTACGCTTTTTTAATGCACAAAAACGGAATTTTGATGCACAAAAACGTTTTCTTTTACGTTTTTTAGGTTTTTTGTGCATCAAGAATTCATTTTTATGCCCAACTTCTTTTGACTTTTTGCTTTAAAATGTGATTCCGCATCAAACTATAATAAATTGGAAAATTTTTGAATGAAAAAATTTTGTACACCAAAATTCACGTGTTTGTGCATCAAATTTTGTTTTTTGTGCATCAGAAAAACGTAAAAAACTCAAAATTAAAAAACGTTTATTCACATTTTTTTAGGCACCAACAAATTCGACCATTTGGAATTTTTTCAGAATTTTTTGAAGACTTTTTTAAAATCGTGTTTTGGTGGTTAGTTAGTTAGTTAGTTAGTTAGTTAGGAATATGGATTGATCTTATCCACTGATTTTAAATGATTGGCTAAAAATCCTTCTTATCCTTCCCACCAAAAAAAGTCTTTTTATTTTAACTCTCCCCTATATATATATATATATATATATATATATATATATATATATATATATATATATATATATATATATATATATATATTTATATATATATATATATATATATATATATATATATATATATATATATATATATATATATATATATATATATATATATATATATATATATATATATATATATATATATATATATATATATATATATATATATATATATATATATATATATATATATATATATATATATATATATATATATATATAAATATATATATATATATATATATGTATATATATATATATGTATCTATATATATATGTATATATATATATATATATATATATATATATATATATATATATATATATATATATATATATATATATATATATATATATATATATATATTTATATATACATATATATATATAGATATATATATATATATATATATATATCGAGGCCTTAACAGTAGCTTTAAGGTTGGGGCGAAAGGTGAGAGTTAGCTAACACACGTAAGGGCATAGGATTTCCTTTACAGAAAGTGTGAATTTGGTTAGGTGGGCTTTTGTTTCATAGTATGGGGTATAAAAATCGGGACTGTTTGGGATAAAATGTGAATGGGATAGGTTATGAACTTAACCAAGTTAAGGGCTTATTAGAGAGGTGTAATGGGATGCTTATAACATACTAATAAGATTTAAATTAGGAATAGGTATTAGATATCCATCATATATTGATGAGCCATTTTAGTATTTGGTTCATGTCTTGATTGTGTGCCTTTGTGTGTTTAGCATTTTGCTAGTGCACGGATTTTTGGAGAAGCTCAATCAGGTGAGTTTCATAGTGTGACAATCCGTCAATTTATGGTCGATATTTTATTCTCAATATTTATATGAAAACATTTTTTTAATGTTATAATATGAACTCACTTATTTTTGGGAAGAAATTTGGATTTACGTCTTGAAGTAGCATCGACTACGTCTAAACCGGAGGATTCTACGTTACGTGCTTATGTTTACATACACCGTTTTGGTGACACTCCGACATTTCTCCGCGAATATTATTTTGGGATTTTAAATTTGTGTTGGTTCATAAACTCACAAATTTACGAGAAGAGATTAGGACTTACGATTATAATTTAACGTCCTTTACGACTAAACCGGAAACCTTAGGATTACGTATTTACGTTTTCGAACTCCGTTTTTGATGAGACAATTTATATTAGATTTATTTTGTGCCGTTGATTTATAATTTATAAAAACGTTTTTCGTAAAACGACCCGAGCGCACGCAAATCAAGGAAACTAGAATCGAGAAATACCCGTAAATTAGTGGGATGAGACAAAACAAGTTTTGCCCCACCCCACTAATATGGGATGACAACATCTATCTACAACACCCTTAGGTGTCAACTTGTAAACAACAAGTAGTACACTTGTTAACTTAAGCTTACAAAGTAAGCTACTCTTACACCAAAACCACAAAACCACTCACTCCAAAACTATTTCTCCATTTACATACATGAAAAATACTCATACTCTCCTCCCTCTCTCTCTAAATTCGTACCATATCACCCCTAAACACCCTCATTTGATCAAATTTAACCATGAAATCATATGTTATTCACACATATGATGAAGCCCTTTTCAAGCTCTATTGATTGGTGGTGATTTTAACATCCAAGGAGAAGATTTGGTGATGTCCAAGGGCTGATTTCTACAAGAACTTTACAAATATTGGTGGTCTTTAAAGTTGATGTTGATCTATCACAAGTTCTTCCATCAAAATCCAAGCCTTGATCATAAACTACACAACCTTGGTGGTATAGAGATTGTTCTTCCTATCCTCTTGTTATTTTGATTATGTAATCTTGTATTTTCTTTATTTATGTATATGTATATGATGATGAATGATGATTAAAAATATTATGTGGGGATTTGGTGTTGATAGATTTGGTAAACATGGGTAAAAAGATGGAAAAACCACATGTAAAAATGATTAAATCTTGCTTAATAAGATGGATGTATAAAAACAGTAAGTAACCAAATGATAAACTGATAAAATGGTAAAGTGGAATCAATATACAGTAAGTATTAGGTTTTATACACATGTGAGAGTTGGCCATGTAATGGAATCATAAAAATGAGTGAGATATGATCAAAACAAGTTTAGAATGCAAATCTGCCTACACTGTTTTGGACGAATTTATTAAAATATTTAGAGGTTGATTAATCAGTAGCTATAAAGGAATAAAATGAAGCACATATCATGTAGTTTCTGTGATAAAAATTTGAGGTTCTATCTCCATATAGAACTCTAGATATGGACATTTTAGTGGATTGAAAATTTAGGACAGATTTGGTGAAATAAATAGTATATAATATAAGCACTCAAAATTTTGTATTTATAAAATATACATATATAAAACCCACTAGTTGATAATAATTATAAATAAAGAGGTATATATATATTGATATTAAAATAGGACATGTTATATAAATTACAAGTATAAATGTTTTTCCAAGTTATAAAACTCTATACTAAGTTTTACGTCTTTTCGGCTACCGAAAGATTAACGTTTTTGTCAAATAAAACTTAGACGGTCGGACCCATCTAATTTAAACTTTTATAAACTCACATACTGATATATATGAACTTATATAACAAGTAAAAACCGATAAAACCCGAACTATATAACATACGGACATTTACGGGCTAAGTTAGCATTATTGGACTATTAATCCAACGAAATGGGCTAAACACTTATAAATTTACTTATTGGGCTTAACCCACTTGGGCCCAATATGTAAAGTATAATACTGATAATAAAAGTATAAAATGGATTAATACAAGTTAATGGACTTATAATAGGCTTATTGGACCTAAAACATGTAAATAAGTAAAACTAGTAAATTAGTATAAAAGTTATCAACACATAAACACTATAATGAATGGTAAAGATGTATAAACCCACTTGATCATCATCATATTTATAAAATCATCATATGTATACATAATTGTTATTTTTATAAAGTCAGTGGATAAAAGTCTAAGACGAGTATTATTTGTCTGGGTTTCCGTGATTGAAGCACGTACCGTACATTCGAATTGCCGATAACCCACTTTCCCACATCAACGTGAGTTCATAGCCTCGCACTCTTTTAAATGTTTTTATGAAATGTTTTATAAACCCGTGAGGGAGATAACGTGTTAGTTTTACTAAAATAGGACACCAGTTGTCCCGGTTGTTTGTTTATTGATTTGGATCCGAATGATTGTATGACCCGATGAATGATTATATGACCCGATGTATGAGATAAAATGGATTACTAAAGTTAGGTTATGTCACTAAAAGTCCCATTAGCATGAATTGTGAACTACTGGGATTTGGTAGAAGCTTATGCATATAATAGTACTATTTGGGGACGATCACCCCAGTTCGCGCCTTGACGGTTGATCCCCGTCGTGACACATTGATTGGTAAGCAAATTTATGTATGAGAAGATTTACAAAAGCGTGATTAATGTGATGTCATGCTAATTTAGATGGGAAAATGAGTTTCGGGTTAGCTACCCGTTGTTTGTTGTAGTAAGGTAACAATGTCATGCGGCTTATAATAATCCAAATAACGAAATACTACTATACGCACCGAATTACGATATATTGCCTGACTAGAAATACGAGGTCTTATTATTGATTTTATGTTCGTGTTTTGGTTTTACATAACCATATTCATATAACGGTTTTTATTTAACTTTATACAACGTTATAAAACGTATTGTATGATGTTTTTACGACTTTGGTTCGTATAATGATTTTGAAGGCGAAAGCCTATATTATGATTTTTGATAAGGATTTGTATAAAATGACTTTGGCTATTTTATTGCCTATTACAAAGATTTGTACAAAATGATTTTCGGTAATAATTATATACCGATGATATATTGATGGTTTATTAAACTCTATGAATTCACTCGGCATTTTCGCTGACCTTTTATTTTAACATGTTTTATCTCATGTACTTGAAGGTAATTCTCAGGAAGACAACAAGATATCATGGCCCGCACTTAAATAATAATTTCCATTCGAATGTTTTGTAAAACTTGTATGAAATATTATGACTTGGGACCTATGTAAATCTGATATTTATGAATGGAAATGCTTTATTATTAAACGACGCGATTTTTAAGTGTTGTCTATGATGTGAGTAATGTGCTATCCCGTAACACCAACGAGTCTTCCGCTGTATTGAATTGTGTAAATTTGGGGGTGTTACAGTTTGGTACCAAATCTCTCGTTATAGAGAACGAAAGATTTTTAAAACCAAGGTTTTGAATAAAACATTTCAAAATCTTTTAACTATAAACATTTTTCACAAAATGTCTAAAAATCTTTTGACTATAACGGTGCCGAAGAATTCCCGAGTTACCGACAAGGCCAGACTGAGAAGTGTTATTTTAATATATATATAACTTGGATTTTATATATATATATATATATATATATATATATATATATATATATATATATATATATATATATATATATATATATATATATATATGTGTGTGATGTAATTTTATTACATGATTGTTCGATGATTATTTTGATATTTATACGAGGTATTTATACGACGTAGATTGTCACAAGGAACCCTAAATCCCCTAGTAAATTAATCGAAGCTATTCTCGTAGGAATTCTAGCTATCCTAGATCTAAACCAAGTTGTGGATATTTATGATCCCAACAAATGATTGATATTCGTAGAAATGTTGATATTAGTTGATTGTGATATTAAAGAAGAATTGGCGAGATTAAATCCGATATCGATGTCATGATGATCTTTCCTTATAGAGTGGAGTTTGACAAAACGTTACCACCTGGAAAGGTGTCATCTGATTCGTTGTCACCCAATTCTTAAATTTGAGAATCGAAAGGGTGAATGTTGCACTTGAGGCTGTCAATGGAACAATTACCCAAAAGCCTCATGCCACTAGTACCTTTCCGAGAAGTCTAACTGAATGTGTGAGTCATTTAATACTAGTGACTCATTTGATAACTATTGATAAAGGAGCTATAGGATTGGAAATTAAGTGTTGTTCATATCGAGCTTTTATTGCCCTTTTAAGGTTTAAAAATAAAGTTGAAGTATTGGGAAATGAGGTAGGATATCGAATTGAGTATAAAATTGGTTGAAACTTGAATAAAGTAAAATTTAACTTGCATGGAATAAGAAATTGTTAAGAGGAAGTCGTTAAGTTCTATGATTGAATTATAAGGTTTTAAATGACTGTTGATTCGTGTTAAGGGTTGTTCCTAGGCCATTGTCCAATGACGAGGATGCCCAGTGTCCAATAAATAAATTGAAGAAATCTTCTTCTGAATTGGGACCGATGGGTCTTCCGGGACAGGTGGGATACCTAATGACTCTTGTAGATTAGTATTCATTGTGGTATCTTTTAAAAATAATCCCTAACTTAACTGAGACATCAGTTGGTAGGATGAGTTCTTGGAATTGTATGACACAGTGACACGTAATGTGTTACGGTACAATTTTGACTTGTTTGTGATTAATGAAAAGACTACCTTTGATTGCTAAATTCTACATGTATCGATGATATCTATCTTTTCTTGCTTCTTCCTAATGCTCACATTAGTGATGCAACCATTGAACAAGTACTCATCTCGAATTGAGTTACGTTGTGGATTATTCTTTTTGAGTGCCATCGAGGTCATGCACCTCATGATTAATTGGCTAACCTCATTTCCTATTATATTGTGGTTAGTTCTTGGTAAACAACTTTTCATCACTCTTTTGCAGATCACTCATTGTTTTTGTAAGATAAAACAGTATCCTTTGAGAAAATTGAATTTTCATCACTATAAGGATTATTCATAGTGAGATATATAAGTAATCGTTATCGAAATGAAGTTGTTTATAAAACACCTTGGAACACTTAATTGTTTTCATAACAAAGAAAATCTTTGTAAATTTATTTCTGATTCTTATTTAAGAATTAAGCATGAAAATGTTTTTATTATAAACATGATGATAAAATTTTGACGAACTGAGTATTGCATCGTTAATCTTGAAATTGTATATAGTTGCGCGCCTACATACAATTTGGAATGGACCATGCAAGGCTGATTAGTAGTCACCATAAAACTAATGAATAAACACTAAATTTTCTTTGAAGATTGTGAAAGATTAAATTTTATGAGATCTGCAAGAAGTGAAAAATAGGGACATAGTGTTAGGGACACCTACATATGTGCCTGTTGCATCTATTCTTCTGAGTCGAATTTACTCATCTATGGAAATTCTCTTATTTGATAATTGAAAATTCTTTCTTGTCCAATTCTCCCGTAGTGAGATTCTTAGGAAAAGTATCTGATTACTGAGTGTTGATACCCGACTGGATGTATCGACGTTCCTATCATTTCTTTTGATTTGATTTCATTTGAATGACCTGGGTAACGATCCGAGGATATTTCGAATGCGTACTCAAATTATGAAAACATGGGATATATTCATATTCGTTAAATGTTTTCGTCTGTATCTGATTTGAAATTCTCTCGCGTAGATTATGCGTTAACCTTACTCTTTTAAGGTTAGTTATGTCTCCTAATATCCTTGAATTTGTGAAGGATTATGAGTTATTATTAGTCTTTTGAGAAGTTCACATCTTATCAACGGTGACGAAACTGGAAAGTTCATAATGCCTGTAGAATGGATTGATTAATTACGACATGACGACATTGTCTTAATTGATGGGAACTCGAGTAGAATTCCCCTAAATGATAAGATATTGATTATCAAAAGTGATCTAAATAATTCTTGATGGATGACCATATCCTGCATTTAGACTTGAAATTATACCATGAATGGTTGTGAATTAGTCATAGATATTATAATCTAGAAAGAACTTAAAGAAAATTTATTAAAAGATGTTTCCGTTATCTGAAACTTTAGGAGGTATTTGTTGGTGAATTACCTAGACTTTCGCCATTAAGACAAGTTGAATTTGGTATTGATTATATTCCCGGTGTTGCACCCGTGGCATGTGCACTGTACATCAGCACCATCTGAATTAAAGGAATTACCGTACAACTGAGAGAGTTGTCGGATAAAGCTTTTATTCTACCAAGCTCGTCATCATGAAGAGCTATGGTGTTATTATTTCTTATATTTATTGATTACCGTGAACTAGGTAAATTGACGATTAAAAATCTATATCCACTACCCAAGATGATAGATTTGTTCGATCATTTACAAGGTTCTAGCGTATATTCGGAAATTTGATCCTCGGCATGGTTATCATCAACTTCGCGTCCGCGAAAAAGATTATCTATTCCAATCACTACATCCAGAACTTGTAATGAACATTATGAGTTTCATGTTATGTCGTTTGGATTGACCAATACACATGTAGCATCCATAAATTTGGTGAATCATGTGTGTAGGCTGTAATTTGATAAATTCATGCTTGTGATCATTAAGGACCATCTGTTTGTTTATAAGAATAAGAAGGAGTTAATAATCATTTATAGACTGTCTTGAATTGGCCGAGTAGTGAAAACCTATACCTTAATTATTTAACATGTGATTTAAGGCTTAATCCTTTACATGATTTGACCGTGTAATTAATAAGATAATGGGATCTATATTTACTTTTCAAAGATTAGAGCCATTAAGGCTGGGGTTATACCAAAAAGGAGGTGCAAATATGTTTTTGACAAATGTTTTAAACAAAGGATTTTTAAGAAATTATTCCCTTATACACAAATCATTTAACTAAACTCCTGTTTAGGGGTAAATGTTTGTGTATACCTCAAGAAAACCTAAGAGGGATGAGGAAACCATTTAAACCATAACTTGAAATTTGAAACGACAATTTTGCTTTTCAACAAAGAAATTTTTTGACCAAAGTATAAACAAAGATTTTTCGAACATTTACGGATCTTATTAATTATTTTAATTATTTTCTATAAATCAACAAAAATCTTGTTAATTAAATTCAAACTCATTTTGAAACATTTTTCTGTAATTGGTCGAACTAAGAAATTTAAAAATTTTAGGTTTACGTTTCATAAAAATTAAATATTTATTATTTACTTAGTTGTAATGATTATCGATGCTTTAGACGTAAGATTGAGTAAAACGGATAAAAATGATAGTTGAGAAGAAACTAAAACTTAGAAAATATGAAGAAAGAAATTCGGAGTGAATTGCGGTCATGATATTTATTCCATCTAGGAAAGTGAACGTAATTACTGACACATTATATAGGAAGGATAAAGAATCAATTAGGATGAGTTTCTTAATAATGACTGTGCAAAATAAATTGCCGAATAATATAAAAATAAACGATGTTTGTAAAAAGGGGTTCGCGGCTAATGTGAACCATCAGAATTGAGAAGCCGATGGCGTTGAATGTTTTAAAGGCTGTTTGTGGTTCCCTGAATATAGAGGATTTTGATATTTAGTCATATTGAAATCTTGTAAGTATAAGTATTCCATTCTTGTCATTTCTGAGTAAATGTATCTTTATCTAAAGAAGTTGTACTAATGGCAAATTATGAAGGCAGACATTGCCTCATACATTAGTAAACGTCTAGCTATTGCAAAGGTCATCATCTGAATTTGATTCGATTTGGGTCATCGTCGACAGACTGACCAAATCTGCTAATATCATTCCTGTTAATGATAGATTCTTGAGGAAGAAATTGACTCTTTTGTATTTAAAGGAGTTGTGTAAACATGGTGTGCCTGTATCGATCATCTCTATCAAGATCCTCGCTTCGCAGCGAATTTCTTGAGATTTGCTCAGAAGTAATTGAGAACGAATCTTGATGAGAGTATTTTGTACCACCCCAATCGAAGGGACGAGGCAAAGTAACGATACAAAATACTATAAGTGTTGTTTTATGTTTGAATGATTGACCTTTGGTAATAGACCGTATAATCGTTTTCCTTTGAAGAGATTATCATTGATAATTATCGTATTAGGATCAAGATCGAATCTTGTGAGGATATATATTAGAGCATCTGTAAGCAGGATTTGGGATGAAGACACCCGACATACACCCATTGTGAGTTGGACATGTCTTTTAGGTTTAAGGTTTCCTATGATGGCGAACCTAACCTTACAAATACTCGACCCGCGAGACCTGAAATGATTGTTGAAATTAGGATCTGATTATTGACTGTCGGTAGTGGGCAGGAGGTTATGTGAATATGAAATGCAGATCTTGAAGTGCCAGATGGGTAGCGAAGTTATGCCAAAAAATTTAACCATAGAAAAATGAATTGATGATCTGAAAGATCATAGGATATAAGTCCCGTTGTATGGGACCATTGAGATGATGTAAAAAGTTGGTTTGAAAGGCATATAAGCTGGATCTACCCTAGGACTTCAAGAGCTGCGTGAATTATGATTCGTATATCGAACTTGATGGAATATCTATCAAGTGAGAATCTGATTGTTTCTTAGTAAAGTTTAGATCGGCGAAAAATTGCATTCATCAAAAACCCGTGAAAATCATGGATAGAGAAAGTAAGTCAACATTAAGCCTGATCTTATTCCCATAGTTATGTTTGATGAAACTCGCATATTGTAAAGGATTACACTTGTGAGAAAAGACCGAATGTGGAGGAAATACCCACATGGCTTTAACTCTATAAGAAGTGAGTAGTAAGATAAAATGATCTTTGAGGACAAAGATCCTGTTTAGGGGTAAATGCTGTGACAATCCGTCAATTTATGGTCGATATTTTATTCTCAATATTTATATGAAAACATTTTTTTAATGTTATAATATGAACTCACTTATTTTTGGGAAGAAATTTGGATTTACGTCTTGAAGTAGCATCGACTACGTCTAAACCGGAGGATTCTACGTTACGTGCTTATGTTTACATACACTATTTTAGTGACACTCCGACATTTCTCCGCGAATATTATTTTGGGATTTTAAATTTGTGTTGGTTCATAAACTCACAAATTTACGAGAAGAGATTAGGACTTATGATTACAATTTAACGTCCTTTACGACTAAACCGAAAACCTTAGGATTACGTATTTATGTTTTCGAACTCCGTTTTTGATGAGACAATTTTTATTAGATTCATTTTGTGCCGTTGATTCATAATTTATAAAAACGTTTTTCGTAAAACGACCAGAGCGCACGCAAATCGAGGAAACTAGAATCGAGAAATACCCATAAATTAGTGGGATGAGACAAAACAAGTTTTGCCCCACCCCACTAATATGGGACGGCAACATCTATCCACAACACCCTTAGGTGTCAACTTGTAAACAACAAGTAGTACACTTGTTAACTTAAGCTTATAAAGTAAGCTACTCTTACACCAAAACCACAAAACCACTCATTCCAAAACCATTTCTCTATTTACATACATGCAAACTACTCATACTCTCCTCCCTCTCTCTCTAAATTCGTCCCATATCACCCCTAAACACCCTCATTTGATCAAATTTAACCATGAAATCATATGTTATTCACACATATGATGAAGCCCTTTTCAAGCTCTATTGATTGGTGGTGATTTTAACATCCAAGGAGAAGATTTGGTGATGTCCAAGGGCTGATTTCTACAAGAAGTTTACAAAGATTGGTGGTCTTTAAAGTTGGTGTTGATCTATCACAAGTTCTTCCATCAAAATCCAAGCCTTGATCATAAACTACACAACCTTGGTGGTATAGAGATTGTTCTTCCTATCCTCTTGTTATTTTGATTATGTAATCTTGTATTTTCTTTATTTATGTATATGTATATGATGATGAATGATGATTAAAAATATTATGTGGGGATTTGGTGTTGATAGATTTGATAAACATGGGTAAAAAGATGGAAAAACCACATGTAAAAATGGTTAAATCTTGCTTAATAAGATGGATGTATAAAAACAGTAAGTAACCAAATGATAAACTGATAAAATGGTAAAGTGGAATCAATATACATTAATTATTAGGTGTTATACACATGTGAGAGTTTTCCATACAATGAAATCATAAAAATGAGTGAGATATGATCAAAACAAGTTTAGAATGCAAATCTGCCTACACTGTTTTGGACGAATTTATTAGAGGTTGATTCATCAGTAGCTATAAAGGAATAAAAAGAAGCACATATCATGTATTTTCTGTGATAAAAATTTGAGGTTCTATCTCCATATAGAACTCTAGATATGGACATTTTAGTGGATTGAAAATTTAGGACAGATTTGGTAAAATAAATAGTATATAATATAAGCACTCAAAATTTTGTATTTATAAAATATACATATATAAAACCCACTAGTTGATAATAATTATAAATAAAGAGGTATATATATATATTGATATTAAAATAGGACATGTTATACAAATTACAAGTATAAATATTTTTCCAAGTTATAAAACTCTATACTAAGTTTTACGTCTTTTTGGCTAAAACCGAAAGATTAACGTTTTTGTCAAATAAAACTTAGACGATCGGACCCATCTAATGTAAACTTTTATAAACTCGCATACTGATATATGAACTTATATAACAAGTAAAAACCGATAAAACCCGAACTATATAACATACGGACATTTATGGGCTAAGTTAGCATTATTGGACTATTAATCCAACGAATGGGCTAAACACTTATAAATTTACTTATTGGGCTTAACCCACTTGGGCCCAACATGTAAAGTATAATACTGATAATAAAAGTATAAAATGGATTAATACAAGTTAATGGACTTATAATAGGCTTATTGGACCTAAAACATGTAAATAGGTAAAACTAGTAAATTAGTATAAAAGTTATCAACACATAAACACTATAATGAATGGTAAAGATGTATAAACCCACTTGATCATCATCATATTTATAAAATCATCATATGTATACATAATTGTTATTTTTATAAAGTCATTGGACAAAAGTCTAAGACGAGTATTATTTGTCTAGGTTTCCGTGATTGAAGCACGTATCGTACATCCGAATTGCCGATAACCCGCTTTCCCACATCAACGTGAGTTCATAGCCTCGCACTATTTTAAATGTTTTTATGAAATGTTTTATAAACCCGCGAGGGAGATAACGTGTTAGTTTTACTAAAATAGGACACCAGTTGTCCCGATTGTTTGTTTATTGATTTGGACCCGAATGATTGTATGACCCGATGAATGATTATATGACCCGATGTATGAGATAAAATGGATTATTAAAGTTTGGTTATGTCACTAAAAGTCCCATTAGCATGAATTGTGAACTACCGAGATTTGGTAGACGCTTATGCATATAATAGTACTATTTGGGGACGATCACCCCAGTTCGCGACTTGACGGTTGATCCTCGTCGTGCCACATTGATTGGTAACCGAATTTATGTATGAGAAGATTTACACAAGAGTGATTATTATGACGACACGCTAATTTAGATGGGCAAATGAGTTTCGGGTTAGCTACCCGTTGTTTGTTGTAGTAAGGTAACAATGTCATGCGGCTTATAATAATCCAAATAACGAAATACTACTATACGCACCGAATTACGATATATTGCCTGACTAGCAATACGAGGTCTTATTATTTATTTTATGTTCGTGTTTTGGTTTTACATAACCATATTCATATAACGGTTTTTATTTAACTTTATACAACGTTATAAAACGTATTGTATGATGTTTTTACGACTTTGGTTCGTATAATGATTTTGAAGGCGAAAGCCTATATTATGATTTTTGATAAGGATTTGTATAAAATGACTTTGTCTATTTTATGGCCTATTACAAAGATTTGTACAAAATGATTTTCGGTAATAATTATATACCGATGATATATTGATGGTTTATTAAACTCTATGAATTCACTCGGCGTTTTCGCTGACCTTTTCTTTTAACATGTTTTATCTCTGGTACTTGAAGGTAATTCTCGGGAAGACAACAAGAATTCATGGCCCGCACTTAAATAATAATTTCCATTCGAATGTTTTGTAAAACTTGTATGAAATATTATGACTTGGGACCTATGTAAATCTGATATTTATGAATGGAAATGCTTTATTATTAAACGACGCGATTTTTAAGCGTTGTCTATGATGTGAGTAATGTGCTATCCCGTAACACCAACGAGTCTTCCACTGTATTGAATTGTGTAAATTTGGTGGTGTTACACATAGTCCCATGTTCTTGAGTTATAAATGTTTTTGATTTCTAGATGGGATGGAAGAGACACTGGTGCTGTTTTTAACTAATGATGTGAAGGTTTTTATGATTTGTGATGGACTTGTGTGTGTACATATGTGATTAACTACTATATGATTCTTGATTTGTTTTTGGGTTTTGGCTTGGTACCAAGGGATATTGACAAGGCGGGGCCTTGGGGAGGTACATAGATGTATGGGCATCTATGCTACCAAAGGATAATGACAAGGCGAGACCTTGGGATTGGTACATATGTGTATGGGCGCCTATGGTACCATGGTGATTGGTAAGGCTGGGAGCCTTGGATTTGGTTTGGAATGATTGATCTTGAATGTTAGTTGTTAATGCATATTTGTAGCACCTTGTCCATATGTTTTGATGATGGTTATTATTCACAGCTTATAAATTTGTTTTGTGTTCGAGTCTAAACCTTTGACTTTCACCAACATTGTGACGTGTTTTAGTGTCTCTTTCAGGTATTAATGTGGTTAAGCGTGAGAACATAAGTGGCTAGGATTGGAGTCGCGTAAGAATGAATTTAGAAGGAGATCCCCGTTCCTTCATAGATTTCTTTTGTTTGATTGAATAAGTGCTACTACGAGTATCATTATGTTGATGTTTGTTTTATTTGTTTGTCTTTGGTAAGAGGTGATACTTTTACCTACTTACCTAGACTCCTGCATTGTTGAGATATTGTCATGACATTTGTGTCATCTTTTATGACATATCTGTTTCATATAGTTCTCTCTATAGACACGCTATTGTTGTGATGATATCCATACGTCGCGCCCCATATTCCGCCATGATAGGGTGTGACAGAATGGTATCAGAGACAATGGTTATAGAGAATATAGGTTTCCTAGTCTCGTAGCCTAGTCTATAGCTTAAGGGTCCTCGCATATAGGCGTCGTAGGAGTATGTGTGCATTTGATATTAATTGAAGTTTTTTTCTGGATGTTATTGGTTTTTACTTGCGATGTTTGTTAAGTTATGACTAGTATGGGTTGAAGCATAGTAGTTCATACTTAGCCACATGTTATTTTCTTTTCGGGTTGCAACTAGTGCGGGTTGAACCATAATCGTCCATGCTAGTCATTGTTCTATTTTGCTTAAATTGTACATTATAGTACATAATTTGGTACATGGTAGTTTCTGTCTTTTGTTGAGTTATTTTATGTACCTGAGGTATAGTATTTTTCTTTTGATGTTTAAGTCATGTTCCCTAAGAACCATGTGGTGGTTCGAGTTACTAGGAGTAGGTGGATAGGAAGGATTTTAAGTTGTTTCCGCTATGATGGGCGACATGATTTATAACTGATTATGTTTTCGTTTTGGATTTTGTCTATGCTGTTTTAGATAAACTATGGATTTCTGTATTCCAAGAGTTTGACTATGTTATTTAAATAGTTGGAGTTTTTGACCTTATTGTTTATGTTGTTATGTGCTTAGGTGAGTTGATGGATTTATGTGTTATGTGTTGTATTGATTCTTATAAGTGTCATCATAGAAGGGACTGCAATGGGAAAAGGGTAATTGTATAAGTATGGTGGCCAACGTAGTTATACAAGTACCATAACTTCAATGGATTCCTAAGTATGATTGCATGAAAGAGGATTAATACATGCTTGTATAGTAGATGTTGGACGGATTTGAGCATATGTATCCTAATATGCCTATATATGTTTAATCCCCTACAATTATCGATTGTATCCTTAGGAGGGTGGCTAGCTCGCTTCTTTTTAGATATTCAACCTCCGTTGTAGCGTATTCTTAGAGTTTCCTATTTCACGTGTCCGTTTTAAAATGGTGTTTTTTGGTTTTAAGTCTATTGAAATAACTTAGGATTTCTTTTGAGATAATGGAATCTTTTGTGTTGAGTCTTACATTTCTTTTGGTCGGTATATATTGAAAAGACTTGGAAATCTACTATAGAGTTAGATAGTTGGTTGTATTCGGTAAAATAAGGGTAAGGTGTTGGAGTCGTGTTTGAAACAAGATGTAACATAAGAATTTTAATCAACACTTATTATTTCAAAATTCTAAACGACTCTCTATAAAATAAAGCGAAATAAAATTTCTTTCTACATAAATAGTTTATATAATTGAGTTTAATCGATTTACGTCATTTATAATTATTTATACAAGGTTAAATTGAGTTCATGAAAATTTCACATACAATTATTTTTATTTATTTATTTAAAAGGGTTACATTAATCACTTAGATGATTCTTTAGTTTTTAAAACAACTAGTATAAAATTATTTTGGTCGTAACTTATTCTTTTTTAAAAGATTTTTGGGTGATTCAAAAGCATAAAATTATGTACTCGGAACGTACTTTTCAAATATGCGGGATGTATAGTCATGGGAGGTCAGTAGCTTGGTCTAAATGTTTGTACAAGTGTCGGGTTCAAGGTTGAGTTTTGAATAGTAGTTTTAAACTTATGTTTTGGGATGTTTAGGGTACCTAGTCTTTGAGTTGAGTCTTGAGATCATCTAGAGGGTTGTTTGTAGATTGTTTAAGTCACATAGATGTGGGGAGGTAAAGAAAAATATTCTTTTGGGAATAGTCGATTTTGCGCATGATTTAAATAATATATCTTGGGGCGTAAGTTGTTTTGGTTGCCATTAAGTGTTTCTTGGATCATTTTTTGTTGTCATGAGTCATTTGAATTTGTACATGTTTCGTGTTGAGTTTTCCTTTTGAGTTTCCGTGGTTTTGGTCTGTTTGAACTGGTGCACGTGAAATGTCGTTAGTTATACGTAGTTTTGATTCGTTGGTCGTGTCTGGTGGGTTCTAGATGTAGTTTTGGTTTTGTATTGATTGGGAGCATTGATATAGTCATATAAGAGAATAGCTGGAATGCCCTTTGTGATGGGGAAAGAGTTAGATGTTCGTAGAAAGACGAACTAATGTGGTCATGAGGTCTCTTAGGAGTGCCAAGGGAGATAAATAGAGATTTGTATAAAGTATGGATATTGGCACAAGTAACGCATCATAGGGAATGTTGGAAGAGAATGTGATATTTTAAAGGTACTTGTGATATTCTTTAGGTATGCAAAATTTTCCGAAAATTTCTTAAGATTTAGTAGGTTTACCTATTATCTGGAAGTAGAACCATGAACAGAGCTAGTAGAAGGAGCAAGATGAGTTGTAGTTAGTGCCTTTCTAAGGCAATTGTTGATGGAATGATTTTAAAGACAAGAGTTGCTAAAAATTACAAGGAATGAAAGATAAAGGTTGAGTTGCCTGGTAGTAAATGTGATGTGAAAGCGGTTGGATGGGTTGATAAGAAGGAGTATATATCTTTTAGAATGTGTGTAGAATTTCGCGAGTAGAAAGAGGTAGAAATTTGCTTGTGTTGATTCCAAGAGAGGATGCAGGGATGATGTTAAGAATGTTGAATGAACGCTTTGGGTTTATGGTTATGGATTTGGCTTCACCAAAGCACTAGCGGTTTTCATGGAGTCAATGAACCGAGTGTGCATGACCGTATATAAACGAGTTGTCATCGGGAGTATCGACGACATCTTGATTTACTCAAAGTCTAAGAAGGAGAGTGAGGCGAATTATGTGTTGGTTTTGGAGTGGTTTAGAAAAAGGAATTATACGAGAGATTTTCAAGTGTGAGTTTAAGTATTAAGTTTACCATGATGAGTAGTTAGAGATGATGGCATATCATGGAACCAGAAAGGGGCGAAGTGAAGAAGGATGAGGAAGCGTTTTGGAGGCTGAAGAGGTGGATTGGATAATGAGTAGATCTTGGCATTATCGGAAGGACTAGATGAATTCGCGAAGCATGGCGATACGTGGAGCAAGGATTTGGATGCGTACGAGGACGAGAAAGAAAGGCGATTGCTTATACGTTGTAGGAACTGAAGATTTAGAAGAACTAGATAAGACTTAGTTAGTAGAGCTGGATTGTTAGATGTGCCAAGAATGCTAGAGGCATTTGGTGTACGATACGTAGAGAATGATCTATACGGATCATGAACGTCTCCAACACATATTCAATCCTCTTGATTGAACATTTGGCAAAGGTGATGGGTGGAGTTAAGTGATGAAAGAAAATTGCAAGGCCAAGTACCATCTGGGAAAGGCAAGCATGGTTGATGAAACATGGAATAAGAAGAAGGAAGTGAAGATGAGATGAACTTGAACTATATGGATGACGTATTAGGGTGGTTTGGATGAAGGATGTAGGTTAAACTAGTTGAGTTGTCTAAAGTAGAGAACACGTCAACATTTATGTTGCGTGGCTTGGATAATCGTATGGAGAAAAGGGACGTAGACTATACTTCCTACATAGATAGAAGTAGCTTAGAAAGAGCGATGTAAGGACGAAGTTGGTGGAAGGGATACATAATGGGGTGGAGGAATAAGTATGATAAGGAGTTGGGTGATAGTCGATAGACTGACTAATTCATCCCATATTTCAAGAGGAATGAGAAGTCACGTAGTTGAGAAGTTGGAAGGATTGCGTACAGATACGATGAAATAAAAGGTTTTGTGTAAAAGTTAACCTAATAGGTATGGAATGCCTTATGAAGGATTATGGCAGGGGAAGAAACGATGGGAAGCAAGCGTAGTATACCGTTGATAGACTAATGGTTGGTATGAGCATACTATAGGGGTAATTGAGAAAGACGCCTAGAGCATTGGCGTGAGATTTGGAGATAGTTGGAGAACGCATTATATTAGGAAGAATTCTTCTACAAAGAGAGAGTCATCGGTGAGAGGGGCATATTCCCCATTGATGAAAATGTAGGGAATAAAGGAGGAAACGCCTAAATTATAGGCTGAAGGTGGGATATAAGATGGTATGGAAATTAAGATTGTGGAAAGACAAGCGAAAAGTAGTATAGAGGAAGAATGATTCGAGGGAGCAAGAGGTTGTCAAGATAGTTGGGTGATATTGAAGGGAAAACCGTTAGAGCAAGAGGTTAGTAGTCACGAACAATGAAACGTCCACCAAGAGAAAAGGTGTAGAACCTGTTAGTATGAAGGATGGTTAGTTACTTGGTGCCAAGCATGGGAAAGCAAGGATGAGGTGGTGGTTATGACATGTTTCATGTGAATGTTATGGGAAGCTTTTGGTTATGCAATCCTGCATATACCATTGGATGTGATTAATGTTGGGAGAACTTCCGAATGATGGAGAATCTGTAGAGGATAGAAGTCGTTAGGTCTGGTGATAGGAATTGTAGTAGAAACTGCTAGAGTTAATTCATAGGAGATAAGGTGGATCACCGTTATAGTGGGATGGAGTTAGAAGCGGCCAACGTATTGGACCAAAGGTGGATCGGAAAACTATGATGGTGGTGGCAGGTTGAAAATGGCAAAGAACCGACAAGAAAGCTATGCGAACGAGAGGCATAAGCCACTGGGATTTAAGATTGGAGGTAAGGTTATGCTAGAGGTTTCACCATTGAAAGGAGTGATTTGGTTTGGGAAGAAAGGGTAGATGGCACCTAGAATCATGGGTCCGTTCGAAATCCTCGAAAGGATTGGACCAATGGCTTATAGGTTGAGGAATTACTGGGAGAATTGAGTAGTGTACATGATGTATTTCGTGTATCAAGCTTGAGGAAATGCTTAGCAAGAACTGACTTGCATGTACCGTTAGATGATATTAGTATGGATACGAGTCTTTGTTTCATCGAAGAGCCGGTAGAGATCTTGGGTCGTGAAGCTAAGACGTTGGAAAAAGGGTAATATACCGTAGTTATGGTTAGATGGAATTTGGAACATGGACTAGAGTTCACGTGGGAATGGGAAGGATTTATGAGGAACAAGTATCCTTATATTTTTGGGAATTATGATCCTAAAAAGTAAATCTCGGGACGAGATTTCTATTAGGAGGGAGTGATGTGACAACCCCGGTTTTTGAGGTTCGTTACTTAGTCTTATTTTTGGGGGTTTTGTGTGACTATGTGTTTTATGTGATTTATGTGTTTATATGTGTGATTTTGGGGATGAGAATGGACGAATTGAGGTACATGATTTGTAAATCTTGGTACGGGTTGGAAATGAAATGAAATGAAATGAGTTCAGAAATGAACTGCGGGAAAGTTTGGATATCGTTTTTACAAGGCCTCGTGTACGTATCGTATGTTTTATGTATGTGTTAAGTATAGATTATATGTTTAGGATAAGTTTTAGAGGTACTTCCCTTAATATTAGAAAATTTTGGAAATGACGGTTAGTTCGGAAATCGCATAGAAAGTCGAAAAAATCAATGTAAGGCTTTCGGGTTTTGGTCCGGAAGTAACCCGAATGTGAGGTTTAGTATAAGAATGATATAAGTTATAAAATAAGGTTAAAACCCAGATTATTATGTGCTTTGAGCTTGGTTTGGGCAGCCAAAAGAAAAGGAAGGAAGAAAATAACCAAAAAGCCCAAAAACAAGCCCAATTGACTTTTATGGGATTAAGGGGCCTTTAGGACTTAACCAAACCCACCCCATAACCAAAATAACCAGATTTTTAACCCCCATAACATCTTATAGTCGAATTTTAACAATGGTGGCCAATTAGGGTTTCAAAGACAAAGATCTTCCATTATTTTTTAAGGTAAAATCTTCAATTCCTTTTTAATTAAATTGTTTTTATGCGTTTACAAATCAATACATGATGGATCTATGATTATGTCTAAATTAAAATCTGGTTTTTAATGATATAATAATGATTAGATTATTTAGGGTTTATAATTAAACAAGTTATGGGTAATTATTTAGACTAATTATATTAAATTCGTTTTTTAAAAACTTGGCAGAATTTTTGATCAATTGTTTTGATCATATCTAGAGTTCTACAAACTCTGATTTTGCGATCCAAATATACCTGGAAAGGTAATTGAGTTGACTTTCAAATAAAAGAAACGAGAACTAATGTGGAGGTTGGGAAGTGGGTCAAAAGTAGGTTACAACAGTCGGAGGTCAAAACAGTTTTGAAATCAGTGGGTTTTCAATTAATGTTTTAAGATGGTTAGGGTACTTAGGAGTACAATTGGACCTTAAAACGAACATGAGAGTTAGTTTATATGTTATATAGGATACTGAGAGGAGGGCTAAGCAAATGGGTTAGGGTAAGACCCCCTGATCATAACAAACTTTTTATATGTTCAAAATAAGTAAAATCTGGATAGACAGAAGTATATATATATATATATATATATATATATATATATATATATATATATATATATATATATATATATATATATATATATATATATATATATATATATATATATATATATATATATATATATATATATATATATATATATATTGAGGCCTTAACAGTAGCTTTAAGGTTGGGGCGAAGGTAAGAGTTAGCTAACACATTTAAGGGCATAGGGTTTCCTTTACAGAAAGTCTGAATTTGGTTAGGTGGGCTTTTGTTTCATAGTTTGGGGTATAAAAATGGGACTGTTTGGGATAAAATGTGAATGGGATAGGTTATGAACTTAACCAAGTTAAGGGCTTATTAGAGAGGTGTAATGGGATGCTTATAACATACTAATAAGATTTAAATTAGGAATAGGTATTAGACATCCATCATATATTGATGAGCCATTTTAGTATTTGGTTCATGTCTTGATTGTGTGCCTTTGTGTGTTTAACATTTTGCTAGTGCGTGTATTGTTGGAGAAGCTCAATCAGGTGAGTTTCATAGTCCCATGTTCTTGAATTATAAATATTTTTGATTTCCAAATGGGATGGAAGAGACACTGGTGCTGTTTTTAACTAATGATGTGAAGGTTTTAATGATTTGTGATGGACTTGTGTGTGTACATATGTGATTAACTGCTATGTGATTCTTGATTTGTTTTGTGGTTTTGGCTTGGTACCAAGGGATGTTGACAAGGCGGGGCCTTGGGGAGGTACAAAGATGTATGGGAATCTATGGTACCAAAGGATAATGACAAGGCGGGGCCTTGGGATTGGTACATAGGTGTATGGGTGCCTATGGTACCATGGTGATTGGTAAGGCTGGGAGCCTTGGATTTGGTTTTGAATGATTGATCTTGAATGTTAGTTGTTAATGCATATTTGTAGCACCTTGTCCATATGTTTTGATGATGGTTATTATTCACAGCTTATAAATTTGTTTTGTGTTCGAGTCTAAACCTTTGACTTTCACCAACATTATTGTTGACGTGTTTTAGTGTCTCTTTCAGGTATTAATGTGGTTAAGCGTGAGAACATAAGTGGCTAGGATTGGAGTCACGTAGGAATGCATTTAGAAGGAGATCCGCGTTCCTTCATATATTTCTTTTGTTTGATTGAATAAGTGATACTACGAGTATCATTATGTTGATGTTTGTTTTATTTGTTTGTCTTTGGTAAGAGGTGAGACTTTTACCTACTTACCTAGACTCCTGCATTGTTGAGATATTGTCATGACATTTGTGTCACCTTTTTATGACATTTCTATTTCATATAGTTCTCTCTATAGACACGCTATTGTTGTGATGATATGCATACGTCGCGCCCCATATTCCGCCATGTTGGGGTGTGACACATACATTATTTTATATCTAAGCATCACTACTACTCCATCATTGTAAGCACTCTACTATCTTATAATCAAATGTGTCTACTTTTCATCTTACATTACACATATGCAAACGCATCTACAAGTGGTCTAAGTTTAGGCAACCTCTCATGGGAACCTATTTCTCTTAGACCGAAACTATGATACCAAGTTGAAACGTCCCTTTATTGACTTGACCAAAAACATACGATTTTGACCTTTTACGCGGAAAATACTTTACCAAAACAAGTATCCATTTACTCTTTAACCAATTGACAAAAATATATTAACTTTCAGACCTTGAAAGCATCTTTAAAAGAAAGTACTCAGTTACCTTTGATTCGATATATGGCATAATCAACACCCAACAAACACAACACAACACTCATTAACCATCTGCCCTAACGGGTATTACTTGTTAAACTCTTTTTTATTTTCTTATTATATGAATTCTTATCTCGTCTTATTTTTCAGCTTATAAGCCTGACTTTTGTTGAAAATTTTTTGCAACTTTTTGGACTAGCTTATTTAACTTTTCTTCAAGTCATATTATTATTGCTTAGCTTATTTGTTGATATATTTTATTTAGACGCTTTTGGTGGCCTTCAACCCCCAAAATGCTTAATTTTTCTTTTTCTTAATAAGCTTTTCATTCAAAACAACTTATTCCTTGAGCTTTATGTCCATTCTTTGTTCTGGTAGCTTAATTATCCTATTTTATTTATTTTGCAAATTTATAGCTTATGTAGTTGAGTAATAAGATTTTTGGATATTTCCCTAGAGCTTATTGCTTTTTACTATAAGCTATAAGTTTTTTTCTAAAAACATTTATCTTTTAAACTTGTTCAAATCACTTTTTAAGTGTCTCTACATTTTCTTAAATTTCTCTTATTGGGCTTTTTGGCCTAATAACATGTTTTGTCGATTTTGTATAATTGGGCTTTTTAGCCCATTTGTATTTTCAACTTAATTTAAATTTTTAAGTTTAAATAGTTTAGTTTTAATTAAATTTTCAAAAATTGCAATTTGCGCATTATCATACTATTTTCTCGGTTTGCATGATTTTTCGTTATTTTACATTTTAGGTCATTTTACTTTTACATCTTTGCTTTCGATTATCCAACGATTATCTTCGATCATTTATCCAATTTCGGGTCAAGAATCTCAAATTCACAATTTTCTCGTCGAACAACGATCTCGGGACGCTTTCATGATTTTATTCGTTTTTCGTAGGTCGTTTTCACTTACTTAATTTACATTTGTTTTACGTGTAGCAAACACCCAACCACACTACAACCACAATAATATTTTCTGTTAGAATGTGTATTAGGGTTGGGCCCAGCCCATTAGGTTAACATAGCTTAGTGTCTAAGCTAACTGTATAGTATATAAACTTGTGTATTTTCAGTAATGATACATGTTGATCCCAAACTTAGATCGATTTAGCTTGTGTAAACGAGATTAGATCAAGTTATACACGTAGAGAAACTTTGTTTATGTATAAAGTAATTCAAGTGTTATGCGGAATTAACACTTAAACAAGAACAAACAAAGATGTAAAACAAACTTTCACTTGATTGATAATAACGAACTTGCTTACAATGAAAGTGTTTAACGTATGAAAACTTATTATGAAACATAACCTAAAGGTCTTCTTTTATAGACATAAGAAGCCTTGTACAAGAGTCTACGTATCAACTATTCTAGGTAAAGATAATTATAGAAAATACAATGTTGATCATATCTTTACTAGAAACAAACTAGAAACATAATACGCGTAGACCATATCTTTCTATCAGTGCTTGTCTTCAACCTATCAACGCTTGACTTCTTCTTGTCAACGCTTGATCTGTCAGCGTTTGTTTTCTTCTTATCAACGCTTGTTTTCCTCTTGTCATCGCTCAAGTGGACTGGCTACATTTTATTCCCAACAATCCTCCGCTAAACTTGATATCTACTCTAGTAATCAAGTTTCTAAATAAAAATTAAGAACTAGGAGGAATCTTACAAATCTTATCATATTTGTTATAAACATGCCTAATCAAATCTTTGGCCACGTCACTTGAATAGTCAATCTCCAGCTGTGTTGTCTTCATCTTTTCCAAAACTTCTTTGGACATGGGATACTGACCATCTACTAGAAGATACTCAGCAAACTTTGTAGAGCTCAAGTAGTACACACCAGCAGCTGAATACAAACGCCATTGAAGACCACTGACATCATCCTCAAGATCCTTCCAAACAGTAGGATCTTCTTCTCTTGGTCCACACATTCTCTTGAATGTTGACTAAAGTTTTATTCCATTGACTGTAGTAGGAGCTTCAGTCTCATACTTGGCCTCCAACAACCTCCAAAGGTCTACCAAGTCTTCTCTATCCACACTTGCAAAGAGAGATATAAGAGTAGTAAATGTGTGTACCTCTTTCCCATACCTGCCAATCTTCCAAAACCCACTTGCATCTTCTTCATATCTTATGATAGGGTTTCTGGCATCAAGAGGTAACACTTGTACCATATCTGAAGCTTCCATGGGTGAGAGCTTGATGCTCCTTCTTATAACAGCTTCACTGGGATTCAATTTATCCATATCTTTAGGGAACTCAAGTGGAACTCCCTTCTTCAAAGGCATGGGAACAATCATTGCCTTCTGAATCTCCATCTCTTCTGCAAGTTCTTCTTTCCTTTCATCTGAAAGAAGTCTTAGAGTGTTCATTTCCTGCACTTTTGCCCAAATGGGATAAGCCTTGTACTCTAATTCTTGAAAAGATAATCCCTGCAATTTCTTGAAGGTCCATCCAGTTCCATGACATCTGAGTAGCATGTAATAAAGCTCTCTTCTATCCCTCTTCAGTAGTGAGAAAACATTACTAGCCTTGTGTTTCAGAATTACCTTGCAGTCACTTTGAACTCTTAGAAGAATCTCCAACCCCAAATCTGGTCCGAAATAGTCAAATTTGGATTCTCCATAATCCTATTCTACCAAGCATGGTACATCTGAACAACTTCTGGCATATCAAAGTCTACTTGCAATTTCAACTCTCTAAGCTTCTCCTTTGCCAAGTCATCACCATATTCAAGTCTTTCTGGTTGTTCAATTATCATCACACTTGAATCTGAACTTTCTTCATCACTTCCTTCTTGTTCCTCTAAAGTGACAACAAATAGTGATTCACCAACCTTCTTACTTTCTTGTTCCATGAGTTGTGCAGCCAACCTTGAATCAAACTTTATTTGTGTTGCATTCTTTGGAACTTCTACTTCTACCATGATTCCTTTACCCTTATCTAATGGATCAATGATGGGTAAGGAAGATGGTAATACCTATGACGACACTTCTTTAATGATAGCTGATTACTGGAATACATCAACCATATCTATAGGTCTGTCAACGCTCAAATTCCTTGTATCAGTGCCCAAATTACTCTTGTCAGCGCTTGGTGTGTCAGCGTTCAAATTTTGCTTGTCAACGCCCAACTTACTTGTCTCAGCGCCTCTTGTAAATTGCTCTAACATAGCTGTAAAAGACAAGTTTAAATTGGTAGGAGTAACCAGAGATGTGTCAAACCCTGTATGCTTCTTCAATTCAGTGAGGGCTTCAGCAACACCCAAAGATTCTCCATCATGTGAGCCCTTATCACTCACATTAATCTGCTCATCCTCCCCTTTGGAAGATTCCTCCATCCCACGCCTAGTGCCAGCATTCTCCAAAACGACAATCCTCTCCCTCAATTGCTTGAGTTCAAGGCCTTGTGTACTGACAATTTGTACCAAGTCTGCATTTTGCTTTTGCAAGCTAATGCAGACAGCCGTCAATTCCATCAATGTGTATGGTTCCAATCTGCCCTCCTCTAAAATGGGTATTTGACCTCCCAAGTTAGAGTCATGGGGCATGGATGAGGTCTTAAAGATGTCAGGACTGTCTTGGCCAGCATCTAAGCCATAACCAATAGTCCCAGCCTCATCCATAGCACCAACCACACTTGTGGTGGTGGTTCTCTCTGCAACATGGCTAGGACCACTAGAGGAGAACACTCCAATAGTCCTTTGGCATTTTTGCAACCTATATTGTGGTGGGGTAGAAGATGATGTGGATTGGGTGGATGTAGGAAGGTTAAGGGGTGTTTGGGTCTATGAAGGAAAGGTGTCAACGTTTGGATTACTTGTGTCAACGCCAACATTTAAGGTGTCAGCATCGAAGGGTTCTTGGTCAATTTCCATGTGTTGAGGTGAAGGCAAAGGTTCTGGTATTGGGTCAAGTTGTGGTTGTGGATCTGGTTGGGGTTGTGCTGCTGCAATAACAGCAAGCATAGCTTGGGTGAGGGGTAATTCACGGTGAGGGGGTGAATTTATCTTGGTAAAAATAGCTTTCTTTTGCACAGGGATCTCATAAAAATCATCATGATCCCTTGTGCAGTAGTTTTGCACATCAAAAACTATTTGCAAAAATCTGGGATAAGCCAAAGTCATCTTATTCCCTTTGTTTTTACACATGCCATAAAAAATCATTTTTGAATAATTAAACTTTTGCCCATTTGCAATGCACACAATTGCACTAGCAATTGATCTATTAATTTCATTGTGTGCGGTACACTTGGGACTCAAACATTGTAGGATGACATGTATGAGGTACTTCCAGGCTGGGGGAAACTCCTGTTTATGATATTTGTTTAAAGTGCCCTCATCAAGGAAAGGATAACCCAAAGCCCGAAGCCCTTGTTCTATTTCATGAATAGGAAGGGTGGTTATACCATCTGCATCATCAAGATGCAAAGCCTGGCGAACCAAGGCTTCAGTAACCACCCATGTACGCCCATGAACAATAGTTGATAATGTAGTCACATTATTAACTGTTGAGGAACTAACAGTGTTCCAAAACTGTTTAATATGAGTGACAGAGATGAGAGGAGCATGAGAAAGAGCATACCTAATGGGGGATGCATTCAAATACGTCACCATCTGGGTGTATTGGGGAAACAGAGTATCATCAGCGTCCAAATATGCAATCATGTTGTGTTGACTCCTGAATCCCAATACCAAGTCACTTGGTTTAAATTTTGGTGCCATTGTTGAAGAAAGTTGTTTGTGAATATTGAGAAAGATGAATTATAGGATAAAATTGTTAGACAAGAATATGTGGTACCCTGTTTAAAAATAGGAGCCAAATATATAGGAGAGATAGGCACATGTGATTGGTCAAAAATTAGGCAACTATTTTCAAAATATAATGATGAAAATATTGAAAAGAAAATAAGTTATCCTTCTGCATTAATTAAAAGTTATCTGCTCCCAAAATTATGGCCCCAAAATTCGTCAAAAATAACAACTGGGTAGGTCCCAATGAGTGTCAACGGTCAAAAAGAACCTATCAACGCCCAACGGTTATATTCTTGTCAACGTTTGCCAAAGCCATGTCAGCGTCTAAATTGGTCATAACAACGCTTGGAAAAATACTTGTCAGCGTCCAAAAATAAAAGTAATAAAAATGAAAAAGGACCTTAACAAAGTAATTTATCCTAGTGAAGATAACCTATAAGTTGATAATTATTATAGGGCGGCAAGCACTGTCCAGTTATGCACACTTGCTTATGCAAGATAGACATAACAGTCCTCTAGTGTCCCTTGCTAACCAAAATTCTTAACAACTAAGTTATCTCATAAAATTCCTTGTAACTCCCAGGTAAACCCATGATAAAATCATTCCCAAGTCTCCCAACAGACCACATCCAATTCTAGGCCAAAAATGTCTTGGCAGCATGCATAGTATATCAACTTTGCATGCTACAGTGCCTCATGATTTAGTAAACTAACTCATACTCACTTGTGGACACAATCTAGAATTGTGATAAGAGTATTATAAGAATACCCAAAAGTCCTAAAGGTTCCTAAAACCTCCCCTTAAACTGTGATACATATGTTGCCCAAAAATATGCATGAACATAAAAATTTATGTCAAGATAGGAATATAAATATTCCAACCATCATCCATAAATAAAAACATGCTCAAATGATTCTCCAAGGATCCATAAGAAACTCTGTATCCAATGGTACAATGCTAACACCACATGCATACTTAGATTAAAAACCACAAAACTAACATTGTTGCTGACAACGCCACGATAACACTTGTCAGCGTTAAGGTAACCTTTGTCAGCGTTAGAAAAATATAGTGGAAAATCTAACTTCAAAAAGACCAATAACAATGCATTATCCTGTACATACTTATACAAAAAGATCCCAAAACACATATTATGTGAGACTGATCATTCCAATACTTGTTACCAAGTATTGAAACCTTCCAGCATCAAAAGGTTTAGTCAATAAATCATTCCAATACTTGTCAACCCTATCTGGTTGTATTAAACCCTTTTCAAAACAATCCCTTATAAAATGATGTCTAATTTCTATGTGTTTTATTTTAGAATGATGTACAGGATTTTTAATAATGCATAAAGTACTGTTATTGTCTACAAAAATCTTGGTATGCATGAAATTATACCCATAATTCAACAGCTGGTTCTGAATCCATAAGACTTGTCCACAACAAACAGCTGTAGCAACATACTCTGCTTCAGTTGTAGAATTGGCCACCACTGTTTGTTTCTTGCATTGACAAGATATCAACCTACTCCCAAGAAACTGACATCCACCAGTTGTGGATTTTCTATCAAACTTATCACCACCATAGTCACTGTCTGAATATGCAATAAGCTCTAATGGTGAATCTTTTGGATACCATAATCCAAGATCTGGATAACATCTGAGGTACCTAAAGATTCTCTTGATAGCATAAAGGTGACATTCTTTGGGAGTCACTTGATGGCATGCACATGCACACACTGCAAACATAATGTCAGGTCTTGAGGCTGTGAGATACATCAATGAACCAATCATTCATCTATAGTGCCTGACATCCACATCTTTTCCATCTCCAACTTTTCCCCAAGGGTGTTCTATATCCATAGGAGTAGTAGCCCTCTTTTCATGTGGAGAAAAGCCAAACTTCTTCAAGATTTCTGCCACATATTTATCCTTAGAGATGAAGATACCATCTTCTTTCTGCTGAACTTGTAACCCTAGAAAGAAGTTCATCTCCCCCATTGCACTCATCTTGAATTTGTCTGTCATAAGCTTGGAAAAGTCTTCACTCATCTTTGGATTGGTGGAACCAAAGATGATATCATCAACATAAACCTGAACAAGTAAGACATCCTTACCAGCCTTCTTTGTATATAATGTCTGGTCTATGGTGCCCCTTTTGAATCCATTTTCCACCAGATAAGTGGACAATGTGCCATACCATGCTCTTGGGGCTTGATGAAGTCCATACATAGCTTTCTTGACTCTATACACCTTGTCTGGATTCTCTGGATCTTCAAAACCAGGAGGCTGCATGACATAAACCTCCTCAATAATTGTGCCATATAAGAAAGCACTCTTCACATCCATTTGATAGACAGTGAAGCCCATGCAGGAAGCACAGGCTAGAAATATCCTTATAGCCGCAATCCTTACAACTGGTGCAAAGACCTCTTCATAGTCTATCCCTTCCTCTTGTGTATATCCTTGAGCCACTAAACGTGCCTTGTTTCTGACCACAATTCCTCTTTCATCTTTCTTGTTTCTTAGAACCCATCTTGTCCCAATAGGTCTGACATATCTGGGACAATCAACCAGCTCCCAAACATGCTGAATAGCAAATTGGTGAAGCTCATCCTGCATTGCTTCCACCCAACTTAGTTCTTTGAGAGCATCAAAAATCTTCTTGGGTTCCTGTTGTGACAGAAAACAGGCAAACAAACATGCTTGAACAAGAGGGGTATCAACCTTCTTGTGTATATTAGCAATAAATCCACCAAGACTCTGATGAGATCTTCTAGTCTGAACAGGAGACATGACATCCCCAATAATTTGAGAAGTGGGGTGATTCTTCATTGTAGAAGTGAGAACTCCTCCCTCAAAAAGTCTATTGTCTTCAATCTCATCATCCAAGTTACCAATATCTTCTTCAGACTCTCTTCCATCAATATTTGTATGAACCTCTTCATGTCTGTTTGAAGGTTCACCTTGTTCAAAATTAGAAGAGAGAATATGCTCAAAAGAGTTGTAAACGCCTGAACCAAGGTTGTCAACGTTTGATCCATCAACGCCTGAAATGGTGTTGTCAATGTTTGAGCCATCAACGCCTGAATTTGTCCTGTCAGCGCCAGATTTTCCTTTGTCAGCGCCTGAAGGACCATGCATGTTGTTAACTGGTGATACTTGGGGACCATCATTTTCCTTTCCAGCAGCAGCAAAAGCATCTGTCCATATAGGAACAGTAACATACTCAAGTGTGGGAGATGACTTGACTGCTTGTGATCCAACCTCTTCATTAACCTGTGTACCTGAAACATCAACAACTGGTTCTTCCACAACATTTGAAGTTACCTTCACAATGTCTGGATTAGTAACAGGCATATAATTCAAAGTCCTAGATAGAGGTTCCAAGTCAAACAACCAATTTGGACCACTTTCAGGATCACTAGGTTTACTCTCAAAAAACCTAACATGTACTTTTTCAAGTATACGTTTTTCCTTCTTTAGGTAAACCCTATATCCCTTGCTCTGCACTGAATAACCCATGAAATAGCCTTCATCACCTTTAGCACTAAATTTACCTAAGGCATCACTAGTATCTAGTACAACTACATGACAACCAAAAGGTTTAAGAAAACCAATATTAGGTTTCCTTCCCCAAAGTAACTCATAAGGTGTTTTGTTATGTATCTTGTTGACCAATGCTCTATTCTGAACATAACAGGCTGTATTCACAGCCTCAGCCCAAAAAGCTATGGGAAAGTGAGCATCAGCCAACATAGTCCTGGCTGCTTCAATTAGGGTTCTATTCTTTCTCTCAGCAACCCCATTTTGCTATGGGGTTCTGGCAACACTAAACTGTCTAGTAATCCCTTTCTTGGCACAAAAATCATCCAATAGTTTATTTCTAAACTCACCACCATTATCACTTCTAAGCATTTTAACTTCGTTACCATTTTTCTTCTCAATCTGATTAATAAAGTTAATTAAAGTATCAGCAGTGTCACTCTTCATGGCTAAAAAGAAAGTCCAAGTAAACCTAGAAAGTCATTTGTGATGACAAAGCAGTATGATTTACCATTTAAACTCTCTATATTAGTTGGACCAAACAGGTCCATATGTAGCAAGTGAAGTGGTTTAGAACTAGAGTGCACCTGTTTAGACTTAAATGAGACCTTGTGCTGCTTGCCTTCAAGGCATGCAACACAAGAGTGGTCATTGTGGAAAGCCTTTTCAGGCAAACCATCAACCAAACCAAGTCTCACAAGTCTGTTTATATTCTTAAAGTTAATGTGCCCTAGCCTCATGTGCCATAGATTACTCTCATCAACTGAAGCTTTTGCATAAAAACATGACATATTATTATTCATCCTAATACCATTAAGATTCACATTATAAATGTCCTTATGCCTAGGTGTTCTATAGTCAATAAATTTCTCATCTGGTATTTTAAAATCCTTGCTCAACACCAAGCATTCAGTATCAGTAAAAAGAACCTTATTTTTGTTATCACAAACTTGTGATACACTGAAAAGATTATAATCAAGTTCTTTTACCAGAAACATGTTTTCAAAACGCAAGTTCTTGGTGAGTAGAGTTCCTTTGCATGTGATAGTTCCATATCCGCCTCTAAAGTAAACTTTATCACCATCCTTAATGGGAGTGAAGTTAGTAAGATAATCTTCCTTCCCAGTCATGTGCCTAGAGCATCCACTATCCCAATAGCCATAATCATTTACCTGTTTTTGAATGCCCTGCACATAAAGAAAACAAATAAGTTTTCTTTGGGAACCCAAGCCTGAGCAGACTTGGATTCATCTAGTTGTTCAACAAGAACAGACTTAGTTCTCATAACAACCCCTTGTTCATCCCTTTTTGGATGAAATACCCAGTTAACCCCAATTGGTTTTGTGATGACCTTTGAAATATAATTAAATCTGTTGCAGGTCATAGAAATCCCATTAGAATTAGGGTTTTGATCTTGCTTAGGTCTCCATGTCAAGCTAGAAGAAGCTTTAGACCCCTTTCCCTGTGGTTGCAGATATTTAGGTCTGGCAACGTTTCTGTCAGCGTTAGATTTGGTCTTGTCAACGCTGAAATTACCCTTGTCAGCGTTGAACCTAGGGTTTGTTACAGGAACCCATTGCCTATTAGACCATGTATTGGTCTTCTGAAAAGGTCTTTGTCCATGAGTGTTAGACCCTTTAGTGAAAAATGGGGCTGGTCTAACAACTTGTGGACTTTGCTCCACAAAAGTTTTGGGTCTGACAGTGTTTGACCTTTTGTCAGCGTTAACCTTGGAAGCGTTGACACACTTATATGCTAAATGTGAAAAGCTACCACAAGTGTAACAGGATTTTCTAGACACAACTCTAGGTCTTGAAGAAAAGAGACCTGTTCCATTATCACTAACTTGGCTTTTTGGTGACCTAGTATTCCTATACATTTCTGCATACTTAATGCTAGGTTTCTTAACAGTGTTTGAGCCAAGGTCAACAGTCTTGCCAGTGATTGGGTTTGTTACTTTGATAGGGGTCGACTCATTTGGACTATCACAAAGCATGCCACCCTTGACAAACAAGGTAGGGTTGGCTTTCTTCCATTCATTCAAGTCAGTCAACTTTTGCCTATATTCCTCAACAAGGGTAAGGACTCTTGGTGGAGGAATAAATTCCTCTTCTTAGAGTTCTGTTAAACCAGTCTAAGATAAGTCCTTTCTTTGGACACCATAGAAGTCCCCAGCTGGTGGTGGAACACCAGTATAGTCTTTCATCCCAATCCCAATCATGTCCTTAGGATCCCTCTGTTTACTAACACATTCTCCTAGGGTTTGTGAGGCCTTATCAAATCTCTGAATTTTAAGGTCTACATTATCCTTATTCTTGATAGCCTCATCTAACTTAACCTGTAGTTCAGCATTGACCCTTTCCATGATGTTTCTAATATCATTACTAGCATTTAAATCATGTTTTAAGATATTTATTTTATCTTTTAGGTCAAGCTTCATTTTCTTATACTCAGAAACTGTCTTTTCAGTTTGAGTGAGAGCAATTTGATAGTTAGACAACTTGCATCTCTCAGTACTCACATCTCCTAACAATCTTAAAACCTCTTTGTTAAGTCTTATAGTATTTAAACGACAACCCTTACTACAAAAAGCATCATCATATACCTCATTGTCTGATGAAGATGAGGAGTGTTCCATGAGAGCATATTGAACATGCTCTTCTTCTTCTATCTCAGCAACCAAAGCTTTATCCTCTTCCTCATCCTTAGCCAAATAGCTCTAGTCCCATCCAACACCATCAATTTCTTGCATTGCCATCATAGCCTTGGGATCCTGAGCCTTAACAATTTGGCTTGAGGGTTTTCCAGCGTCAGATCTTCTTGGAGATCTGCATTCTCTCATAAAGTACCCCATACGATGACAATTGTAGCACTCAACCTTGGATTTATCAAATCCAGCAGTGTCCTTTGCATTAAAGGTCATCTTCTTCTTAAACCTTCTATTCCATATGTTTGCTCTTATACTTGCAAGAGCCATGTTCCGCTTTATATCCATCTCTTCCAAATTCTCATCACTTATTTGCTCAAGGTCCTCATATGTAATCACTGAACCATTGGGCAATGAAGCAATGTATGCACACACAGTATCCAGATCCAAACTAGCAGGCTTAACTCTTGGTGAGTTAATTTTGTACGTGTCGGCGTTTGAATGTGAGGCGTTGACAGGATATGATCCAGTGTTGACACATGTTGATCCAGTAACTGGGTGCATGTATGAATCCTTCTGATCAAATTGGCCTTCACTATGTGAGAAGAAGGCCATGTTACTATTGGTAGACTTACTTCCATGCTCCAAAAGAGTTTCATTCTCCAACAGCCTCAGTTTGTTGTAGATATCATCAAAAGTAGAACTTTGTGGGTGTTATTGGCAATTATAGATCTTGCCTCAATTTTCCATGCATCACCAAGGCTTTTAAGAAAAATGGCAATAATGTCAACATCACCAATTATTGTCCCCATGAAGGACAGCTTGCTTGTAATGTCAAGCAGTCTGCTTCTCACACTGCTAAGCTTCTCATTAGGTTGAGCCTTAAAAACAGCATACTCATGCAAGAGTTGCTTCTTTTTCTCTTCCTTAGTATCAGCATTACCACCATAGGCAACTTCAAGGGCTGCCCAAAGGTCTTTTGCAGACTCATAACCTCTGTATGTGTGCTGATTCTCTTGTCCCAAAGAAAGTTTCAGAATGCTTAGGGTTTTCATATCAACCATTTTCTTTGCTATGTCATCAGCAGACACAGCTCTACTATCGTCAGGTTTTTCTTTATTATCTTCTTCAGAACATCCTTGAACAGCTGATCTTGTAGCAATGGCATCTGCAATCTTTTGAGCTTTATTGAATGTGTTTCCATATTCAATAATCTCCTAGAGAGTGTAGTCATGGATTTGCAGATATTGCTCAAAGTTGAACTTCCACAGCTCAAAATTGTTTGCATCTAGCATGGGAATCTTGATGTTGTGGTTTGAGGAGGAGGAGGTTACTTCTGTAGTGGACATGATGTTTTTAGGGTTTTGTGAAAATTAGGGTTTTTGTGATTTTAGGGTTCTTGTGTTCTTTTAGATCAAAGTTTCTCAACAAGCTCTGATACCACTTGTTGATCCCAAACTTAGATCGATTTAGCTTGTGTAAACGAGATTAGATCAAGTTATACACGTAGAGAAACTTTGTTTATGTATAAAGTAATTCAAGTGTTATGCGGAATTAACACTTAAACAAGAACACACAAAGATGTAAAACAAACTTTCACTTGATTGATAATAACGAACTTGCTTACAATGAAAGTGTTTAACGTATGAAAACTTATTATGAAACATAACCTAAAGGTCTTCTTTTATAGACATAAGAAGCCTTGTACAAGAGTCTACGTATCAACTATTCTAGGTAAAGATAATTATAGAAAATACAATGTTGATCCTATCTTTACTAGAAACAAACTAGAAACATAATACGCGTAGACCATATCTTTCTATCAGTGCTTGTCTTCAACCTATCAACGCTTGACTTCTTCTTGTTAACACTTGATCTGTCAGCGTTTGTTTTCTTCTTATCAACGCTTGTTTTCCTCTTGTCAGCGCGCAAGTGGACTGGCTACATTTTATTCCTAACAATACAAGTAATAAAAGACATCAGTTCTTAACCTTTAACATGGTATCAAAGCCTGGTTTTCACAAATCAAGAAATTAGGGTTCTTGTGTTCTTGTTACGATTAAAAGCAAAAAGTTAGGGTTTGAGATTCAATCAACTCTAATTTCAATTTCAATTTCATCTTGGGTTCTTGCGTTCTTGTTACGATTAAAGGCATAAAATTAGGGTTTGAAATTCAATCAACCCTAATTTCAATTTCAATTTCATCCTTCAATTATCCATCTTCGTGGGTGGTTTCCAGCCTTGGGTCGTCTTTTCAGTTTTAGTTTCTTCTTCCTGTGAGATTAAATTCACTTTGGATTTGTGTTTTGGAGATTTGGTTATGGAATCAGCTTTGATATTTGTTTTGTTGATGATATGGGGTTATAATATTGGGTTTCAGTTATTTGGAGTTATGATGTTCATCTCTTGTTCGGCTTTATTATTCGGGTATTACATGAAGAAGCGTAGAGGTTCATTTGCGTATTTCGCTGAATCTGGTAAGTGTCTATTTTCGTCAAGTACTAAATGGGTTATTGATTCTGGTGATTCGGATCACATGATAGGTAACTCAAGTATATTCAATAATTTTGATATGCATGCACCCTCATCTCATGTTACAGTTGTCGATGGATCTATTTCACAAGTTGTTAGATCAGGCACTGTAAATTTAAGTCCCTCTATTTCCCTATTTTCGGTGTTGAGCCTCCCTAAATTTTCATTTAATTTGTTATCAGTTACTAGAATTACGAGCAGTTTGCAATGTAGTGTTAAATTCTATCCTAAATATTGTGTTTTTAAAGATCTTTAGACAAAGAAGATCATTGGTAGAGGGCAAGAATGTGATGGTCTGTATGTGTTTGAACCAGAGGGTTCAAAATCCTTAGTTGGACTTAGCTCATCATCTCCTTTTGAAGCACATTGTCGTCTTGGCCATCCATCTCTTCAGAGTTTGAAGTTATGTCCTGAATATTCACATTTATCATCTTTAAATTGTGATTCTTGTGAGTTTGCTAAATATCAGCGTGTTCATTTAAGTCCTCGAGCAAATAAGTGGGCTGCATCCCCATTTGAGCTTGTTCATTCGGATGTTTGGGGTCCGTGTCCTGTTACATCTAAATACGGTTTCAAGTATTTTGTCACATTTGTTGATGACTACTCCCGTGTTACTTGGCATTATCTAATGAAGAATCGGTCCGAAGTATTTACAAACTTTTGCTCATTTATTGCTGAAATAAAAACGCAATTCCATGTTACTGTTCAGACGTTACGAAGTGATAACGTGAACGAATATTTTTCACAGCCATTTCAGTCATATATGCTTCAACATGGAATTATTCATGAGTCATCTTGTGTCTACAGACCAGCCCAAAACGGGGTTACAGAACGCAAGAACCGTCATTTGCTTGAGGTAGCTCGTGCACTTTTGTTTCAAATGACGGTTCCTAAACCATTTTGGGCTGATGTTGTTTCAACGGCTTGTTTCTTGATAAACCGCATGCCATCTGCTATTCTTGATGGAAGTTACCCTTATTCTGTTTTATTCCCTACAAAACCTTTGTTTCCTATTGATCCGAAAATCTTTGGTACTACGTGTTTTGTCCAGGACACTCAACCCAACATCACCAAGTTGGATCCTAAGTCGCTTAAGTGTGTTTTTCTTGGATACTCCCGCATTCAGAAAGGGTATAGATGTTATTCTCCTCAACTTCACCGTTACCTTGTCTCAAGAGATGTCACTTTTCATGAAGATTTACCTTACTTTCTGGTTACTACTTATCGTCACCAAGAGGAGAATGATGATTTGCTAGTTTATGTTTCTCCTAAACCTGTTGCAGCAACCCCAGAACGTCCGCCTAAACCTGTTGCAACCACAGAATGTCCGCCTATTACTAAAGTATATACTAGGCGACCTCGAATGACATCACAGATGCTGAACCAAATAATTTAACTAATGATGTATCCATTAGTACACCCACTCCCACTTAGGCATATAGTGATTCTGATTTACCTAGTGATTCACTTGGTGGTTCTAATTCAGCGCCTCCTTCTTTGGAATCTGAACTTGATCTACCTATTGCTATTCGAAAAGGAAAACGTGCATGTACGTATCCAGTTTCGATATTTGTTTCTTATGATGGGTTATCTACCTCCTCTCGTGCCTTTGTTGCTAACTTAGACTCGATTGTAGTCCCGAAGACGGTTAGTGAAGCATTAGCTCATTCTGGATGGCGTGTTGCTATGATTGAAGAAATGAAGGCTCTGGATGATAACGGTACTTGGGCTTTAGTAGATTTACCTCTTCATAAGAAGCCAATCGGCTGTAAATGGGTGTTTAGTAATAAGACGAATCCCGATGGTTTAATTTCTTGTTTGAAGGCTCGTTTGGTAGCTAAGGGTTATGCACAAACATATGCCATTGATTACTCTGAGACTTTCTCACCAGTTGCTAAGATGTGTTCTATCCGTTTGTTTATTTCTTTGGCTGCAACTTATGATTGGTCGCTTCATCAACTAGATGTGAAGAATGCTTTCTTACATGGTGATCTACAAGAAGAGGTATATATGGAGCAACCTCCAGGGTTTGTTGCTCAGGGGGGATCTAGGAGAGTGTGTAAACTGAAGAAAGCTTTGTATGGCTTGAAACAATCTCCGAGAGCTTGGTTTGGAAAATTTAGTAATGCGGTAATTAATTTTGGCTTACGAAGGAGTGTTTATGATCATTCAGTATTTTACTCATCATCAAAAGCAGGTTGCATTCTGCTTGTGGTTTATGTCGATGATATAGTAATTACGGGTAGTGATAAAGTTGGGATAAAGAAGTTAAAATCATTCATTGGTACTTGCTTTCAAACTAAGGATCTCGGGCCACTGAAGTACTTCTTGGGAATTGAAGTATCTCGTTGTAGCAAGGGTATTTGCCTTTCCCAGAGGAAATACTGTCTAGACTTGCTTGAGGATGCAGGTCAAATTGAGGCAAAACTGTGTGATGAGCCTATGATACCTAAGTTAAAACTAAAATCAGAAGATGGAAGATTGCTACACAACCCTGAGAAATATAGGCGAGTAGTTGGGAAGCTAAACTACCTCACTATTACGCGGCCTGATATTGCATTTCCGGTTAGTGTTGTAAGTCAGTTTCTGACCGCTCCTAGAACGTCACATTGGGATGTCGTTACTCAAATATTAGGAAACCTGAAGGGTACACCAAGACTTGGTATCTTATATGCTAATCATGGGCACCACATAGCAGAAGGCTTCATAGATGCTGATTATGTCGGATGTCCCAACACTTCATGTTCTACAACGGGATACTGTGTTTTTGTTGGAGGCAACCTAGTCTCTTGGAAGAGTAAGAAACAAAATGTTGTATCCCGATCAAGTTTAGAGGCTGAATATAGAGCTATGGCACAAACGACTTGTGAGCTTGTATGGTTGCGTAATTTACTTAGTGAGATTGGGTTTCCTCAATCTAAACCAATGAAAATGTGGTGCGATAAGCAAGCAGCTATCTACATTGCTACGAATCCAGTGTTTCATGAAAGGACAAACCATATTGAGGTTGATTGTCACTTTACTCGTGAGAAGTTAGAATATGGGACAATCACAACTCCTCGTATTAGAACCGAAAGTCAATTGGCAGATGTTCTTACTAAAGCGCTCCCGGGAACTCGTATTAATTCTATTTGTAACAAGCTGGGCATGATCAACATATACGCTCAGCTTGAGGGGGAATGTTAGAATGTGTATTAGGGTTGGGCCCAACCCATTAGGTTAACATAGCTTAGTGTCTAAGCTAACTGTATAGTATATAAACCTATGTATTTTCAGTAATGATACAAGTAATAAAACACATCAGTTCATTACCATTAACATTCTCTACTTGTGTGAACGAGTCGAACCATGTTGGAAATACCTTTTACGTATTAGAAAGGATCGGTCACTCCAACAATAGTCTAAGTAATAGCTTGTGGTTTAGTTTTACTAATATTAAACAACTAAGGCCATGCCAAGCCCACAACATGTGTAGGTCGGCCAAACTTGTAAGCCCAAGCCCATCTCATAGGCTTGAGTATATAAACCCTCTCCTTAGATGGAGAGGGTGTGGATTCATTCATTTTTCACATAGTTCTTACTTTCTCTCTCATGAAGTGTGTTTGATTCTACCAACTTTCTATCTCTTTCTCTCTAAAACATAAGCTAGATTTACAATATCTTACAAATGGTATCAAGAGCCATGGGATGATTGTTTGGTTTATGTGTTTGTGTTCTTGATTCATACACCTATTTTGATCCAAAACATTCGGACCAAATTCTTTATTTTTTTGTGTTTTTATGGTTTAATCTTGATATACTTCATCTACATACTTGTAGTAGTGATTTGATATTGTTACTTTGGTTAAAAACACAAAAATTTTGGGTGTTTTATTCATTTTTAGGCTAAAAATCTCAAGTTTGTTGTGTTCTAGTACTATCCGAGAAAAGTGGTACTTTTGATTCCATATTACGATCTGAATATTACGATCGCATAAACCTGGAGTTTCTACTTGCGATCGAATACCACGATCACATCTTACGATCCGTGTTACGATCTAACACTACGATCACGTGTTATGATCAGTGACTGCGATCACGTGTTACGATCTAGCGAATGCGATCACGTGTTACGATCAGTGACTGCGATCACGTATTACGATCGATTGTTACGATCAAGAGTTACGATCAGTGACTGCGATCACGTGTTGCGATCAATTGTTACGATCAAGTGTTACGATTAGTGACTGCGATCACGTGTTGCGATCCATTGTTACGATCAGTTGTTGCGATCACGTGTTACGATCAACAGTTATGATCAGGGTTGCGATCAAAGGTTACGATCGGGTACTGCGATCAAGAGTTGCGATCACCCAATGCGATCAAGAGTTGCGATCCAACATTTTTCAAAAACGTGTTTTTGAAAATATTTGTTTTGCAATTTTATCTTGGAATTTTTGGTTTATCGAGAACAAGTATTAGGGGATTTTAACATTATTTCTCGATTTCAACACACAATAACAAACACATTTACTTTCTCTCATTGCTCGATCAACATTTGTAAATCTTAACTTATCGAAATGGAGTACACATCTCTTACGGATAAGTCCATCCTCTCGGGTACGGATAATCGTCCACCAATGTTGGTGAAGACTATGTAAGAGGATTGGGCTTCCCGAATGGAACTTTATATGTTGAACAAAGAAAAGGGACATCTCATTTGGGCATCGATGCTCAATGGACCATTAGTATATGGTACTGTGACGGAAGGTGCTGTTACTCGTCCTCGCACAACTAGTGAATTGACCGGAGATATGAAGATTCAAGACAAATGTGATAACTATGCTACAAACATCATTCTCCAAGCCCTTCCTCCAGATGCCTACAAACTCGTCAGCAAACATAAAGTTGCCAAAGAGTTTTTTTGGTAATGGGTTTCCCCGGTAAATAGATTAACCAAAAAACAGTGAAATACAAATGGAATGTAGCTAAAGTACCACATTAACCTCAAGCTAAAAACAGCTTGATAAACACCTAAATCTAGTGCTTATGATAGGCCATAAACACTTACAAAGCACCTAGTACACAACGAAACAAACCAAACTAGCTAACAACTGCCGTGAAGGAGTTTCCACCTGCATTTGTCTTAGAGAATAAATTGGTTGTTTCATCATATACCATTTCAACCTCATCATCTTCATCATCATGATCCAAAACAGAGTAAGTTTTTGATGTAGATAAACCAGCACCTGACGATGACGTAACAATAGACTTCAACTTGGGCAAAGAACCAGTCTTCGCACTAGTCACCCCCTTCTTCGGGTTACTAATTGTAGCTTTAGGCATAAATTTGACATTCGGTTGAACCGATGGACCAGTAAACTTACCACCCTTAATAGAATTCGGCATATTCGTCTTTTTCTTTCTTTTGGTCACCGTTTGGAAACCATCATTATTCTCAACAACAGGAATAGCAACAGAAGTAGATGGACCAGTACTAGCAGTAGGAACTACAGGAGAAACAACCACCTTATTAGAGCATTTATCAAGAGAGTGACCAAAAGTCTTACACTCAGCACATCTAGGAGGTCTCCATTCATATTCAATACAGATAGTTTCCTTTGTAAAACCCTCCCCCGAAAGAGAAGGGACACCAATTGTAACAACATCCACAAAATCAGCCTCAGCATTAACCTCAATTAAGCATCTGGCAAAACTACTTCGACCCCATGACTCCTTACACATAGAACTAGTATAGGAATCAAGCATTACAGGTTTACCAATGAAAGAAGCAATCAAACTAATTCCATCTTATTCAAAAACTTGAATAGGCACATCATGTAATTTTACCCAAACAGGAATACGAGTCAATTCTTCTTTGATCAACCTATTATCCATCGACCATTTTTTGAGAATGATCGGAGATTTACGAATCAACCACGGGTCCTCTTCTAACACAGCTTCCAACCCAGCAAGTGACTTGAATTTGAAAAAGAAAAAACCCTTAGAATTCATCATGACCCGTGTCAACCCATGTTTCACCCAGTTGTTTCTAACAAAATAATCTACCACCGGGAAAGCCATTCTCTTTCCAATAAAGTAACCATATAGAGTATGTTCAAGACGATTACTGACCTTCTGAACCACTTTACAAGGAATAGAGACATTTACACCTTCAAAAACATCTTCCGACACCAAGTGACGGAAACTACCAGTATCTGCGGACTGCTCCTTTTCTTTTGCACTAGTATCATGACTACAAGTAGAAGCAAGCGTATCCATTTTATTAGAAAAATCAGCAGTAATATCCTCAATCGACTGTATACTTGCACCATCCAGAGTCAGACCAGTAGGCACATCATCAACCTTCGACAGGACATTCTTACTCACACTGACACCTTCTTCACTAGATATAGACACAGACATACTAACAAACTCATCTATTTGCTACGAACCTAGCCCATCATGCCCCTTTCGAACCACAAAGCCCTCACCAGCAAACGATGGTCCCTCACGCTCCTGCAAACCCATAATAGGGTTTCCATCCATCTACGACAAACCAGCATCCCCATCTAGGAATTGAGAAGACATAGGAGAAGACATAGTAACAAACTCATGTTGCTTCACATCAGATGACGGGTATGAAACCCTAACTGGTTGCGTGTTTGAGGAAACCCTAGTCTGATCAATCCCCTCCTTCGCAAGCAAACCGAATTCATAAGAGCACATCATATTAAATACTTCTTGGGATCAAGCACTAGACACCAAGGACCAAAAGTCATATTCATTCATCTTCAAGCTGTGCATAAACTCATGCACGTCGCTAGCAGTTTTCAGTTGCACCCCAAACACCTTCCTAATCACATCTGATAGCAGCAGCCTTGCCTCTTGAATCTAAACTCGCATAATCAATAGAATTCATCCCGAAAAAAGAAACCCTAAGTCGAACAGTAACCAAACCCTAACCAACGAAACACAATCACAATCACAATCGCACAGGGAGTCAAGACAACGAATTACAGAATAAGGAATTAAGACCTTTAATAGATGCGACAACCGACCTAATTAAAAACAAACAAAACGTTTTCACTATCGCAGCAAAAAAGAAAAAAAGAAACCAATTAAAAAAACCCTAAGATCTATCAACCGAATAAAAAAGTTTGTTAACTCAAGAGAGATCGAGATAACATCCTTGTTAGAAGGTATTCAGATTAAAGAGTATAAGATAATCGATTTTTTTTATGGAGAGAAATTTTTGCCGCCTTGGATGAAACTAGGGTTTTCCAACCTGTACAAGTTGCCAAAGAGTTATGGGATAAAACTCGTGTTCTAATGCAAGGCACCTCGTTAACTAAACAAGAATGAGAGTGTAAGCTATATGATACGTTTGATAAGTTTGCCTATGTTCCCGGGGATACTCTCAATGATTACTATTTGAGATTCACTCTTTTGATGAATGAGCTCAACATCTATGGCCTTGCAATTCCTACGTTTCAATTAAACATCAAGTATTTGAACACTCTCCCTTCTGAATGGAGCAAGTACGTAACGGCCATTAAATTGGATAAGGATTTGCATCAAACAAACGTGGATCAACTTTAAGCTTTTCTTCAACAACATGAATGCCACGTGATCGAGGCTCGGTTGTCAACACCACAAATTCGTGATCCACTTTCCATGTATGCTTCTCAACAAATGACCCCCCAACAAAACATAGCTTACACTTATCAACAACCATCATACTTGCAGCAACCACAACAACACACCTATCAGCAACCACATCAACCATCTTATCAACCACTAATGATGCCACAGCAAGCATTTCAACTAAGTGTTCATCAACAGTCTTTTCCACAGCAACCAACACATCAAGCATCTCCATCATAAGCTATCATTTCTCCAATTGGCTATACTCCTCAGCAAGGATATTTTCTAATTGAAGCACCACAAGCACAAGCCCTCTACTCAAATGAACTTCCACCAATTGAAGCACCGGTCTTTACTCTAAATGATACGCCAACTGATGTTCTAAACCATCTCACTGCCTACTTGTCAAAACTTGTTGAAACTAGAGGATTTCCACCAACAAACAATCAGCTCCACACCTCTTCAAATCCTCGACAACAAGCCACTATTCAAGATGGTCAAGTAGTAGTGCAATCTATTCAGGGTAGGCAAAATTCATATGGACCTCCTACAAGGACCGTGAACGCTCAAGCCGTGACTACTCATGCTACTGGAAATGGAAGCCCTATTGGTCCTCAAAAGGTTGTTGTAACACCCCCAAATTTATACAACTCAATACAGCGGAAGACTCGTTGGTGTTACGGGATAGCACATTACTCACATCATAGACAACGCATAAAAATCGCGTCGTTTATTAATAAAGCATTTCCATTCATAAATATCAAAGTTACATAGGTTCCAAGTCATTACGTTTCATACAAAGTTTTACAAAGTATGTGAATGGAAAATATTGTTTAGGTGCGGGCCATGAATTCTTGTTGTCTTCCCGAGAATTACCTTCAAGTACCTGAGACAAAACATGTTAAAAGAAAAGGTCAGCGATAACGCCGAGTGAATTCATAGAGTTTAATAAAATCCATCAATATAATATCAGTATAAAATTATTACTGAAAATCATTTTGTACAAATCATTTTAATAGGCCATAAAATAGCCAAAGTCATTTTATACAAATCTTCATCAAAATCATAATATAGGCATTTGCCTTAAAAATCAGTATACGAGCCAATGTCGTAAAAACATCATACAATACGTCTTATGACGTTTTATGAAAATAAAAACCGTTATATGAATATCGTTATGAAAACCAAAACACGAACATAATATCAATAGTATGACCCTGTATTGCTAGTCAGGCAATACATCGTAATTCGGTGCGTCTATTAGTATTTCGTTAGTTTGGATTATTATAAGCCGCATGACATTGTTACCTTACTAAAACAACAACGGGTAGCTAACCCGATACTCAATTTGCCCATCTAAAGTAGCGTATCGTCATAAAGGTCACGCTATGGAAATCTTCTCATACATAAATTCGCTTACCAATCAATGTGGCACGACGGGGATCAACCGTCAAGGCGCGAACTGGGGTGATCGTCCCCAAATAGTACTATTATATGCACAAGCGTCTACCAACTCCCGGTAGTTCACAATTCATGCTAATGGGACTTTTAGTGACATAACCTAACTTTAATAATCCATTTAATTTCATCTATCGGGTCCTTTAATCATTTATCGGGTCATACAATCGGGTCATTCAATCATTCGGGTCCAAATCAATAAACAAACAATCGGGACAAATGGTGTCCTATTGTATAAAAACTAACATGTTATCTCCCTCGCGGGTTTATAAAACATTTATAAAACATTTAAAATAGTGCGAGGCTATGAACTCACGTTGATGTGGGAAACCGGGTTATCGGCAATTCGGACGTACGGTACGTGCTTCAATCACGGAAACCTAGACAAATAATACATGTCTTAGACTCATGTCCAATGACATTATAAAAATAGCAATTATGTATACATATGATGATTATATATATATGATGATCAAGTGGGTTTACATATTCTCGTTTACTCATTTTAGTATTTACGGATTGGTATCTTTTTACTAGTTTACTAGTTTTACCCATTTACGTGTTTTAAGTCCAATAAACTTATTATAAGTTCTTTAACTTGTATTAATCCATGTCATACTTATATTATCAGTATTCAAACTTTACAAGTTGGGCCCAAATGGGTTAAGCCCAATAAGTTCTTTTTATAAGTGTTTAACTTATTTAGTCCAATTATTAGTCCAATATGCTTACTTAGTCCGTTAAGGTCCGTATGTTATATAGTTCGGGTATTATCGGTTTTTACTTGTTATACATGTTTATATATCATTATATAAGTTTAATAAAGTTCACATTAGACGGGTCCAACCGTCTAAGTTTTAATTGGCGAAAAACGTTAGTTTTACGGTAATAGCCGAAAAAGTCGTAAAAATCAAGTTTATAGTTTTTATTACTTATAAGTATCATTCCACTACCATTTTTATAGTTTATACACTTATTTAACCTTTTATATATTTATATAAATGTATTTATAAGTTAGTGGGTTTTAATTTACATTTTATACTATTTTTATTTGAGTGCTTATATAATACTATTATTCTTTAATTTCCAAAATCTGATTTTTATTTTCATTTTCACCAAAACTGCCATATATAGAGTTCTATATGGAGATAGAAGCTCAAATTTTTATCACATACACTACATGAAATGTGCTCCATTTAACTCTTCTATAGCTACTGTTGAATCAGCCTCTAAGTATTTTCTAAAAATCGTCCAAAACAGTGAACTCAGATTTGTACTTTAAACTTGTTTTGATCATATCTCACTCATTACAATGATTCCATTGCATGGCCAACTCTCACATGTGTACAAGACCCATAGCTTACTGTATATTAATTCTACTTCATCATTTTATCAGTTCATGACATGTTTCTTTACTGTTTTATACAGCCATCATTTTTAAGCAAGATTTTAGCCTTGTTTCTTATATTTTTTCACCTTTTTAAGCATGTTTATCAACACCAAATCCCCACATAACATTTTTATCATCATATAATCATCATATACATATACAATAGGAAATAAAATACATGGTTACATAATCAAAATAACAAGAAGATGGGGAGAACAATCTTTATACCACCATGATGATGTAGGTTGTGATCAAAACATGGATTTTGATGGAGAACTTGTGAATCACCAAGACCATCTTCAAGACCACCAATCTTCATAAACTTCTTGTGGAAAATCAGCCCCAATACTCCATGGAAACTCCTCCTTGGATGTTATAACTTGCACCAATCTTCATCTTTTTGAATGGAGATTAACATATGTTAATTATAACATATGTTTGTGGTTAAAAATTGTGTGAATGGGGTGTTTTGGTTGAGATATGGGACGGCATAGATGAGAGCCAAGAGAGAGAGATTGTGAGTTTGAGAGGTTTGCATGTAAGAAATGAAAACTAGTGGTATGGTGGAAATGGTTTTGTTGGAAGTAGCTTAACATTGAAGCTAAACTAGACAAGTGTTGCTAGTTTGTTAAAGTTTTGACACTTAAGGTGTTGGTTAGCATGTTATGGCCGGTTTTGAGTGGGGTGGGACAAGTGTCCCACTTGTCTCATCCCCATTTATTTACGGGTACTCCTCGATTCTAGTTTCCTCGATTTGCGTGCTCTCGAGTCGTTTTACGAAAAATGTTTTTATAAATTATGAATCAACGGCACAAAACGAATCTAATAAAAATTGTCTCATCAAAAACGGAGTTCGAAAACGTAAATACGTAATCCTAAGGTTTCCGGTTTAGTCGTAAAGGACGTTAAAATAAAATCGTAAGTCCTAATCTCTTCTCGTAAATTTGTGAGTTTATGAACCAACTCAAATTTAAAACTCCAAAATAATATTCACGAATAAATTTATTTTCTGAAATGTCGGACTGTCACGAAAGACGGTGTATGTAAACGTAAGCACGTAACGTTGAATTCTCCGGTTTAGACGTAGTCGATGCTACTCCAAGACGTAAATCCAAATTTCTTCCCAAAAATAAGTGAGTTAATAAAATAATATTTTCAAATAAATATTGAGAATAAAATATCAATCATAAATTGACGGATTGTCACAGAATTTACCCCTAAACAGGATCTTTGTCCTCAAAGATCATCTTACTACTCGCTTCTTATAGAGTTAAAGCCATGTGGGTATTTCCTCCACACTCGGTCTTTTCTCACAAGTGCAATTCATTATAATACGCGAGTTTCATCAAACATAACTACGGGAATAAGATCAGGCTAAATGTTGACTTACTTTCTCTATCCATGATGTTCACGGGTTTCTAATGAATGCAACTTTTCGCCGATCTAAGCTTTACTAAGAAACAATCAGATTCTCACTTGATAGACATTTCATCAAGTTCGATATACGAAACATAATTCACGCATCTCTTGAAGTCCTAGGGTAGATCCAGCTTATATGCCTTTCAAACCAAATCTTTTACATCATCCCAATGGTCCCATACAACGGGGACTTATATCCCATGATTTGTCAGATCATGAATTCATTTTTCCAAGGTTAAAAATTGTGGCATAACTTCGCTACCCATTTGGCACTTCAAGATCTACATTTCATATTCACATAACCTCTTGCCCACTACCGGCAGTCAATAATCAGATCCTAATTTCAATAATCATTTCAGATCTCGCGGGTCGGGTATTTTGCAAGGTTAGGTTCGCCATAATAGGAAACCTTAAACCTAAAAGACATGTCCAACTCACAATGGGTGTATGTCGGGTGTCTTCATCTCAACTCCTGCTTACAGATGCTCTAATATTTAAATCCTAACAAGATTCGATCTCGATCCTAATATGATGATTATCAATGATAATCCTTCCAAAGGAAAACGATTATACAGTTCATTACCAAAGGTCAATCATTCAAACATAAAGTAGCACTTATAGTATTTTGTATCGTTACTTTACCTCGTCCCTTCGATTGGGGTGGTACATAGTATTCTCATCAAGGTTCATTCTCGATGACTCTTGAACAAATCTCTAGAAATTCGATGCGAAGCGAGGATCTTGATAGAGATGATCGATACAGGCACACCATGTTTACATAACTCTTTTACATTTATCATTAACGGGAATGATATTAGCAGATTTGGTCAGTCTGTCGACGATGACCCAAATTGAATCAAATTCAGATGATGACCTTTGCAATAGCTAGACGTTTACTAATATATGAGGCAATGTTTGCCTTCATAATTTGTCATTAGTACAACTCCTTTAGACAAAGATACTTTTAGTCATAAATGACATAAATAGAATACTTATACTTACAAATTCCAACATAACTATATCTCACAATCCTCTATATTTAGGCAACCACCAGTGGCCTTTTGTACATTTAACACTATCGGCTTCTCAATTCTAATGGTTCATATTAGCCGCGAACCACTTTTTATTATTTATATTATCCTTTTCACAAACATCGTTTATTTTTATATTAATTGGCAATTTATTTTGCACCTTCATTATTAAGGAACACATCCTAATTGGTTCTTTATACTACATAATGTGTCAGTATTTATATTCATTTTTCCTGATGATATAATTATCATGTCTTCAATTTATTCAGAATTTCTTTCTTCACATTTTCTAAGTTTTAATTTCTTCTTAACTATCATTTTTATCCGTTTTACTCAATCTGACGTCCAAAGCGTCGATAATTATTATAATTAATTAAATAATTATTAGTTAATTTTTATGAAACGTAAACGTAAAAATTTTAAATTTCTTAGTTCGACCAATTATATAAAATGTTCAAAATAAATTTGAATTAAATTAACACAATTTTTGTTGATTTATCGAAAATAATTATTAAGATTCGTAAATGTTCGAAAAATCTTTGGTTACACTTTGGTCAAAATTTTCTTATTTGAAAAGCAAAAATTGTCGTTTCAAATTTTAAGTCAAAAGTTATATAGTTTCCTCAATTCTTCTTAAGTTGTCTAGAAGTATACACGAACATTTACCCCTAAACAGAAGTTTAGTTAAATGGTTTGTGTATAAGGGAATAATCCCTTAAAATCCTTTGTTAAAACATTCGTCAAAACATATTTGCACATTCTCTTTGGTAAAAAAAAAATCCAAAGTCTTAAAAGGGCTCTAATTCCTTGAAGAGTCAATATATATTCCATTATCTTTTAACCACATGATCAAATAATGTAAAAGATTAAGTCTTAAATCATATGTTAAATATTCAAAGTACAATTCTTAATTGTTCGGCCAATTCAGGGCAATCTATTAATAACTATTAACTCATTCTCATTCTTATAAACAAACATATAGTCCTTAATGATCACAAGCATGACTTTATCAAATCACAGCCTACACACGTGATTCAGCAAATTTATGAATGCTACATGTGCATTGGTCAATCCAAACGTCACCACGTGAAACTCATAATGTTCATTATAAGTACCGGATGTAGTGATTGGAATACATAATCTTTTCCGCAGATGCGAAGTTGATGATAACCATGCCGTGGATCAAATCTTTAAAACATACACTAGAACCTTGTAAATGATCGAACAAATCTTCCATTTCGAGTTATGGATATCGTTTTCGATTGTCAATTTACTCAATTCACAGTAATCTATAAATATAAGGAATGATAACACCATAGCTCTTCAGGATGACGAGCTCGGTGGAATAAAATCTTTATCCGACAACTCTCTCAGTTGTACGGTTATTCCTTTAATTCAGATGGTGCTGACGTGCAGTGCACAAGCCACAGGTGCAGCACCGAGAATATAATCAATACCAATTTCAACTTGCCTTAGTGGCGAAAGTCTAGGTAATTCATCAACAAATACCTCCTAAGGTTTCAGATAACATAAACATCTTTTAATAAATTCATATTAGGTTCTTCTAGATTATAATATCTATGACTAATTCACAATCATTCATGGTATGATTTTAAGTCTAAATACAGGATATCGTCATCCATCAAGAATTATTTAGATCACTTTTGATACGCCTAGATTATAATATTTATGTGTTTGTGTTCTTGATTCATACGCCTAGTTTGATCCAAAACATTCGGACCAAATTCTTTATTTTTTTGTGTTTTTATGGTTTAATCTTGATATACTTCATCTACATACTTGTAGTAGTGATTTGGTATTGTTACTTTGGTTAAAAACACAAAAAATTTGGGTGTTTGATTCATCTTTAGGCTAAAAATCTCAAGTTTGTTGTGTTCTAGTACTATCCGAGAAAAGTGGTACTTTTGATTCCATATTACGATCTGAATATTACGATCGCATAAACCTGGAGTTTCTACTTGCGATCGAATATCACGATCACATCTTACGATCCGTGTTACGATCTAACACTACGATCACGTGTTATGATCAGTGACTGCGATCACGTGTTACGATCTAGCGACTGCGATCACGTGTTACGATCAGTGACTGCGATCACGTATTACGATCGATTGTTACGATCAAGAGTTACGATCAGTGACTGCGATCACGTGTTGCGATCAATTGTTACGATCAAGTGTTACGATTAGTGACTGCGATCACGTATTGCGATCCATTGTTACGATCAGTTGTTGCGATCACGTGTTACGATCAACAGTTATGATCAGGGTTGCGATCAAAGGTTACGATCGGGTACTGCGATCAAGAGTTGCGATCACCCAATGCGATCAAGAGTTGCGATCCAACATTTTTCAAAAACGTGTTTTTGAAAATATTTGTTTTGCAATTTTATCTTGGAATTTTTGGTTTATCGAGAACAAGTATTAGGGGATTTTAACATTATTTCTCGATTTCAACACACAATAACAAACACATTTACTTTCTCTCATTGCTCGATCAACATTTGTAAATCTTAACTTATCGAAATGGAGTACACATCTCTTACGGATAAGTCCATCCTCTCGGGTACGGATAATCGTCCACCAATGTTGGTGAAGACTATGTAAGAGGATTGGGCTTCCCGAATGGAACTTTATATGTTGAACAAAGAAAAGGGACATCTCACTTGGGCATCGATGCTCAATGGACCATTAGTATATGGTACTGTGACGGAAGGTGTTGTTACTCGTCCTCGCACAACGAGTGAATTGACCGGAGATATGAAGATTCAAGACAAATGCGCTAACTATGCTACAAACATCATTCTCCAAGCCCTTCCTCCAGATGCCTACAAACTCGTCAGCAAACATAAAGTTGCCAAAGAGTTTTTTTGGTAATGGGTTTCCCCGGTAAATAGATTAACCAAAAAACAGTGAAATACAAATGGAATGTAGCTAAAGTACCACATTAACCTCAAGCTAAAAACAGCTTGATAAACACCTAAATCTAGTGCTTATGATAGGCCATAAACACTTACAAAACACCTAGTACACAACGAAACAAACCAAACTAGCTAACAACTGCTGTGAAGGAGTTTCCACCTGCATTTGTCTTAGAGAATAAATTGGTTGTTTCATCATATACCATTTCAACCTCGTCATCTTCATCATCATGATCCAAAACAGAGTAAGTATTTGATGTAGATAAACCAGCACCTGACGATGACGTAACAATAGACTTCAACTTGGGCAAAGAACCAGTCTTCGCACTAGTCACCCCCTTCTTCGGGTTACTAATTGTAGCTTTAGGCATAAATTTGACATTCGGTTGAACCGATGGACCAGTAAACTTACCACCCTTAATAGAATTCGGCATATTCGTCTTTTTCTTTCTTTTGGTCACCGTTTGGAAACCATCATTATTCTCAACAACAGGAATAGCAACAGAAGTAGATGGACCAGTACTAGCAGTAGGAACTATAGGAGAAACAACCACCTTATTAGAGCATTTATCAAGAGAGTGACCAAAAGTCTTACACTCAGCACATCTAGGAGGTCTCCATTCATATTCAATACGGATAGTTTCCTTTGTAAAACCCTCCCCCGAAAGAGAAGGGACACCAATTGTAACAACATCCACAAAATCAGCCTCAGCATTAACCTTAATTAAGCATCTGGCAAAACTACTTCGACCCCATGACTCCTTACACATAGAACTAGTATAGGAATCTAGCATTACAGGTTTACCAATGAAAGAAGCAATCAAACTAATTCCATCTTCTTCAAAAACTTGAATAGGCACATCATGTAATTTTACCCAAACAGGAATACGAGTCAATTCTTCTTTGATCAACCTATTATCCATCGACCATTTTTTGAGAATGATCAGAGATTTACGAATCAACCACGGGTCCTCTTCTAACACAGCTTCCAACCCAGCAAGTGACTTGAATTTGAAAAAGAAAAAACCCTTAGAATTCATCATGACCCGTGTCAACCCATGTTTCACCCAGTTGTTTCTAACAAAATAATCTACCACTGGCAAAGCCATTCTCTTTCCAATAAAGTAACCATATAGAGTATGTTCAAGACGATTACTGACCTTCTGAACCACTTTACAAGGAATAGAGACATTTACACCTTCAAAAACATCTTCCGACACCAAGTGACGGAAACTACCAGTATCTGCGGACTGCTCCTTTTCTTTTGCACTAGTATCATGACTACAAGTAGAAGCAAGCGTATCAATTTTATTAGAACAATCAGCAGTAATATCCTCAATCGACTGTATACTTGCACCATCCAGAGTCAGACTAGTAGGCACATCATCAACCTTCGACAGGACATTCTTACTCACACTGACACCTTCTTCACTAGATATAGACACAGACATACTAACAAACTCATCTATTTGCTGCGAACCTAGCCCATCATGCTCCTTTCGAACCACAAAGCCCTCACCAGCAAACGATGGTCCCTCACGCTCATGCAAACCCATAATAGGGTTCCCATCCATCTACGACAAACCAGCATCCCCATCTAGGAATTGAGAAGCCATAGGAGAAGACATAGTAACAAACTCATGTTGCTGCACATCAGATGACGGGTATGAAACCCTAACTGGTTGCGTGTTTGAGGAAACCCTAGTCTGATCAATCCCCTCCTTCGCAAGCAAACCGAATTCATAAGAGCACATCATATTAAATACTTCTTGGGATCGAGCACTAGACACCAAGGACCAAAAGTCATATTCATTCATCTTCAAGCTGCGTATAAACTCATGCACGTCGCTAGCAGTTGTCAGTTGCACCCCAAACACCTTCCTAATCACATCCGATAGCAGCAGCCTTGCCTCTTGAATCTAAACTCGCATAATCAATAGAATTCATCCCGAAAAAAGAAACCCTAAGTCGAACAGTAACCAAACCCTAACCAACGAAACACAATCACAATCACAATCGCACAGGGAGACAAGACAACGAATTACAGAAAAAGGAATTAAGACCTTTAATAGATGCGACAACCGACCTAATTAAAAACAAACAAAACGTTTTCACTATCGCAGCAAAAAAGAAAAAAAGAAACCAATTAAAAAAAACCCTAAGATCTATCAACCGAATAAAAAATCCTGTTAACTCAAGAGAGATCGAGAAAACATCCTTGTTAGAAGGTATTCAGATTAAAGAGTATAAGATAATCGATTTTTTTTATGGAGAGAAATTTTTTCCGCCTTGGATGAAACTAGGGTTTTCCAATCTGTACAAGTTGCCAAAGAGTTATGGGATAAAACTCGTGTTCTAATGCAAGGCACCTCGTTAACTAAACAAGAACGAGAGTGTAAGCTATATGATACGTTTGATAAGTTTGCCTATGTTCCCGGGGATACTCTCAATGATTACTATTTGAGATCCACTCTTTTGATGAATGAGCTCAACATCTATGGCCTTGCAATTCCTACGTTTCAATTAAACACCAAGTATTTGAACACTCTCCCTTCTGAATGGAGCAAGTACGTGACGGCTATTAAATTGGCTAAGGATTTGCATCAAACAAACATGGATCAACTTTAAGCTTTTCTTCAACAACATGAATGCCACGTGATCGAGGCTCGGTTGTCAACACCACAAATTCGTGATCCACTTTCCATGTATGCTTCTCAACAAATGACCCCCCAACAAAACATGGCTTACACTTATCAACAACCATCATACTTGCAGCAACCACAACAACACACCTATCAGCAACCACATCAACCATCTTATCAACCACTAATGATGCCACAACAAGCATTTCAACTAAGTGTTCATCAACAGTCATTTCCACAGCAACCAACACATCAAGCATCTCCATCATAAGCTATCATTTCTCCAATTGGCTATACTCCTCAGCAAGGATATTTTCTAATTGAAGCACCACAAGCACAAGCCCTCTACTCCAATGAACTTCCACCAATTGAAGCACCGGTCTTTACTCTAAATGATACGCCAACTGATGTTCTAAACCATCTCACTGCCTACTTGTCAAAACTTGTTGCAACTAGAGGATTTCCACCAACAAACAATCAGCTCCACACCTCTTCAAATCCTCGACAACAAGCCACTATTCAAGATGGTCAAGTAACAGTGCAATCTATTCAGGATAGGCAAAATTCATATGGACCTCCTACAAGGACCGTGAACGGTCAAGCCGTGACTACTCATGCTACTGGAAATGGAAGCCCTATTGGTCCTCAAAAGGTTGTTGTAACACCCCCAAATTTATACAACTCAATACAGCGGAAGACTTGTTGGTTTTAGGGGATAGCACATTACTCACATCATAGACAACGCATAAAAATCGCGTCGTTTAATAATAAAGCATTTCCATTCATAAATATCAAAGTTACATAGGTCCTAAGTCATTACATTTCATACAAAGTTTTACAAAGTATTTGAATGGAAAATATTGTTTAGGTGCGGGCCATGAATTCTTGTTGTCTTCCCGAGAATTACCTTCAAGTACCTGAGACAAAACATGTTAAAAGAAAAGGTCAGCGATAACGCCGAGTGAATTCATAGAGTTTAATAAAATCCATCAATATAATATCAGTATAAAATTATTACTGAAAATCATTTTGTACAAATCATTTTAATAGGCCATAAAATAGCCAAAGTCATTTTATACAAATCTTCATCAAAATCATAATATAGGCATTTGCCTTAAAAATCAGTATACGAGCCAATGTCGTAAAAACATCATACAATACGTATTATGACGTTTTATGAAAATAAAAACCGTTATATGAATATGGTTATGTAAACCAAAACACGAACATAATATCAATAGTATGACCCTGTATTGCTAGTCAGGCAATACATCGTAATTCGGTGCCTCTATTAGTATTTCGTTAGTTTGGATTATTATAAGCCGCATGACATTGTTACCTTACTAAAACAACAACGGGTAGCTAACCCGATACTCAATTTGCCCATCTAAAGTAGCGTGTCGTCACAAAGGTCACGCTATGGAAATCTTCTCATACATAAATTCGCTTACCAATCAATGTGGCACGACGGGGATCAACCGTCAAGGCGCGAACTGGGGTGATCGTCCCCAAATAGTACTATTATATGCACAAGCGTCTACCAACTCCCGGTAGTTCACAATCCATGCTAATGGGACTTTTAGTGACATAACCTAACTTTAATAATCCATTTAATTTCATCTATCGGGTCCTTTAATCATTTATCGGGTCATACAATCGGGTCATTCAATCATTCGGGTCCAAATCAATAAACACACAATCGGGACAAATGGTGTCCTATTGTATAAAAACTAACATGTTATCTCCCTCGCAGGTTTATAAAACATTTATAAAACATTTAAAAGACTCATGTCTAATGACATTATAAAAATAGCAATTATGTATACATATGATGATTATATATATATGATGATCAAGTGGGTTTACATATTCTCGTTTACTCATTTTAGTGTTTACGGATTGGTATCTTCTTACTAGTTTACTAGTTTTACCCATTTACGTGTTTTAAGTCCAATAAACTTATTATAAGTTCTTTAACTTGTATTAATCTATGTCATACTTATATTATCAGTATTCAAACTTTACAAGTTGGGCCCAAACGGGTTAAGCCCAATATGTTCTTTTTATAAGTGTTTAACTTATTTAGTCCAATTATTAGTCCAATATGCTTACTTAGTCCGTTAAGGTCCGTATGTTATATAGTTCGGGTATTATCGGTTTTTACTTGTTATACATGTTTATATATCATTATATAAGTTTTATAAAGTTCACATTAGACGGGTCCAACCGTCTAAGTTTTAATTGGCGAAAAACGTTAATTTTACGGTAATAGCGGAAAAAGTCGTAAAAATCAAGTTTATAGTTTTTATTACTTATAAGTATCATTCCACTACCATTTTTATAGTTTATACACTTATTTAACCTTTTATATATTTATATAAATGTATTTATAAGTTAGTGGGTTTTAATTTACATTTTATACTATTTTTATTTGAGTGCTTATATAATACTATTATTCTTTAATTTCCAAAATCTGATTTTTATTTTCATTTTCACCAAAACTGCCATATCTAGAGTTCTATATGGAGATAGAAGCTCAAATTTTTATCACATAAACTACATTATATGTGCTCCATTTAACTCTTTTATAAATACTGTTGAATCAGCCTCTAAGTATTTTCTAAAAATCATCCAAAACAGTGAACTCAGATTTGTACTTTAAACTTGTTTTGATCATATCTCACTCATTACAATGATTCCATTGCATGGCCAACTCTCACATGTGTACAAGACCTATAGCTTACTGTATGTTAATTCTACTTCATCATTTTATCAGTTCATGACATGTTTCTTTACTGTTTTATACAGCCATCATTTTTAAGCAAGATTTTAGCCTTGTTTCTTATAGTTTTTCACCTTTTTAAGCATGTTTATCAACACCAAATCCCCACATAACATTTTTATCATCATATAATCATCATATAAATATACAATAGGAAATAAAATACATGGTTACATAATCAAAATAACAAGAAGATGGGGAGAACAATCTTTATACCACCATGATGATGTAGGTTGTGATCAAAACATGAATTTTGATGGAGAACTTGTGAATCACCAAGACCATCTTCAAGACCACCAATCTTCATAAACTCCTTGTGGAAAATCAGCCCCAATACTCCATGGAAACTCCTCCTTGGATGTTATAACTTGCACCAATCTTCATCTTTTTGAATGGAGATTAACATATGTTAATTATAACATATGTTTGTGGTTAAAAATTATGTGAATGGGGTGTTTTGGTTGAGATATGGGACGGCATAGATGAGAGCCAAGAGAGAGAGATTGTGAATTTGAGAGGTTTGCATGTAAGAAATGAAAACTAGTGGTATGGTGGAAATGCTTTTGTTGGAAGTAGCTTAACATTGAAGCTAAACTAGACAAGTGTTGCTAGTTTGTTAAAGTTTTGACACTTAAGGTGTTGGTTAGCATGTTATGGCCGGTTTTGAGTGGGGTGGGACAAGTGTCCCACTTGTCTCATCCCCATTTATTTACGGGTACTCCTCGATTCTAGTTTCCTCGATTTGCGTGCCCTCGAGTCGTTTTACGAAAAACGTTTTTATAAATTATGAATCAACGGCACAAAACGAATCTAATAAAAATTGTCTCATCAAAAACGGAGTTCAAAAACGTAAATACGTAATCCTAAGGTTTCCGGTTTAGTCGTAAAGGACGTTAAAATAAAATCGTAAGTCCTAATCTCTTCTCGTAAATTTGTGAGTTTATGAACCAACTCAAATTTAAAACTCCAAAATAATATTCACGAATAAATTTATTTTCTGAAATGTCAGACTGTCACGAAAGACGGTGTATGTAAACGTACGCACGTAACGTTGAATTCTCCGGTTTAGACGTAGTCGATGCTACTCCAAGACGTAAATCCAAATTTCTTCCCAAAAATAAGTGAGTTCATAAAATAATATTTTCAAATAAATATTGAGAATAAAATATCAATCATAAATTGACGGATTGTCACAGTTGTGACTTGCTATAATTGCCGAGGACAAGGTCATATGGCAAGGGAATGCACTCAGCCGAAAAGGAGAAGGGATGCAACATGGTTTCGTGAGAAGATGTATTTGGTCGATGCTCAATCTAAAGGAAAGATCATGGATTCAGAGGAGTTAGCATTTCTTGCAGACCTAGGGCAGCAGATAATGAAGACACTGTAGTCGTCTCTACTTCTAATGTAGCATATCAAGCAGATGATCTTGACGTATATGATTAGGATTGTGATGACATTCACTCTGCCCAAGCTGCTCTCGTTGCTAATCTCTCTCACTACGGTTCTTATGTCGTCAGTGAGGTACCAACCACATCTAATAATATTCATGATAATCCACATCATGTTGAGCATGACAATGACAACCTTGAACAGCATTCGGGAACTAGTAACTCAAATGATGTGGTATCCAATCCAACACATTTGAGTGAACCTAAACCAAATGCTACGACGGGTATGGAATCTTATGATCAACGTGATTTGGTAATGGTGCCTAAACATATTATTGATAACATGAATGTGGTTGTTCGACAAACCATAGATATGAATACCAACCTAACCGATGAGCTTGCGATGTATAAGGAAAAGGTCAAAACATTTGAAATGGTCCCTCAAGCAGAGAAAATAACATGTTCTGAATTTGACCAATTTCGTTTTGAAAAGATTGAACAATTAAAAGAAATAGAATCATTAAAAGCTAATCTTTCCATTGAATTAAAAGAAAAAGAGTCGGTTATAAATTATTTTCAAAAACTTAAATTGGATTTCGAAACTCTCGAGTCTAAAAAGTTTAAATCAGAAATTAATGCTACCAAACTTCTTAAATTCAAGGAACAACAGCTTTTAAAACAATACGCTTCCACAGAAAAGGTTCATCTTTTAACTAAATCATTCAAAGAACTCGAACTTAAGCGTCTTCAAGATTTACCACCTAATCCCGATTATGCAAAACAAGCTCAGAAATATATTCCTTGTCTATATGATGTGACCATAATTGGCAAATCGAAAGAAGCACCTTATGTTCGTAGTACTGAGGAGACACAGTCACTTGCGGAAGAAACTCATTCTAAAATGCTTTCAAAATTCCATAAGCTTGATTATGTTCAGCACAATAAAGATCCATTTTCTAAAAAGACCCGTATTCGTTTACAAAAGGAATTAGTTCAATTAACAGTTTTTGTGCCTCAAAGTTTGTCAACGGAAAACCTTCCTAGTACGTCTCCTACACTTGTCAAAAAGGATTTAACTAAGTTAATTCCACCGGTATCTAAGGTGTCAGATAGCTTAAATGCAGTGCACCAACACTTTGCCGATTTTGACAAGGTCATTACGGAACGTACGACGGCCACGGCCATAACGGAAGGTGAATGGAATTTTGAGCACACTAGAGCTGCGTTCCGAGACGAAATTGTTCCATTTGTAAACAATGTTAAAGCTTGTCTTAGTAATATTGATCAAGATTTGCTTTTGGAAATAGAAGAAGTTAGACATGTTTTCAATGAAATGGATGAAGCTTATGAAAACAGTTTACTTGAAATAGAACGAGTTTCACGCCAAAATGATCAGCTTCTGAAGCAAGTGGTGTCTCATGATATTGTTTCCGTCTGTGTGAATAAAAGTGTTGATAATGATTCTATTGTGCATAATGTTGAATCTATGGATAATGTGGTAGATAGTACTTGTCACAAATCTGACGCTAAATTTTTAAAGCTTCAAGATTCGTATTCTTTGCTTTCAAAACATTTTGATGAGATTTAAACACATTGTATTCGCTTGAATATAAGCAACAATTTATTCAGGAAATCTTTGAAACGTCATTTGAAGGTGTTAATATCTATGATGCAAATTTTCAAAAGAACTTTCGATTGAATTTACAATCAAAACAGCGTCAGTCAAGTGACAAGGTTGCTAAATCTTTACCGATAGACATAGAGAAATCTAAGGAGCTTGACTGTGTGAACATACTTGAGGCCGCTGAGAATGTTAAACTGGATCTAGATAATCGAGTTTCCAAGATTTCGTCCAAAGTTGATAACTTAAAACAGAAAAATACACAACTCTTCGATTCAGTAAAGCCCGCATGTGCTAATACCACTGCACAGAATCAATCATTGATTGAACAATTGAATCGAAAGTTGGTGGAAATATCTAATTTAGGGGAACAAATTTGTGATAAAAATCTGGCTTTGCCTGAGTTAAAGGAAACACTTCGTACTCTAAAAGGTAAGAATGTTGTGGATAACGCAGCCACTGTCTCAGGTTCGTCCTCTAGTGCAATCAAAAGGAACCTTATCGCCGTCACACCACTTAACAAGGGCCCTAGGACTAAACCATCTCAAACATTGGTCACTAAAGATAAGGCTAAATCAAAACCAACTTCTAATATTCCCGTGTTGCCTTCTACAGGAGTAAGCACCACTACTAAGGCTCAAAGATCTAAGCTTAAAAGAAACAAGAAGAATGATAGGATCTTGCCCCCATCTAGTAGTCAAGTGAAGAAGAAAGTAGAAGCCCATCCTAGGAATGTTATTTCTGTTTTGAATAAAAAGAATCATGTAGCTAAACCTAAAGGCTCTAAGGTTGTGCAGCGTTCTAAGCCTATTGTGAATTCTAATTTGAAATGTTGGAATTGCAATGAATGTATGTTTTCTAGTCGTCGTGATTCTTCCCTTATTGACCATGTGAATGAGATGAATGCCCAGAAAAATGGATTAGAATGGAAACCGACTGGGAAAGTGTTAACCCAAGTTGGTTGGATGTGGCGCCCCACTGGTAGAACTTTGACTATAGTAGGAAATGCGTGCCCTTTAACTAGGATCACTCCCACTAAAGTGAAGAAAGTGTGCCCTTTAACTAGGAGTACCAAGGCTACCAAAACACAAGTGTGTCCTTTAACTAGGAACACCAACACTACCATAGGAACCAAGTGCCCTTTAAATAGTTCTACTCCTACTATAGTGCCCGCTAATACTCCAAAACCTCATAAAATTGGAAAAATAAAACCTGTTAGTGGTAAAACTCACATTAGAAAATGCAGGAACTCTAAGGGTCACACAAATGTTAGCAATTCTGATAATATTATATATGTACATGCTAACATCCGGAACCAATAGATTCCAATGCATTGTCTACTGTTGTTGTTGAAAATAGGTGGTCCAAATTGTTCTCTGGTATTTGGACTCTGGTTGCTCTAAACATATGACCGGAGATCGCTCTCAGCTCAGAAATTTCGTCAGCAAGTTTCTTGGTAAGGTTCGATTTGGAAATGATCATATTGAAAAGATAATGGGTTACGGTGAATATCATATTGGGAATGTTATAATTTCAAGAGTGTATTATGTGGAAGGTCTCGGTCATAACTTATTTTCTATGGGACAAGTATGTGATGCAAACCTAGAAGTTGCTTTTCGAGAGCATACCTGCTTCATTCGTAATTTGGAAGGGGTTGATTTATTGAAAGGTACTCGAGGGAATAATTTGTACACTTTGTGTTTACAAGATATGATGACCGCTTCTCCCGTATGTCTTCTCTCCAAAGCATCGAAGACTAAGTCATGGTTATGGCATCGACGGTTATCTCATCTTAACTTTGATGCTATTAATCATTTGGCGAAAAACGAACTTGTTCGTGGTCTTCCTAAACTTACATTTCACAAGGACCATTTGTGTTCCGCGTGTACAATGGGGAAGAGCACTAAGAAATCATACAAACCCATCGGAAAATATACATTCGTGTCTTAAAAACACTTATTAAAACTAAGAAAAATTTTAAAATTTGGCCATTTTTAGCCTTATTAGCAAAACAAAACATTGAAAATTGGAAAGCGTGAGGGCGTAGCAAAGCAAGTACCTATTCACCCCCCCATACTAAAAGTAAACATTATCCTCAATGTTTCGAGTCTAAAGGTGGAGCACCCCCATACTAGAGACGAAGAGTCGAATGCTTAGGATCTAGCATGGAAAGGGTGATCAACAATATATCTAAAGCCGTTTATTAAGTATGCTAAAAGATAATTGTTAGAACAATAAAGGATATGTCATGGATTCGTGAAAAACTTCTTCAAACGAACGATGGAGGCTCACGTAAACAAACACGAGAGTCTTCAATCGTAGATGATGATGATGATCTAGATAACACAATCACAAACAACCACGAGACAATGAGTTGAAAGGGTACAAGTGCCCTTATTAGTGAATAGTGAGCATAAAGATAAGCATGGGATCTCCCCCACGAGGCACCTCGTTTTTGATTACCGAGTCATGAGCTCGACTCGATCCCCTCAATGCTAATTATCATTGGGGAAGGTGACTTGGTCGAGGGCAACCATTGAAGGAATTTCCCCACCAAAGTAGTGCTTAAGCCTATGTGCATTCACCTTGAAATTAGGACCATCATCTTGAGCTAGCTCAATGGTCCCATAAGGAAACACTTGTGTAATGGTGAACGGACCCGACCAACGAGATTTCAATTTCCCGGAAAATATCTTAAGATGAGAGTTAAAAAGCAACACTTGATCACCAACGTTAAAAACCCGGTTTTTAATCTTTGAATCATGAAACTTTTTAGTCTTTTCTTTAAAAATTAATGAATTTTCATAAGCATTATCCCTTAATTCATCCAGTTTATTCAATTGTATTTTCCGGTGATCTCCCGTGGTCTTCAAGTCAAAATTTGCATGCTTAAGGGCCCAATATGCCTTATGCTCCAACTCAATGGGCAAATGACAATTCTTCCCATAGACTAACTTATAAGGAGTGCAACCGATAGGTGTCTTATAAGCGGTCCTAAAGGCCCATAAAGCGTCGTCGAGTTTGTCGGACCATGAAGCACGGTTTTCTCCAATTGACCTCTCTAAAATCCTCTTCAAATCTCGGTTCGAAACCTCGACTTGCCCACTCGTTTGCGGGTGATAAGCCGTAGAAAGACGATGAGTAACTCCATATTTCTTTAGAACCTTTTCGAATTGGTCATTACAAAAATGGGTTCCACGATCGCTTATAATAGCACGAAGGGTTCCGAACCGAGAGAATAATTGCTTCAAAAACTTCACTACCACACGAGCATCATTAGTAGGCAAAGCCTTAGCTTCCACCCACTTAGAAAGGTAGTCCACTGCGACGAGGATATATTTGTTGCCATGAGACGATGGGAACGGCCCCATAAAGTCTATTCCCCATATGTCGAAAATCTCACATACTTGAATTATGTTTTGCGGCATTTCATCACGTTGAGACGATTTTCCTTGACGTTGGCACGAATCACACGACTTCACAAGTGCGTGTGCATCACGATAGATAGAAGGCCAAAAGAAACCGGCATCGAACACTTTCTTAGCCGTGAGGTTAGCACCGTGGTGACCACCCGTGGGTCCCTCGTGACAAGCTCTAAGGATATTAGAAGCTTCGGCACCAAACACACAACGTCGAACGAGTTGATCCGCACAAATCCGAAAGATATAAGGGTCGTCCCAAAAATAGAACTTGACGTCACGAAAGAATTTTCGTTTTTGTTGTGTCGTCATACCCTTGATTTTGAAATTGCCCGCATGGTAATTTGCAATGTCGGCAAACCATGGGGTGGTGTCTTTAGAATTCACTACACCGAGAGTCTCAAGAGGAAATGTTTCGGTAATTTCCTTGTTCTCGAAAACATCTTTGTGAGGATCTTCTAGACGAGAGAGATGATCGGCCGCTAGATTCTCGGCTCCTTTTTTGTCAAGCACGGTGACATCAAATTCTTGGAGGAGGAGCATCCAACGAAGCAATCTCGGCTTAGCATCTTGCTTAGCTAAGAGATACTTGATAGCCGAATGGTCGGTATACACAATGCTTTTAGTCAAGACGAGATAAGGTCGGAATTTCTCAAAAGCATAGACCACGGCAAGGAATTCCTTTTCCGTTGTGGTGTACTTTAATTGAGCCTCGGTCATCGTCTTACTAGCATAGTGGATAGGACGAAAATGCTTTTCATAACGTTGCCCTAAGACGGCCCCTATAGCATAATCACTTGCATCGCACATGATTTCAAAGGGTAATTCCCAATTAGGAGCAACAAGAATGGGAGCTTCGGTAAGTTTCCTTTTGAGAGTTTCGAAAGCCTTAACACAATCCTCATTAAAGTTAAAAGGAGCATCCTTCTCGAGAAGGTGTGTCATAGGACGAGAAATCTTCGAAAAGTCCTTGATGAAACGACGATAAAAGCCCGCGTGGCCTAGGAAACTCCTAACTCCCTTAACGGTTTTGGGATGAGGTAACTTGGCGATGACGTCTACTTTAGCTTTATCGACCTCAATCCCCGCCTTCGACACCTTATGTCCTAAGACGATTCCTTGTTTACACATGAAATGACATTTTTCCTAATTAAGCACAAGATTGGTTTCTTCACAACGTTTTAACATTTGTTCGAGATTAGATAAACATGACGTGAACGAATTACCAAACACCGAGAAGTCATCCATAAACACTTCCATCGACTTCTCGATCATATCGTGAAAAATTGCCATCATACACCGTTGAAACGTACCGGGTGCATTACAAAGTCCGAAAGGCATCCTACGATAAGCGAACGTTCCATAAGGACACGTAAACGTAGTCTTCTCTTGATCACGAGGGTCGATAGGGATTTGAAAGTAACCGGAAAAACCATCTAAAAAGCAATAGAATTCATTTCCCGCAAGTCGCTCCAACATTTGATCCATGAAGGGCAAAGGAAAGTGGTCTTTACGAGTGGCGTCATTTAACTTTCGGTAGTCAATACACACCCTCCAACCGGTCACAACACGAGTGGGAATTAACTCGTTGTTTCATTAGGCACAACGGTCATTCCTCCCTTTTTAGGGACACAATGGATTGGGCTCACCCATGGGCTATCGGATATAGGATAAATCATTCCCGCGTCAAGGAGTTTAAGGACCTCCTTTTTAATGACATCGTGAATTTTGGGATTTACCCTTCTTTGACTTTGAATTGCGGGTTTATAGTCCTCTTCCATTAAAATCTTGTGAGTACAAAATTTTGGGTCAATACCCTTAATGTCGGATATTTTCCACGCAATTGCCCCTTTATGAGCCTTAAGAACTTTCAAGAGCTCGGTTTTTTCATCATTAGCAAGTCCTTTTGCAATAATAACCGGCAACTTGTCATCACCTTCCAAGAATGCGTATTCAAGGTAAGAAGGAAGATCTTTCAATTCAAGGATAGGTGGTTCCTCGATTGAAGATTTTGGTTCAACACTCATAACTTCCATCGGCAAAAGAAATGGTGGAATAGAAGTATCATCACTAATCAACACCTCATCTTCATTGTCGATTTTATTTGAAGTGAAATCGCCTCCTTGGAATGGAGTGACATTTGGTGTGGAATTAGCAAGAATAGGATCCAAAATAGTGGGATTGCCACTTGACGAGCTATCGGAAAAACCTAACACTTCTTGTGAAAACTCATCGCAAAACACATCAACGATGTCAATGTGATTGATGGTAGCGATTGCATAAACATGAGAAGGTTTTGAGTTTTGAGTAGCGTTTATAACAAGTTCCTCTTCGTTGAATCTCAAAGTGATAGTTCTTGCATGAACATCAATAAGCGATCTCGAAGTGTCTAAAAATGATCGACCTAAAATTAGAGGAACTTGAGGATCCGCGGGGATGTCAACTACAATAAAATCAACGGGATAGTAGAACTTCCCCACTTTCACTAAAACATCTTCGGCTACTCCACATGCCATAATCGTAGAATGATCGGCCATCTCGATGGACATGTTCAAAGGAATGAGAGCCGGAAGCGAAAGCGATTTCCAAATGGAAAATGGCATCAAATTAATGCTCGCACCAAGATCGGCCAAGGCGAGGCATTCTTTCATTTCTTGTATGTCACAAGGAATGAGAAACTTTCCGGGATCACCAACTTTTTCCGGTATGCGGTTAAGATAAACCGAAGAACAATTAGCAAGCTTTGAAAGCTTTTCCTTATCGCTCATCATACTTTTAAAAGTGGAAGCGAAACGAGGCATATACAACAACGCGTCGGCTAAACTCACATCAAAATGCACTTGTTGAAACATTTTTATAAAAAGCTCGATTTGTTGTTTGTTACGTTCTTGCAACTTCTCTTTGTTTCGTCTTGAAGGGTAGGGTAAAGGTGGTGTGGGTTGGTCATTAGGCAACGGCCTTGGAAACTCGGGTTCCACAATTGGTATTGGTTCAACCGTAGGTGTGGTTTGAGCGGTACTTCGTGGGATTGTAATGTGCTCCTTTTCGACCATCACCTCGGGTTCTTTCTCGATTTCCTTCTCCTTAGAAGTACTTGGACGAGAGATTGGTTCCTTGAAAGTTTTACCACTTCGTGTAGTAATAACCTTCATTTCTCCCTTCGGGTTTGCAATGATATCACTAGGAAGACCACCCGAGGAAGAGGGTTTACACATGATTGCTTCAAACATCTTAGCCATTCGGTCCTCAAATTTTGATTGCCTAGCATCCGCTTTTAATAACTCTTGCTTAATCTCATGTTGTCCTAATTCCATCTTTTGTTGATTTTGTTGAAGACGTTGGACATTTCCTTCCATTTTATTTGCATGAGTTTTAAGTTCATTAGCAAGTTCATTTTTTAGCTCGTTTTTCAACTCGGATCTTAAGCTAATCATCTCACGTTGCATGTTATCAAATTTAGCATCATTTTCTTTTACATAATCCAAAAATTCTCCTTGCAAATTTTTAGTGTGAGCATTTTGAAAACCTTGTGTAGTGTTTTGAAAATCACGGTTTTGGTTTTGATTAGAAATTTGTCCATTCCCACTTTGATAATTCCCCTTGTTGTAATTGCGTGTGTTCCCTTGGTAATTACCTTGGTTGTTGTTTCGATAATTGTTAACATTTTGGTTTGGTGGAGCTTGATTTTGGCGGTAACCTTGACCGTTTTGGTTGTAAGTTCCCGTTGCTACATAAGCACTCGAAGTGTTACCATCCGCGGTAATGCACTCGGAAAGATCATGAGCTCCCCCACAAGATAAACAACTCTTAGCAACCGCTTTAACCGAAGCGGAATTGGAAACTTCTTGAGCCTTCCAATGGGACATTATATTAGCAAATCTATCAAAAAACCGATTTTCCTCATTAGCTTCATCATGTAAGGCGTTAATGCTACGAGACGATTGTGACGAAGATGACGAACCCATATTGGCAACACTCGGTGTGTTACGAGGGTTATAAACCTTAGATCTATTTTCAATGATTTGTAAAGCCTCATTTGTCGTCTTGCACAAAAAATTACCACCCGCGGCGGCATTCAAATAATCTCGTTCATGATCATTAAGCCCATTATAAAAAGTATCCACTTGATGTAATTCCGTAAAATCATGGTGTGGACATTCATGTAACATCTCTTTAAATCGTTCCCATGCCATTGAAAAACTTTCATTATTTCTTTGCACCAATCGTGAAATCTCATTTTTCAAGTGTGTTGTTTTAGATGGTGGAAAAAACTTGTTCACAAACTTAGAAACGAGATCGGCCCATGTCAAAATCGAATTTGGCGGTTCTTTCTCGAGCCAAATTTTTGCGGGTCCATCCAACGAGTATGGAAACAACATCATCTTAATGGCGTCATGTGGAACATCCTTAAACTTTCTAGTGGCGGTGAGACGGTTAAAATTCCTAATATGGTAATGCGGGTTGTCTTTCTCGTGACCTCTAAACTTATTTGCTTGCAACATCGACATTAAACCCGTCTTAATTTCGAAATTCTCCGCAAGGATGGCGGGAATCACAATAGCCTCTCCAAAACCCTCGGTGGGTGCTTGTAGCAACTCCATCATAGTACAATTAGCCATGACGACTTCTTGTTCTACAATAGGTTCAACAATTGGAGGTTCTTCAACAATCAATGTCTCTTGATTGGCTTGCTTTTGAAGTCGTTTACGAGCTCGTTTTGCTTGATTACGAGTGATCATAAACTTCACGAAGAATGGGAGGTGAGCAAAGAAGATTCTTTTTGGGTGTTTTGTGAATTTTCAATTTTTTTGTGTTTTGATGATATTTAATTTTTTTGGATTTTGGTGTATCTTCGTAGACAACAATCTACAAAATCTCTCCTCGAATCAAACTCTTGATTAAAGAAGCCTCAAAGGAATGAAAACGATCACGTGGAGTGAACGTCTTCCAATGAATTTAGAACTTTGGTGAAAACCAAATTGTTCAAGAGGTTTTAATCACAAAGAAAACCAAGCAAATATATTATACGTAATAATACTTTGGGCGGCAAAACCCCCGATTAGCCTTCAATCTCAAAATACTCACAAGCAAGCGGGGAAACGAGGCGGCGCGAAGCACTTCAGAGCCTTTTTCCTTAGGGTATATTTTATAATACCCGCCTTATACCTACCTTATAGTTTGTATCTTTCAAAATCGAGCTTCACGAAAGTATTTATCTATTTTTGCCTTTTTCTTTTTGTTTGAGATTCGAATACAATAATTAGGAGATCAAATCCCAATTAAGGTTGTGTTTTCACACTTTTGGAGATATATTGTAAATTTATTGTGATACTTAATACAATATAGTAATAATATTTGTACAAGAAAAACCAAGAAAACCGATAATACGTATTAGTAGAGTTCTACTAATACAAATACTATTTGGTTAATATTAAAAACAACAATGCAAATTAATCACGACGCACCTCCCCGGCAGCGGCGCCAAAGTGATTGTGGTAAAATACACCTCTTGTTTAGGAAAACAAAAGAGCGTATATGAGCGGTAAGTATCGAGTGATGATTTAGGAAAATCAACACTAATGACCCTTATGGATTCCAAGTTCGTTTCCCAAGGAGGTATATGTGTGTGAAAAACTTGCCAAATATTTGTGATTAATGATTGGTTTAGAAGGGGATTAGAAGAGAAGATGACGAAGACGTAAAAATAAAAATTAACACAAAATCACTACTAGAAAGTTAAAACGTAGAACCTTAAAAACCACAAAAATAAAAATAAATTATAAAAATTACCAAAAATTCACCAAAAATAAAAAATAATAAACTAAGGGTTTACCAATGATCAAAACTTTTTCAAACCTTTTAAATAATTAAATATTCAATTTTTAAATGCTAATTAAAGCCCTAAAAATCAAATAAATTATCAAAAAGCCCAAATAAAGATTTTTCAATTGATAAAACTCAAAAATGACCTAAAATGATTAAAAACTATTTTTAGAAATTTTAAAACCAATAAAAACTATTTAAAATGAATTAAAAACTATTAAAACTTAAAATAATTATAAAAATTAATCTATAAGTGAGAAAATTATTCTAAAAGTTGCTAAATTCCTATTTTAATGTATTAAACCTAAGAAAAATGTAAAAAGTTGGAAAAAGTGAAATTTTAAAAATAATAATAAAATAATAATAAAATAATATTAAAAATCCAAAATTTATAAAAAAATTCTAAAAACTTGCAAACTAGTTTATTTTAACCTAAATAATCAGAAAATCAAAGTGAAATTACCAAAATACCCCTAATGGGCCCTAAAATGGGCCAAATCCAAATTCAGTCAACATAAATGGGCTTTTGGGCCCAAAAAGTCAAACTTGGCCCAATTGACTTGGAAAAGCCCTATTTGACTTAAAATTCAATTCTAAGAACAAAACTCTAAAGGCCCAAAAGCTGAAAATGTGCTTATCACAGCTTATTGAACACAAAGCTTATTCTTATTGGGCTTTTCAGCCCATTAAGCCATAAGCTAATGCCATAAGCTCTAATTTGACACACAACCCTCTTTTTGGATGCTTAAGAGATCTGTCAAAATAAATTTCCAATAAGCTAACTCAATAAGCCAGAAAATAGAAAAGCAAAAATTCACAAAACGACAAAATAGTCGTTTTTGAGAAATAATGCACCTCAGAAGCTGATTCAACTTGCAAAAGCTTTCAAAGGGACTCAATAAGAAATATCAATCAACAAAAATCCAATAAGCACAAGCAATAAGCCAGAATAAGCACAAATGAACTTATGTAAAAGTCAAAGGACTTGGTTTTCTAGTCAAACCTAAAAGTCAACCACCCAAATGCTCCAGGATGAACAAATGGGTCAAAATATGAGCACCTATTACAAAAACAAAGTTGTTGCTGGTTAAAATAAGCTATTATAGCTTATTGATAAGCTGACACCAAAATTGCACTAGCAGTGGCAACCAGCAGGGGAAAGGAGTTCCCACTGCTTTGACTAATTGACCAAGCTTATTTGAGAGTTCTGGTTTGATTCAATTGGAAACAAAGGCACCCTTGTGATCAGTGAACCACAAGGAGTCAATAGCAACAATAAAATCACAAAATGATCCACACAATAAGCCACAATAAGCCAAGCAGTCCATAGATATGCTCCAGATATGCAAATAAGCAGTTAAGCACTTAATAAGCAGTTTTAAGCAAAATAAGCCAACCAAACTTAACCAAATGCATATACAAGCTATATAAACTAACAATAAACACAAAGCAACAAGAATAAAACACTGAATCAAAGAAATCAACAAGATCAAAGCACTAGAAGTTACTGATGAACAATGAACAATATGCAAAAACAGTTTGCTGATATACTTGACACTTGATCCAATTTCAAGCCTCAAATCCTTCTACCCTGGTGTGATTAACTATGATTTAGCACTTGTTACCCTTAACCTATGCTTAGATCTAGGTGTCCTCAAAATCCTAGCCAATTTTACCAAGTTATGAAGATTTTATAGCCAATCTATGAATCAATGTGTTCAAAGCCTCAAAACCTGCAAACAGATGAACAAATGCTCCCAAATAACAGATACCAATACTTGCATACAACACACAAACACTTAACAAGCCACAAATCTAACTTATGCAGTAATCCCAAACACCCTTTTAAAACTTATTTTCACAAATTTTCAAAGGCTTATGAAGATTCAACCCACAAATCAGATCAGTAACACCTCATTAACATCAAACAAAGCCAAATCAACAATAATCAACCACAATAACACAGATTCAAGCAATAATCCAAAAATCACAAATAATCAGAAACTTAAAGAGAAAATGAAAAGGGAAGAAGGTGCAAACCTCCAAGACCTACATCCAGGCCCTGGATTGTTTGAGCTGAGGTACTAGCAGAACAAGTACCAGCTTCCAATGCTGCTAAGATGAACAAACACAAAGTGAGATCAAAAATAATGCCAACTTTCTGATTTTTGAAACCCAAGCTTTATCAACTAAAACCTTGCCTCAAAAACCTTCAAACATATAAATGGAACTCAGATTTTAGCTTCTCAAACACCAAACTTTTATAAATAACAGATTAGAACTCAAAATTTTAAGAAATTCAAACTTTATTTCATAAAAAGGAATTAGAAAGATTAAAAGCTAAAATCTGGAACAAAGGGACTCTCACATGTTGAGGTCTCCTTTTATAGGCAAATGCCTGTCTAAACACTATTCACAAACCCTAGAACTGAATTCCCTATAATGCCCTTGGTTCTTCTAGACGAATCCTTGGTGTGAGCTGTCCAAAGTGATCCTGGATGTTCATTTTAGCTTTGTGATGAAGCAATGAATCCTAGCTGTTGATTTAGATGTTGGGAATAAAATATGGGTCAGTTCACTAGACGCTGATAAGAAGAATGCCAACGCTGATAGGATGACATTGGACGCTGACAGCCAAGCGTTGACATTGAAGAAGTCAACGCTGACAGCCTTGAAGATTGACACTGATGGAATATCTTCATACGTATCTTTTGTTTATTTGTTTCTTTATTTATGTATGGTAAAGATAAGCACAACATTGTATTTTCTATTATTATCTTTACCTAGAATAGTTGATTCGTAGCTTATTGTACAAGACTTCTTGTTCTATAAAAGAAGGTCTTTTAGGTTAAAGTCATATATCAGTTTTCATAAGTATTCGCAAGTTAAACCTCTTTCATTGTAATCAACAAGAATCATTCTAATACAAGTGAAAGTTTGTTTAACATATTTGTGTTTTAGATCAAGTGTTAATTCCGCATAACACTTTGTTACTTTATCCATAAGCAAAGGTTTCTCTACGTGTAGTACTTGATCTAATCTTGTATACACAAAGCTTAATCGATCTAAGTTTGGATCAACAAGTGGTATCAGAGCTTGTTGAGAAACTTTTGATCTTTAAGTAACGCAAGAACCCTAAAACACCAAAAACCCTAAAAACCCTAATATTCTCAAAACCCTAAAAACATCATGTCTGGCACAGATCAAGCTGCTGCTTTGCTACATAACAACTCCTCAAATCCTAGTATCAAAATTCCCATGTTTGATGCCAGGAACTTTGAGCTTTGGAAGTCTAACTTTGAGCAGTATATATCTATTTATGACTACACTCTTTGGGAGATTGTCGAATATGGGAACACATTCGACAAAGCAGCAAAGATTGCTGCTGCAATTGCCACAAGGACAGCCGTTCCTAATTGTCCTGAAGCTGATAAGGTGGAAAAGCCTGGAGATGGGAGATCTGTAGCTGTTGAAGATATAGCCAAGAAGAGGGTGGACATGAAAATCTTGAACATCATGAAACACGCCCTAGGTCATGAGAATCAGCACAAGTACAAACGCTTTGAGTCTGCAAAAGAGCTTTGGGAAGCTCTTGAAGTAGCACATGGTGGCAATGCTGACACAAAAGAAGAAAAGAAGAAGCAACTCTTGCATGAGTATGCTGTCTTTAAAGCTCAACCCAATGAAAATCTCAGCAGTGTGAGAAGTAGACTTCTTGACATCACAAGTCAACTTTCCTTCATGGGAACACAGATTGCTGACCCTGAACTGAATGCTACTTTTCTCAAAAGCCTTGGTGATGTATGGAAGATTGAGACAAGATCCATTCTTGTCAATAACACCCACAAGACTTCCAGGTTTGATGACATCTTCAACAAACTAAGACTGTTGGAGAATGAATGGCAATTGGATAGTGATAATAAATCTTCCAGCAGCAACATGGCCTTCTTCTCACAAAGTGAAGGCCAATTTGATTCCATGAACTTCTATGGACATTCAGCCACTGGATCTCAATGTGTCAACGCTGGATCTCAGCCTGTCAGCGCTGGATCATATCCTGTCAACGCTTTATACTCAAGCGCTGACCCATACAATCATGGCGCTGATAGAATTAAACCTGCTGGTTTTGATCTAGATACTGTGTGTGCATTCATTGCTTCTTTGCCCAGTGATTCAAGGATTACATATGAAGATCTTGAGCAGATAAGTGATGAACAATTGGAAGAGATGGATATCAAGTGGACTATGGCTCTTGTAAGTTTAAGAGCAAACAGGTTCAATAAAAGGTTCAAGAAGAAGATGACCTTTAATGCTAAGGATGTTGCTGGCTTTGACAAGTCCAAGGTTGAGTGCTACAACTGTCATAGAATGGGGCACTTTATGAGGGAATGTAGATCTCCAAGAAGATCTGATGCTGGTAAGCCTTCAAGCCAAATGGTTAAGAACCCAGATCCCAAGGCCATGGTTGCTGTTCAACAAATTGATGGTGTTGGAGAATGGGACTGGAGCTGGATGGCTAAGAATGAGGAAGAGGACATAGCTTTGGTTGCTGAAGTTAAAGAAGAGCATGCTGAATATGCTCTCATGGAACACTCCTCCTCTTCATCAGATAATGAGGTATATGATGATGCTTTCTGTTCTAAGGGTTGTCGTTTAAATACTGAAAAATTAAAACAAGAGATAGTTAAATTATTAGATGAGGCAAGTACTAAAAGATGCAAAGTATCTAATTATCAAATTGCTCTTACCCAAACAGAAAAGACAGTAGCTGAGTATAAGAAAATGGAGTTTGATTTAAAGGATCAAATAAATATCTTAAAACATGAGTTACATCAGAGTAAAGATGTTCAAGATATAGTAAATAGGGTTAATCTTGATTTGATAGCTCAGTTAGAGGAGGCTAACAAAAATAAAGATAATGTGAGTCTTAAAATCCAGAGATTTGATAAGGCCACACAATCCCTAGGAGAGTGTGTTAGTAAACAAAGAGACTCTAAGGATATGAGTGGGATTGGGATGAATAATTATACTGGTGTTCCACCACCGGCTGGGGATTTCTATGGTGTCCAATCAAAGGATTTATCTTGGACTGGCTTGCCAGAATGCCAAGAGGAGGAATTCATTCCTCCACCTAGAGTGATTTCCCCAGTTGAGGAGTACAAGCAAAAACTGACTGACCTAGATGAGTGGAAGAAACCTAACCACACCTTGTTTGTTAAGGGAGGGTTGTTGTGTGAAAGTCCAAATGAGCCCACACCAAACATGATACCAATTGTGGAGTCCTATGATCCTAAACCTATTAAGATCACACACCCTACCACTGGCAAAGCTGTTGACCTTGGCCCACAAACTGTTAGAAAACCTAGTGTTAAGTATGCAGAAATGTATAGGAATACTAGGTCACCAAAAAGCCAAGCTAGTAATCATGGAACAGGCTTCTTTGCTTCTAGACCTAAGACTATGTCTAGAAAAGCTTGTTACACATGTGGTAGCTTCTCACATTTGGCATACAAATGTGTCAACGCTTCCAATGTCAACGCTGTTAGGAACCATTTCAGCGCTGACAAAAGTCAACATAGGTCAAACACTGTCAGACCCAATACCTTTGTGAACAAAAGTTCACAAGTTGTTAGACCAGCCCCATTCTTCTCTAGAGGGTCTAACACACAAGGCCTAAGACCTTTTCAAAAGTCAAACACTTGGTCAAATAGGCAATGGGTTCCTGTAGCAAACCCTAGGTTCAACACTGATAAGAGCAATCGGGGCGCTGACAAGAGAAATTTCAGCGCTGACAGACACACAACCAAACCTAGGTATTTGCAACCACAGGGAAATAGGTCTAAAGCTTCTACTAGCTTAACATGGAGACCAAAACAAGTCCAGAACCCTAATTCTACTGGTATTTCTATGACATGCAACAGGTTTCATTATATTTCAAAGGCATTGTCAACACCAATTGGGGTTAACTGGGAATTTCATTCAAACAGGGATGAAAATGGGGTTGTTATGAGAACCAAGTCTGTTCTTGTTGAACAACCAAATGAATCCAAGTCTTCCAAGGCTTGGGTTCCCAAAGAAAACTAATGTGTTTTCTTTATGTGCAGGGCATTCAGAAGAAGATCAATGATTATGGATACTGGGATAGTGGATGCTCAAGGCACATGACAGGAAAGGAAGACTATCTGACCAATTTCTCTCCTATTCAAGATGGTGATAAGGTATACTTTGGAGGGGGCTACGGCACCATCACAGGAAAAGGAACCCTTGTCACCAACAATCTACGGTTTGAGAATGTCTTCTTGGTAAAAGAACTGGATTATAATTTGTTTAGTGTATCACAAGTGTGTGATAACAAAAATAAGGTTCTTTTCACAGATACTGAGTGCTTGGTGTTAAGCAAAGATTATAAGCTCCCTGAGGAAAAATACATAGATTTTAGAACACCAAGGCATAAAGACATATATAATGTGAATCTTAATGGAATTAAGATAAATAATAAAATGTCATGTCTGTATGCTAAAGCCTCAGTAGATGAAAGTAATCTTTGGCACAGGAGATTAGGGCACATAAACTTTAAGAATATCAATAGACTTGTGAGGCTTGGTTTAGTTGATGGTTTGCCTGAAAAGGCTTTCCACAATGACCACTCTTGTGTTGCATGTCTTAAGGGCAAGCAGCACAAGGTCTCATTCAGGTCTAAACAGGTGCACTCTAGTTCTAAACCACTTCACTTATTGCATATGGACCTCTTTGGCCCAACTAATATAGAAAGTTTGAAGGGTAATTCATATTGTTTTGTTATCACTGATGATTATTCCAGGTTTACATGGACTTTCTTTTTAGCCAAGAAAAGTGAAACTGCCCAAAGTCTGATTAATTTCATTACCCAGATAGAGAAGAAGAATGGTAATGAGGTCAAAATTATTAGAAGTGACAATGGGGGTGAGTTTAGAAATCAGTTGTTAGATGATTTTTGTGCCAAGAAAGGGATTACTAGGCAGTTTAGCATAGCTAGAACCCCACAGCAAAATGGGGTTGCTGAAAGGAAGAATAGAACCCTTATTGAAGCAGCCAGAACCATGTTGGCTGATGCCCACTTTCCTATAGCCTTTTGGGCTGAAGCTGTTAACACAGCTTGTTATGTTCAAAATAGGGCATTGGTCAACAAGATACATAATAAGACACCTTATGAATTACTTTGGGGAAGGAAGCCCAATATTGGCTTTCTCAAGCCTTTTGGATGTCATGTAGTTGTTCTAGAAACTAGTGAGGCCCTAGGTAAATTTGATTCAAAAGGTGATGAAGGCTACTTCATGGGTTATTCAGTGCAGAGTAAAGGATATAGGGTTTACATTAAAAAGGAAAAACGTATACTTGAAAAGGTACATGTTAGGTTTTTAGAAAGTAAACCTAGTGATCCTGAGAGTGGTCCAAATTGGTTGTTTGACTTAGAACCTTTATCTAGAGCTTTAAATTATATGCCTGTTACTGATCCAGACATTGTGAAGGAAACTTCAAGTGTTTTGGAAAAGAGAATTGGTAATGTTTCAGGTATACAGGTTGCTAAGGAGGATGGACCACCAGCAGTTGAGTCATCTCCCACAAAAGAATATGTTACACTTCCTATATGGACAGATGAATATTATGCTGCTGCTACTGCTGCTAGGAAAGATAATGGTGGTGTTCAAATACCACCAAATACAAACATGCATGATTCTTCAGGCGCTGACAAAGGGAAATCAAGCGCTGACACGACCAATTCAGACGCTGATGGCTCAAACGCTGACAACAACAGTTCAAGCGTTGTTAGCCCAAGCGCTGACAAACAAGGATCAGACTTTGGAGACACCTTTACACAGCTTTTCTCTTCCCATTTTGAACAGGGTGGCCCTTCCAATGTCCATGAAGAGATTTCTGTTGATCAAGAAGAATCTGAAGAAGATATTGGCAACATGGAGCGTGAAGTTGAGGACACCAGACTTTTTGAAGGAGGAGTTCTTACTTCAACAGCAAAGGATCACCCCACCTCTCAGATCATTGGTGATGTTATGGCTCCAGTTCAGACAAGAAGATCCCATCAAAGTCTTGGTGGATTTATTGCCAATATACACAAGAAGGTTGATACCCCTCTTGTACAAGCATGTTTGTTTGCCTGTTTTCTGTCACAGGAAGAACCCAAGAAAATTTTTGATGCTCTCAAGGAACCAAGTTGGGTGGAAGCAATGCAGGATGAGCTTCACCAATTTGCTATACAGGATGTTTGGGAGCTGGTTGATTGTCCTAGATATGTGAGACCAATTGGGACAAGATGGGTTCTAAGGAACAAGAAAGATGAAAGAGGTATTGTGGTCAGAAACAAGGCACGTTTGGTAGCTCAGGGATATACACAAGAGGAAGGCATAGATTATGAAGAAGTCTTTGCTCCAGTTGCAAGAATTGAAGCTATCAGAATTTTCTTAGCTTATGCATCTTGCATGAACTTCACTGTTTATCAAATGGATGTGAAGAGTGCTTTCCTTTATGGGACAATTGTTGAGGAGGTATATGTAATGCAACCTCCTGGTTTTGAAGATCCTGAGAATCCAGACAAGGTTTATAGAGTGAAGAAAGCAATGTATGGACTTCATCAAGCCCCAAGAGCATGGTATGGTACATTGTCCACCTACTTGGTAGAAAATGGTTTCAAGAGGGGCACCATAGATCAGACACTGTTTACAAAGAAGAAAGGAAAACATGTGTTACTTGTGCAGGTCTATGTTGATGACATCATTTTTGGGTCTACTGATCCAAAAATGAGTGAGGATTTTTCCAAGCTCATGACAGATAAATTCAAGATGAGTGCAATGGGTGAGATGAACTTCTTTCTAGGGTTACAAGTTCAGCAGAAAGAAGATGGTATCTTCATCTCCCAAGACAAGTATGTAGCTGAAATCTTGAAGAAATATGGTTTTTCTCCACATGAGAAGGAGGCTTCCACTCCTATGGATAGACAACACCCTTGGGAAAAAATTGGAGCTGGAAAGGATGTGGATGTTAGGCATTATAGATCAATGATTGGATCATTGATGTATCTTACAGCCTCAAGACCTGACATCATGTTTGCTGTGTGTGCATGTGCACGCCATCAAGTGACTCCCAAAGAATGTCACCTTTTTGCTGTGAAGAGAATTTTTAGGTACCTAAGATGTTATCCAGATCTTGGCTTGTGGTACCCAAAAGATTCTCCATTGGACCTTATTGCATATTCAGACAGTGACTATGGTGGTGACAAGTTTGATAGGAAATCCACAACTGGTGGATGCCAATTTCTTGGGAGTAGATTGATATCTTGGCAATGCAAGAAACAAACAGTGGTGGCCAACTCTACAACTGAAGCAGAATATGTTGCAGCAGCTGCTTGTTGTGGACAAGTCTTATGGATTAAGAACCAGCTGTTGGATTATGGGTATAATTTTATGCATACCAAGATTTTTGTAGACAATAACAGTACTTTATGCATTATTAAAAATCCTGTACATCATTCTAAAACCAAACACATAGAAATTAGACATCATTTTATAAGAGATTGCTTTGAGAAAGGTTTAATACAACCAGATAGGGTAGATACAGAAGATAATGTGGCTGATTTATTAACTAAACCTTTTGATGCTGGAAGATTTCAATATTTGGTAACAAATATTGGAATGGTTAATCTAACTTAATATGTGTTTTGGAACCTTTTTGTCAAAGTATGTACAGGATAATGCATTGTTATTGGTCTTTGTGATGATTTAGATTTTTCCACTTTACTTTTCTAACACTGACAAAGGTAAATGTAACGCTGATAAGTGTTATTTTGCCGTTGTTAGAGATATTATTGTCTAACGCTGACAAGAGTTCCTTCAACGCTGATAAGTGTTGTCGGGACGCTGTCAGCAACAAATGTTAGTTTTGTGGTTTTCATCTAAATGTGTAGGTAGGTGGTAGCTTAATGCCATTGGATACAGAGTTGCTTATGGATCTTTGAAGAGCTATTTTGACATGTTTTGTTTATGGATGATGGTTGGAATATTTATATTCCTATCTTGACATAAATTTTTAATGTTCATATATATTTTGAGAACTCATGTATCATAGTTTAAGGGGAGGTTTAAGGAACCTTTAGGACTCTTGGGTATCCATATGATACTCTTATCACAATTCTAGATTGTGTCCACAGGTGAGTATGGGTTAGTTTTACTAAACCATGAGGCACTGTAGCATGCATAGTATATCAACTTTGCATGTTGCCAAGACATCTTTGGCCTAGAATTGGTTGTGGTCTGATGGGAGACTTGGGAATACTTTGGTTATGGGTTTACCTGGGAGTTACAAAGAATTTTGTGAAATAACTTTGTTGGTAAGTATTTTGGTTAGCAAGGGACTCTAGAGGACATTTGTGTCTATCTTGCTTATGCAAGTGTGCATAAATGGACAGTGCTTGCCACCCAGTAATTATTATCAACTTGTAAGATATTTCCCTTAGGATAAATTACTTTGTTAAGGTCTTTTTCTTTTTCAATATTTTTATTTTTTAGACGCTGACAAGTTTTTCTCCAAACGCTGTTACGTCCAATCATGACGCTGACAAGGCTTTAGGCAAACGCTGACAAGAAAATATAGCCGTTGGGCGCTGATGGGCTATTTTTGACCGTTGACACCTAGTGGGCCCTACCCAGTTGTTATTTTTGACTAATCTTTGGCCGTAATTTTGGGGAGTTGTTACTTTTAATTAATGCATGAGATAAGTTATATTTGATTCAAGATTTTCATCATTGCTCTTTGAATATAACCGCCTCATTTTTTACCAATCAAAATCATGCATCTCTCCTATAAATTTGGCTAATCTTTTTATTTTGGGTATTCATATTTTCTTGTCTAACATTTTTCTCCTAGATTTTTCCCCTCTCACATAACCTAAACAGCTTTCAAACATGGCACCCAAATTCAACTCAAAGAATTTAACATTGGAGTTCAAGAGCCAACACAATATGGTAGCTTACTTGACTGCTGATGATGATTTGTTTCCTCAGTATTCACAGATGGTGGCATTTTTAAATGCATCTTCATTGAGGTATGCACTTTCTCATACACCATTAGTCCCTGTCGCACACATTAGACAGTTTTGGAACACTGTTAGTTCCACAACAGCTAATGGAGTGACCACATTAACATCTACTGTTCATGGAAGAACATGGGTGGTCACTGAAGCTTTGGTTCGCCAAGCTTTGCGTCTTGATGACGATGATGGTGTGACTACCCTTGCCATTGCAACAATAGAACAAGGTCTTAGGGAATTGGGTTATCCTATTCCTGCTGATGTCACTTTAAATAAATATCATAAGCAGGAATTTCCCTCTGACTGGAAATATTTGATACATGTCCTTTTACAATGCTTAAGTCCAAAATGTACTTCTTTTAATGAAATAAACAGGTCAATTGCAAGTGCTTTGGTTTGTATAACACGTGGGCTTAAGTATAATTTTTCAAAAATGATTTTTGAAGGGATGTGTAAAAATAAGGGAAGTAAAATGACTTTGGCTTACCCTAGATTTTTGCAAATGGTCTTTGATTTACAAGAGTATTGTTCTAGGGATCATGACACTTTTTATGAGATCCCTAAACAACAGAAAACCATTTTTGCTAAAATGAGCTCCACAAACGAATCCATACCTCTTACCCAACCCATGCTTGAAGTAATTCAGGCTGCTCAGCCACAACCACAACCAGACCCTGAACCCCAACTTGAGCCTATTCATGAACCATTACCTTCACCAGAAAACATGGACATTGACCAACCCAGCGCTGACACTCACAATGTGGGCGCTGACACAGCCAATCCCAACATTGATACAATCCCTGAACAATCCCAAACACCCCTTAATCAACCAACACCCACACAATCTACATCATCTTCCACCCCATTACAATCTAGGTTGAATAAATGCCAAAGGGTTACTGGAGTGTTCTCCTCTAGTGATCCTAGCCTTGTAGCAGAGAGAACCACCTCCACAAGTGTGGCTGGTGACATGGGTGAGGCTGGGGCTATTGACACAGGCTTAGATGCTGGTCAAGACAATCCCAACATCATTAAGACCTCATCCATGCCCGATGATTCTATTTTGGGAGGTCAAATTCCCATTCTAGCTGAGGGCAGATTGGAACCTATGACAATAATTGAATTGACGGCTGCTGTCATTAGCTTGCAAAAGCAAAATGTCAGCCTTGTACAAATTGTCAACAAACAGGGACGTGAACTCCAAGTTTTGAGGGAGCGTGTGACTGTTTTGGAGAATCCAAGTAGCAGGAGTCTAATGGAGGAATCTTCCAAAGGGGAGGATGAAGAGGATGAGGAGGATGAGCTGATTCATACAGATAGTGAGAAGAGTTCAGAAAAGAGTTCACAATTTAGTGAGTCTTTACAGGTTGCTGAAGCTCTCACCAACTTGAAGAAGCACCCAGTTATTGATACATCCAAGGTGACACCATTAAACTTGGAAGGAACTTTCAAAGAAACATTGGGCGCTGATACAGGTTTGAACGCTGACACATCCAGCGCTGACAAAGGTAATCGTGGCGCTGATAGGAGTAACTTGAACGCTGATAAAGTTGCAGGTGGTGTTGATGTATTCCAGCCATCAACAATCATCAAAGATGTGTCCACACAGGTTTCTTCTTCTACTTTACCTATTATTGACCCAAAAGACAAAGGTAAAGGTATTTTGATTGAAGAAGATGTTCCAAAGAAAGATGCAGCACAAATTGCATTTGATGAACAGTTGGCTGCACAACTTTTGGAAAGAGATTTGAAGAGGAGTAGAAGATCACCATTTGTTGTTTCTGAGAGTGAGGAAGAAAGTGGTGATGATAAAGAAGGTGATAGCTCAGATTCAAGTATTCAAATTATTGAAGATCCAGAAAGGCTTGAATATGGGGATGAGCTAGCAAAGGAAAGGTTGAGTGAGTTGAAGAATCAGATTGATTGGGACCTACCAGAAATCACCAGAATGTACCATGCTTGGGAAGACAAGGTTATGGACAACCCAGGTATGAGTTTATCAGATCAAATTTGGGGGTTGGAAGTACTTCTCAGGGTACAAGATGACATAAAGGTGATTATGAGGTTTAATGCACAAGAGGTCAAAACCTGGCTCAAGAGAGATAAAAGGCAGTTGTACTATAAGTTGCTTAGATGCCATCAGCCTAACTGGACATCAAAGAAGTTGCTGGCTTTATCTTTTGAGGAGTTAGAGTATAGGGCACATCCTATTTGGAGGAAGGTGCAAGAACAGAATGTCTACAAGTTTCTTTCAGAAGAAAGGAAACAAGAGCTTGCTGAGGAAATGCAGATTCAAAAGGAAATGAGGATTGCTCAAAGACCAGTGAAGAAAGGAGATCCTTTCCAATTTCCTAAAGACATGGATGTGTATTTTCCAACTGAAGGTGTTATAAGGAAGCATCTCAAGCTTTCTCCATTGGAAGCTTCAGATTTGGTAAATGTAGTACCTCTAGATGACAGAAATCCAATCATCAGTTTTGATGAAGATGAGTGTGGATTTTGGAAGATTGGCAGGTTTGGAAAGGAGGTACATACTTTCACTTCAGTTATTTCTATTTTTGCAAGCATAGACAGGGAAGACTTGGTGCATCTATGGAGATTAATAGAGGCCAAGTATACTGCTGAAGCACCTACTTCAGCAAATGGAATAAGACTTTGGAACACATTTATGACTTTGTGTGGTCCAAAAGAAGCAGATCCTGTCATATGGAAGGATCTTGAAGATGATCTCAGTAATCTTCATTGGAGGCTTTATTCTACTTGTGGTGTATTTCATATGAGCTCTACAAAGTTTTCAGAGTATTTACTTGTGGATGCTGACTATTTCTTGTCCAAAGAAGTGTTGGAGAAGATGCTAGAGACACCCTTGGAGATTGATTATACTAGTGATGTGGCCAAAGACTTGATCAGATATGTTTATCACCAACATAAGAAGTTTTTGCAAGATTCCTCCTAAGCCTTAAAGTTTTTATTCAAAAACTTGATCATTGGAATGGATATCAAGTTTAGGGGAGGATTGTTGGGAATAAAATATGGGTCAGTTCACTAGACGCTGATAAGAAGAATGTCAACGCTGATAGGATGACATTGGACGCTGACAGCCAAGCGTTGACATTGAAGAAGTCAACGCTGACAGCCTTGAAGATTGACACTGATGGAATATCTTCATACGTATCTTTTGTTTATTTGTTTCTTTATTTATGTATGGTAAAGATAAGCACAACATTGTATTTTCTATTATTATCTTTACCTAGAATAGTTGATTCGTAGCTTATTGTACAAGACTTCTTGTTCTATAAAAGAAGGTCTTTTAGGTTAAAGTCATATATCAGTTTTCATAAGTATTCGCAAGTTAAACCTCTTTCATTGTAATCAACAAGAATCATTCTAATACAAGTGAAAGTTTGTTTAACATCTTTGTGTTTTAGATCAAGTGTTAATTCCGCATAACACTTTGTTACTTTATCCATAAGGAAAGGTTTCTCTACGTGTAGTACTTGATCTAATCTTGTATACACAAAGCTTAATCGATCTAAGTTTGGGATCAACATTAGACACGTCACATAACTTGGAGGCCAAGTTGTATTCTGATTGGTGGAAAGGGAATTGGAGGTGGGGTCCTTTGTGAGTGGGAGTGAGGGTTTTATGTGTGGGATGTGTTTAAGGTGAGGTGAATCAAACGTGTGCCAAGGTAATTGCAAATTACCCTTTGTTTTTAGTGATGTAATTCTGGGTGGTAAAAAGGTAAACAGTAGTGTTTTTGATCCGTTTTTGGTGGATTGAGAAGTGTTTGGCGCAAAAACATTTGAATGTTTCAAATGTGGCAACTTAAGTCCTTGTGTTTTGGCAGAAAGTGTATAGCACGTTTATTTTGCAAACAAACACATTTCCTTTGTTAATAACTTCAGGTTTTGACAATTTTGGCACAAGATTTTTCCAAAAGGATTACAAGGGTTGTTTTTGCCATTTTGGGATAATTCAAGGGCTGATCTTGGACATTGTTGATCTTCAAAGGTCTTCATTGTAGCTTTGACTTCATGAGGGACCATTATTGGCAATTTTGATTTGTTTATGGACTAATCTTGCCATTTCTTCAAAGTTGAGGGACCTTTTGTGTAATTTTGACAAACTTAAGGGACCAAACTTGTAATTATGAATATACAAGGGTTTTAAGTGTCATTTCTTCAATAAATGAGGATCAATCTTGTTTGTCTTCAAGTCTTCAAGGGTATTTGTTGAGAATTCCATGATTAGGGCCCGGTTCTTTGTACGGATTCGTTTCTCGTGTCCGTTTTTCCTTGTAACTTGTGATCTTTTGTCTTTTTCACGATATCCATACCTAAAATACACAAGTAAACAAACACAAGCATATATATGGTATTTTATGACATTTTTATGCATTTAAAGCCTGAAAAGAACGATGAGATCATGTATAAATGCCATCTCATCAACCTATAATTGGTCAAGATATACCTTCAACAAGTAATTCTCAACCAACACCCGAATCAACTACCCATGTCATGCCTATTGATGATGAAGAGGATGATGATGATCACGATTTAGAATTCGCTCAAATGCGTGAACTTCCATTCTTTGGTGTACCAATTCTCGACTCTAATCAAGTCGGGTCGTCCACCTCACAGGAAGCTCCTAATACGGTCTACTCCAATCCACGAATTCCTAAACATGACAGCAAGTGGACAAAGGATCATCATATAGATTCTATTATTGGTGACCCTAATCGTCTGGTATCCACACGAAGTCAGTTACAAAAAAGTGCAATGTTTTGTCATTTTGATGCTTTTCTCAGTGAAGTTGAACCTAAGATGTGGCAACAAGCATTTACCCAATCTTGTTGGATAGAAGCTATGCAAGAAGAACTTAATGAATTTGTACGTCTTGAAGTATGGGAACTTGTCCCATGCCCTGATCAAGTGCAGTTTACTCACTTTGAAATGGGTTTACAAGGTGAAACTCGATGAGTTAGACGGAATATTGAAGAATAAAGCTCGACTAGTAGCTCGTGGATACAAGCAATTATTAGGCATCGACTTCATGGAATCCTTTGCACCGGTTGCACGTTTGGAAGCTATTAGACTATTCCTCGCTTATGCAGCTAACATGAATATGATCGTCTATCAGATGGATGTGAAGACGGCATTTTTGAATGGTGAAATCAAGAAAGAGGTCTATGTTCAATAGCCGGATGGTTTTATGAATCCTAAATATCCTAATCATGTGTACAAGATTAAGAAGGCTCTCTATGGGTTGAAGCAAGCTCCACGCGCATGGTATGATCTATTGTCACAATTCCTCATTACGCAAGGCTTCGCAAAAGGCAAGGTGGATCCCATGTTGTTCATTCAGAGACGGGGTAAAGATATGATTATGGTACAAATATATGTTGATGATATTATATTTGTTGCCTTGACCCAAACCTTATCCGATGAGTTTGGGACACTCATCTCTTCCAAGTTTAAGATGTCAATGATGGGCAAGGTATCATTCTTCTTAGGACTTCAGATATCTCAGAGTCCTAGAGGCATCTTTATCAATCAATCCAAGTATGCCCTTGAATCTCTTAAAAAATATAAGATGGAATCTTGCGATCCCGTGGATACTCCAATGGTGGAACGAACTAAGCTTGATGCAGATCCACATGGAGTTGTCGTTGATCCGACACTTTATCGGGGAATGATCGGTACCCTTTTGTATATTACAGTTAGTCAACCCGACCTTCAGTTTGCTATCTGTATGTGTGCTCGGTATCAAACTAGGCCTACTGAGTTACACTTAGCTACTGTTAAACGGATATTTCGGTATCTTAAAGGAACCATTAATCGGGGACTTTGGTATTCGAAAGACTCTTTGATTGCACTAATGGAATATACAGATGCGGATCACGCGGGTTGTCAAGATACAAGGCGTAGCACGAGTGGAACTTTGCAACTACTAGGAGATCGACTAATCAGTTGGGCATCGAAAAGGCAGAAAAGCGCTGCAATTTCAAGTACGGAATCAGAATACATAGCTATGTCCGGTTGCTGTGCTCAAATTCTTTGGATGAGATCATAATTAACCGACTATGGTCTAGGTTTCAACAAAATTCTGATGTACTGTGACAACAAGAGTGCAATTGCCTTATGCTGCAACAATGTTTAATTCTCCCGGTCGAAGCATATTGACATTCGCTGCCACTTTATCAAGGAGCAAGTGAAAAATGGAGTGATCGAGCTTTACTTTGTCCGATCTGAGTATCAATTGGTGGATATTTTCACGAAGGCTTTAGATCGCGCTCGAATGGAATTTTTTGCCGACAAGCTAGGATTGAGAACTTTCTCGCCCGAGACTCTAAAGGAATTGGCAGATGAAGCGAAAGAATAGTGGTGGTAAACTATTCTCCGTATCCTTGGTGATCATCTGTATATATTGTTTATATTTTTATCCACAAGAGCAAAATACAAAAATATAAAACCATATAAAAACCCTAAAAATTGAAAAATTCAGAAAAATCCAAAAATATTTTTACTTTATTTTTCAAAGGCATGTCTTTTGGTACGATAATATTTACGGCCTTACGGCGCCATAAATAGAGTTCGTACAAAAGTTGTAAATATTTCATAAAACATGCCCAAATGGCTTGTAGTTATTTCAGACTGCAACCCGTTTTTCACATTAAAGTCAAGTATTTCTTATGAAAGCTTTGGCTCTCAACGTGAATTAATTTTCTCGGGCAAGGTTTACTTTAAAACCTTGTAAGGGATCAAGTTTACTTTAGAACTTGGTCTAACACAAATTTATGTACGCTTCAGTGCATTTATTTGTTAAAACAAGAGAAGTCTTGTTTTTATGAAGTTATCATCTCTACAACCATAGCTATCTACAATTGGTATCTACATACTCGACGATGCGACTACTCAAACGACGACTACAGCTCTTTCAATAGAACATGGGTCAACAATTGAGGGGAGAAATTGTCAAGCATTCAGAATCTTCGATGCCGAAAGTGCCAAGCTCACTAATTGGTGTCAAGACAACTATACCAATCGTACATGTGGTGTCAAGAGATGACTTCAGACGTGACGAGGCGACCAAAATTTTCTGACAAGAACCATTTGATCTTATCATATGATGTTCTCATCAATCAGGTCCAACCTTGTCAATTCATTCTTATATGGTGAATATGTGATCATGTTACAAATCGGTATCATATCTCACAATTTGATCTCATGAAGATTAAACGGACTTGCATGTTTCTTCCTAAAAACTTTGTTAAAACTTCATTAAATCAATTGATATTAAAAAATCAATTGGGTTAATATTTTTAATATGGGGGAGAAAATGTGATTTAATTTGGGAAATTATCACAAATGGTTTGACTTAACGTGATGGCTCATCCCGACATGTGCAAAAAAATTTCGAATATCGTGGCATATGTTAAGGGGAGAAAAATGGATCTGCTATACCAAAATGGATTTCATGGTGACATATACTTACTCTAAACCTATTTATTTCACGACGATGAAGATTGTGGTGTCATAAGGATGGTAGGCTGGGTTAAGTCCAATGATTCTTCCAAAACCAGAGGAATCTTCCCAAGGACATTCCATAGCTAGAAATAGTAGTCCTTAGGAAAGATGGAGAAAGATTGCGAACGTAGATGAATGTCGACCAAGTACTTAAGTTAGCACTGGAACAATCACAACAAGGTGCTAGTTATGACGTATTGGTAAGCATTGAAGGGGTTGAAGAATGAAAAAGAATTGTAAATATAAAGGGTGTAAAGAAAGAAGCCCTCCTTACAACCTTAGGTAGAAATCGGGTCAACACATATGCTATTGAGATCATTTTAATGATGCTCGATATTGAAGATAGACATCATGGACCCAGTAATGCAATGCACAACCCATCCCAGCTAACTCAGATATCTCTCAAAAGGTATTTGTTTTATTCACACGGAGACAACGCATTATCTATCGATTTATTCATTTCGAATATATTGATATTGAAAAGGTGGCACTCCTCTCCAGCCTCCAATCACTAAAATCCAATATGCACGATCGAGTCTAGAGCCATTTGAGATCATCATATATCTCATTAGGACACACTTCCATAATTCCTTTCTTCTTCACACTCTGTGAAAAGTAAGAAAGATATTAAGAGTCCTACGCAAAATCTTCATGATCTTGCCTGAACATCCGAAGTAATACGAAAGTATTTACAATGAAGATGGAAATCCTTCTTGAGCGAACATTCAAAAGCTCATGGTAGGTGACTTGTGCGATTCTTTATGAATCAAACTTGTGATAACTGGAAAGCAACAGTTGTTTAATTCTTAATTGAATTTAAACACGTTCCAGGCCTCTACGCAATATCTCAGTGATCTTGCAAGAACAGTCAGAGTGACACTCTATAGTGTTCACAATAATGAGTGGAAATCCTTCTAGTGTTAACATCAAACAGCACTTGGTAGGTAACTTGCAAGATTCAATATGAATCAAGCTCGTGACAACTAGAAAGCAATGATGGTGCGATTCTTTAATGAATCAAACTTGTTCCAGGAATCAGAATTGACGGCTTCAATCATGCGGATATTTTTATCCAAATGATTCACTCTTTACGTTCGCAGACAGCTTTGGACGGTCGAGTAAAGAAAACGGGTTTACCCGCGAAATCTTGTCAAGGAGATTTTAATTAAATCTACTTGCCACAAGTACGATATTTTATATCGTCCAACGGTCTTCACCGACCGGAGGTAAAATGCTGCCGAATTAGAATGAAATGTTCAAATCCATTTCGTTCGTGTATACTTATGTTGCGGCATTTGAAGACGGTGGCGTTGCGGAATCCGAGAAGAAGTCATCCCCGCATGCTTATACTTTATGCACTTAATGCTTCATTTAATTCTAGAAAGCCTAAAAGTCAAGTCTTCCGCTGTATCAAACTCTGAAGCTTTCAAGAATTACGAAGGTATAAGTATGTGGGACATGAAGTCACGAGGAGGCGGATATCAGAAGTGATGGATGCACAAGATCAAGGCAAGAGACTATTGCTAAAGATTGATATCAAAGATCACATCAACATGTTCATCAGAAAAGAAAAAGAAAATAAAGACGAAGACTACGAGCTCAAGACAAGCATAGTATGCTAGGTTTATTTTATTATTATAACTTAGGTAACGCCCTTGTTTGGAGTGACATCCCTTAGGGGGGGATTGTTTGAAATACGTTTTACATATTAGAAAGGATCGGTCACTCCAACAGTAGTCTAAGTAATAGCTCGTAGTTTAGTTTTACTAATATTAAACAACTAAGGCCATGCCAAGCCCACAACATGTGTAGGCCGGCCCAACTTGTAAGCCCAAGCCCATCTCATGGGCTTGGCTATATAAACCCTCTCCTTAGATGGAGAGGGTGTAGATTCATTCATTTTTCACATAGTTCTTACTTTCTCTCTCAAGAAGTGTGTTTGATTCTACCAACTTTCTATCTCTTTCTCTCTCTAAAACATAAGCTAGATTTATAATATCCTACAAACCATATCCCCTTACCATCACCGCAACAACCATTAGAGAAAAACCTTATTTCTTAAACATATCCCTACGATCAACGATAGTTCACAATGCGACCATGGCCTCACTCTTATTAATGTAGAACTTGTGATGTTGACTAGAAACAACATAAATAACTTGGATTAGTTGATTCCAAAGAATACCAGAAATAATTCTTCCAACAATCTTTGATGTGAGAACTCGTATCTCTCCGGCATTATTTTATTATTTTCTTCATGTTTCATGAATTTTCCAACATGTTAGGTTTTCTTGTATTCTTCATACGAAAATCATGAGATCTTGATAATTTTAAATAAATTATATTTTAAGTATTTTCTTGATCATTGATAATACTTTATTCGGAATTATAAAAAATTTATTTTATTTTTCCGTATTTCTTTATGTGACAACCCAAAATCTATTGCTTAATCTTATTTTACGAATATTTTTGAAATTTTTGGATGAGTTTGAACGATATTTATTTTTGGAGGTTTAAGTTTAAACCGATGTTGGAAGGTCTATATTTAATATTTATTATGTATAAGGAGTATTAGCAAGCGTGATGTCGATGGATGCCAAATATTTTACGTTTTATTGTCGGTTGTTCGATTTTTATTATTTTTGAGGTTTTATTTTAAATGACGTGTTAAGTCGAGTCGAGAGTCGATATTATTATTTTTGAAGTACGTTTTAAATTTTTAAAAGTATCTTTATGAAACCCGAGCCCCGTAAATATTTTGAAAATTGACTAATAGTTATTTCCCGCTTTTTAGCTAACTATTTACATTTCTAGCCACAACTATTGCAAAATTGCAACTTGGTCCCTACCCCACTATATATAAACTTCAAACAAACACACACTACTCCATTTTTCATTTTAAAAATTTCCACTCATCTCTCTCTCTCTCTTGTGTTTGCCGAAACCCACCCACACCACCAAAACACATTCAAACATCAAATTTTCTTGAGTTTGAGGTTGATTCAAGCTAAAATAACACTAGACCCAATCTTATATTTGATCAAGGATCATTTTGGTGTAAGAAATCCTTACATGCAAGCAACTTTTTTTTCTTGATGTTGGTAGGTAGGAGCTATGATCATGCATGGCATTATCATGATGATCCATAGTGGTTTTTGCTAAAAATCTTGTTAGAAACTTCATTTTGATCTTAATATTTTTATTTTGATTATGATTTTGATGTTATGGCTGATGTATGATGATATTAGGGTATAGTAATGATCATTTTCATGGTTGGTTTTTATCAAAAAGTTGATTTTGTACAAGTTTTGAGTAGTCATTTTATAACAGTAAGTAAAGTGTAAAATCCGAATTTTTATGTTTTGAAAATGGCTTAACTTATAGCCTAGGGTTGTAGATAATTTTCTTAGCTTCGATTTGATATAAGGTAGCGCTTCTAGCTCAAAACGAGCGCGAAGTTATGATGTTTTGAATGATCGTGTACCGGGAAACGAGTATCGGCACTACAAGTAGTTGTTGTCGATATTTGGATCGAATCTCGGGGACTCTCAATGGATGTTTTGAAAAATGTAACCTACTGATAATGAGGTGCTTACTTATTAGGTTGAGTTTACTTTAAAACCCGAGTGTCGGTTTTGTAAACGGAGTCGTTTAAAGAAGTTAAAACGGTTGTATGAAAAATTAACGTAAATCTGTCCGGATTTTGTAGTTGGAAAATGAGTCGGGTAAAGCACTTTAAAAGTAATTTCATTTGATAAACTTGTAGGAGGACTTCCTATATATAGTAAGTTAGTTTATCGAGTCGTTTCATAAACGGTTGACGAGTTTAAAAGGGGTAAATAAGCTAGTACATGTAGTATGTACCGGCGGACTTTGTAAAAAGTGTAAAATGGTTAAGTAAATGTGTAGTAAAGTATAATGAAGTTATTTATATCGTTTTCTCTCGAGTTTATCGTGACTTTATGAGTTTGAGTTTGATGTTTTTATGTATGATTTATTTCTCGAGTCATTATTAACGAACGCGCCTTATTTGATAGGTAGCGGTTCTCGTGTTTGAAAGGCATCCATTACCGTCGACGATCATCTCGCTAGATCTCTTATACTAAGGTAAGTCTATAGCCTCGCTTTCTACTTGTTTTAATGATTTTAATACCCGCGAGGGGGATACATGCTATTTGAAAATAAATGAACACAAGTCATGAGTAATTGTTGGACCCGAATGTTGCATGAAGTTGATTTCATTGTATTGAGTAACTTCTTGCTAAAGACCCTAAATTCATGAGCCGTTAACTATCTTCTGACTTGATGTTGTGAGTCGGGAATAGCCGCTTATTCTAATGGTAGTACTATTGGGTTGACCACCCTATCTGAGACCAGGGCATTACGTTGAGTAACCCGCTGGGAAGGATAATTTTACGTGAATAAGATTGTGGTATTCTAGCAACTGATACCCTAGAGGGGTAATGGTTTTATTCTAGTCATGCCGGCATTTGGCGTGGGTGACTATTTGGTTAAGGGGTCGGTGTCATGAGCTTAAATACATTGTTTGTTTATCATTATTATTACTGCCTTGAATATAGATTGTGTGTACGACAATTCTATAAATGATTATGATTGATTTTCTTCTTGTGTTCAAATGTGATTTGATAAACCTATAGTCTCGCTCAACATTATTGTTGACTCGTTTTATGCATGTATTTCAGGTAATAGGAAGTGATGGAGCATGGAGCTTTGTTGTGGTGGTTGTGGCTTGGCTTTTGGAAGAATGTTGGTCTAAACTGTTTCTACCTTTTAAATGTTGAACAATTTACTTTATGTTGATGTACTGTACTAAACTTGTTGGTTGTTAGCCGAGATCCATGGGGACAAAACGCTTTACTCTGGTTCGTGTCAGTACAATTTGGGTTGAAATCTATGTTTTAGACCATTTATGAAAATCATGTTTATATTTTTGTGTAAACGTCTATATTTTGAGTCGTTCAATATATCTTGTGTGATAATGCTTGTGTCTAGCACCCAATTGTGTATTTCCGATGTGCAATGTAAATTGGGGGTGTTAGAGATTGGTAATCAGAGCTACAAGTTATAGAGAACTGGGTCGATTTTGAAAATTTTCCTAAACTATAACTTTGTTGTCGAAAGTATTTATTCTTCAAAAGCACACAACTCCTCTGCAACGCTCTGGTAAGATCACTTTTAGTTTTGTTTTGCATTGTGGATGTATCCCTCATGACTGAAATGATTTCCCGAGTATTTATTAAGTAAATACTACGATATTGTATTGGAATTATTGAAAGTGCGCTGAGTGCTTGTTAGTATCATATTTATTTTTTTTGCGAGCATTGCATAAACATCATTTGCATTATGTTGCATAGCATGGATAACGTATGACATTTGCATGAGCATTGCATACTAATTATTATTTTATTAACGATGACCTTAAGTATCCTTAACCCTTATAATTGTAGAAAATGGCTGGTTTACCTCGTGAGGATGGATGGATTGATTTGACTAATGTGGTGGATGGTGAGGAAGTGGATAACTTTGGTGCTAGTGACGATGAGGAGCCTTTTGAGTTTTTAGATGATAGGATTCCACTTATTGTAGTTGGTCAGACAGAGCCTGAGTTGATACAAGGTAGTTATGTTCCAAGGGTCAATGTTGTGCCACAGATTGTTCCATATTGTCAGCGACCGGTTGTTCGTTCTTTGACTCCTACTTGTGATGCTTATATTAGTAGTTTGCCTGGGATTGCATTTGCTAGGGTTGATGTTCCTGTTGAGTCGAGTAGGGCTGCTAGTGCTCGATCTATTCATGATGGTATTCCTAAGGTTTATTGTCCAGGTCCTAGGTCTTATGATGATATTTTCTAGTTTCTTAAGAAGTTTGATAGATCTTTGTTTAAGAGTTATTTGGTTGAGACTCATGTGATTAGGAGGTTTGAGAAGAATGAGAAAAAGTTTGACAGGTTTGTTGGTAGTGTGAGGAGATCAGAGTTTGTTAGGGCAAGGGAAATGGATGAAGTTGTTAGATTGAGATCTATGGTGCTGAATTTGAGTGGGCAGGTTGAAAGGTTGCGTAGGGAGCAGGAAAGGAATGCTATATTGAGTGCGTGGGGTTTGCCGATGAGATCTTTTCCTAGTCATGGTGTTGTGATTCGTGATGTGCCGAATCAGGATGAAGCTTAAGTATCGGTGAAGCCGAGTGAAGGAGGTAGTCGTAAGGGGAAGGAAAAAGTGGAGGAAGAATCTGAAGATGATGATAGCAGCAGTGACGACGAGCCGATGTACAAGAAGCTGCGGGGATGTGATGTTTAGTTCTTTCTGTTGTTGTTTTTATTTGGCCTTGTTGTAATAGAACTTATGTAGACTCGTACTCTAATTTGTGATGAAACTTAATGACTTTTAAGTTTGGTGTGATGAAGGATTGTAGTGACATTACTTATCACAATTTTGTGGAGATTTTCCAAAGCAATCCAAAATTACCTTCATGACTTATGATTTGTCTTATTAGTTCTTTTGTGTGATTAGTTAATGATTCATTGTGAATTGTGTTGTTGGTGCATGTAGTATCCATGTTACATCTTGATAGAGAAATCCTTCTTCTTATCTTGATATGAATACTTACTTGTTCTTTTTCTGTTATGGTTCTACAGGAAGGAGTTGGGAGGCATTTTCTGACTATACTAAATTATTGTTTGGTTAGTTTCCTGTAAACATGCCGCCTAAATTGACGACTGCTACTGTTAATACCATGATTGAGCAAGCTATCGCTAGAGCTTTGGAAGCTGAACGTGCTGCGAGGAACCAAGAGGTTGAGAATAGGAATGTTGCTGGTCAGGTTGGAGGGAATATTGGAAATCAGGCTGGAGGTAATACTGATGAGCAAGCAGAAGGAAATGCTGCGGGACAAGTTGGAGGTAATGCTGCTGTTCAGCAGGTTCAGAAGGAATGTTCTTATGCTAGTTTCATGAAATGTGGACCTACCCAATTTCGTGGTAGTGGTGGTGCATTGGAATTAAGGAGGTGGATTGAGAAGATCGAAAGTACTTTTGAAATCAGTGGATGTTCAGAAGCTAGTAAGGTGAAATTTGTTGCAGCTACTTTTCAGGATGATGCGTTGAGTAGGTGGAATAGTCAAGTAGCTACTACAGGATTGGTTGAAGCTAATGCTAGAACATGGACTGTGACAAAGGGACTGTTGACTGCTAAGTTTTGTCCTGAGGAAGAGTTAGGTCAGTTGGAAGATGAATTGAGGCATTTGGTGCTGAGGAATAATGATATTGTAGCTTATACAAGGAGGTTTTCTGATTTATGTTTGTTGTCTCCTGATGCGTTTGCTAATGACAGTAAGAAGATGAAGCAGTATATTAGGGGTTTATCTAGTAATATCAAGGGAGAAACTACTTCATCGAAACCCAAGTCATTTGATGAAGCTGTTCAAAATGGCTCATGCTTTAATGGATGTAAAGCTGCAGGATCGAAAGGATAGTATTGCTGAAGGGAATAAGAGAAAGTGGGAAGCTGCACACTAAAGCCAAGGGCAGAATCGAGGTGGTTATCGTAATAACAATAACCAAGGACCCAATAGGAATCAGCAGAATAATTTGAGAAGGAATGATGGTGTTCGTGCTGCCACAGGAAATCAAGGTAACAAGGTGAATCCAAAGTGTGGTCGGTGTAATCTGTATCATATTGGAAATTGCCCACGTGCTTGCAACAAGTGTGGGAAGGGCGGACATAAGATGGCAGATTGTAGAAACAAGGGTGTAGCCACTAGGGCTAATGTTGTCAAGGTAGTTTACTGTTTTGGATGTGGAGGCCGTGGACATAAGCAGGGGAACTGTCCGAGGGTTGGCATACGACAGGGAGGCAATGTTGCTGCTGTTGCTGTTGGGATTGCTGCTCCATCCTATGTCGTGGGAGATGCTGACAAACCTCAAGGGCCGAACGTGGTGACTGGTACGTTCTTACTTGATGCTTGTTATGCTAGTGTGTTATTTGATTCTGGATCCGATAGAAGTTTCGTAGATGTTAGATTCAGTCAGCTATTGGATAGAGAACCAGTGAGATTGACAACTAGTTATAGTGTGGAGTTAGCTGATGGTAAGGTTGTAAGAACTAGTTCTATACTGAAAGGTCGTTCCTTGAAGTTAGGTAATTTTGTGTTTAGTATTGATTTGATGCCCATAGAATTAGGATCTTTTGACGTGATTGTTGGAATGGATTGGTTAGTTGGTAATGGTGCAGTAATTGTTTGTGGAGAAAGATTAGTTCAGATACCGCTAAGGAATAGGGCATTGACTGTGAAAGGTGATGAATGTACGTCTCGTTTGAGAGTTGTTTCTTGTTTAGAGATGATGAGGTATATAGAAGCAGGTTGTGATGTGTTTCTTGCACAGATAAGTAATGATGGTGTGAATGAAACGAAATTGGAGGATGTGCCTGTGATTAGAGAGTATCCTGAGGTTTTCCCTGAGGAATTGCCAGGATTACCGCCGCATCGTGAGGTCGAGTTTCGTATTGATTTAGTGCCGGGTGCTGCTCCAATTGCTCGTGCACCGTATCGTTTGGCTCCATCTGAGATGAAAGAATTATCTTATCAATTAAAGGAATTAATGGATAAGGGATTTATTAGACCAAGTTCGTCACTGTGGGGTGCGCCTGTTTTGTTTGTTAGGAAGAAAGATGGTTCTTTTAGAATGTGTATTGATTATATAGAGCTTAACAAATTGACTGTCAAGAATCGGTATCCACTGCCGAGGATTGATGATTTGTTCGATCAATTGCAAGGATCTAGTGTATACTCGAAGATCGATTTGAGATCTGGGTATCATCAACTGAGAGTTAGGGAAGAATATATTCCTATAACAGCTTTCCGTACTCGATATGGACATTTCGAGTTTCAAGTGATTCCTTTTGGATTAACAAATGCGCCTGCTGTATTTATGGATTTGATGAATCGTGTATGTAAGCCGTATTTGGATGAGTTTGTTATCGTATTCATTGATGATATTCTCGTTTACTCTAAGAGTGAAGAGGGACATGAGAAGCATTTGAGAACAATTTTGGAATTGTTAAAGAAGGAGAAGCTGTATGCGAAATTCTCTAAGTGTGAATTTTGGTTGAAATCAGTGCAATTTTTGGGGCACGTGATTGATAGTGAAGGTGTTCATGTGGATCCTGCTAAGATTGAGGCAATTATGGATTGGTCAGTGCCAAAGACGCCAACTGAAGTTCGCCAATTTCTTGGTTTGGCTGGGTATTATAGAAGGTTTATTGAGAAGTTTTCGTTAATTACTAAGCCGTTGACTAAGCTTACGGAAAAGAATCGAGTGTTTGAATGGGGATTGGAAGAGGAATCTGCATTTAGTATGTTGAAGGATAAGTTGTGTTCTACGCCGATATTGTCTTTGCCAGAAGGATCTGAGGATTTTGTAGTGTACTGTGACGCGTCTCATAAAGGATTTGGGGCTGTATTGATGCAAAGGGAGAAAGTAATAGCGTATGCGTCGAGACAATTAAGGAAGCATGAAGAGAATTACACTACGCATGATTTAGAACTTGGGGTTGTTATTTTTGCTTTGAGGCTATGGAGACACTACTTGTATGGAACTAAGTGTGTGGTTTTCACTGATCATAAGAATTTGCCGAATATTTTGGATCAAAAGGAATTGAATATGAGGCAAAGGAGATGGGTTGAGTTGCTGAGTGATTGTGACTGCGAGATTCGTTACCATCCTGGTAAAGCGAATGTGGTAGCTGATGCACTTAGTAGAAAGGAAAGAGATAAGTCTATAAGAGTTAGAGCTTTTACGACGTTGGAAAGTGTTGATTTGACAGAAGCGATATTGAAAGCCCAAACTAATGGTTTGAAGAAAGAGAATGTTGAGGCAGAAAATTTGGGTAGAATGTTGAAACCATTTTTTGAAGTAAGGTCGAATGGATTGAGGTATTTTAAGAATAGAATTTGGTTACCGTTGTGTTCGTCTGAGGAAGATTCGTTAGGGGTGCGAGATTTGGTGATGAATGAATCTCATAAGTCGAAATATTCAATACATCCTGGATCGGACAAGATGTATCAAGATCGTAAGAAAGTTTATTGGTGGCCGAATATGAAGGCAGATATAGCACAGTATGTTAATAGGTGTTTAACTTGTGCGAAGGTGAAGGCTGAACATAAGAAACCGTCTGGATTATTAGTGCAACCTAAGATTCCTTAGTGGAAATGGGAGAAGATTACAATGGATTTTGTGACAGGTTTGCCAAGGACTGCAAATGGTAGTGATATGATATGGGTGATTGTAGATAGATTGACTAAGTCTGCTCACTTTTTGCCAATGAAGAAGACCGATAGTATGGAGAGGTTAACAACAGTGTATGTGAAGGAGATTGTTTGTCGACATGGTGTGCCTTTGTCGATAATTTCTGATCGTGATAGTAGGTTTACTTTAGAATTTTGGAAGTCTTTGCAGAAAGCGATGGGAACGGAGTTATGTTTAAGTACAGCATATCATCCGGAAACTGATGGACAAAGTGAAAGAACGATTCAAACGTTATAGGATATGCTTCGTGCATGTGTGATTGATTTTGGAAATGGTTGGGATAAGCTTTTGCCATTGGTTGAATTTTCGTACAATAATAGTTATCATGCTAGTATTAAAGCCGCTCCATTTGAAGCTTTGTATGGACGTAAGTGTAGATCTCCAGTGTGTTGGAGTGAGGTAAGAGAAAGTCAATTGACTGGGCCTGAAATGATATTTGAGACGACTGAAAAGATTGTGCAAATTAAGAAGCGTTTTTTATCTGCCAGAAGTAGACAAAAGAGTTATGCTGATAACAGAAGGAAACCGTTGGAGTTTGAAGTAGGAGACATGGTTATGTTGAAAGTATCTCCATGGAAAGGGATAATTCGTTTTGGGAAGAAAGGAAAGTTGAGCCCGAGATATATTGGACCATTTAAGATTATCCAAAGGATTGGATTGGTGGCTTATAAGTTAAAATTGCCTGATGAGCTTAAGGCTATTCATAATACTTTTCATGTGTCTAATTTGAATAAGTGTTTAGCTAAAAGGGATGTGGTGATTCCATTGGAGGAAATTCAACTTGATGATAAGTTGCATTTTATAGAGGAACCTGTAGAGATAATGGATAGGGAATTAAGAAGTTGAAGCATAGTAGAATTCCGATTGTGAAGGTGAGATGGAACTCTAGACGTGGGCCAGAGTTTACGTGGGAACGTGAGGATTTCTTTAAGGACAAGTATCCTCATTTGTTTAGGAAAGATTAAGCGCCGCGGGCGTCGCTTCTTTTAAGAAGGGGGGATGTGACAACCCAAAATCGAGGTCATTGCTTAATCTTAATTTACGGATACTTTTGAAATTTTTGGATGAGTTTGAACGATATTTATTTTTGGAGGTGTAAGTTTAAACCGATGTTGGAAGGTCTATATTTAATATTTATTAAGTATAAGGAGTATTAGCAAGCGTGATGTCGATGGATGCCAAATATTTTACGTTTTATTGTCGGTTGTTCGATTTTTATTATTTTTGAGGTTTTATTTTAAATGACGTGTTAAGTCGAGTCGAGAGTCGATATTATTATTTTTGAAGTAGGTTTTAAATTTTTAAAAGTATCTTTATGAAACCGGAGCCCCGTAAATATTTTGAAAATTGACTAACAGTTATTTCCCGCTTTTTAGCTAACTATTTACATTTCTAGCCACAACTATTGCCAAATTGCAACTTGGTCCCTACCCCACTATATTTAAACTTCAAACAAACACACACTACTCCATTTTTCATTTTAAAAATTTCCACTCATCTCTCTCTCTCTCTCTCTCTCTCTCTCTCTCTCTCTCTCTCTCTCTCTCTCTCTCTCTCTCTCTCTCTCTTGTGTTTGCCGAAACCCACCCACACCACCAAAACACATTCAAACTTCAAATTTTCTTGAGTTTGAGGTTGATTCAAGCTAAACTAACACTAGAACCAATCTTATATTTGATCAAGGATCATTTTGGTGTAAGAAATCCTTACATGCAAGCAACTTTTTTTTTCTTGTTGTTGGTAGGTAGGAGCTATGATTATGCATGGCATTATCATGATGATCCATGGTGGTTTTTGCTAAAAATTTTGTTAGAAACTTCATTTTGATCTTAAGATTTTTATTTTGATTATGATTTTGATGTTATGGTTGATGTATGATGATATTAGGGTATAGTAATGATCATTTTCACGGTTGGTTTTTATCAAAAAGTTGATTTTGTACAAGTTTTGAGTAGTCATTTTATAACAGTAAGTAAAGTGTAAAATCCAAATATTTATGTTTTGAAAATGGCTTAACTTATAGCCTAGGTTTGTAGATAATTTTCTTAGCTTCGATTTGATATAAGGTAGAGCTTCTAGCTCAAAACGAGCGCGAAGTTATGATGTTTTGAATGATCGTGTACCGGGAGACGAGTATCGGCACTACAAGTAGTTGTTGTCGATATTTGGATCGAATCTCGGGGACTCTAAATGGATGTTTTGAAAAATGTAACCTACTGATAATGAGGTGTTTACTTATTAGGTTGAGTTTACTTTAAAACCCGAGTGTCGGTTTTGTAAACGGAGTCGTTAAAACGGTTGTATGAAAAATTAACGTAAATCTCTCCGGATTTTATAGTTGGAAAATGAGTCGGGTAAAGTACTTTAAAAGTAATTTCATTTGATAAACTTGTAGGAGGACTTCCTATATATAGTAAGTTAGTTTATCGAGTCGTTTCATAAACGTTTGACGAGTTTAAAAGGGGTAAATAAGCTAGTACATGTAGTATGTACCGGCGGACTTTGTAAAAAGTGTAAAATGGTTAAGTAAATGTGTAGTAAAGTATAATGAAGTTATTTATATCGTTTTCTCTCGAGTTTATCGTGACTTTATGATTTTGAGTTTGATGTTGTTATGTATGATTTATTTCTCGAGTCATTATTAACGAACGCGCCTTATTTGATAGGTAGCGGTTCTCGTGTTTGAAAGACATCCATTACCGTCGACGATCATCTCGCTAGATCTCTTATACTCAGTTGAGTCTATAGCCTCGCTTTCTACTTGTTTTAATGATTTTAATACCCGCGAGGGGGATACATGCTATTTGAAAATAAATGAACACAAGTCATGAGTAATTGTTGGACCCGAATGTTGCCTAAAGTTGATCTCATTATATTGAGTAACTTGTTGCTAAAGACCCTAAATTCATGAGCCGTTAACTATCTTCTGACTTGATGTTGTGAGTCGGGAATAGCCGCTTATTCTAATGGTAGTACTATTGGGTTGACCACCCTATCTGAGACCAAGGCATTACGTTGAGTAACCCGCTGGGAAGGATAATTTTACGTGAATAAGATTGTGGTATTCTAGCAACTGATACCCTAGAGGGGTAATGGTTTTATTCTAGTCATGCCGGCATTTGGCGTGGGTGACTATTTGGTTAAGGGGTCGGTGTCATGAGCTTAAATACATTGTTTGTTTATCATTATTATTACTGCCTTGAATATAGATTGTGTGTACGACAATTCTATAAATGATTATGATTGATTTTCTTCTTGTGTTTCAAATGTGATTTGATAAACCTATAGTCTCGCTCAACATTATTGTTGACTCGTTTTATGCATGTATTTCAGGTAATAGGAAGTGATGGAGCATGGAGCTTTGCTGTGGAAGTTGTGGCTTGGCTTTTGGAAGAATGTTGGTCTAAACTGTTTCTACCTTTTAAATGTTGAACAATTTACTTTATGTTGATGTTAGTACTAAACTTGTTGGTTGTTGGTCGAGATCCATGGGGACAAAACGCTTTACTCTGGTATCATGTCAGTACAATTTGGGTTGAAATCTATGTTTTAGACCATTTATGAAAATCATGTTTATATTTTTGTGTAAACGTCTCTATTTTGAGTCGTTCAATATATCTTGTTTGATGATGCTTGTGTTGTGGAAACCTTGGTTTCCGGATCTTTGAAGCTACTAGGAATGCATCATGTTCATATGATTTAACAATCAAAGCGGAATTAGAACATAACACATTAACAAGGTGTTTAGACACGAAGAACATAAATTAAAACACAATTGGATTGCTCATTATATTAATAACGAACAACCACTAGACGTGTATACATTGAATCCCACGTCTAGTCGACACACACTTTAGGTTTACATTGTGAATGAATTGAATGAATAAAACCTAAGACCCTTGGTTCCTTTTATAGTGTAAGGATTAGGGTTTACAAGAGATAAGAATGAATAAACAAGTAAATCTTCTATTTAAATAAACTTATGCAGAATATCTTTGCATGTTTATCTAAATAGAAGCTTCCATAAGCTTCTTTGTCTATGTTTTGTCAATGCTTGAATTGCATGTGACAATGCTTGAATTGCTCTTGACAATGCTTGATTCCATCAACGCCTAAATTGTACATGTCAACGCCTGGAATGCTCTTGTCAATGCCTAGACAAATACCTTCATGTTTTCTTCGTTTTTGAGTTTCTGCCACATCAACTTTTTGACCCAACAATCTTCCCCTAATTGATAGTGGCAAAACTCTATGTGTATCTCTTGTAAGTTGTACATGATCTTCAAATTGCTTCCCCTCAAGTGTAGCACGTATTTCTTCCCCTTTTTGTCACATCAACAAGGAAGTAAACAATGTTGCAATCTTTGAAGATTCTCCAAATGTAGGCTCTTTGTAACGATCTTGAAGAACAATTAATATAATATTTTTGATGTAGAAGTAGAATAACCAAACCTTGTGTTCCATGTCTTGTACTATCCATGTGACGTCGAACTTATATGATGAGAGGAAATATAAGCAGACCTCGATCTCTTGTCAAAATTCTCATCCTTTGTGAGACACTGAGCACGATAATGTAACTCCTTCAAGTGTTATGACAAGTCTTCGTCACCAACCATGTAAAGCACGAACAAGTTACCTTTAAAGTCTATGACTGGGAGTGCACGACTTTAAGATATGATAGAACACAAACTCGCGAAAATCTTCTTCAATCATCAAACTTACCATAAGAATTCTTCCCCTTAAGCTAACACCTCTTCATGACGATTTTAATGGAATCACATCTTCATACCATATGTAAAAGTACTAGACCGGATAACTCTTTCGCAAGGCTATCCCGATTACATAGTTTAAATATCCATCAAATTCCCATAAAAAGTTGCTAACTCGCTTTAAGATCATTAATTCCTTTGAAAAATATCCGAGCCATAAATATCAACATGATATTCTATATTAAAACGGAGATTCCATGTACCGTCATGTGTATAATCCTCCTTTTTGTGTGCTCAAAACGTCCAATTTTCTCAACAGCAGCAAACCTTGTGTTGTCCAATATCCTCTTCTGTCCAATATCTTTGACAGATGTATTGTCCAATATCGGACAATACCTATCAACGTTGAAGTTTATATATCGGACGACACTGTCAACTCTATCAGCGTTGACTTATTCTGTCAGCGTCAAAATCCTTCCTGTCAGCGTCTGGATTACAAACGTCAGTGCCAACCATAAACCTTGTCAACGTCCATTCTTATCAGCGTCAAACCATACTCTGTCAGCGTCTCATCCATGCCAGCTTTGATATCACGTTCAAAATAAATGTGATATATACTTTCTATGTTTAGAGATATATACGACTGAAAAAAAACAATATCCCTACAATTTAGGAAATATATCACACGTCTTTTAATCTTAATATTCCTTTGGGACCACATCATGTAATCACATCTCTTGCTTGATTAGTTGTATCGTGTGAAAACTTTGTTGCTAGCTATCCCATGCTCACGTGATCCATTATCTCACATGCAACCTTCCTTAAATCAGCAGATCACATCCAAACCTGTTCCCATAATTTTCGTGAGTGACAACTGCTTTCAAACAATGATTCATACGCCTTGACTTTTTCAAACCCAGAAAATCAGTAACTTAAAATCATTCTCTCCAAAGACGCACGTCTTTTCCTTAGACCATGTATTCTCATAGACTATCCTCACGTGAACAATAAAACCACTTTACTATAAATAAGCCTGCAAAATTTCTTCACGTGATATCCTTTTTCAAACACCCAGCAGCACATGTTTATTTATGTAAGCATCAATCGATTAAAATATCTATTGCTGCTACTCCATGATGTGCAAGATCAAAACATGTATACTTTAAACCCGACAATTTGACCACTGTCTTCTAATGATCAATGTAATACAGCAAGTAAATCATCACAAGAATATTACCTGCTTGTAGTTTAAGTAAGATGAATTTAGGGTTAAAGAACCCCTAATAATCTGCTGCTAATGGCTTCAAGATCATAACAGCCCTTTCTGTTTTTCTTCCAAACAGCACATAACACTAGTCGATCTAGGGTTTATAACATTATGCATCGAAACCCTAATTAGGGTTTGTAAAACAAACCTTAGCTTGAATCATGTATCATTATGCATTCTAACAGCCACGATCTACAATTCTTCCTGCTTTTAAGTAGATCTAGGGTTTGAGGAACCCTAGTTCATGATTTTATGTAAAAGCAGAAAACTGAAAATCACTCATCAGCCAACTTCGACGCTTAATAACTTTTGCCTGTGGATAAAACAGGACAATCCCTCCGGTGGATGTTTAGATCTATGTATGTAGAACACACATATAAAATTTCGTGACGATCCAACGGTTCAACCAAAAGTTATGACCTTCTGAATACTGCTGCGCACACAAAAACGTCCAGAAAAACCCTAGACGGATTTTTCTTCTTTTCAACATTACGAACACCTTGTTGGTCCTAGCATCACGAGCCACGAGGCTCTGATACCAATTGTGGAAACCTTGGTTTCCGGATCTTTGAAGCTACTAGGAATGCATCATGTTCATATGATTTAACAATCAAAGCGGAATTAGAACATAACACATTAACAAGGTGTTTAGACACGAAGAACATAAATTAAAACACAATTGGATTGCTCATTATATTAATAACGAACAACCACTAGACGTGTATACATTGAATCCCACGTCTAGTCGACACACACTTTAGGTTTACATTGTGAATGAATTGAATGAATAAAACCTAAGACCCTTGGTTCCTTTTATAGTGTAAGGATTAGGGTTTACAAGAGATAAGAATGAATAAACAAGTAAATCTTCTATTTAAATAAACTTATGCAGAATATCTTTGCATGTTTATCTAAATAGAAGCTTCCATAAGCTTCTTTGTCTACGTTTTGTTAATGCTTGAATTGCATGTGACAATGCTTGAATTGCTCTTGACAATGCTTGATTCCATCAACGCCTAAATTGTACATGTCAACGCCTGGAATGCTCTTGTCAACGCCTAGACAAATACCTTCATGTTTTCTTCGTTTTTGAGTTTCTGCCACATCAACTTTTTGACCCAACATGTGTCTAGCACCCAATTGTGTATTTCCGCTGCGCAATGTAAATTGGGGGTGTTAGAGTTTAAATCAAAAATTTTGATTTAAAAGCACCCGCGCGCGTTTTATAAAAAGTTCACCAGAACCGATGGCTATATATTTCAACTTTATGAAGTCAAAAATACTATGTTTTTATAAATATTTGTTTTCGTATTATAATTTGCACCGAGTCGAAACGGTTAGCGTTTTAGGAAATCGAGTCGGGCTAAAACTAGATGCATTTTAATTCTTGGGCTTAAGTAATAATAAGAGACTTAATATTGGGCCAAGCCCATTTTTCTCCCCCTATTTTTTTATGTTCGTAGACCAAAAATCCAACACCAAACCATCAATTTGTTTTAGTTACCAAAAATTATCTTTCTCCTTCTTTGTCTTCTGTGGTGCGACGAACACCAAGCCAACACCACCATCATCTCTATTTTTCTTCATTAATTGTGCAATTAAACAACACCAATTGTTCCTTGATTGATTTTGATCATAAACCCACTTAAAACCCCATCATGCAATGGAGTTTAGTGAAATCAAGAATTATGAGAATTGGAGGTTTTGGGATTTTGATCATCCCAATAGGTTAGTGTTGTGTTATTTAGGGTTAGGCATTGATAATTTTGTGTTTAGAACTAATAAGTGTGAAACCACTTATCCTTTTACCACTTAATTATAATATTAACCAAGCCAAAACGTGTATTTTATGTCGTGAATGTCGGAATTATGCGTGGTTTATGTTTTTGTTGTGATTTAGGACCAAAATGTGAACAGGGAAGAAAACACGGGCTTTCACGAGTTTTTATCGAAGAAAAAGACAAAAGACGAAGTCAAAATATCAGGAGTGCAAAAGATTGGAAGTCAATGGGCCTATTTTGAAGATTTATTGAAGAAAATGATCAAAGACGGAAGATTTACAAGTCGAATAACCCAAGTCTAATAAATGAAGAAATTATAAGACGAGTTCAAGATTTTATCGACAAATCCCGAGCCAAAGTCTAGACTTTAATTTAAAGACGAGACGAAAGAAAAGAAAAGAAAGAATAACAACTCCACCAAACCACCTACCACTCTCCCCTATATATATTCCACCTTCATTTCATTTTAATTCTTGTTGGCTATTTGACACATAGTTCTTCCACCATTTATTTTCATGTCATTTAGTTTCTTGTCAATTTAAATTCTTTGTCTTGCACCTTAAATTTGTAAGTTTTAATCTTTACTTTTAATTGTTGAATCTTTTACTTTAATCAAACTTTTCATTATCCATCTTATTCTTCTTTTCTTGTTTTTGATTTTGATCTTGATTCGAATTAAGTATGCATTTTGCTTAATCTTATTGCTTATTTGATTAAAAAGTTTATCTTTTTATTCCTTTCTAAGTTTTTATACGATTTAAGCTTTAAGCTTGTTATGCTTTTTGGCTTATTTCGTATCTAGCTTATTGTCTTTTAAGTTTTCTTAAAACTTTAGTCTTTTTAAAGTTTGTTTTACAAAGTTTGTTTCTTTAGTGTTTTAAAAGTTATCAAATTTGTGCTTATTTAGATTTGGTTTTCGTAAAAGTTTAATCTTTTAAAAAGTTTATTTTATAAATTTTGCTTATTTAGTGTTTTGATAAGTTTTGCATATGTAGCTTATTGTTTTGGTTTAATTTTTTGGTTAAAGTGCTTATTTGATTTTTAGCTTATTGTACTCCATCCGAATATTGTGATTTTTCCATCACAATATCATTAGGGTTTTGACATTGTGACAGCTTATTGTGACAACTCATTCCGACAGCTTCATTGCGATCGAAGTGTTATAATATCCCCTTATTCCGATCGACGATTGTGATTGCCCCTGGCATCGTGGATTGCGATCGGGATTTTAGGCATATTGCGACGAAACGCTGCCCAATTTTCAACAGCCATATTGTGATAGGTTTTCCATATTATGATACTTCATATTGTGATAGGTTTTTCATATTGTGATAGGTTTTCCATATTGTGATAGGTTTTCCATATTGTGATATTTCATATTGTGATAGGTTTTTCATATTGTGATAGGTTTTCCATATTGTGATAGGTTTTCCATATTGTGATACTTCATATTGTGATAGGTTTTCCATATTGTGATAGGTTTTCCATATTGTGATAGGTTTTTCATATTGTGATACTTCATATTGTGATAGGTTTTCATATTGTGATAGACATTCCGATAGATTGTCCTACATGTCTGCTAACTTCCTATTTATTCCCGCCAATTTGAGCTACTTGCCTAGGTGCTTGAGGTGTGTGCTTGCCTGCTTGTTTATTAATTAATATTGTTCCGTAATCGTTTAGTTTAATCTGAAAGTTTTTCCGATTTCTATTTTGAAAGTCACGTATTTTTAGTTGAATTTTTCTTCACTTTTTAGTATTAGTATTTTTTCGAAAAGTTTAAGTTTTATCTTTTATTTAGTGCCCGCTTTAGCTTTTACCTCGTTCAGTTTTAAAGTACCCTCTTAGTTTTATATTCTCCTTTTTCATTAAGTTAATTTTATTTTTCAGTCGAAAGTTAATTTCTTCGTTTAGTTTTTTTTATTAATTGTTTTGTTTTAATTTACGTTTTATTGTTTGTTTTGCTCCTTTATTATTAGTTATTTGTTTTTGGTTTATTTGTATTACTTTTCGCACTTACTTTTTAATTAGTTATAGATAATCAACAACATTTTCTTTTTATTCACCAAAGACGACTGAGTCACACATTTAACCGGTAATCAATTCGAATAGAATCGTGAACGAACAAAACTTTTAGAGCACATACAAAAGAAAATTTTCAAATGGCGCCGCTGCCGGCTATTTTCGTGAAGATTAACGGTTTTCTGTGAGAGACGCGTTGGATTTTGGGATCCGTTCACTCTTGAACGTTATTTTTCTTGTCTAATTTTAAAAAATTTTCAAAAATCCAAATATATATATATATATATATATATATATATATATATATATATATATATATATATATATATATATATATATATATATATATATATATATATATATATATATATATATATATATATATATATATATATACTAGCGTCGTAACCCGTCCAACGGGCGGGATTGTTTTTTTTGTTGTTCCGGAGGGTTTTTTTGTGAGTTTTTAGTTTATTCAATTTCTAATATAATATTTAATATACTTTAGTTATAGTACGTTTACGTAACTTTATATTTACGTTAAGAACATTTTTTAACAAATTTTAAATTCAATCCATATTTAAATAAAAAATTTATGTAACAAAAGTAAGCAATTAAAAGTATTATTAAAAGTATGTTCTTACTCAATGTGAGCAACTTTTAAGTCTGACCTGTTTAATATGTTTTTTTTAACTAAATTTTATATGAAGCCCATTTGTGAAGATAGATATAAATGTAACCCAAAATTACTCATTCCTAATTAAATGGTTTGATATAATCAACTCATAATGTCAAGTTAAAAATCGGGTTACACAAAAAAAGTTAAAAATTATCCAAATAAGATGTACAATGAACTTACAGCTTACTTTAAATTATTTTACATAAACATACGAATCGAAGCTATTACATCACTTCTTTGAAGTCGGCAAAGAAATGATTATATTGCATTTTTATCTCATATGTAGCAATTTTTCAATTTTTCAATATACTTATATGATCCTTACGATCTACTAACTATTTATTGGTGATTTTACATTATAACACTAAGTAATCATTTTCAATTACTTTTCAAACAGCTGAATCGCATCCAAATCAAAATCAGGGAAGAAGTCAGGACCTAACATGACCGGGTACATAAATGTTTTTAACATTAATATATGATACTTAAAAAGTGAATTGGGACGAAGAGTAGAAATACATTTCGATAGACCGGTGCATTTTAGATTCATTTAAGAAAAATCTATGTTTTTTCAAAATTTAATACTACATCAAAAAAATCTATAAGAGTCTCGGACAAACAACGCCTCACAATTGTCTTTGTTTTTCTCGATTTTTTAATAGCATATGCATGTCTTTGTCAAAAATTATTGATTTTATATAATGATATCAAAGAATACACGTTAGAATTAGAAAGGTTCAAGTCTAACAAACATTAAAAAACAAAGATGTTGTAATCATGAGATATAATAAGTTTTTAACCACACTGACATGTTGTTGGTGATCATTGCATATGAAACTACATACATATCTAGTTGGAACTTGGAACTCTAACTAAAATTTGAAAGCTTTGTATAATTGTATTTACATTGCCACCTTCAACTCCAAATCACTCGAGTATCTTTGTTGTTCTGTGATTCATTCCACAATATCACATTTGTTTCAGCAACCAATTTAGTTAATTGTGTGCCTTTTTAATGTGTACAACTCACTATCACATAAAATCAATGCAACGCTATGCGTTGTTTAGTTGTGGAAGACTTTTCATAATTTTCATTTTTTTAATTTTTAGAGAAGGAAAGAGTTTTCGTTCGAATTTTCTTTTTCATTTTTACGTAAAAATTTGGAGGAAAACGTAAAAATTCGGACGAAAAATGTAAAAATACTGACGAAAACGTATAAATTCGGACGAAAACGTAAATTACTGATGAAATCGTAAAAATAATGACGAAAACGGAATAAATCGAAAGAAAACTTAAAAGTACTAACGAAAACGTAAACATACTGATGAAAACGTAAAATTATTGACAAAAACGTAAAAAACTCACAAATACGTCAAAAAGAGACAAAAACGTAAAAAAAACGACGAAAACGTGAAATTGAAGAAACGTAAAGAAAACTGACAAAAACGTGAAAACTGTCGAAACGTAAATTTTTTGAAATAAAACGTTAAGAAAGTGATGCAAACGTATAGTAGGGTTAGAAATAGATATGTGAACATATTTTATTTTGTTTTGGAAAAAAATAGAAAAGGATAATATGGAGTTTTCTAGTTTTCTATATATAAAATTAGAAAATAAAAATTTTACTTTTTTTGAAAAAGATCTAAAAAATGTGAAAACATTTTCTATTTTTCATTTTTTAAAAGAAAACTTTTCTAAAAAAGTGAAGTAATTTTCTCTGACTAACTTGATATATCTCATTTTCTAGAAAAGTTTTCAATATGGTACGAGCAATAAGAAACCATTCTGAATCCTATAACAATGTTTACTCGGTATATTTGAAACAATAGGTGTACAAATTTATTACGGCCTCCAGTTTGCGTGGTTATTTAGTTATCCTTCACTAATTAAGATTAAGTTGGGTTCGTTTCTATTTTTCGTACATGTCATTGCTTTATATGTAAGTTTCAAGATTGTCTAAAGATACAAAACCACTTGTGTAGCTTGTTTATTATTCATCTCGAGTTCATCAATTTACAACAATGTATTAATTACTTTAGTAATCAATTGCCTTCAGATAAAGGAAGTTGCAAGAATGTGGATATTGATACCATCATACCAACGATGGTGTTTGGATATTGACATGAGACTTGAATAATCAGAGATAAGTGGACTTACTTTTGTTCGAGCTAAACCAGATCATCTAACTATAAGTTGTGATAAGTGTGTCGCACGCGCTTTCATATTTAAAGCTGGGATAATTAGTGGTCTAAGTCTTTGGCGGATAGTTAGAATCGAAGTGGAATGACATAATTATGCAGGATCTAACTACTAAATCTAAACTATTGATAATAACATTATGTATGGACTTATGTTGTTTATGATGAATGACAATGTGCTGGTAATTCTAGCTATTAGCTGAGGAGCTTGGGGTGGTCGTTGGAGACCCATGGTTCGAATGGTTAAAGGCGGCTAGCTGCTCCGTATATCTTGTACATATTGTACCCGCCTGAAGTCACAAATACACCTGATGCCCCTGCTATGGCTGCAAAGAAACTCAACCTTATGGGTCCAGTCACATCTAACGAGTGGGTGATGATTGTCACCATGCTTCTTGCCGTCTCTCTGTGGGTATTTGGGTATGCAACATCGCTCATTTAACTGAACACTTTTAAAAGCTCATGCAGACACCCCCTTAGATTTTCCTATCATGTTACTACAATAAATAAAAGTATAAATGTGTCTATTTCTTTATTCAGGAATATTATCGGAATATCAAGTGTTCTAAGTGCAATGATCACATTATCAATACTACTGTTATCAGGAGTACTTGAATGGGAAGAGTGGAAGACTACTTAAATGAAAAATCAGTATGGGACACATTGCCTGGTTCACAGTACTTGTGGGCATGGCTAGCCAATTGACTAACCTTGGAGTTGTCACATGGTTGTCAAACTATGTTGCACTTTTTCTCACATCCTACTCATTGAGCTGGCCTGGGGCTTTTGGTGTTCTTCAGGCAACTTATTTCTTAATACATTACATGTTTGCGAGTCAACTCGGTCATGTTGGAGCCTTACATCCCGCATTTCTTGCCATGCATTTGGCAGCCGGGGTGCCTGGGGTCTTGTCAGCGCTTGCCTTAGCTTATAATACAAACCTATTTGGTGCTCTAACACACTATAGTAGTGGGCAGACTGCAGTTTACTTTGGAAGTAACTTTCTTTTTAAGGTTGCAGAATGAGCAGATCAGGCGGGTTGTGCACACATTATAACTACAACTTCTTATTCGAGCCCTTTGATCTGTTCATTTCAGATAACCAATATCACCTATTTTTTCTTTTCTTATTGTGGACAGCTGGTTATGTAGACCTCCCAGATATCTTCAGAATCAGTTTTATTGTGGCCTGTATCAGTTGCTCGATATGAGCAGTTGGTGGTGGTTTCTGGTGGAAATTTTTTGGGGCTCTATTGATACTCTAGTTCAAAAGGACAGTTTTTGGTGGAAGTTCATTTATAAGGTCAAGACACAATAGGCAGCTTGTACCTATAAAGAATTTGGTCTTTCGTCGTACTTCATGTATATATATGTATATTTCTTGTAGCTATTAACCTTGAGACAATATGAATTACACTGACAAATGTGGCTGTGGATTCAAGTCAAGTTCTTGACTGAACCACATAAAAAAATCTCCCTGTCTATCAGATTTTATTTCTCTTTTACTGTCATAACATTCTGATTAATAGGATTGGGATACCACAGCTATGTGCTCATTGATTAGTGTGACGTTTAAAAGCCTCTATGATTCACAAAATTTGGTACATGTAGCAGGGTATTTTTTTAATTGCTCAAGTCATTCTTCGGTTTTAACCAAGTTCTTAAATCTTATACACGACAAAATACGCATGTGATTATAAGATTAAGCCGCTGTATAATTACTCATGCATCAGATAAAACTAAATTTTGGTATCTTAATTAGACAACTACATATTATTTCTTGCTACAATTATTATCTCTGATTTCTGTGAATTTGCAACTGACCTGGTGGTTGTCTGCAACGAAACTGACCACGATCTTGCCCATAGGTACTGTTAGTGCATACAGAAACTGCACGACATAATTCACTTCAGTTTTATAAAATTTACCAACCAAGAAACTTAGGCCCTGTTTAGTTGGTGAAAATTTTCCCATTTTTCCAGAAAATTTTTCATTCGAAAACTAAAAAACAGAAAAGCTGTTTAGTAGCATCGTTTTTCGAAAATTTTCTAAAATTTCAAAATTTTCATTTTCCAAATTTATATAGAAAATTGGAAAACCCCATATTACCCTTTTCTAAAATTTCAACTCTTCTCTAGAAATTTAAAAACAGAAAAATATGAAAAATTTTCCACAACTAAACACACCCTTAATATTCGTAAAGGGAAAAAAAACTACTGTATTTTATAAGCTTACAATGGAAGTGATAGGAAGAGTCCTGAAAATGCCAAGAAGTGCCAGAAGTGAATAGATAGAAGTCACTGCTATTTTCACCACATTTGAACCTGTTTATGTTCCTATCCGCACCTGTTAACAGAGAACACGGGCTGAGTTATAGTCACTTAAGTTTTGGGATGTGGGAGTTTGAGTTTTCACAGGGACCCATGTGGAAAAGTTGTGGTTTAGAGGACTACTTACCAGTGGAGAGTATACTTGCCTTGTCACCTGTAATCTGACATTCCAAATAAGAAAATATTCAGTAAACATAAAACGACGTCAAAAACACATGAAAGGCGGGTCAGGTGGGTTATGTAACAGTTAAGATGCCTTTGGGTCAAAATAAGCAAATTTTTCGTATGGGTTGAGTTCACCATGCTTTTACCCATTTGATCCATTTCAGTTTATCTTGATCCGTTTCTGTTATTGGTAATTGAGGCAATTTGATCCGTAATTAGCTAAAGTTTTCTTATTACCCCTTTAACTCATTTTAAATAAAGAATAACCTAAATTATCCAATTCATTAGTATATGGTCCCAAATTGCAACATTTTTAAGAAACATAATACCTGGTGAAAGTGATACAAAATAGTATAAGAGATGTTGTAATGCCAACAAGTACTAAAGCCGATAGAATTGTGCCCGTTACTGGTAGCCTCTCCACCATTGTGCTACTACCCTGTAGCAGGTAAAACGCCATCAAAATTGTGAGATCCGGAGAAACTTACCGAGATACTGATCATTCTGGTGTGGACTTAATATGCGCACTTTGCAATTAACTTTTGGCAACACCACATGAGAATGATGGTTTGTTTGTCCTTTTGATCTCTTGGTAAGATATGAACCATGCTAAAGAAGAAACAGTTCAAAAAGAATAACAAATCAATGTTTGACTTCATAAGACCACACATGTATGTGGTGTGTCTACTTACCATCATTACAGCTCCAAAGACCGTTGGATTTAAGCTCAAGTTCCTTCAGCTCTTCCGCAAGTGCATTCATACTCGGTAAAAGATGGCAGCTTCATTTTCTCAAGTGTTGTACACAAGATGGTTCTTCTTCAAAGTGACGATCAGCACTTCTGCTGGACACTACAAGCGTTATCTCATCCAGGGTTGCAAAGTTTGACTGATGGATAGTCAATATAATATATCAGCAATAGGGATAGGAAATACCCGAATGGGTCGAATGTCCTGATGGGAACAACAACACATCAGCCGCGAGTCAGTGGTTGCTGGTAGTAGAAGCAATTCTACGTGCTGTTTTTTAATTGAAATCTCAAGCCTGACACTTGCACAATTGATCTGGCTGATCTTCTGCCTCTGCAACTTCAACTTCAGGGTAGTAACCTAATAAATATGCAAATAGTAATAATTTGAGACTTTTATTGATGAGATGTCGGTGAATGTGTAGTACTTCAAAATCATAGCTATTACCTGTAAGTGGTCTAAGACCAAAATTAATGTGATAACATTTATTTAACACATGAACTTAATTGAACGCCAAATTTAACTTCTGTATTTGGCCCACTCAAGATTGATAACCGGCATCATGCAAAAATACTGATCAGCTGCAAGATCGTTATGGTCAAGTAATGTTCTAACCTCACAACTGCACTTTACACCAAGAATCATGGTCATCTGAAGTTACAATGAAGTTAGCTCTTAAAAAAGATATTCATAACTAATAAAATTATAGTAAAAGTTTAAAATGATCATTGACTTATACATACTGGTAGGGCATAGTTTGGGAAGACAATGGTCGCTCGATAAAAGATTGCTTTCCAGTCATTAATTATGTCAACATGGAAACTTGAGACATATTTTCCAGCGCGTGGCGTGAGTTTTTTCAATGTCGGTCCAAATAAGAGGTACATATCTAAACTGTTCCTGGAAAAGATAAGTTTTTCATCTACATGCATTTTACCGAAACTCAAATGCTCATAGTTAACCATAGGAGAGTGTTAATATTTACTTGAATGGGAACTACTTGAATGGACCAATATCTACACGGAATCGTACAACTACACTGTTTATAGTATAGAACCTGAGATCGCAGCATCCGCATATACACTCACAATCAATAGAATAAAAAAGTCAAATTTTAATCTTCTGCTTGGGTTTGCTGCAATATTATGACCTATGTGTTCAGTGTCCAGTGCAAATGGGTTAACTTGGGTCTACAACACACCCTTTGTGTTTTAATCAGCTTTTGCCTATATGTTTTTGCAAACGTATTCGATCAGCTTTGGCCATAGACAACAACAATATTCACATTAACCTAAAAAAAGAAGACAATACAAATACATACATACAAAAAATCTAAAAAGTATTAATATTATAATAGCAAAAGTAGGTATCATCTGTTTATGAGAACAAATTAAAAAAAGTGTCAAAATAATACGATAATTTCAAAAAGCATATCAAGGCGAGACTTACTTCACCGGAGAACCCGCCCAATGAAGCACTCAATAAAAGACCTCCGTATGACCAGACCTTAACTCTTAAATTTCAATAATCATATTGCACACTACGATAAATCATATCGAGTGAAGCACATACGTCTTTAAGTAAAAGGTTATCGTAGTGTAGCTTTTCCCTTCCAGAGGTAATCAGTTCAGTGATGTCTTTACCCTTGACTTCACCCAATAGCAATGCAATTCTATCTTCATCTGCATCAGCTCCAACTGCACACAACAATTTATATCCCAATGGTCAGATCACATTTTGTAAATCTCTATAGGAATGTATATAAAAAAAGTGTAGCCGACAATTTAACACAGAAACAACCATGGAAAAAGTTAGGTACAGTGGTTGAACTGCAACACATAATGACAGAAAATATGATTTAGCATGAGCATTGGGGCTTACTTCTTCATTTGTAAATATTGTTTCAGAGAAGCCCGAGGTGCTACATGCAGATAACTTATTTATAAAAACTAAGAAAGCATTTGAATCGTATGAAGATGATTTACGTGTGAGGCTGTGATGGTAAAGGTTGAAGAGGTGGTTGGATTATACGGGCAGATTTTTATTTTTGTGAATATCTGTTTAACTCTAAAAACCACTTTTACAATCCTGAACTCCCACTTATAATTAAGAATGTAGATGCATCCTCGTCTCCATCTAACACCCAAACTATCATCGTCAAAACTGTAAATTACGCAAGAATGGACATTAATCAACTGCAAACGTATCATCATAACGTAGAGCAACAACTTCAGCAATTATATATCACAGGGCAATGTACATATCAAAAGTACAATAATGCTTAGTAGGCTTTTCAATAGTCCAGGGCAAATTTTAACACGTTTTAATATCGTTCATAATCATTTTAAATAAGCTTGCAATGTACATATCTTTAACTTGAACTACTATCAGTCATAAATTTAAGCAAAAATAACCTTTATTAAGATGGTTCAATCTACTTCATATATATTGTGGGCATAGGGTACATAGCACTTTTTCAAGACACAAATATTTTGCAGTTTGTGTCTAACCAGGCTTGCCGTGGTGGAATTATGGCCATCTCAGATATGTTGGGAACAGATTTGGCATTGAATTTTAATAATCAGAGGTCTGAGAATGCTAATAGGCAAGGAATATTATCATATCACACAAAAGGTTAAAATTGAACAAACAGAAGAATGTTCTTTAATCATAATCCAATACTAAGCTTCAATAATCTTCTCTATTTTGCACTTAACCAAGCGGCAATTTTGATCCGTTTATTAATAAATGGGTCAGTTTGGGTTAAATTCATCTCAAACATATCAAACTAAAAAGAAAAGCTAAAGGGAAAGATGCCTGTCTAACTGCAGCCGCACCAACCTCCTTATGGCAAACCATATGTTTTTTTGGATTCTAGTGCCTTTAACTCGTCTATGAGCTCCTTCAAAGTCTGCCAAGAAGATCTAGCTTCAGGTATAGCTTTTTATTCAGCCGCACCAACCTCCTTAACATTCTTACTTACTTCTTTCCCTTTTTCAATTCCTTGATCATATTCTTTAATTTATGCGGCTTTACAAACCCTTTCACTGATCGATCACATGTTTCCACCCGTGGACCAATCTTGATCTATTCAACACCATCCTAGAATTTAGAGGTTACTCAGTCATCATAGGCCATGCTATTACCGTTACCTCGCCGCCTCTTGGGACATAAAATACAAATAACTGTTCCAATTCTTGACATTTCAATCCAAACTGATAAGTGATAAGTTATAACCTGCAAATTAAGCGCACATAAAATCCCAAATATTATTGACCATCTAACCCTTAAAAATCAAATACTTATAGGATATAGAATTATCCATATCAGAGAGTCGACTTTAATAAAACGGTGTGCACGAGATTCTATCCAGATGTCCTGACTGTAAATCAGTGGCACTAAAAAGAGAGCAAACAGCTATCTCTTTAAGACCACCATCTCTCTTAACAAAATTTGCGTTCTGCATGTCATATAAGGTTATTTTTGTACCAGAATTCTTGTCTTCCAAATATTCCAGATATTGCAATGACATAAAGGTCTCTACGGTAACCTGATAACAACACCATAAACTAAAATCAAATAATCAAATATTAAAAAGCATAGAAGATAAAGTGTTGGATGTCTTTGTGTTGTTTAAAGTTCTAATAATTCTATACTTAGATATAAGGATTATCATTAAGTAAGGTTATTTTACATATGCAAAAGCCAACTGTCTATAACATGAATTTTGAAACATATATCCAAACACACCTTAATCATAAGAAACATGAGTGTCAAAAGAGAAATAATTACCTTGACGGTCCTTTAGTAACTTTTTTACAAAGCTTGGTCTGCAGGAACATGGATGGTCATAGCACCAGTGGTGTAGAGCTTGCCCTCTTGAGGATCGAGCTTGTGGTTCATGGTGTCGACTTGTAATATGTGGGATAACGTGCGTTTTTTCTCGGGGTCAGCAAACTTGCGCCAAGATGCTGATGTGACTCGCTCCCATGGGTGCTTAAATGTGCTCTTGTGAGTATGTTCTAACTATTGTGCGGTTTGTTTTGACCTGATGGATAAGACATCAAAAAATGACTTCACATGAAGTTTCTACGGTTTAACAATGCAATGGAAATGAAAAGTACAAAATATTGCAGATGGTAAAAAGGGGATAAATCATTGAAAAAGACCTTAAAGAATGGCTGCTAAAGAGGCTATATTCAAAAACCAGATAAAGATAGAACTATGTACACTTATTGATCTTAGAAGGCTGCTTATGTACTAAGTTTTTGTGGCTTATATTAACCATTAACACCTTAAATAAACACCTCTAATCCACGACTTACTTTAATAAATCTCATCATAAATTGTAAATCATTGCGGTGTACAAATTCATAATTCTCTATGTTCCTTCTATCACCAAACTTGGGCTTAATCCTAATCTCTTCAGCTAATTAGTCTTTGGTTCCACAAGGAGTTGATTAATAAAAGCCTCGTGATCCTGTTTTTTGTATGTATAAACTTGACAGTGAGTATAACCAGATCTTGGGTCGTTTGAAATAGTTCTCTAACATTGGATGCACTCTGCCCCACCCACAACCCCGTTTTCTCCTTGTACACATGTGGCAAATGAGTAATCACAATAACATTCAAGATTGGTTTGGAATGATAAAATTGTGCGATCAGTGGTAACCTCATATAGGACAAGAGTAGGCCCTTCCTAACTTGTTATCTAATCTTGTTAGTGTTACCAATACCATTTAATGCTACCAATCTAAAATGCAACATAACTGACATTACGCCAAGAGAAACTCAACATGTTGTTATTTTGTAAGGTAATGGACCCATTTTGTAATGTAAGGTGTGTGCCAAGAAATAGAAAAGTAACCTGTAAGGATGGGTGTCATTCCATGGAAACCAATCATTGACATAATTGCTTTGTATAGCTGATGCCCATGTCAATGACTGAGTCGTTCACCTTACCATACCTTTCTTCTCTTCTTAGATGTTCGGCTCCTAGATCGTCATCTGGTCTTCTAGCACCAAAACCAATTCTAAATGTTGATGAAAAAACAACTTTCCCGCTTGATCCATTAGTTCGATTACCCTTATCTATGTCAACTTCTAAGCAGATCCCAGTTTTTACTCCTTTGATGACTGATCCTATAGTGCACATCCCTGTTATGGACATTTGCTCGTCCAGCCAAGCATACCTCGTGAGTGCTGGCCGGCTATGAATGTCACCATTCCGCTACTTCAAGAAACAAAAGAAATAGATAAAAGAGGAACATAAAGAACAGCATTCCGCTCAAATGTAGAAAAGAACTTATATATCATATATGAGCAAGAACCAGCATAGCCTGAAAACAATATACATACAATATACACACTTATGGGTATTAGCAATATATAGAAAACACATCGCTATATTTATTGGGGAATTAGCAGCTTTGATGACCTGGCCAAGAACACATATGAGGTTGGGACAGTTATATTCCACTCAAATCTACCCAAAATCCTCTTCTCCATCACTAACACATGACGATGCTCGTAATCACGATCTGAGATCTGCACAAAATCATTAACTTCAGGGGCCAAATCTCTTCATATTTTGAAGTAATAAGCATTGCACTCATCCCCACACACTGCAACTCTCTTCTAGCAACAGTTTCAGCAGCCAAGAATCTGTCCACTATGTTGATTGTCAAATATAAAGTCTCATTAGCGAGGTCAAATTTTTTTGTGAACTTCAATGAGCCAAGCGATTAAGAATGTGTGCATCTTGTCATTGATCTCTGGTTGTGAATGCATATAATCGTGAACTCTTGTTTCATTCTGCATCAAACACACATCAACAAAATCAATAAAACTTGGCATAACATAGTAATATATCATTAGACATATTCTATTAATTGCATAAAACTTGGTATACATCTAAAAGTTTGTAGAATTTGTATATGTCTTCCACATACTCCACTTCCGCAAGCTTATTACCAAAGTCTTGAGCATCTATGTGGATTACATTATTTGGCTTGGGCTTGTAGTTTAGGCAACACATGGCTTTGCTCCTGATCAGTAAGTGTCGAGGTAAGTGATGCCTTAAGTTTCTTTGATGTTTCAGGTTTCTGTTTCAGGACTGATCTCGATGACGGTTGCATTTTGTGGCACTGGTGCTGGTGTTTGCTTGACTGAAACCCTACGGATTGCAGCATCACGTGCAACTGAGACCATCCAGGTGTTGCAATATATAGCTGCTTCCCCGTAGTCAAATTGTATAAGAGGAAAAACACAATATAATGTTTCTAATTTTCAATAAACAGAACACACTATATATGTGTGTGTTATAGATCTAAATGAGCAAGGCTAATTAGCAATAAACAGAACACTCTCTATATATATAAATATAAAAAAAAAAAGAGCATGACAATAGCCAAAAAAACAAAAGAACCATACCATAGCCCAAGGATCCAAGCAGTTGTGCAAGTCACATTGGATACGATATCCATGTTTGATTTGTATGTGGTCTCAGTGAATCCTACAACAAACATCAGCGCATCAGTTGATGGAGCTGAGATCACATTTTAGCATACAAAGATCAAAATAGCTAAAAGCACAACCACCAAGATTTAGATAGATTCTACAAAAATAACGTATTTCCATTGTATAAGGCGTATCCCACAACATATAAGATTTTAATAACTGCAATTATAAAATGCATTCTAATCTGCAAATAATAGTCTCCAGAATCCTTTCTATCCTATGTGGTTTAGATATAGTACACACCACAAACCAACCTTAACCGAAATGAGTTACCAGTAGTTGGGGCAGACGAATATGTAGTAATAGTTTCACTTGACACGCCTAATTCCGCATCAAAGAGCTTGAGAACACATGCTGCTAGCTGTTCTTCATGTGGCACACCTATAGACATGAACAAATTAAAAGAAGATGGATTGAGGGGGTGTTTGGATGTGCATCTTGAAACTGATCAACACCTTATTACTACTTTTAATTACAGTGATCCGCATCGTAAGATCCACATTCGAATACCCAAAACATTTTTTAAGATGTAATAATGTCAAAAGAACACAATACAAATTTAATCACATATAACGAATAATTAGATGTAAACCTGAGGTTTTTTGTAGGGGTAAACTTTGACAGGATTCACCTGAGTCAGAAACTTACCGTTTTTAGTGTGCATATTGCCAATTGATCATCGTCTGGTTAAAGCTGCAAAAAAAGTGGGCATTAGCAGCAGAAGTGTGATCCAAACACCAAATAAAACAAACAACAAAGAACACACTGGCTATCAAGGTATTTATATTTTCGCACAGAAGAAGCAAATCTGAGCACTACTTCCAGCGGCCGATTTTATTAAAGAGGATTGTCCGGTATTAAATCATTATCATACAAGATTAGTCACTTCTAAAATGCATGTCCAAACATCTTTAGATACAAAAACAGGACAGGTAACTTTGGTTTTAGTCATAAAATGACGTCGATGGTCAGTTTACCTAAGCTTCATTACTGTAGCATGTATCCTTCAGCAAAAAGAGCGGAAAGAATTTCATAACTATGCAATATATTTATAAAAAAACAGACAAGGTTACCTCACGACACCGTCCCACCAGCCGAGCACTATGGCGCCACAACCATCTCTATTTCGCTGTTAGCCTCTAGTGCCATCACCACCGACCCACACTTAGGCCAAACAAAAAAGAAATAATTTCGTCAAACCTTAGTCTTGTGGTGCCATTGCAAGAATATTTAGTAAGATCTTTCATGGGATGTAACTATTGGAAGAACGATTTTAGAAACATAAAAAAAAGTAAAAAACATATGTTACCAACCAAACCAGATCCACTTCCAACTTTGACAATTCAGATTGATTCTGCCAAGACAGTACCCTCAGCAGACCGATGTTAATAACAAATACCTAAGGATCGTTGATTGAGTGGCACCAATAAATCAGGCGTGGCAAGTATCACCCACCAGTCAAGGAATTAATACATCTCAGCTCTTCAGTCAATCCGAAAGTAAAGGAGAACGATATGAGAACACAAAAACTCTTACCAACAACCCAAACAAAGCTCGGAAAGCTCTTGATAAAACTGGTTTACCCCAATCAAAATTGACAGCAACCCAAACAACTATGGATCATTATTGGTAGTGATCTGAGTTAAATCTCTTTCCCAAGCATAATGAAGGGCCCTTCGCTCGCTCAAGATAATTATCTTGATATATGCTAATTGCTAATTGTTGAAGTATATAATTTGATGTGTCTTTTTTATGATTTTGTGATGGATTTGATGTTATTTGAATGAATGATTTTGAGATGATTTGAATAGGAGAAAGACAAGAAATCAAAAGATGGTGACGGCTGTTTTAGGGTTTGTGTGTGTGTTTTTTTCCCCGTCGGTTGGCTGTTAAGAAAATAAGGAAAAAAATGGGTTTAACCTATTATATATAGGTATGGTATCAAAACGCAGGTTTTTGCAAATTGCGACCCGGTTTTTCCAAATTGCGATTTCGTAAAGTAATTTTGGTAACTTTTTGAGATATTTTAGCAAACAAACAAATTCTATTGGTTTAGAGCTGCCATGTCACATATGACATGGATTAGAGGTGTGGTATCAAGTCATAGTTATACCTATATATAATATATATATATATATATATATATATATATATATAATTTTCAAAAAACCAAAAAAATAGAAAAACATAAAAAACCAAAAATATTTTTTGTCTATCTTTCTTTTCTTTTTGTAGGTGTGTATGTGTACCCGTGCTCGTAAGAAGAAAGCAGCTCAAGCCGAAGTCGAAACTCAACCTATTGTCACCATGGACAATCTACCAATGATCAAGCTTTCGCAATCGCACGTAGAGGACAACACCGATGCTATTGTCATACCCGAGATTGGAGCCAACAACTTTGAGCTCAAATCCGGCTTCATTCAAATGGTCTCTGCTCAACCATTTTTGGGGCGTACACTTGATGATCCTCATGACCATATCAAAAGGTTCCTTCAACTCACAAATACGGTCAAGTATAATGGGGTTTCACAAGAGGTAATTCGCTTGCAACTTTTTCCTTTCTCCTTAGAGGGACAAGCCCGGCATTGGCTTGATAAGGAACCGCCACAAAGTATTCTTACGTGGTCGGATTTAGAGACCATATTCATCAACTACTTTTTCCCACCCTCACATACTATCGCTTTGCGGAATGAAATCATTAATTTTGAACAAAAGTACGGTGAGACATTTAGTGAATCTTGGGAATGTTTTAAGGAACTTTTAAGAAAGTGTCCACAACATGGTTTTACAGAAGTGCATCAAATTAATACTTTTTACAATGGTTTAAGCATGAATGAACAAGATTCACTAAATAGTGCCTCGGGGGGTAACATTTTGGTTAAGTCTTCTAATGCCGCGTGGGATATTATTGAGAATAATTATAGAGTGCAAACTAAGAGCGTTCGGGCTAATGTGGCTAGTGCTAGCACTAGTGACACCGACAAGAGACTTGATAAGCTTACTACGGTTGTTGAAGCACCCGCTATACAAGCCGTTAATAATGCCAAAAACAACAATGCTATTAATATAACTTGTGAAACTTGTGGTGGGCCACACTCTTATGCTAATTATGATAAAGCTTATGATCAATCTCACGGGGAAGTGTATGCTTACGACAACACCGAGAGAGTTCATTTCAAGCCTAATGTAGATGTTAATCACTTGTCTTACAACTCGACAAATTACTTGGCTCCACCCGGCTTTCAACAAAGACCACACGCACCCACCCATAACAACCAAGGGCCACCTAGAGCAAATGTTTAACAAAATGTAAATGTGAGGGGCTCAAATGCAAATCAGGGTAACTATCACATGCAAAATCAAGGCTTTCCAAACCAAGGTTTCAATCCTCAAGGTTTTCCACCTTATAACCAATACCCAAACCAAGGTTTTTAACAACAAGGGTTCAATTTACCTCATCCGCCAATGGACTTGGTTTTGCAAAAATTGAATGAACATGAGAAAATAATGCAAGCAATGCAAGAATCTACTAGACAAATGAAAGAGTCCACGGATAGGAAATTCGTTCAAATGTTACAAACCCTTCGTCCCCAAGGTGCTCTTCCTTTTACCACCGAAACAAACCCTAGAGCTAATGTGAGTGCTATTACTACTCGAAGTGGAGAAACTCTAGTAGGACCTTCTATCCCTCCTCAAGTTACTCCATCTACACCTCCTCCACCTCCATTTATCCCTCCTACTACCACTCCTAGTACTAGTTCCCCATTACCGTCTCCACCTCTCACGGAAGAAGTACCTAAACAAAACCCTCCACCAACCCCACCTACCACCTCTAAACCTTCTACTTCTCAACCCTCAACATCTCAACCTTTACCTGCTACACCTACACCATCTAAACCCAACATCCCTTATCCTTCTCAGTTAGACAAGTGCAAATTGCTTACTAAGGAGGATTCTCAAGTTACTTCCTATTTGAAGATGATCTCTCGAATGAATTTCAACATTAGCCTTGTTGAAGCACTTGTCCAAATGCCAAAATTTGTCAAAGCATTCAAGGAATTGCTTAACAAGAAGGAAAAGATGGCTGAGTTTGTCAACGCACGCTTAAATGAAAACTGTTTTGTAGTCATTCTTAAAGAACTTCCGGAAAAACTTGGAGATCCCGGTCGTTTTGTGTTGCCTTGCATTTTTAACAAAACCGAAGAATTTACTGCCTTAGCCGATCTCGGGGCAAGTATTAATTTGATGCCGTTAAGTGTTTGGAAAAAGCTATCATTACCCGACCTTACACCAACCAAGATGACTCTTGATCTAGCCAATCAAACTCTCGCTTACCCCGTTGGTATTGTCGAAGATGTCTTTATTAAAGTTGGTACCTTCACTTTTCCCGTCGATATTGTTGTTGTTGATTATGAAATGGACCCTCGTATTCCTTTAATACTTGGACGGCCATTCTTGAGAACCGGAAAAACTTTAATTGATGTTGCCAAAGGTGAACTTATTCTAAGGGTCGGGAATGATGCACAAGTCTTTAAGATGGGGAAAATTAAAAGTAAATCAAATGGTAAAGAATCAGTGAAAATGATTAATGTGCTTCAAGAAGAGTTTACTACTACTTTGGAGAGTATAAAGCTTGATGATTTGGTTGTATATGATAATCCTCTTTTCGAGTCTTCCTATGATAATCCACTTTTCCAAGACAATGTGGATGATTCTCATAATTCTCTCTCCAATTTAGATCCCCCACCAATATATGAGTCTCCACCAATCTATGATGACTATGATGATTATTCTAGTTCTGATGTGGATGATTCTGATGATTTTACTTCAGAGTATAAAGACATGCCAACATATGATGATTTTGATGATGTCGATACTCTTTCGAGTGATTCTTCACATGATGACCTTGTTCCTACTTTTGATGAAGATCCTCCACCAACAATGCTTGATCCTACTTTGGATGACTACTCATTTGAGGAAGATTTTGCTACTTTTCTCAACACTTACTTCCCAAATGAGAATGGTTCTCCTCCTTTGGACTTTGATGATGCTCTTTATCCTCCTTTGGATATGAAGAAACCCGTTTCAAAGGAGAAGAAGCCGGAAGACACCAATATCCGTAGTACCTATGTTTTGACACCTCTCTATCCACCTTCGTCGGATGAGATTGTGCGATTTATGAGCGGATCTTTTTCAAGGTCTACTGAGCCTGAGTGTTATTTTCCCCTAAAGGAAAAGGTGTTCGATCCCGGTATTGCAATTTTTAAGCCATCTCAGTATCCATCTGATAAAATAAAAGGAAAGATTTTTAGACCTTATAGAGATATGCTTGCGCTGCATCACACTTGCTACCACCGTGCTCAACAACTGCTTAAGGGAACCTTGCCTACTCTTCTTTGGCTTGCCTTGTTCACCTTAAGCTTGTGCTATTTGATGGACGAAAACCATGTATTTGATCCCGGTGGATGTTCTTCAAGCTTAATCAAGGTCGAGTCAGGCTCACGACTCGGTTAACAAAAACAAGCGCTTCTCGGGAGGCAACCCGCAGTATCTATCCTTTTTCTCTATTTTTATAATAATTGTGGGGGAAGACCCTAGTATGTGTTTGTTGTTTTCTTTCTAATCATTTGTAGGGATTCGATCTTTCAAAGTTCCACTCTTGATGACTTTTGATGACCCGTGATTCTGTGTACCCGTCTTCCCGGTTCTATCCTAAACTCTTTTGATTCTCTATTTTATATTCTTCAATATTAAAATAGGAATCACTTTAGTTGTCTCTTCCTTAGCAAGATTTAAACAACGTGCACAATGTCCTAAGTGTAGGGGAGTTTACTTACACATGCTTAAACATTGAGGACAATGTTTATATTAAGTGTAGGGGGACTTCTATCGAAGTTAAGTGGGCTTTTCCTTGTATTTGTCCTCATTTTAACCGGAAAATCTAATTTTTCGACATTTTTCAAAAATTTTAATCTATTTTGGCCTATTAGTGTTTACCTTTGTTATAGTTATTTCTTTTCATTAGAATAAATTTTTAATAAAGTGCTTTTAATTTTTCAAGTCATGAATCTTTTGACTCAACCCGAGTTTACTTATCTAAGTTTACTCTAGCTAGTATCCTTAACGTGTTTAAGTCTAGGCTTTTATATAGGGAACTTTAAAACGCGAAAGTCTTAACTCTTACGGGTTAAGAACAAGACTTTTCGCAAGTTTCTATATTTGATCCTAGAAAGTCGTTTATCAAGGGAACTTTAAAATGCGAATTCTAAACTTGAAAAAGTCTAAGAAGTTGCAAGATCCTATAGATGACTTGAAAACACAAAACTTTGATTTAATTGGCTAAGCATCCACGAGTCTCATTCCTTGAAATTTTAAATTGTGGAGAACGAGAGATGATAGAGTCAATTATAAGTTTGGTATTCTTTCATGAATTTATGAGTTGATTATGAGCTTTTTCTCCTATCGCTTGCTAATAAATTTAATTGCAATAAATAAGGTCGTACGATTTGAAAAGTTACTTAGCTTCTAGCACAAGATCGTTTAAAAGTTGCTCAGTATTAATTAGAGTTCATAGCCAAGGCATAACTTATTGAAGCGAGATAATACAATGATTTTGCCAAGTATGGAAGTTCGTTGAATCCGATCTTTTCGAATTGAATACTAGTTAAAAGTGCGACTCAGTCGTTCTTGGTGGAAAAATAAGAAAGGTTTGGTTATCTAAAACTAATTAAAAGAAAAGGCGTCGTTGAGTAATTAAAATAAAAATAAAGCGAGAAAAGATTAAACTAAAATTAAATGACTTAAAAATTAAATGACTTAAAAATTAAATGACGAAGAAATTAAACTAATTAAACGTAAATATGAAAACTTAAAAACTTAATAAAAATGAAAACTTGAAAAATTAAAATACTCGAAAAATAAACTAAGATGAACAAGTAAAAGTAAAACTAAGTAAACTGGCGGGAAAAATTAAATTTGAAAATACTTTAGAAGAAAATGATTTAATTTCGTAATTAAAGAAATCATGACATAATTTCGCAATGGTACAAACAATAAGAATTCGCAATCTTAATATGACCTAAATCCGCAATACCCTAAAACGTACATGATTCCGCAATGCTAGATTAATAAGATTTCGCAATAGCTTAAACATGGGAACAAATCCGCAATAACTAAAAATGCATAAATCCGCAATTGTGGAAATGAATAATTCGCAATTCACAAAGCAAAGATTTCGCAATCAATTAAGATGCACAATTCCGCAATAGTGAAAGTATGATTTCGCAATGCATAAAAGTGAAGATTTCGCAATTCTCAAATGGAAAGATTTCGCAATTATTAAACAATGAAGGGAACAATTTCGCAATACAAGAAAGGTATAATTTCGCAATCAGGAAAGAGAAGATTTCGCAACTTTAAGGGATTCAATTTCGCAATACTATAGGTATTGCGAAATCGAATCATATTCTCCTAAAAACTAGGATCCGGATTTAGGACGAATTTAAGCAACTTTTAAGCAACTTTTCAAAGACAATAAGCCAAGAAAAACTCCAATAAGCTACCAATAAGCAAGGCAAATGATAAAACTTATAAATCCTTCAACACGTAAATCAAGAAACACGTAAAGTAACAAACTTTATGTGTCGAAATAGAAAAGTAGATGAAAGAGATGATGAACACAAGATTGTAACTAATAAGAAAGATTAAAAAGATAAAGATTAAGACAAGATTAAGCTTGAAAAGTAAAGGTTTAATTAAAACAAGAAAGATAAAAGATGAAGTTTTAGTGAGAGAAAGTTAAGCACTTTCTCTCTCTAAAAATTAAACTACAAAAATGAAAAAATGACCTAAATTAACTAACTAACACCCTCCTAATGTGTCATTAGGAGGGTATTTATAGGAGGAGGGAAGGTGCATGTGTTGCTTCCTTCTTTCTTTCTTCTCGACTCGATTTAAATGCTTTGTCTTTCTCGACGTCGTCTCGGGATTTGTCGATACAAATTGAACTTGTCTTATAATTTTCTTCTTCTATTAGACTTGAGTTCTTCGACTTCATTAAACTTCCGTCTTTAGACATTTTCTTCGATAAATCTCAGAATAGTCCTTGGACTTCTGTTCTTTTTCCACTCTTGATCTTTTGACTTCGTCTTTTCTCGTTTTCTTCGATAAAAGCCCGTGATAGCCCATGTTTTCTTCCTTTTTCATCTTTTGGTCCTAAAACACAATAAAAACACAAACCACACATAATTCCGACTTTTACGACATAAAATACACGTTTTGGTCTTGTTATTATTGGAAATAAGTGGTAAAAGGATAAGTGTTTTCACACTTATTAAATCCCCTACACTTGACCATTGCAATGCCCTCATGCAATGCATTAATTTCAAAGCACAGATTACATTTCTCAACATAAATAACCCACCTTGGCCTTTATTAAATACTAAACTTTAAGGAAACTAAAAAGATAGAAATATGTACAAAACAAGTAAAGAAATCAAAGACTTACATTGGGGTTTTGGCAGTCATGAATTTTCATCATCCTCAAGTTTCACGTTCCCCATACCAAGCTTAAAAACGAGATCATTGTTATTATAAGTTAGCAAACTAACATGAACTCATGTGGCCCAATTATTTACTTAGACTCCCTTATTCCTAGGTGTATCTCTTATATTTTAATTTTGTCTTGAATGATCACGAGGATGAATTGTTTGACTTATTTTGATAGTTATTTAGGCTGAAAATAAAGTGGGACGATTCAATCAATAGTTAGCTAAAGGACAAAATCTTTTAAAACTGCTTCTCGGGACCTCATAAAGTTCATATCTTGGCATAACTTGCTTCACGATTTGAGACCTTTCTCGCACCGATATTTGGCAGCGACTTCATACTTCGAATCTTTGAGAGACGTTCTTGAAATTATGGTCTTCTCTTCATAATAGGAATTTCTTCACTTGAAGTTTTTGAGAGATTCTTCATATTTGGACCACGACTTCTTCATTTTTCGCCAATCTTTATTTCAGACTTTGATATACAACGATCCGCCTCCTTTTAGGACTTGGATCTATTTATCCTCATACCTTGCTAGGGTCTTTCAGGATAGACTTCTCCATCATCTTTAGGGGAGTTTTTGCTTTTCATCGTGTGTCTCGATCCTTCATATTGATTTTTGATAAATGATTCTTCACATCACTTTTGGATCTTTTGCAACAAAATGTAGCCCTCATGCCTTGTTAGGGCCTTTTCGGACTCGCCAATCTTCGCATCCCGCTTCAATAAGTTATGCCTTGGCTATGAACTCTAATTAATACCGAGCAACTTTTAAACGATCTTGTGCTAGAAGCTAAGTAACTTTTCAAATCGTACAACCTTATTTATTGCAAATATATTTATTAACAAGCTATGGGAGAAAAAGCTTATAATCAACTCACATAAATTCACGAAAGAATACCAAACTTATAATTGACTCTATCATCTCTCGTTCTCCACAATTTAAAATCTCAAGGATTAAGACTCGTAGGTGCTTAGCCTATTAAATCAAAGTTTTGGGTTTTCAAGTCATCTATAGGATCTTGCAAATTCTTAGACTTTTTCAAGTTTAGAAATCGCATTTTAAAGTTCCCTTGATAAACGACTCTCTAGGATCAATTATAGGAACTTGCGAAAAGTTCTTGTTCTTAACCCGTGAGAGTTAAGACTTTCGCGTTTTAAAGTTCCCTGTATAAAAGCCTAGCAAAACTTGACTTAAACACGATAAGGATACTAGCTAGAGTAAACTTAGATAAGTAAACTCGGGTTGAGTCAAAATATTCACGACTTTGAAAAAATTAAAACCACTTTGTTAAACTTTATTTTAGCAAATAAAGTAAATAACGCTAACAAAGGAAAAACTACTAGGACAAAATAGATTAAAAATTTTGAAAAATGTCGAAAAATTAAGTTTTCCAGTTAAAATGAGGGCAAATTCATGGAAAAGACCACTTACTTCGATAGAAGTCCCCCCTACACTTGATATAAACATTGTCCTCAATGTTTAAGCATGTGGGAGTAAACTCCCCTACACTTAGGACATTGTGCACTTTGCTTAAAGCTTGCTAAGGAAAGGACAACTATAGTGATTTCAATGTGAACATATAAGATATGAAATATTGAATCACGACAGTTTAGGATAGAACCAGGAGGACGGGAACACGGGATCACGGTTCGTCAAAAGTCATCGAGAATGGATCTCTGAAGCTTTAATCCTAGCATATCAAAAGAAACAAGACAACAAACACATACGGGGCTCCCCCCTACACTTATTATGAAAACGGTAAAGGATAGATCACGGGTTGCCTCCCGAGAAGCGCTTGTTTTTGTTAACCGAGTCACGAGCCTGACTCGACCCATAACTTAATTTAAGGGAAACATGGTGAGGGATGGAATCATCTCATGAGAGATGTCCTCACAAAAGTACAACTTCACGCACTGGCCATTCACCTTAAAATTGGGCCCATTTGGCTGAGAAAGCTCAATGGTGCCATATGGGAAGACTTTGGCGACAGTGAATGGACCAGACCAGCGGCTCTTCAGCTTTCCCGAGAAGATCTTCAACCGAGAGTTAAAGAGTGAAACTTGATCACCAACGTGGAACTCTCGGTTCTTAATCCTTGAATCATGGATGATCTTGGTCTTCTCCTTGTAGATCAATGAGTTCTCATAAGCTTCATTCCTTAGTTCATTTAGCTCATTGAGTTGAATCTTTCAAAGATCACCGGCTTTGTTGATGTCAAAATTCACCCACTTCAAGGCCCAGTATGCCTTATGTTCCAGCTCGATAGGGAGGTGGCATGCTTTCCCGTACACAAGACGATAAGGTGTGCAACCAATCAGGGTCTTATAAGCGGTACGGAAAGCCCACAAAGCATCATCTAATTTATCGGCCCACGAGGCACGATGCTCTCCCACAGTACGCTCAAGAATTCGCTTCAATCCGCGGTTAGATATCTCGGCTTGACCATTAGTTTAAGGATGATAAGCGGTGGAAAGACTGTGAGATCTCGTATTTTCCTGGTAATTATTTTACTCGTATTCATTATTTTAATCATTGTTGGTACATATTCGAAATTATAAAATTATTTTTATTTTATAATTCCATATTTTTTTTAAATCAAATATTTTGATTTAAAATCACCCACGTGCATTTTTACAAACGTTTACTTGAACCGACGGAACGAGAACCGAGGGCTAAATATTTCGACTTAAAGATATTTATCTTTACATTTTATTAAGTCTAGACTGATAACGGGCACAGTAATAAATTCTTGTATTTCATATTTTTACTGTCGATTGTTTCAATGTTCGATGTTTTCGATGTTTTCTTTTAATGACGGGTTAAGTCGAGTCGGGAGTCAATATTATCTTATTTTGGGTGCGTTTTAACTTTTGAGAAGTATTTTTACGAAACCCGAGCCCCGTAAATATTTGTAAATTTGACTAATAGTCATTTCCCACTTTTTAACAAAGTATTTATTTTATGGTCCTAAAGTTTTAAAAGTTGACACAATGGTCCCTCCACTCCACCAACATATAAAAAGAGATTTTTCTCTTCCACTAACACAATGTTCATTTTAATAAAAAAAACCCACCACCCCTTTCTTCTTCTTCTTTGCCGTGACACCCCAACCCAAAACCCCCTTTTGATCATCAACTTAAACTTGATCTAGCCAAAACTAATTAAAGACCACCTCCTAGATTTTGAAGGTGATTCCAAAGATGCAAAATTTATACACATGCAACAACCTTTATGTTTTTGGTGATTTCTTGGTGGGAATGATGTTTGATCATTGTTTTAGGATGATCATGACTAGATTTTTGTGTTTTTGATGTTGAAAAGTCTAAGTTCTTGATTTTTATCTTTTGATTTTGTTGCATGCAAGGGTTTAAGATGTTTAAGGATGATATTAGGAGGATTTTATGAGTGGGAAATTGATTAGATTTTGTTGAAAACATGATTTGACATATTTTTAAAGTGCCAATTTTAGGCAGAAAGTTGATGAAGGTTTTAGGTAACTTAATCTTGTTTTATTATTAAAAAAATAAGATAGGGATGTAGATATTTTTCTTAGCTTCGATTTGATATAAATTAGAGCTTCCAACTCCAAACGAGTTGGAAATGGCGTTAGTTTGATTATTCGTGTACCGGGAGACGAGTATCGACACAATCTAAAAATTGTTGTCGATATTTGGATCGAATCTCGGGGACTCTAAATTTAAGTTTTGAAATGTATAACCTACTGATAATGAGGTGTTTACCTTATAGGTCGAGTTTACTTTAAAACCCGAGTGTCGGTTTTATAAACGGAGTCGTTTAAATAAGTTAAAACGGTTGTATGAAAAATTAACGTAAATCTGTGCGGATTTCGTAACCCGAAGATGTGTCGGGCAGTGAGTCTTAGAAGTAAAAACTTTTGACGAGCTTTTTATATGTCTTTCTATAGATGTTAAGTAAGCTTCTCAGTTAGTACCATAAACATTTGACGTGTCTAAGCGAGGTAAATCAGCCCGTACATTTGGTATGTGCCGGCAGTTTTTATCGAAAACATTATCTAGTAAAAGTATACTTTTAGATGGAGTCTAGAAGTACCCCTTGCATGGTTTTTCTTATGTGTCATAATTTAGTTATGTATTCATTTATTTCAAGTGTTTTTATAAACATTTACTTCGTGTCTTCTAAACTTTCGCGTCCCGTTATCGTAGGTCTCGGATGACTTAACGTTGCTTGACTTTCTGTTGTTACTACTGAGCCCTCCAGTTTCGTGTTGATTCCACCTTATAGCCAAGGTGAGTTCATAGCCCCTCTAGCTACTTGTTCATTGTTTCAAAACACGGGGTGAGATTAACATGTTGGAACACAATCTTTTAAACTGTATGCTATCCAGAACTGTATGCTGTCAGATAAATTCATTGATATTATTGCTTTTAGTCTTTAGCCTTAAGTTTCCTCTCATTGATCATGAACCGTTAATTAATCTTGCTACCAAGCGCGAATGTTGTGGGTGAATCCATCGGGATTGACAATCCCCGTCCCGATTACCTTGATGCACGTACATTTGTTTATCACTTGAGTATTTAGGCTGAATACTGACTAGAGGAACTTACACTGAGTTAAGCTTCGGTTCATGAACTAAGTAGCAATAATATATCATGACTATGGAGAATGTACATAGTCATCCCCCCCCCCCCCTCAGTACTTGTTTTTACAAAGTATATTGTGTTCCATTACTTAGCTTTCTAAACCTATGAATATCACTCAACTTTTTGTTGACGGGTTTTACATGTTTTAATCTCAGGTAATACTGCTTAATGGGCTTGGACGAGGTACCGCAGGATGTTGGCAGCTTGGAAAGATCTGTGTTGTGATATGTTTATGCTTTGTTATAAATGACGTTGTTAAAGTCTTCCGCTGATCTTTTGTTATCTTAAAAATTTAAACTATGATGTTATGGTACTTTGTTATGTTTCAAAACTTATGGGACCGAAGATTCTAAACTCTGATAAATTGTGATGTAATATATGTGTCTTTTATTGCGTCGTTTTTGTGTCATTTATAACTCATTGTTACACGTACCTTGACATGTGATCCCCTCGTTGCCTAGTTGTTCCATGTCAGATTCTGGGGGTCTCACAAAGACGGTGATTGACACCATACTTAGCCATGACTCGTGCAAATTGATCATTGCAAAAATGAGTCCCGCGGTCACTGATGATAGCACGAGGAACACCGAATCGAGCAAAAAGTTGTTTCAAAAAGTTCACAACCACCCTCGCATCGTTCGTAGGGAGAGCCTTGGCTTCAACCCATTTAGAAACGTAGTCAACGGCTACGAGGATGTACTTGTGCCCTTTAGATGATGGAAATGACCCCATAAAGTCGATGCCCCATACATCAAAGATTTCACATTCTTGTATGAAATGTTGAGGCATCTCATCTTTATGTTGCCTTGGCATTGGCAAGCATCACAATTTTTAACCATCTCGTGAGCGTCACGATAGATGGTGGGCCAATAGAATCCCGAATCAAACACTTTCTTCGCGGTGTAGTTGGGACCAAAGTGACCACCGGTGGGTCCTTTATGGCAAGCTTCGAGAATATCTAAAGCTGCGGGTCCATCAACACATCGACGAATAATCAGATCAGCACATTGTTTGAAGAGATAAGGGTCATCCCAAAAGTAAGTCTTAACATCTTTAAAGAACTTCTTCTTTTGTTGGGATGTTAACCCTTCGATGAGAATACCACCCGCTAAGTAGTTTGCAATGTCCGCAAACCACGGGGTGTCATCAAGATTGGAATTGATAGACATTAAGGCCTCAAGGGGAAAAGAGTCATTGATCTCTTGATTCGGATGATCCCCTTGATGAGGATCCTCAAGTCTACTTAGATGATCCGCGGCTAGGTTTTCGGCTCCCTTCTTGTCACGAAATTCAATGTTGAATTCTTGAAGGAGCAAAACCCAACGAAGAAGTCTTGGCTTAGAATCTTGCTTAGTCAACAAGTACTTCAACGTGGAATGATCGGTGTACACGATGATGGTGGAAAGAATAAGATAGGGGCGGAATTTTTCAAAAGCATACACTACAGCTAAAAGCTCTTTTTCGGTAGTGGTATAAAGCAATTGGGCCCCCGTCATAGTCTTGATAGCGTAATGGATTGGTTGGAAGTGTTTGTTCACTCGTTGGCCCAAAACCGCTCCAATAGCAAAGTCGCTAGCATCACACATCAACTCAAAAGGTAGCTCCCAATTAGGGGTAACCAAGACCGGTGCCTTAGTTAGCTTATCCTTAAGAAGATTGAAGGATTCAAGACACTCTTTGGAAAAGATGAAAGGAGTATCTTTTTCCAAGAGGCGGGTCATCGGGCGAGCGATTTTAGAGAAATCTTGAATGAATCGGCGATAGAAGCCCGCATGACCAAGGAAACTTCTCACACCCTTCACGGTTGAAGGTGGAGGTAATTTGGCTATGACATCCACTTTAGCACGGTCCACATCAAGACCGGCTTTTGAGATTTTATTTCCAAGCACAATGCCCTCTTTTACCATGAAATGGCATTTTTCTCAATTTAGAACAAGGCGAGTGTCTTCACACCGCTTAATCATGCGTTCCAAATTGGCAAGGCAAGAAGAGAAAGAATCACCATAGACCGAGAAATCATCCATGAAGACTTCCATAGTTTCTTCAACCATGTCATGGAAGATAGCTATCATACACCTTTGGAATGTCCCAGGAGCATTGCATAAGCCGAAAGGCATTCTTTTATAAGCAAATGTTCCATAAGGACAAGTGAATGTGGTTTTCTCTTGGTCTTTGGGATCGATGGGAATTTGAAAATACCCAGAGAAACCGTCTAAAAAGCAGTAATAGTCATTACCCACTAGACGTTCAAGCATTTGGTCCATAAAAGGAAAGGGAAAATGATCCTTTCTCGTAGCATCATTGAGTTTGCGATAGTCTATACAAACTCTCCACCCTGTAACGAGACGAGTAGGAATCAACTCGTTGTTTTCATTGGGCACAACGGTGATTCCGCCTTTCTTAGGTACACAATGGACGGGACTAACCCATGGTGAATCCGAGATAGGGTAGATCATTCCCGTATCAAGAAGTTTGATAACCTCTTTTTTGATAACGTCATGGATCTTGGGATTCACCCTTCTTTGGCATTGAATAGTGGGTTTAAAATCGTCCTCCATGAGAATTTTATGTGTGCAAAAGTGAGGATCAATTCCACGAATATCAAAGATTTTCCAAGCAATCGCTTTCTTGTGATTCTTCAGCACGGCGATAAGTCAAGATTTTTCTTCCTCTTTCAAGTCCTTTGCGATGATCACGGGTGACTTCTTGTTGTCTTCAAGGAAAACGTACTCGAGATGAGACGGTAGGTCCTTAAGCTCTAAATCCGGAGGATTTTCGATGGAAGGCGTAGTCAAATTCACTTCATCGGTAGAGATATCCTTAGGAGATGGTGGAGAAATATGGTCCTCATTGAGAAGTTTCTCAATGGTACGAATTTCTTCATCCCAATTGGAGGGAGAATCGTCATATTGCAAGTCCACATCTCCCAAAGTTGCTTCAAATTCTTTCAAAATGAAATCACTTTCTCCAAATGGAGTTAGTGATGGAGCGATAGAGGCAACGGTCTCAACAATGGGAAGAGAAGAAGAACCGCTTTTACAAGCGTCTTTGAAATGTTCTTCACAAGCCTCATCAAGAACGTCAATGAAATTAACACTCTCGTTTTCAGAAGGCTGCTTAGAAAGTTTACCCATGTTGAAGACGATTTTATCGTCACCAACTCTCATGATTAATTCGCCCGCGGCTACATCAATGAGAGTGCGACCGGTCCTCAAGAATGGACGTCCAACGATTAATGGAACACGGGGGTCCATTTTGTAGTCAACGACAACAAAACCCGCCAGAAAGGTGAATTTGTCGACACCAACGAAGACATCTTCGGCTATCCCCACCGGATAAGCAATCGTTCGGTTAGCTAATTCCAAATTCATTCGTGTGGGGACTAGCTCGGGTAGAGATAATTGTTTCCAAACACTTAATGGCATTAAGTTTATACTAGCACCTAGATCGGCTAGGGCCATACAATTCTCTACCCCGGGGAAGTTGCAAGGAATGAGAAAACGACCCGGATCGCCAAGTTTGGTGGGTAATTTCCTTAAGAGCACTGTGGAGAAATTCTCATTAAGTTGGGTCTGAGCGATATCAAGGAGTTTCTCCTTATCACTGAGAAGATCTTTAAACATTTTGGTATACTTCGGCATGTGAGTTAGAGCCTCAGCAAAGGATATATAGAAATTCAGTTGTTTAAACAATTTGAGAAAGTTAGAAACCTGAATATCATCCTTGTTCTTCAGCTTCTCTTTCCTCAACCGTGAGGGATAAGGTATATTTGGTTGAGATGAAGGCTTTGGAATGGAATTCTCACTCACATCCTTGGGTGGTGGAGGGGTAGAAATAGAAGGCGGTGGAATTGGAGAAGTAGAAGTTGGAGGAATTGGAGAAGTAGAAGGTGGAGGAATTGGAGAAGGGGACTCGTTTTCCTTTGTCACAATCACTGGTGTAGGTATAGGAAGCTCGGGTTCCTTTAAACCTTTTCCACTGCGAGTGGTGATTGCTTTCATCTCCCCTCTTGGATTAGCAACGGTGTTACTCGGAAGAGAACCCGAACCAGAGGCTTGATTACTTGGGAAGAAACTAGCCATCATGTTCCTTAAGTCATTCGTTTGACTTGCCAAAGAGTTTCGCATATCGGCTCGAAGATCATTCCCTTGTTTCACCATTACTGCTCTCTTGTTGGCCATTTCCCGTTGAAGATTTTTCACTATCACATCATTAGTCCTCATGTAAGTGTCAACCTCTTGATTAAATGTGGTGGTTTGGGTGGGAGGAAGAGCATGGTAGGCAGGTGGTTGATAAGCGGGTGGTTGGTGAACTTGATTGTTTCTTTGAGGTGGATATGAGTTTCTTTGGGTTTGATATAGATTTGGAGCTCGAGGTTGATTTTGATTTTTGCGATTGAGGTTGTTTGGGTTTTGAGGTGGAAAACCGGGTGGTGAAAGGAAGTTGTTTGAGCGATAACTGAGCAAATTGCGGTCACCTTGAGGACGTGCTTGATAGCCTCCCGTAGAAAAGTTACCGTTGGCGGCATATACATTTTTCGGATTGTCATGAGTTGAAGGACAATCGGTGTATGAATGAGAACCCCGCATATTTCACATGATTGACTCAAAGCATTAACTTGTGCATTGATGGCTTTGGTATTGTTAGCGGTTTGTAGAGCAATTGATTCAACAAGCGAAGTAAGCTTATCAATTCTCTTGTCGCTCCCATTAGTGCTAGCACTAGCCACATTAGTCCGAACACTCTTGGTTTGCACTCTAGACTTGTTCTCAATAATATCCCAAGCGGCATTAGAAGACTTAACCAAAATATTACCCCCCGAGGCACTATTTAGGGAATCTTGGTCATTCATGCTTAAACCATTGTAAAAAGTATTAATTTGATGTACTTTTGTGAAACCATGTTGTGGACACTTTCTTAAAAGTTCCTTAAAACGGTCCCAAGATTCAGTAAATGTCTCACCGTACTTTTGTTTAAATGTAATGATTTCATTCCGCAAAGCGGTAGTACATGAGGGTGGGAAAAAGTAGTTAATGAACTTGGTCTCTAAATCCGTCCACGTAAGAATACTTTGTGGCGGTTCCTTATCAAGCCAATTCTAGGCTTGTCCCTCTAAGGAGAAAGGAACAAGTTGCAAGCGAATCACTTCTTGTGAAACCCCATTATACTTAACCGTATTGGTGAGTTGAAGAAACCTTTTTATATGGTCATGAGCATCATCAAGTGAACGCCCCAAGAAAGGTTGAGCAGAGACCATTTGAATAAAGCCGGATTTGAGCTCAAAATTGTTGGCTCCAATCTCGGGTATGACAATAGCATCGGTGTTGCCCTCTACGTGCGATTGCAAAAGCTCGATCATTGGTTGATTGTCCATGGTGACAATAGGTGAAGTTATGACTTCGGCTTGAATTGATTTCTTCTTACGAGCACGAGTACGCATACACACCTACAAAAGGAAGAGAAAAATAGACAAGAAATCTTTTTGGTGTTTTATGTTTTTCTATTTTATTTTTATTTTTTTGTTTTTTTTTGGATTTTTAAAAATTTTAAATTTTTATGAATTTTTTTGAAAATAGACTAAAAAATAACGTTCAAAAGTGAACGGATCCCAAAATCCAACGCGTCTCTCACTAAAAACCGTTAATTTTAATGAAAAGAGCCGGCAGCGGCGCCATTTAATACAGGGATTTTGCCAAGTATGAAAGTTCATTGAATCTGATCTTTTCGAATTGATTACTAGTTAAAAGTGCGACTCAGTCGTTCTTGGTGGAAAAGTAAGAAAGGTTTGGTTATCTAAAACTAATTAAAAGAAAAGGCGACGTTGAGTAACTAAAATAATAATAAAGCGAGAAAAGATTAAACTAAAATTAAATGACTTAAAAATTAAATTACGAAGAAATTAAACTAATTAAACGTAAATATGAAAACTTAAAAACTTAATAAAAATGAAAACTTGAAAAATTAAAATACTCGAAAAATAAACTAATGAACAAGTAAAAGTAAAACTAAGTAAACTGGCGGGAAAAATTAAATTTGAAAATACTTTGGAAGAAAATGATTTAATTTTGCAATTAAAGAAATCATGACATAATTTCGCAATGGTACAAACAATAAGAATTCGCAATCTTAATATGACCTAAATCCGCAATACCCTAAAACGTACATGATTCCGCAATGCTAGATTAATAAGATTTCGCAATAACTTAAACAAGTGAACAAATCCGCAATAACTAAAAATGCATAAATCCGCAATTGTGAAAATGAAGAATTCGCAATTCAGAAAGCAAAGATTTTGCAATCAATTAAGATGCACAATTCCGCAATAGTGAAAGTATGATTTCGCAATGCATAAAAGTGAAGATTTTGCAATTCTCAAATGGAAAGATTTCGCAATTATTAAACAATGAAGGGAACAATTTCGCAATACAAGAAAGGTATAATTTCGCAATCAGGAAAGAGAAGATTTCGCAACTTTAAGGGATTCAATTTCGCAATACTATAGGTATTGCGAAATCGAATCATATTCTCCTAAAAACTAGGATCCGGATTTAGGACGAATTTAAGCAACTTTTAAGCAACTTTTCAAAGACAATAAGTCAAGAAAAACTCCAATAAGCTACCAATAAGCAAGGCAAATGATAAAACTTATAAATCCTTCAACACGTAAATCAAGAAACACGTAAAGTAACAAACTTTATGTGTCGAAATAGAAAAGTAGATGAAAGAGATGATGAACACAAGATTGTAACTAATAAGAAAGATTAAAAAGATAAAGATTAAGACAAGATTAAGCTTGAAAAGTAAAGGTTTAATTAAAACAAGAAAGATAAAAGATGATGTTTTAGTGAGAGAAAGTTAAGCACTTTCTCTCTCTAAAAATTAAACTACAAAAATGAAAAAATGAACTATATTAACTAACTAACACCCTCCTAATGTGTCATTAGGAGGAGGGAAGGTGCATGTGTTGCTTCCTTCTTTCTTTCTTCCCGACTCGATTTAAATGCTTTGTCTTTCTCGACGTCGTCTCGGGATTTGTCGATACAAATTGAACTTGTCTTATAATTTTCTTCTTCTATTAGACTTGAGTTCTTCGACTTCATTAAACTTCCGTCTTTAGACTTTTTCTTCGATAAATCTCAGAATAGTCCTTGGACTTCTGTTCTTTTTCCACTCTTGATCTTTTGACTTCGTCTTTTCTCGTTTTCTTCGATAAAAGCCCGTGATAGCCCATGTTTTCTTCCTTTTTCATCTTTTGGTCCTAAAACACAATAAAAACACAAACCACACATAATTCCGACTTTTACGACATAAAATACACGTTTTGGTCTTGTTATTATTGGAAATAAGTGGTAAAAGGATAAGTGTTTTCACACTTATTAAATCCCCTACACTTGACCATTGCAATGCCCTCATGCAATGCATTAATTTCAAAGCACAGATTACATTTCTCAACATAAATAACCCACCTTGGCCTTTATTAAATACTAAACTTTAAGGAAACTAAAAAGATAGAAATATGTACAAAACAAGTAAAGAAATCAAAGACTTACATTGGGGTTTTGGCAGTCATGAATTTTCATCATCCACAAGTTTCACGTTCCCCATACCAATCTTAAAAACGAGATCATTGTTATTATAAGTTAGCAAACTAACATGAACTCATGTGGCCCAATTATTTACTTAGACTCCCTTATTCCTAGGTGTATCTCTTATATTTTAATTTTGTCTTGAATGATCACGAGGATGAATTGTTTGACTTATTTTGATAGTTATTTAGGCTGAAAATAAAGTGGGACGATTCAATCAATAGTTAGCTAAAGGACAAAATCTTTTAAAACTGCTTCTCGGGACCTCATAAAGTTCATATCTTGGCATAACTTGCTTCACGATTTGAGACCTTTCTCGCACCGATATTTGGCAGCGACTTTATACTTCGAATCTTTGAGAGACGTTCTTGAAATTATGGTCTTCTCTTCATAATAGGAATTTCTTCACTTGAAGTTTTTGAGAGATTCTTCATATTTGGACCACGACTTCTTCATTTTTCGCCAATCTTTATTTCAGACTTTGATATACAACGATCCGCCTCCTTTTAGGACTTGGATCTATTTATCCTCATACCTTGCTAGGGTCTTTTAGGATAGACTTCTCCATGATCTTTAGGGGAGTTTTTGCTTTTCATCGTGTGTCTCGATCCTTCATATTGATTTTTGATAAATGATTCTTCACATCACTTTTGGATCTTTTGCAACAAAATGTAGCCCTCATGCCTTGTTAGGGCCTTTTCGGACTCGCCAATCTTCGCATCCCGCTTCAATAAGTTATGCCTTGGCTATGAACTCTAATTAATACCGAGCAACTTTTAAACGATCTTGTGCTAGAAGCTAAGTAACTTTTCAAATCGTACAACCTTATTTATTGAAAATATATTTATTAACAAGCTATGGGAGAAAAAGCTTATAATCAACTCACATAAATTCACGAAAGAATACCAAACTTATAATTGACTCTATCATCTCTCGTTCTCCATAATTTAAAATCTCAAGGAATAAGACTCGTAGATGCTTAGCCTATTAAATCAAAGTCTTGGGTTTTCAAGTCATCTATAGGATCTTGCAAATTCTTAGACTTTTTCAAGTTTAGAAATCGCATTTTAAAGTTCCCTTGATAAACGACTCTCTAGGATCAATTATAGGAACTTGCGAAAAGTTCTTGTTCTTAACCCGTGAGAGTTAAGACTTTCGCGTTTTAAAGTTCCCTATATAAAAGCCTAGCAAAACTTGACTTAAACACGATAAGGATACTAGCTAGAGTAAACTTAGATAAGTAAACTCGGGTTGAGTCAAAATATTCACGACTTTGAAAAAATTAAAACCACTTTGTTAAACTTTATTTTAGCAAAGAAAGTAAATAACGCTAACAAAGGAAAAACTACTAGGACAAAATAGATTAAAAATTTTGAAAAATGTCGAAAAATTAAGTTTTCCGGTTAAAATGAGGGCAAATTCATGGAAAAGACCACTTACTTCGATAGAAGTCCCCTCTACACTTGATATAAACATTGTCCTCAATGTTTAAGCATGTGGGAGTAAACTCCCCTACACTTAGGACATTGTGCACTTTGTTTAAAGCTTGCTAAGGAAAGGACAACTATAGTGATTTCAATGTGAACATATAAGATATGAAATATTGAATCACGACAGTTTAGGATAGAACCAGGAGGACGGGAACACGGGATCACGGTTCGTCAAAAGTCATCGAGAATGGATCTCTGAAGCTTTAATCCTAGCATATCAAAAGAAACAAGACAACAAACACATACGGGGCTCCCCCCTACACTTATTATGAAAACGGTAAAGGATAGATCACGGGTTGCCTCCCGAGAAGCGCTTGTTTTTGTTAACCGAGTCACGAGCCTGACTCGACCCATAACTTAATTTAAGGGAAACATGGTGAGGGATGGAATCATCTCATGAGAGATGTCCTCACAAAAGTACAACTTCACGCACTGGCCATTCACCTTAAAATTGGGCCCATTTGGCTGAGAAAGCTCAATGGTGCCATATGGGAAGACTTTGGCGACGGTGAATGGACCAGACCAGCGGCTCTTCAGCTTTCCCGAGAAGATCTTCAACCGAGAGTTAAAGAGTGAAACTTGATCACCAACGTGGAACTCTCGGTTCTTAATCCTTGAATCATGGATGATCTTGGTCTTCTCCTTGTAGATCAATGAGTTCTCATAAGCTTCATTCCTTAGTTCATTTAGCTCATTGAGTTGAATCTTTCAAAGATCGCCGGCTTTGTTGATGTCAAAATTCACCCACTTCAAGGCCCAGTATGCCTTATGTTCCAGCTCGATAGGGAGGTGGCATGCTTTCCCATACACAAGACGATAAGGTGTGCAACCAATCAGGGTCTTATAAGCGGTACGGAAAGCCCACAAAGCATCATCTAATTTAACGGCCCACGAGGCACGATGCTCTCCCACAGTACGCTCAAGAATTCGCTTCAATCCGCGGTTAGATATCTCGGCTTGACCATTAGTTTAAGGATGATAAGCGGTGGAAAGACTGTGAGATCTCGTATTTTCCTGGTAATTATTTTACTCGTATTCATTATTTTAATCATTGTTGGTACATATTCGAAATTATAAAATTATTTTTATTTTATAATTCCATTTTTTTTTAAATCAAATATTTTGATTTAAAATCACCCACGTGCATTTTTACAAACGTTTACTTGAACCGACGGAACGAGAACCGAGGGCTAAATATTTCGACTTAAAGATATTTATCTTTACATTTTATTAAGTCTAGACTGATAATGGGCACAGTAATAAATTCTTGTATTTCATATTTTTACTGTCGATTGTTTCAATGTTCGATGTTTTCGATGTTTTCTTTTAATGACGGGTTAAGTCGAGTCGGGAGTCAATATTATCTTATTTTGGGTGCGTTTTAACTTTTGAGAAGTATTTTTACGAAACCCGAGCCCCGTAAATATTTGTAAATTTGACTAATAGTCATTTCCCACTTTTTAACAAAGTATTTATTTTATGGTCCTAAAGTTTTAAAAGTTGACACAATGGTCCCTCCACTCCACCAACATATAAAAAGAGATTTTTCTCTTCCACTAACACAATGTTCATTTTAATAAAAAAACCCACCACCCCTTTCTTCTTCTTCTTTGCCGTGACACCCCAACCCAAAACCCCCTTTTGATCATCAACTTAAACTTGATCTAGCCAAAACTAATTAAAGACCACCTCCTAGATTTTGAAGGTGATTCCAAAGATGCAAAATTTATACACATGCAACAACCTTTATGTTTTTGGTGATTTCTTGGTGGGAATGATGTTTGATCATTGTTTTAGGATGATCATGACTAGATTTTTGTGTTTTTGATGTTGAAAAGTCTAAGTTCTTGATTTTTATCTTTTGATTTTGTTGCATGCAAGGGTTTAAGATGTTTAAGGATGATATTAGGAGGATTTTATGAGTGGGAAATTGATTAGATTTTGTTAAAAACATGATTTGACATATTTTTAAAGTGCCAATTTTAGGCAGAAAGTTGATGAAGGTTTTGGGTAACTTAATCTTGTTTTATTATTAAACAAATAAGATAGGGATGTAGATATTTTTCTTAGCTTCGATTTGATATAAATTAGAGCTTCCAACTCCAAACGAGTTGGAAATGGCGTTAGTTTGATTATTCGTGTACCGGGAGACGAGTATCGACACAATCTAAAAATTGTTGTCGATATTTGGATCGAATCTCGGGGACTCTAAATTGAAGTTTTGAAATGTATAACCTACTGATAATGAGGTGTTTACCTTATAGGTCGAGTTTACTTTAAAACCCGAGTGTCGGTTTTATAAACGGAGTCGTTTAAATAAGTTAAAACGGTTGTATGAAAAATTAACGTAAATCTGTGCGGATTTCGTAACCCGAAGATGTGTCGGGCAGTGAGTCTTAGAAGTAAAAACTTTTGACGAGCTTTTTATATGTCTTTCTATAGATGTTAAGTAAGCTTCTCAGTTAGTACCATAAACATTTGACGTGTCTAAGCGAGGTAAATCAGCCCGTACATTTGGTATGTGCCGGCAGTTTTTATCGAAAACATTATCTAGTAAAAGTATACTTTTAGATGGAGTCTAGAAGTACCCCTTGCATGGTTTTTCTTATGTGTCATAATTTAGTTATGTACTCATTTATTTCAAGTGTTTTTATAAACATTTACTTCGTGTCTTCTAAATTTTCGCGTCCCGTTATCGTAGGTCTCGGATGACTTAACGTTGCTTGACTTTCTGTTGTTACTACTGAGCCCTCCAGTTTCGTGTTGATTCCACCTTATAGCCAAGGTGAGTTCATAGCCCCTCTAGCTACTTGTTCATTGTTTCAAAACACGGGGTGAGATTAACATGTTGGAACACAATCTTTTAAACTGTATGCTATCCAGAACTGTATGCTGTCAGATGAATTCATTGATATTATTGCTTTTAGTCTTTAGCCTTAAGTTTCCTCTCATTGATCATAAACCGTTAATTAATCTTGCTACCAAGCGCGAATGTTGTGGGTGAATCCATCGGGATTGACAATCCCCGTCCCGATTACCTTGATGCACGTACATTTGTTTATCACTTGAGTATTTAGGCTGAATACTGACTAGAGGAACTTACACTGAGTTAAGCTTTGGTTCATGAACTAAGTAGCAATAATATATCATGACTATGGAGAATGTACATAGTCATCCCCCCCCCTCAGTACTTGTTTTTACAAAGTATATTGTGTTCCATTACTTAGCTTTCTAAACCTATGAATATCACTCAACTTTTTGTTGACGGGTTTTACATGTTTTAATCTCAGGTAATACTGCTTAATGGGCTTGGATGAGGTACCGCAGGATGTTGGCAGCTTGGAAAGATCTGTGTTGTGATATGTTTATGCTTTGTTATAAATGACGTTGTTAAAGTCTTCCGCTGATCTTTTGTTATCTTAAAAATTTAAACTATGATGTTATGGTACTTTGTTATGTTTCAAAACTTATGGGACCGAAGATTCTAAACTCTGATAAATTGTGATGTAATATATGTGTCTTTTATTGCGTCGTTTTTGTGTCATTTATAACTCATTGTTACACGTACCTTGACATGTGATCCCCTCGTTGCCTAGTTGTTCCATGTCAGATTCTGGGGGTCTCACAAAGACGGTGATTGACACCATACTTAGCCATGACTCGTGCAAATTGATCATTGCAAAAATGAGTCCCGCGGTCACTGATGATAGCACGAGGAACACCGAATCGAGCAAAAAGTTGTTTCAAAAAGTTCACAACCACCCTCGCATCGTTCGTAGGGAGAGCCTTGGCTTCAACCCATTTAGAAACGTAGTCAACGGCTACGAGGATGTACTTGTGCCCTTTAGATGATGGAAATGACCCCATAAAGTCGATGCCCCATACATCAAAGATTTCACATTCTTGTATGAAATGTTGAGGCATCTCATCTTTATGTTGCCTTGGCATTGGCAAGCATCACAATTTTTAACCATCTCGTGAGCGTCACGATAGATGGTGGGCCAATAGAATCCCGAATCAAACACTTTCTTCGCGGTGTAGTTGGGACCAAAGTGACCACCGGTGGGTCCTTTATGGCAAGCTTCGAGAATATCTAAAGCTGCGGGTCCATCAACACATCGACGAATAATCAGATCAGCACATTGTTTGAAGAGATAAGGGTCATCCCAAAAGTAAGTCTTAACATCTTTAAAGAACTTCTTCTTTTGTTGGGATGTTAACCCTTCGATGAGAATACCACCCGCTAAGTAGTTTGCAATGTCCGCAAACCACGGGGTGTCATCAAGATTGGAATTGATAGACATTAAGGCCTCAAGGGGAAAAGAGTCATTGATCTCTTGATTCGGATGATCCCCTTGATGAGGATCCTCAAGTCTACTTAGATGATCCGCGGCTAGGTTTTCGGCTCCCTTCTTGTCACGAATTTCAATGTTGAATTCTTGAAGGAGCAAAACCCAACGAAGAAGTCTTGCCTTAGAATCTTGCTTAGTCAACAAGTACTTCAACGTGGAATGATCGGTGTACACGATGATGGTGGAAAGAACAAGATAGGGGCGGAATTTTTCAAAAGCATACACTACAGCTAAAAGCTCTTTTTCGGTAGTGGTATAATGCAATTGGGCCCCCGTCATAGTCTTGCTAGCGTAATGGATTGGTTGGAAGTGTTTGTTCACTCGTTGGCCCAAAACCGCTCCAATAGCAAAGTCGCTAGCATCACACATCAACTCAAAAGGTAGCTCCCAATTAGGGGTAACCAAGACCGGTGCCTTAGTTAGCTTATCCTTAAGAAGATTGAAGGATTCAAGACACTCTTTGGAAAAGATGAAAGGAGTATCTTTTTCCAAGAGGCGGGTCATCGGGCGAGCGATTTTAGAGAAATCTTGAATGAATCGGCGATAGAAGCCCGCATGACCAAGGAAACTTCTCACACCCTTCACGGTTGAAGGTGGAGGTAATTTGGCTATGACATCCACTTTAGCACGGTCCACATCAAGACCAGCTTTTGAGATTTTATTTCCAAGCACAATGCCCTCTTTTACCATGAAATGGCATTTTTCCCAATTTAGAACAAGGCGAGTGTCTTCACACCGCTTAATCATGCGTTCCAAATTGGCAAGGCAATAAGAGAAAGAATCACCATAGACCGAGAAATCATCCATGAAGACTTCCATAGTTTCTTCAACCATGTCATGGAAGATAGCCATCATACACCTTTGGAATGTCCCAGGAGCATTGCATAAGCCGAAAGGCATTCTTTTATAAGCAAATGTTCCATAAGGACAAGTGAATGTGGTTTTCTCTTGGTCTTTGGGATCGATGGGAATTTGAAAATACCCAGAGAAACCGTCTAAAAAGCAGTAATAGTCATTACCCACTAGACGTTCAAGCATTTGGTCCATAAAAGGAAAGGGAAAATGATCCTTTCTCGTAGCATCATTGAGTTTGCGATAGTCTATACAAACTCTCCACCCTGTAACGAGACGAGTAGGAATCAACTCGTTGTTTTCATTGGGCACAACGGTGATTCCGCCTTTCTTAGGTACACAATGGACGGGACTAACCCATGGTGAATCCGAGATAGGGTAGATCATTCCCGCATCAAGAAGTTTGATAACCTCTTTTTTGATAACGTCATGGATCTTGGGATTCACCCTTCTTTGGCTTTGAATAGTGGGTTTAAAATCGTCCTCCATGAGAATTTTATGTGTGCAAAAGTGAGGATCAATTCCACGAATATCAGAGATTTTCCAAGCAATCGCTTTCTTGTGATTCTTCAGCACGGCGATAAGTCAAGATTTTTCTTCCTCTTTCAAGTCCTTTGCGATGATCACGGGTGACTTCTTGTTGTCTTCAAGGAAAACGTACTCGAGATGAGACGGTAGGTCCTTAAGCTCTAAATCCGGAGGATTTTCGATGGAAGGCGTAGTCAAATTCACTTCATCGGTAGAGATATCCTTAGGAGATGGTGGAGAAATATGGTCCTCATTGAGAAGTTTCTCAATGGTACGAATTTCTTCATCCCAATTGGAGGGAGAATCGTCATATTGCAAGTCCACATCTCCCAAAGTTGCTTCAAATTCTTTCAAAATGAAATCACTTTCTCCAAATGGAGTTAGTGATGGAGCGATAGAGGCAACGGTCTCAACAATGGGAAGAGAAGAAGAACCGCTTTTACAAGCGTCTTTGAAATGTTCTTCACAAGCCTCATCAAGAACGTCAATAAAATTAACACTCTCGTTTTCAGAAGGCTGCTTAGAAAGTTTACCCATGTTGAAGACGATTTTATCGTCGCCAACTCTCATGATTAATTCGCCCGCGGCTACATCAATGAGAGTGCGACCGGTCCTCAAGAATGGACGTCGAACGATTAATGGAACACGGGGGTCCATTTTGTAGTCAACGACAACAAAACCCGCCAGAAAGGTGAATTTGTCGACACCAACAAAGACATCTTCGGCTATCCCCACCGGATAAGCAACCGTTCGGTTAGCTAATTCCAAATTCATTCGTGTGGGGACTAGCTCGGGTAGAGATAATTGTTTCCAAACACTTAATGGCATTAAGTTTATACTAGCACCTAGATCGGCTAGGGCCATACAATTCTCTACCCCGGGGAAGTTGCAAGGAATTAGAAAACGAACCGGATCGCCAAGTTTGGTGGGTAATTTCCTTAAGAGCACTGCGGAGAAATTCTCATTAAGTTGGGTCTGAGCGATATCAAGGAGTTTCTCCTTATCACTGAGAAGATCTTTAAACATTTTGGTATACTTCGGCATGTGAGTTAGAGCCTCAGCAAAGGATATATAGAAATTCAGTTGTTTAAACAATTTGAGAAAGTTAGAAACCTGAATATCATCCTTGTTCTTCAGCTTCTCTTTCCTCAACCGTGAGGGATAAGGTATATTTGGTTGAGATGAAGGCTTTGGAATGGAATTCTCACTCACATCCTTGGGTGGTGGAGGGGTAGAAATAGAAGGCGGTGGAATTGGAGAAGTAGAAGTTGGAGGAATTGGAGAAGTAGAAGGTGGAGGAATTGGAGAAGGGGACTCGTTTTCCTTTGTCACAATCACTGGTGTAGGTGTAGGAAGCTCGGGTTCCTTTAAACCTTTTCCACTGCGAGTGGTGATTGCTTTCATCTCCCCTCTTGGATTAGCAACGGTGTTACTCGGAAGAGAACCCGAACCAGAGGCTTGATTACTTGGGAAGAAACTAGCCATCATGTTCCTTAAGTCATTCGTTTGACTTGCCAAAGAGTTTCGCATATCGGCTCGAAGATCATTCCCTTGTTTCACCATATCTGCTTTCTTGTTGGCCATTTCCCGTTGAAGATTTTGCACTATCACATCATTAGTCCTCATGTAAGTGTCAACCTCTTGATTAAATGTGGTTGTTTGGGTGGGAGGAAGAGCATGGTAGGCAGGTGGTTGATAAGCGGGTGGTTGGTGAACTTGATTGTTTCTTTGAGGTGGATATGAGTTTCTTTGGGTTTGATATAGATTTGGAGCTCGAGGTTGATTTTGATTTTTGCGATTGAGGTTGTTTGGGTTTTGAGGTGGAAAACCGGGTGGTGAAAGGAAGTTGTTTGAGCGATAACTGAGCAAATTGCGGTCACCTTGAGGACGTGCTTGATAGCCTCCCGTAGAAAAGTTACCGTTGGCGGCATATACATTTTTCGGATTGTCATGAGTTGAAGGACAATCGGTGTATGAATGAGAACCCCGCATATTTCACATGATTGACTCAAAGCATTAACTTGTGCATTGATGGCTTTGGTATTGTTAGCGGTTTGTAGAGCAATTGATTCAACAAGCGAAGTAAGCTTATCAATTCTCTTGTCGCTCCCATTAGTGCTAGCACTAGCCACATTAGTCCGAACACTCTTGGTTTGCACTCTAGACTTGTTCTCAATAATATCCCAAGCGGCATTAGAAGACTTAACCAAAATATTACCCCCCGAGGCACTATTTAGGGAATCTTGGTCATTCATGCTTAAACCATTGTAAAAAGTATTAATTTGATGTACTTTTGTAAAACCATGTTGTGGACACTTTCTTAAAAGTTCCTTAAAACGGTCCCAAGATTCACTAAATGTCTCACCGTACTTTTGTTTAAATGTAATGATTTCATTCCACAAAGCGGTAGTACATGAGGGTGGGAAAAAGTAGTTAATGAACTTGGTCTCTAAATCCGTCCACGTAAGAATACTTTGTGGCGGTTCCTTATCAAGCCAATTCTGGGCTTGTCCCTCTAAGGAGAAAGGAACAAGTTGCAAGCGAATCACTTCTTGTGAAACCCCATTATACTTAACCGTATTGGTGAGTTGAAGAAACCTTTTTATATGGTCATGAGGATCATCAAGTGAACGCCCCAAGAAAGGTTGAGCAGAGACCATTTGAATAAAGCCGGATTTGAGCTCAAAATTGTTGGCTCCAATCTCGGGTATGACAATAGCATCGGTGTTGCCCTCTACGTGCGATTGCAAAAGCTCGATCATTGGTTGATTGTCCATGGTGACAATAGGTGAAGTTATGACTTCGGCTTGAATTGATTTCTTCTTACGAGCACGAGTACGCATACACACCTACAAAAGGAAGAGAAAAATAGACAAGAAATCTTTTTGGTGTTTTATGTTTTTCTATTTTATTTTTATTTTTTTTGTTTTTTTTTGGATTTTTAAAAATTTTTAATTTTTATGAATTCTTTTGAAAATAGACTAAAAAAATAACGTTCAAAAGTGAACGGATCCCAAAATCCAACGCGTCTCTCACTAAAAACCGTTAATTTTAATGAAAAGAGCCAGCAGCGGCTCCATTTAATACAGGGATTTTGCCAAGTATGAAAGTTCATTGAATCCGATCTTTTCGAATTGATTACTAGTTAAAAGTGCGACTCAGTCGTTCTTGGTGGAAAAGTAAGAAAGGTTTGGTTATCTAAAACTAATTAAAAGAAAAGGCGACGTTGAGTAACTAAAATAATAATAAAGCGAGAAAAGATTAAACTAAAATTAAATGACTTAAAAATTAAATGACGAAGAAATTAAACTAATTAAACGTAAATATGAAAACTTAAAAACTTAATAAAAATGAAAACTTGAAAAATTAAAATACTCGAAAAATAAACTAATGAACAAGTAAAAGTAAAACTAAGTAAACTGGCGGGAAAAATTAAATTTGAAAATACTTTGGAAGAAAATGATTTAATTTTGCAATTAAAGAAATCATGACATAATTTCGCAATGGTACAAACAATAAGAATTCGCAATCTTAATATGACCTAAATCCGCAATACCCTAAAACGTACATGATTCCGCAATGCTAGATTAATAAGATTTCGCAATAACTTAAACAAGTGAACAAATCCGCAATAACTAAAAATGCATAAATCCGCAATTGTGGAAATGAAGAATTCGCAATTCAGAAAGCAAAGATTTTGCAATCAATTAAGATGCACAATTCTGCAATAGTGAAAGTATGATTTCGCAATGCATAAAAGTGAAGATTTTGCAATTCTCAAATGGAAAGATTTCGCAATGATTAAACAATGAAGGGAACAATTTCGCAATACAAGAAAGGTATAATTTCGCAATCAGGAAAGAGAAGATTTCGCAACTTTAAGGGATTCAATTTCGCAATACTATAGGTATTGCGAAATCAAATCAGATTCTCCTAAAAACTAGGAATCGGATTTAGGACGAATTTAAGCAACTTTTAAGCAACTTTTCAAAGACACTAAGCCAAGAAAAACTCCAATAAGCTACCAATAAGCAAGGCAAATGATAAAACTTATAAATCCTTCAACACGTAAATCAAGAAACACGTAAAGTAACAAACTTTATGTGTCGAAATAGAAAAGTAGATGAAAGAGATGATGAACACAAGATTGTAACTAATTAGAAAGATTAAAAAGATAAAGATTAAGACAAGATTAAGCTTGAAAAGTAAAGGTTTAATTAAAACAAGAAAGATAAAAGATGAAGTTTTAGTGAGAGAAAGTTAAGCACTTTCTCTCTCTAAAAATTAAACTACAAAAATGAAAAATGAACTAAATTAACTAACTAACACCCTCCTAATGTGTCATTAGGAGGGTATTTATAGGAGGAGGGAAGGTGCATGTGTTGCTTCCTTCTTTCTTTCTTCTCGACTCGATTTAAATGCTTTGTCTTTCTCGACGTCGTCTCGGGATTTGTCGATACAAATTGAACTTGTCTTATAATTTTCTTCTTTTATTAGACTTGAGTTCTTCGACTTCATTAAACTTCTGTCTTTAGACTTTTTCTTCGATAAATCTTTAGAATAGGCCTTGGACTTCCGTTCATTTTGCACTCTTGATCTTTTGACTTCGTCTTTTCTCGTTTTCTTCGATAAAAGCCCGTGATAGCCCATGTTTTCTTCCTTTTTCATCTTTTGGTCCTAAAACACAATAAAAACACAAACCACGCATAATTCCGACTTTTACGACATAAAATACACGTTTTGGTCTTGTTATTATTGGAAATAAGTGGTAAAAGGATAAGTGTTTTCACACTTATTACGGGATGCGAAGATTGATGAGTCCGAAAAGGCCCTAACAAGGCATAAGGGATACATTTTGTTGCTAAAGATTCAAAGTGATGAGAAGAATCATTTATCCAAAATCAATATGAAGGATCGAGACACACGACGAAAAGCAAATACTCCCGTAAAGATCATGGAGAAGTCTATCCGAAAAGACCCTAACAAGGTATGAGGATAAATAGATCCAATTCCTAAAAGGAGGCGGATCGTTGTATATCAAAATCCCAAATAAAGATTGGAGAAAAATGAAGAAGTCGTGGTTCAAATATGAAGAATCTCTCAAAAAGTTCAAGTGAAGAAATTCCTATTATGAAGAGAAGACCATTATTTCATGAACGTCTCTTAAGATTTGAAGTATGAAGTCAATGACAAATATCGATCCGAGAAAGGTCTCAAATCGTGAAGCGAGTTATGCCAAGATATGAATTTTATGAGGTCCCGAGAAGCAGTTTTAAAAGATTTTGTCCTTTAGCTAACTATGGATTAAATCGTCCTACATTATTTTCAGCCTAAATAACTATCGAAATAAGTCAACAATGCATCATCGTGATAATTCAAGACAACAATAAAATATAAGAGATACACCTAGGAATAAGGGAGTCTAAGAAAATAATTGGTCCACATGAGTTTGTATTAGTTTGCTAACTTATAATAACAATGATCTCGTTTTTAAGCTTGGTATGGGGAACGTGAAACTTGAGGATGATAATCATTCATGACATTCCAAAACCCTAAGGTAATGGATTGGTTATGATGGAAAATGTAAAACTTGCTTAGTAACTAATGCATTGCATGAGGGCATTGCAATGGTAAAGTGTAGGGGATTTAATAAGTGTGAAAACACTTATCCTGTTACCACTTAATTATAATATTAACCAAGCCAAAACGTGTATTTTATGTCGTAAATGTCGGAATTATGCGTGGTTTGTGTTTTTGTTGTGATTTAGGACCGAAATGTGAAAAGGGAAGAAAACACGGGCTTTTATCGAAGAAAAAGACAAAATACGAAGTCAAAAGATCAAGAGTGCAAAAGATTGGAAGTCAATGGGCCTATTTTGCAGATTTATTGAAGAAAAGGATCAAAGACGGAAGATTTACAAGTCGAAGAACCCAAGTCTAATAAATGAAGAAATTATAAGACGAGTTCAAGATTTTATCGACAAATCCCGAGCCAAAGTAGAGACTTTAATTTAAAGACGAGACGAAAGAAAAGAAAAGAAAGAACAACAACTCCACCAAACCACCTACCACTCTCCCCTATATATATTCCACCTTCATTTCATTTTTATTCTTGTTGGCTATTTGACACATAGTTCTTCCGCCATTTATTTTCATGTCATTTAGTTTCTTGTCAATTTAAATTTCTTGTCTTGCACCTTAAATTTTGTAAGTTTTAATCTTTACTTTTGATTGTTGAATCTTTTCCTTTAATCAAGCTTTTCATTATCCATCTTATTCTTCTTTTCTTGTTTTGATTTTGATATTGATTCGGATTAAGTATGCATTTTGCTTAATCTTATTGCTTATTTGATTAAAAAGTTTATCTTTTTATTCCTATCTAAGTTTTTATACGATTTAAGCTTTAAGCTTGTTATGCTTTTTGGCTTATTTCGTATCTAGCTTATTGTCTTTTAAGTTTTCTTAAAAGTTTAGTCTTTTTAAAGTTTGTTTTACAAAGTTTGTTTCTTTAGTGTTTTAAAAGTTATCAAATTTGTGCTTATATAGATTTGGTTTTCGTAAAATTTTATCTTTTAAAAAGTTTATTTTATAAATTTTGCTTATTTAGTGTTTTGATAAGTTTTGCATACGTAGCTTATTGTTGTTTTGGTTTAATTTATTGGTTAAAGTGCTTATTTGATTTTTAGCTTATTGTACTCCATCCGAATATTGTGATTTTTCCATCACAATATCATTAGGTTTTGACATTGTGGCAGCTTATTGTGGCAGCTTATTGTGACAGCTCATTCCGACAACTTCATTGCGATTGAAGTGTTTAATATCCCCTTATTCCGATCGAGGATTGCGTTTGCCCCTGGCATCGTGGATTGCGATCGGGATTTAAGGCATATTGCGACGAAATGCTGCCCAATTTTCAACAGCCATATTGTGATACGTTTTCAATATTGTGATACTCCATATTGTGATAGGTTTTTAGTATTGTGATAGGTTTTCCATATTGTGATACTTCATATTGTGATAGGTTTTTCATATTGTGATAGGTTTTCCATATTTTGATAGGTTTTCCATATTGTGATACTTCATATTGTGAAAGGCTTTTCATATTGTGATAGGTTTTCCATATTGTGATAGGCTTTCCATATTGTGATATGTTTTCATATTGTGATAGACATTCCGATAGATTGTCCTACATGTCTGCTAGCTTCCTATTTATTCCCGCCAATTTGAGCTACTTGCCTAGGTGCTTGAGGTGTGTGCTTGCCTGCTTGTTTATTAATTAATATTGTTCCGTAATCGTTTAGTTTAATCTAAAAGTTTTTCCGATTTCTATTTTGAAAGTCACGTATTTTTAGTTGAATTTTTCGTCAATTTTTAGTATTAGTATTTTTTTTCGAAAAATTTAAGTTTTATCTTTTATTTAGTGCCCGCTTTAGCTTTTACCTCGTTCAGTTTTAAAGTACCCTCTTAGTTTTATTTTTTCCTTTTTTATTAAATTAATTTTATTTTTCAGTCGAAAGTTAATTTCTTCGTTTAGTTTTATTTTTATTAATTGTTTTGTTTTAATTTACGTTTTATTGTTTTTTTGCTCCTTTATTATTAGTTATTTGTTTTTGGTTTATTTTTATTACTTCTCGCACTTACTTTTTAATTAGTTATAGATAATCAACAACATTTTCTTTTTATTCATCAAAGACGATTGAGTCACACATTTAACCGGTAATCAATTCGAATAGAACCGTGAACGAACAACACTTTTAGAGCACATACAAGAGAAAATTTCCAAGAACCCTAGTTGTGATATTGGATTTTTAATAATAATTTGATTAAACCATGCATGTTAATGGTTAATAGTGCTTTGATGAATTTTAGTTAATGTGTTGAGGATTTTGATTGTTATAGGTAGGATTGAAGTTGTTTTGGGTAGTTTTTATAGTGTTAAAATTCGGACAGCAGGTTTGTGAGCCCAAAACTCACATGTTTTCCCACTGTAGGCTGTGTTTTAATTGCTTAGATAGATTCATTGAACTTTTACATGTTAGTAGCGAGTTGGATGGGCGATCAACTCCTCCGGATGAGTGAGTTATGGCTGATTTACGGTTGTGAACACAATCTGACCCAACAGACTTGTATAGCTTTTTGCTCCAGTTCATGGACCTTGTATTCGACTTTTTAAGACCTGCTGAGTTAGTATTCATTATAATCTAACGAACGCCGCTAACCTCGCGTCGATAGCTATTACCAAATGGTTTTTATGGCTAAAACGGTAACCGAGTTTTAAAACCTAAATTCTGATTTTGTAACCTTCTAAGAATGTAACTTTCCCGCTAATTAGTAGTATCTATTTATTCGTAGTTGGTATGGTCCGAAAGTATAGTCTTGATGCTTTCCAATGGAGGAAATCTCAGACCCTTAAACCTTATAGGTTAACGGGTTATTTTGTCCCAAGTTTGACTAGTGCAGTTTGACCATTAAGTGCTTACAGGGTGGCTGTTAGTGTTTTAAACTTTTAAAAAGTTTCGTAAACTCTTAGATCGAATGGTTGGACATTATGGAAACCCCATGAGATAACCGTTCCATTGCTGAAAACCTCATAGTTGTTGGACATATGTATTGGGAGCTCCGCCCTCTACAAAACAGCTATATCAGAAAATGTGACTTTACGCCTACGGTTAAGCAAATTGTTGGCGTTTTTAGGTGCAAATCACTTGGGTTACTTGATTTGAGACCTTAGGCTATCATGTTATGCATTTTATAAAGGTTGTGTGTAATGAAGGTCATGACCACACTTAGGCTCGGTTGGTTGTGCAAGTTATATACATATTACATTTTTTACAAAATATTTTGATACAATTGTTTTATATTTTTATAAAACGCATACTTAAGGGTCGTGATCACTCTTGTAGGTCGCGGGTAGCTTTTAAAGTACTTCCATAAGCCTTCTTCAGCCCGGTTCTCATATCCGTCACACTTGTACTAAGGTGAGTTCATAACCCCTTTTTACTACTTGTATATTGTTTCTAAACGCGGGGTGAGGTTTTACATGGTGAAACACGTTCATTTAAAAAATGTATGCTATCTAGAACTTGTAGGCTATCCATAACTTGTCTGCTATCCAGAACTTTTATGCTTTCTAAAACTTGATGATTTCCAACAGTTGTTCATTGATATTATTGCTTTTAGTCTATAACCCCTAAGCATACTCTCGTGATACCATTGTTTGGAATTAAGTAAGTGTTGCTTCCAACGAAACTTCGGTTATCATTTTACCTACCTTGCATATTACTTTTACTGTTTAACTCCTTTAAGATATCTATTTAGATATTCAAATTGCTTTCCGACCATTTGTGATTGGATGTCTTGGAAAATAGTCTATCGACCATTGTGTAGCTCAATGTGTCTCCGAAAAATACTAAAGGACATCGTGTGAGTCACACATATCGAAGCATTCCTTGAATCCGTGTTGAATAATATCGTGGGTCGCCGTTTTACGCGACACTTATATATCGATTTAATATTCCTTCATTGACCATTCTACGTTTCGATTTCGAATTACGATGTTCGTTTGTACCTTGGACACACCACCGTCATCTTGTAATTCATATCCTATGATATAATGTGGTGCTTGTTTGGAATACGATTTTACTCCTATAAACTTGTATCCCCCCCCCCCTTTCATTAAACCTCCTCGCTCCGGGAGTGCAACTCGTTAATGCTCCATTTCTTTCTCAGTATGTTTGTGTTTTTGGAAAATCACGCCACCAAGAGACCTTCCTACCTTGCATCTTAAAATCTAAGACATGGATGTCATGCGTCGTTTTTGGTTTCTTAGATTATCGCTGGTATTCTTAAACCATTTTCTATACTAAGTTTTCTTTATATGCTTAATTATACAATCTATTTTTCGTTTTTATGGAATCCACAAGTCATGTATGTACATAAATTCCGGGTTGTTATAAGTTTGATTAAATTTCGAAGTGTGTCAAAAAATATGCTTTTTGCAGAAAATTTACATGTAATTTAACGATGTCGAGAAAATATTTTTATAAACTTTAGACTTAAAAATATATTTCTACTTGTTGAGATGTCCGTTTAGGACATAAATTTCGACCCGTAAATCTTAAAAACGAGAAAGTTACGCTCATTTGAAATTGTAAAATTTAAGAACTTATTTTCTGCATATATGGAAATTTACTGTTGATGCAGGACTGCAGGGGGTAAAATCGTCAATTCTGGTCCGTTTCGGCCTTCGGTCGAAATACGAAAGTTGTATGGAATATCGTATTACGTCTACTCGAAGGAACAAGTGTTGAAACTTAATATTTATGGGTCTTTAATCTAATAAAGTCTGCGTTTTTTTTAATACCATTCTTTTAACAGATCTGATGTGAGGGCATTTTCATCCATTTTTTGTTCGTTTCAAGTCTCGAGTAAAACTAAAAAGTTGTTTAAAATGTCGTTTTACCTTCACCTCCTAGGTAACCAAGTCCGAAAACTAGAATAAACGGGTCAAACCTTAAAAATAAAAACCTTCGTTTTAGGATAATATAGTCAAACCTGCGCGGAACGTGGAGGGGCATTTAGGACATTTTACGTTAGGTTTCAGATCGTGGGTAAAACTAGAAAGTTGTTCGAAACATTGTTTTGCACTAAATTGGTTTAGACTCCGAGTCTTGAAAATGTCATTTAGCGGGTTAATTAATCAGATCAGACCTAAAAGTCAAAGTTGACTAAAAAGTCAAAGCTGATAGAAATTTTGAAATATGGTTTTTAAGCGTTTTTGAGTTCGTTTGAGCTTGTAGAACTTTAACAAATGATATTTAACAACTAACAAAGATTAGTTACGTTTGAAGACGTTTAAAAATAGTAACTTTGAGTACGAGTTATACATACATATATCGTGAACTTTTGAACCGAGTGTTTGGATAAAACGATGGTGAGCTATAGTTTTGTCGAAAAAGTTGTGCATTTTATTTCAATTAGTTTACGATGTGAATGCATATGGGATTCCTTTATCCTTTCTTTTATATATGACTTATTTGTCATTATATATTATCTTTCTTTTCTCTCGTCGTACCACCGATTTAGGTCGAGATTTGAAGTTCTTGTTTTCACATCTTTCGTTATCATTTTTGACACGTGTCTCATGACGATTCCGGCTAAACCTTTTGAAAATCTATTATCTTGTAAACATTTCATCGATTTCGTATTAATTACTCTTTACTATCCTCGTGTAACCCACTTGTTATTTTATACGTTGATATAATGTCACCATATAGATAAAATCATTATCATTTTACGATTAACTTTACAAAATGTTCTACCTGGGCTTTATAAAATACTTGAATGTTACTTTATAAAGTTATTTGATATTATTTTTACGATGTATTCTCACGAATTATTTTACCTAGATCGTACAAAAGAATTCTTGTAAGATTAAAGGTGTTGATTTAAATATCAAGCGAATTACTTACTTGCGAAAAATTTAATAATTATTCCGATTTCTATTTTCGGTATCATATATATATTTTAAGTATATGACATGTAATACTGGTTTGACGAAGCTGAGCATCGCACTGCTAGTCCTAAATTATACATGGCCTGATCACCTATGCGTAATTTAGAAGGAGCCATGCGAGGCCGAATAGTAGTCACCTTAAATATTTTGCCAAGAACCAACATTTTACTTGTGTTTCTGAAAAAGTTAGATAAATAAAAATTTTGAAAGCTTTTACATACTATGCGAGTAGCACTCGTTCGTAACATATGTACATGTTTCCTTACCTCTTTCTTGAATGAATTACGTACCTGCAAGTACATGTTTCTTTACTCAACGATATATGTTCTACTTATTACCACTCGTCTAATTACCGACCATTGATACCAGACTTGAAAGTTTCAATGTTGTCATGCTTATACATCAACCAACCTTCTCTATCTAGTTTGGTAGACCTTCGAAACGTCTCTGGACGCGGATAATGATTTATGACTGGACGTGAACGATAATTTCGTGTATTTGTCATGATGTGTGTTAGACTCTATCGTCTTGAAATTCATTCGTGTGAACCATGTGTTGATTTCACCTCTCATTGTTAATGTTGTTCATTTTACTAGGATTACTCTTAAGTGACTTCTTAAGATTTTTCTTTAATTCGAAAATTTATTGTGTGGCTTTTCTCTTTCGATCGTGTATCGACCATCAAGAACTTAATAAGTCGTTGTTGGTGACCCCAGCCACGCTCGTGAATTAATTATTTGTTAAATCCTTTGTTGCTTATTGTCCTTATCATCGATGCATCTATTCTATCATGTTCGTTAAGAATTTGGTACGAATTTCATTTTATTCCCTCATGTTATTGCTTGCATACTAATTGTTGATTATTATTCGTTTGCTATCTTGTCACCTTTGAAAACCCGAATATGTCTCATGTTTACCATTTGATGCAGTAAACACCTTCTTGGATTTCTAAAAATTGTTATAAATTTTTAAGAACGTTTTACATATTTTATCAAGTGCTTAAATTACCAAAATAACTGTTTCAAGTTAAAGGTCAGATATATACATCATCTTTTGTATATTTATGACTAGTATTTAAAAGGATGTCATACCTTATCTTTTAAACTATTTGATTTATCATACTTTACTTTCAAGTTAATGAAATTATCGATTTAATTTATATTTTTATCAATGATTCTAAATAATTTGGAAATTTAATTTTCGCTAATTGTAACAATAAACAGTCATCCAAAAGCTCTTAAGCCGATCAAAATAATTATTTTGAACTGTTTTACTTTTTGCTTTGAAATCCTGATCAAGAAAAAGGACTTAGCGACTGTTTACTCACTAAATATATATAGTTTTGATTTCAAATCACCAAACCTTGTAAAATTTTATTTTAATCAAGAAAGTACCTAAGCCGATTTTTAAAGTAATACCAAATCCGAGACGGATAATTATGGCAACTCGTATTTTAAATGTCTTTATGTAATTCATATTTCCCCTCTATTTCTCTAGTAAGTAGATTCCTACGTTTTAAGATTTTCATGACTTACAGTTTGCGTGATTTGCGATCCCTTGTCAATTATCAATCTTAACTCGTTTTAGCGCACCTTGTCCGTTTAAGATATTCTCGTGTTCATTCTATCTCTTCATATTTCTTTGTGCTGAAAGGTTATTATTTTAATCCGAGTTTGAAATAAATTCGAAAAGGAGTTAAGAAGCTGAAGCATAGTTGGATTCCAATTCTTAAGGTCCGTCATGGCGTAGAAATTACCTAGGAAAGCGGAGAATCAGTTCTAAACCTTGTATATCCATTTGTTCGCATCTTCTTCCATCTCTAGTTGAACTCTGAGGGACCAGAGTTCCTTTAGGGGGTCGACTGTGAGAACTCGTATTTCTTCGGTATTATTTTATTCTTTTATTCATGTTTCTTGAATTTTCCAACATGTTACGTTTTCTTGTATTCTTCATACGAAAATCATGAGATCTTGATAATTTTAAATCTCCTGATCATTGATAATACTTTATTCGGAATTATAAAAATTTTATTTTATTTTTCCGTATTTGTTTAAATCAAAATTTTTGATTTAAAATCACTCGCGCGCGTTTTATAAAAAGTTTACCCGAACCGACGGAACGATAATGGATGGCTATATATTTAGACTTTATGAAGTCAAAAATACTATGTTTCGATAAATATTTTGTTTTCGTATTATAACTTGCACCGAGTCGAAACGATTAGCGTTATAGGAAATCGAGTCGGGCTAGAACTAGATGCATTTTAATTCTTGGGCTTAAGTAATAATAAGAGACTTAATATTAGGCCAAGCCCACTTTTCTCCCCCTCTTTTTTTCTGTTCGTAGACCAAAAATCCAACACCAAACCATCAGTTTGTTTTGGTTACCAAAAATTGTCTTTCTCCTTCTCTGTCTTCTGTGGTGCGACGAACACCAAGCTAACACCACCATCATCTCCATTTTTCTTCATTAGTTGTGCAATTAAACAACACAAAATTGTTCCTTGATTGATTTTGATCATAAATCCACTTAAAAATCCATCATAAAATGGAGTTTAGTGAAATCAAGAATTATGAGAATTGGAGGTTCTGGGATTTTGATCATTCCAATAGGTTGGTATTGTGTTATTTAGGGTTAGACATTGATAATTTTGTGTTTAGAACCCTAGTTGTGATCTTGGATTTTTAATCATAATTTGATTAAACTATGCATGTTAATGACTAATAGTGCTTTGATGAATTTTGGTTAATGTGTTGAGGATTTTGATTGTTATAGGTAGGATTGAAGTTGTTTTGTGTAGTTTTTATAGTGTCAAAATTCGGACAGCAGGTTTGTGAGCCAAAAATTCACATATTTTCCCACTGTAGGTTGTGTTTATAGCTTAGATGGATTCATTGACTCTTTTACATGTTAGTAGCGAGTTGGATGGGCGATCAACTCCTCCGGATGAGTGAGTTATGGCCAATTTACGATTGTAAACGCAACCTGACCCAACAGACTTGTATAGCTTTTTGCTCTAGGTCATGGACCAAATATTTGACCTTTTTAAGACCCGGTGAGTTAGTATACATTATAATCTAACGAACTCCGCTGACCTCGCGTCGATATCTATCACCAAATTGTTTTTATGGCTAAAACGGTGAACCCGAGTTTTAAAACCTAAATTTTGATTTTGTAACCTTCAAAGAATGTAATTTTCCCGCTAATTGGTAGTAGCTATTTATTTGTGGTTGGTATGGGCCGAAAGTAGAGTCTTGAGACTTTCCAATGGAGGAAATCTCAGACCCTTAAACCTTATAGGTTAACAGGTTATTTTGTCCCAAGTTTGACTAGTGCAGTTTGACCATTAAGTGCTTACGAGGTGGCTGTTAGTGTTTTGGACTTTTAAAAAGTTTCATAAACTCTTAGATCGAATGGTTGGACATTCTGAAAACCCCTTGAGATACCCGTTCCAGGGGTGAAAACTCCATAGTTGTTGGACTTATGGATTGGGAGATCCGCCCTTTACAAAACAGCTATACCAGAAAATGTGACTTTACGCCTACGGTTAAGTAAATTATTGGCGTTTTTAGGTGAAAATCACTTGGGTTACTTGATTTGAGACCTTAGCTATCATTTTATACATTTTCTACAGGTTGTGTGTCATGAAGGTCATGATCACACTTAGGCTCGGTTGGTTGTGCAAGTTATATACATATTACATTTTTACAAAATATTTTGATACAATTGTTTTATATTTTTATAAACGCATACTTAAGGGTCGTGATCACTCTTGTAGGTCTTGGGTAGCCCTTGGAGTACTTCCATAAGCCTTCTTTAGCCCGGTTCTCATATCCGTCACTGTAGAATCGTGATAATCTTTGTATTTCAAGAGGGTTGATGTTTTTCTAGAGAGAGAAACAAGAGAGAGAAGTAAGAGAAACTATGTGTATTTTCTTAAGAGAATAAAACAACCAACACCTCTTTCCATGGTGGAAAGAGGTTTATATACCCAAGTCCTTAAATGGACTTGGGCCTCCGGCCCATGAACATGCTCATGGGTCGGGCTTAACATAAACATTACTTAAACATTACTACGAGCCTATAACTATATTGTTGGAGTGACCGAGACTTTCTTTATACGAAAAACGTATTTCCAACAATCTCCCCCAAAGGGAGGTCACTCCAAATTTACAAAGTCCTAATCTAGCATGTTAGATCTTGTTCTTGAGCTCGTAGTCCACTTTCTCTTTTCTTCTTTTTCTTCTTTTTCTTCTTTTTCTTCTTTTTGTGAATATGTGTTGAATAATATCAGGCTTTTGCTTGGAACATGTTCTTTTGGCCTTTCACGTGCAATCTTTATCTTCTCGTGATGTTCGCCTCTTCATGACTTCATGTCCCAGACACCTATCCTTTGTTGAATTCTTGAAAGTTTCAGAGTCGATACAGCGGAAGACTTTTAGGTCAGACTTTCTTGAATTTGCTGAAATATTTGAAGCAGAAGGAATAAGTATGTGAGGACGACTTCAACAGGTACATCGCAACGCCACCGTCTTCGAATGCAGCAACATAATAAGACACGAACGAAATGGCTTATAACATTTCATTCTATATCGGTAGCATTTTACCTCTGGTCGGTGAAGACCGTTGGACGATATTAGATATCGTACCTGTGACGGATAGTTTCAATTAAGTAATTTCCTGACAGGATTTCGCGGTAAACCCGTTCTCTTTATTCGACGATCACTAAGCTTGACTGCGAACATAAAGAGTGAATCACTTGGATAAATTATCCTTGTGATTGAAGCCGTCAATTCATGAGCCTGGAACAAGTGAATTTCAATTAAGATTTTCACCATTGTTGCTTTCCAGTTGTCACGAGCTTGATTCATATAGAATCTTGCACGTCACCTACCAAGTGCTGTTTGATGTTAACACTAGAAGGATTTCCACTCGTCATTGTGAATAGGGGTGTCAAATGGGTCGACCCGACCCGACCCGAACCCGATAAAGCCTTATAGGGTCGGGTTAATTCGGGTCAAGATAGCTTATCGGGTTTATCGGGTCAACCCGATAAACCCGATAACCTTATAGGGTCGGGTTAGGGTCTAAACTAATTTGTTATCGGGTTATCGGGTTGACACGATAAACTTAATAAGCTACGTCAACATATTTAAAAATCTATAGTTTTAGATCAAATTTCTCTTTATCGTAGATAATAAGTAAACTTTGCAACACAAAATATGAAAATATGTTATTTTACATCTTAGAATTTGGCTTTAAAGTGCACTGTGGCTTACATCAATGATCAATTTGTATGTTTTTATACTTTTGAAGTCTCCTACTAACAAATTGGTGCGAGTACTGTCCAAAACAATTGAACCCCTGCATGTATACCTTGTTTCTTTAACTATAAATTGGCCAAATAAGATAGTTGTATGATGTTACTTCTGAGATTAAAATAAATTTCGTCTTTAGTGGTATTTAAATTAAAAAAACAAATTATTGGATAAGATTAGCGGGTAACCCGATAACCCGATTAACCCGACCTAATAACCCGTAACCCGATAGACCCGAACCCGATAGACCCGATACTTTATAGGGTCGGGTTGCGGGTTAGTTTTCATTTTCTCAAAACCCGTTAAGACCCGACCCGATAAGCTCCAAACCTGACCCGATAACCCGTTTGACACCCCTAATTGTGAACACTAAAGAGTGTCACTCTGAGTGTTCTGGCAAGATCATATGATAATGCGTAGAGGCCTGGAACGAGTTTAAGTTCAATTAAGAATTAAACTACTGTTTCTTTCCAGTTTTCACAAGATTAGTTCTTAAAGAACAGCACGTGTCACCTACCATGAGCTTGTTTGATGTTGGCTCAAGCAGGATTTCCATCTTCATTGTAATACTTGCGTATCACTCGGATGTTCTGGCAATATTACAAGAATACTGCGTAGGACTCATAAAGATCTCTTACTTTTCACAGTGTGTGAAGAAGCAAGGAATAAATGAAAAGTGTCCTAATGAGACTTTTGATATCTCGTGGCTCTAGACTCGATAGTGCGTTTTGATTTAGTGAGCGATGGCTGGAGAGGATTGCCACCTATTCAATATCAGTCTATTTGGAGTGAATAAACCAATAGATAACGTTGTTGAACTCCGTGTGATTAAAACAAACATCTTTTGAGAGATATTTGAGTTAGCTGGGATGGGTTGTGCATTGCATCACTGGGTCCATGATGTCTATCTTCAATATCGAGAATCATTAAAAAAATGATCTCAATAGCATATGTATTGACCCGGTTTTTGCCTAAGGTTGTAAGGAGTGCTTCTTTCTTTACACCCTTTATCTTTACAATTCTTTTTCATTCTTCAACCCCTTAAATACTTACCAATACGTCATAACTAGTACCTTGTTGTGATTGTTCTAGTGCTAACTTAAGTACTTGGTCGGCATTCAGCTACATTCACAATCTTTCTCCATCTTTCCTAAGGACTACTAATTCTATCTAGGGAATTGTCCTTGGGAAGATTCCATCGGTTTCTGATGAATCATTGGACTAATACCTAATCCTACCACCCTTTTGTCACCACGTCCGTCGTGAATTAAGTGTGTTTTGGGTAAGTATTGTCACCATGAAAAATCCTTAAAAATCACTTAAAGCACTTGTGATATTAAATCAAAGTTTTTTGTGCATTAAGTGTTTTGTTCATCAAAAACGCTCCCCCTTAACATGTGCATTACACATATTAAGTTGGTTTATCTTTTAAGACTTTTTCATTATTTAGCCAAATATCATTAAGTCCCCTTAAACCCGTTTTCTCCCCTTATACAAAATGTTAACCATTAATATTTGGGATATTGAATAGATAAACCGGTCTTTGGGTAATAAAATGAAATTAGATGTTGGCCAAAGAACATCTTAATGCTCCCCCTCAAATTAATGAGGGTTAGTTGTAGTGCTCGAGTATGATATGTTTGAAAGATTTAGAATCTCGAGAGAAATTCTTGAAAAATTTCATACTTTCACACTACAACATGCCACAAAAGCTGATTATACATAAATTGACATATTCACAGTAATAGACATATGGAGTTGACCTGATAGTAGACGATCCATAATTAAATAGATCTTTCCGTAAACCTATGGTGAGCTCCATATGGTCTTCCACCTACGAATCACTCCACACTTCGTAGCAGCCGGCGCTTCCTTAAGAGTTCCTCGATCTTTTTGATCGCGTACTTAGCTCCATTTTTGCACTGGCTCGTCCAGGTGTACTTGACTGCTGGAAGCGGTAGGTCGGCATTGAGAACCGTCAGATCATCACGAACATGCTTGAGCGTACCATCGCTGAATTTGCGCAGTTTGGAGAATCGCATAAACTGCATGACGCCAGTCTCATTTGGATAAAATATCTCTGCTTCCGGAGTCGTGGTCCCCATGTAAGGCTTCTTGTTCTTGTGAAAATTACTGAGCGGAGTTGTATGGGGACGTTGCAAGTTTAGATGCTTTTGATAGCTCTCCACTCCAAGTTGAAAATCTTCCACCCGGTTTTGGATGATGATTTTTCTTGCATATTGACAAAGGTTGGAGCTCAACGCAATGACTATCTCAGGTAGTAAATGGTCGACTTTTTCCTGAGCCAATAACAACAGAAGATATTCGATGTCTTCCAGGCGAAGGTACTGGAGATCACTTTCATCAATGCGGTATTCTTTCTCATCAGTACGTTTGAACACGATTACATTCAAGTAATCATAACCGAATACAGTCTGAGTGGTTGCTCCTTGAATGCTTTTAATTCTGTGAGCAGAGACAATAGAAGAACCTCTCTTTGGACGATGGAAGTGATTGTAAGCTGACCTTTTCTTTGCATTCCAGTGAGAGATGCCAAGTGATGCAAAAGTATCATAAAACTTGAGCAGTTTCCTTCTCCATAACGCATCAGGTACTTTATCTTTGATCCATGGTACGTTCTCCAGATTAACAGCCTTGAGCATAGTAAGTGATGTGGCATATTTCTTCGCGCCTTTTTCAAGATACTCAAGATCATGAGATACGAAGTGCTCTATTGGAATTGTTGCATAACTGGCGATGACTGTGGGTGTAAGAGGTCGTAACACTGGAGTCTGAATTCCCGTAGTCGTCGCTCTTATTGCCTTTGTAAGCTCATTTAAGTGATATTCTGCCTCATTATGGCTGATCTTCAAGGTATCAAAGAAGTCCACATCTGCGGCTGCCATTTTGATAAGATCCGGAGTCATTGTCGATTTCCCATGATGATACCTTAGAAAGGCCGAGAAATCGATAGGATTGTTTAGGTATTGAGTTAGCTCCATTTCAGTTGCTATGGCGAAAGGATGCTGTGGTGCTGCATTTGTAAGCCAGAGTTGCTCCTGTACCGTGTCATCGATGATAAGAGATTCAGCAAACGTTGGTTCTGGCACATTTAATTCTTCAACTTCCATATCAGAGTTGTGTTGATCTTCAGATGGTGTTGAAGGTTGTTCTTGTGTCACCGGTATATCATCATTAGGCATAGAGACTGGAATTTCGTCTTCTAGCATTGACCCTGTGGGTTCTTCTTCATGCGTAGACACAGGAATTTCGTCTTCTTGCATATGTTCTGCAGATTCATTATGAGAAGCAGTAGTAGAAACTGGTTCAGTAGATATACTTGTGTCAATATGCTAAGATTCTGGTACAGTAGATTCCACCGTCTTTTCTGCGGTTTCAGCAACGCTTTCTTCAGCTTCCTCGATACCTTTCTCAGTTGCCTTATAATATAAGGATTTTTAGTCCAATTAAGCACTCGACTCGAAAAAATCCTTTAAATGTAAGGAATTTTATGAATCCTATTTATGCAATTAATGTTCGTTTCCTCGACTCACTCGAAATTGATCTCCAATTATACGTAAGACTTAATTTGTTCTTGGTGAAATGTATTTTTGGTATTTTAAACTAAAATATATTTAATAATAAAAACTTTTTAATCTAATTTAAACTAATTTTAATAAAAACTATTTTAAAACTTAAACAAAATTAAAACTAATTTTATGAGAAACTAAATTAAAATTAAAACTTTTAAATGGAAACTATTTTTAAACAAAACTAATTTATATTAACTAGAATTTAAACTAAATTTAAAAAACATTTAAAATTTCTAAAAGTAAATAATTTTTTTTTCTTTATATTTTTTAATTTAAACTTTATAAAAGAAAATAAAAAGGGAATTTAAATTTGAAAATTAATTAAACTAAAAACTTGTAATTAATCTATTTAAATAAACTTCCAGCTAAGATTTAGAAACCTATATTAATTAATAGACACGTAAAGAAACACAAAAAGAAAGCTAGAAGAGATGGTAAAGTTGTTGGCTGCTAAGCGAGAGGTCGAGGGGTCGAAACCCAACAAGGACGAAATTTGCTATTAATTAATTTTTGAACTTTTGTTTAACTTTTTGGAAATGAGAAATCAAACAGATCAAAGGGATCTGTTTGCTGTAACAGTAATAACCAGCAATACAAATAAAAAAAGCATAAAACAAAACATTCAAATAGCAAATAAGCTGAAAGAAAAACTAAAACGGACAATAAGCAACTCGAAAATCAAATAAGCAGTTAACAAGAAACTAGATAAGCAGAACATAAACTTACCAAGTAAGCAAGATTTAACAAGCATATAAAATTAAACCGAAATTTAGGCAAGTCTAAACTGAAATAAAGCAGACAAATCCAAACTATCAGCAAAAAAAACTAAAACCAAATCAAAGTATTTCCACAAAAAAAGAAATCTAAACAAATATTACTAAACCAGAAGTAAATCAGATCCAAACAAATTCAAGCAGACTAACAAAAATAATAAGCAAACAGTGCTTAAAACTAGAAAAAAGCAGACTTATACACTAACTCAATATAAGCAGATAAGAAACTAAAGAGCATATGACGGATAACAAATATAAACTGATAACTAAATGAGCAAAACCAAACAATCTAGAAAAACTAAGAATAAGCAATAAATCTTAAACTGATAAGCACAATAAGCAATTGAAAACAAGCTAAACAAGATTTAATGAAGTAAAATAAGCAAGAAAGTCCTAATAAAGCAATTCAACCAAATCTAAAGCAAAAACAAATATAAAACGTAATCCAAAAAGCAGAATATTAAGCAGATCTCATTAAACTCAAAACCAATCAGTACTACACAAGCAGATAATAACAAACAACTTAAAAGATCTAAAACCTAACAATAAAATAAAAAAAATCAAACAAACCTAATGACGATTCCGTTGAGGAAAAGATCGGCGCTGAGCCGTCTTTGAACTCAGATCGAAACCTCCACCTTAAAACATCAATTAAACTCGAACCTCGAACCAAACAGCTACTCTATTCGAACCAAACAGTACCCGAACCAAGAATTTTTTATAATTTCCCAATAGGGGAAATTATCTATCCACTTTCTTTTACTTTTATATTAATTAAAACAGAAATAGTGATGAATAAAGATATCTTGCGATTAAAATTAAAAACACAACTTTAAAGCAAAACATAAATTTCATTAATAATTAAAAATCATTATAATACTTGGAAAAATTAAAAGTACAATTACCCTAACATCTAACTTGCATAAAAATAAAATTAAAACTAATTTAATCCTACTCCTAAATTAATTAAAAAAAATAGTAAAAAATAAAGGAAAAATGGAATATATCTTTACACATTGTGGAGTGGGGTTTTATAGGAAAACCCGAGAGAGGTGGTTTTCATCTCCAAATCAATCCTGGCCTTTGATCTTCTTATCTCTCTCTTCTCTTTATCATCCACTGCTGAAAATTACTCCCTTTTTACTCGGATCGCCAAGTTGTCGTTCTTTGTGTTTCTTGTGCTTCTTTGAAGTTGATGTGGATAGCTATGATTGGTAGTATGATTTGTGGTGACATAATCCACCAATCACAAGAGATCTATGACGAATCAAGAATGCCACGTTGGCCCTTTGGTACCACCTTATTCATCCGAAAAAGTAGAGGATTTATTTAGAGCGCGTGTGTTTCACTCTCTTTTGATAAGGAAAGCCCCAAATTGGGGATTTAGGGTTTGGGGTGTTGCTGCGTATTTTTAGGTGAGAGAGAGAATGGAAGATGTGGTGAGAGTGTTTCTTGTTATTATCGAAAGAAATGGGTGGGTAAAACAAAACGTTTTATTAAAACATGTGGGGAAAATGGTTTTATTTATTATGTGAGTGTGTGTGTGTTGACCAAACACTTTTGACCCAGATTTTTGATAAGTGAAAAATCACTTTTTACCGTATCACTTTGTGTAAATGATTGGGCTTGGCCCAAGTTGTAAATAACCCCATCCGTTTGTCATTTTAATTTGGGATTTTTGGACTTGTCATTTTTTTTTTAACAAACAAAATATAACTTCAAATGGGATTTTGATCCCATTAACCCGAATGTGGGACCCACTAAGCTTAAATATCTTCAAAAAGATTAAATCCGCTAAAATCGAGCTTGATTTCGGCTTCCTTGACAATTTCTTCAAACTCGTGTCGGTTTAGCCGGTTTTCGTGAACTTGGGCACACTTTTGGTCTTTGACTTTGTCTTCGTCTCTTTCTTGAACTTTTCTTCAACATTTGCACGTGAAATCCCGTGTTTTCTTTCCTTTTGAGCATTTGTACCTATTTTACACAAAAAACACAAAACCACGCGTAATTACGATTTTTACGATATTAAACACATGATTAGGTCTTGTTTTTCCTCGTTTTTAGTGGCAAAAGGATAAGTGTTTACACACTTATTACCTTATCACCTTTATCCTTATTTGACTCGTCGGCATTCGTACCCGTTTTGTCATTCTTGTCACCCTCTTTGGTTCCATTCCCGTCGTGATTATCATCATCATCATTGTCATCCTCATATGTATCCTCGTCCTCATCTTCATCTTCATCCTTATCCTTTTCTTCCTCATCCTCTTCTTCCTCATCATCTTTTTCCTTATCCTCTTCCTCATTTTGATCACCATCATCCTCGTCACCGTTACCCTCGTTATCTGCCTCCTCGAGCTCTTCTTCATCCTCAGACTCAGAGTCTTTAGTGTCTGCATGTGTATCTTTAATGATTGCTTTGTTGAGATATTGCAGAACTTTGCGTTTATATTTCGATTTACTAGTCCTCGTATCTTTAAGTCGTGTCAGCAACAATTTCATTAGTTGAAGGGTAGATAAACCGGTACCGAAAAGAGTTGGTAGCTTCTGATCAACGTATGACTTTACTTCTCGTCGAATGATGTTGGTCATCTTCTTATTAATTGACCCAAGAAAGGCAACATTCTCTTTGTCACGAGTTTTCTTCTCTCTAAGAAATATTTTGTGTTGTTCTTTAAGTTTAGACACGCTGTCGGATATTTTCTTAAGTGTAGGCTCATCAGGTTGCGGTTCCTTGAGAGTTTGTGTGTCAGGAGTGGTGAATCTTTCAGTCAGTGCAGCTATTTGTTTAACTTGAGCCTGCAGCTGTTGTTGAAGAGACTAAATCAGTGGATCATTGACTGTGAGGAATGGGTTGGAGGTGGATGATACTTGTTGTACTGATGGTGGAGGTGTAACCACGACTGCTAGAGTGGTGGTGGATGATACGGGTTGTTCAAGGATAGGTGATGGTGTAGATTCAGTGATTGGGGCGGTAGTTGATATAAGTTATTCAGCTATTGATGACGGTGTAGATTCAGCCGTTGGGGTGGTAGTTGATACTGGTTGTTCAATAGGTACTGATGTGATAGCTGGTGTTATGACATCAGTGATGACTGATATGTGTGTAAACACCCATCCTTTTTACCACTTAATTACAATAAATAACCGAGCCAAAACGTGTATTTTATGTCTTTTATGTCGGAATTATGCGTGGTTTGTGTTTTTGTTGTGATTTAGGACGAAATTGTGAAAAGTGGAGAAAACATGGCATTTACGGGCTTTTATTGAAGAAAAAGATGAAATATGAAGTCAAGAAGTCAAGAGTGCATAAAGAACGGAAGTCCAAGACCAATTCTAAAGATTTATCGAAGAAAAAGTCAAAAGACGGAAGTTTACCAAAAGCCGAAGAACTCGAGTCTTATTTATTGAATAATTAAAAGACGAGTTTAAAGAAATCCCGAGCCATAAGTCATTAAAATCCAAGATTAACAAAAGATTAAGAAGGGAAGGACTTAATGGTGCAATTAAGAAGAAATGAAGGAGGGGAGGAAGCTTCCTAATCCTCCCCTATATATAGTCATTAGCATTTCATTTTTACACTTGTTGGCTAGAGTGACACTAGTTCTTCCACCTTTTAATTACTTGCACATTTACTTTATTGCACATTTAAATACTTGTCTCGCACTTTTAATACATTTAATTTCCATGTAAGTGTTCTTTAATTTTCTTATTTTTATCTCTCATTCTACCTTTCTTTCTTGTTTGATCTTGTTGTTTGCATGCTTATTGTCTTACTTATTTGATTAAAAATTGTGTTTTTATGCTTTTAATTGCTTTGGATTATTGATTCTTATAGCTTATTTGTTTTAATCTTTAAGTTTTTAAAGTTTTTATAAAAGTTATTTTTATATAAAAGTTTGTTTTTCGTAAAGCTTATTCATTTCGTGTTTTAAAAGTCTTTAAATTTCAGTTTAATAGCTTTTTCTTATACGGTTTGTTTTAGGATTTTCGTTGTGTGCTAATTTGATTAGTAGCTTATTTTTCTAGCTTATTTTTGGTTATTTCTACGGTATTCCGATCTGGTAATCGGATAAGGGTTTATACATCCCGACCATAGCTCTTTGGCTTGGCCGGAAAAGGGTTTACAACATTCCGATTGGGGGTGTTTTGTAGTATTCCGATCAGGGGCAGTTCTAACATTCCAATCGAGGGTAAGTGTGGTATTTCGATCAATCTAGTGACAGGATTCCGATCAGGACTCTACTATACATTCCGATCAAGAGGTTAGTTACATTCCGATCTGGGTGTTACTTGATATTCCGACCAGGTGGGTGAGTGTATTCCGATAAGTCAGCATTCTGATTTGAGGGTTTTTGCTTGGTTATTCCGATCAGAGAAAAGGTGACATATTCCGATCGGGATTCCGATCAATATTCCGACAGGTAGGGTTTGATATTCCGACGAGGTCTGATCGGAATACATTCCGATTTGGCATTGTTTTTCTCTATTTATCTTTGTTTATTTTTCTAAGTTTACATTTTCATATTTTGTCTGATTTTAATTCTCGTCACGCTTTTAATTTAAGTCATTTAATTAATTTTACTTTTCGTCACGTTTTTAAATATTGCACCCTTTTATTTTAATTAGACTTAGATTTAATTTTAACGCATATTACTTTAACGTCATTTACATTTACGTCTTTGTACTTCTATTTTAAAATCAACCAAAAATATTTGTTTTACCAAATTCAACTGAGTCGTACTTTGAACCAATAATCAATTCGTTAAGATATCGTGAACTAGAACTTTAATTTTATACGGGGTGTAAAAAGCCTCGTATTAAATGGCGCCGCTGCCGGCTCTTTTCGTAAAGATTAACGGTTTTCTGTGAGAGACGCGTTGCTTTTTGGGATCCGTTCACTTGTGAGCGTTATTTTTCTTGCATAAAAATTTCAAAAAATCCATAAAAATTAAAATTTTCAAAAATCCAAAAAGATTTTATTTTTATTGTGTATATATATTGTCTTTGTGTTTGGTATTGTTTTCTTTTGCATTTTCAGGTGTATGCGTACTAGATCTTCTAATTATCAAGAGCCCGAGACTCGAGAAGATTTAAGTATGTCAGGTGTTAACAACAACAATAATCCACCGCACCTTAATAATAACAACAATGTTCTTCCACAACCCGATCTTCGGACAATGGAGGAGCTTTGTCAACCTACCATGTTTGGCCGAGGAGGATCGATTGCGTCGATGCAAATCACGGCTCCGGAGTTTTCGTTGAAGCACCACATGATTCAGCAAGTGCAAACTAACCCATTCCGTGGATTGCCTGATGATGATGCCAACAAACACCTCGACAAGTTCATTACAATCACCCAAAGCATGAAGTTGCCTGGTGCCACAATGGATGTTCTTCGCCTACAACTCTTCCCACATACTTTATCCCATCACGCCAAGAAATGGTTTGATCCTCTCCCGAAGAATTCAATTCACACTTGGGATGACATGACTCAACGCTTTTTGTCACGCTACTTTCCACCATCCATGGTCACAAGCCTTCACAATCAAATCAGCGGTTTCATGCAAGACCCTGATGAATCTCTTTTTGATGTTTGGGAAAGATATAATGTCTTGATTGATCGTTGTCCAAACCACAACATGCTCCCTGTCACATAGATTGATACTTTCTACAACGGATTGACTTTTCGAGATCGTGATACGATTAATGCAGCCGCCGGTGGCACATTCATGAAAAGGAGACCCGAGGAGTGTAGAGAGCTTATTGAGAACATGACTACTGACCACAAAAATTGGGATTCCTCTGCTTCTTCAAGGAACAACCCGAGAGTCAATGTTTCTTCCACTTCAGCAAACCCTGATATGACCGAACTCACCCGCATGATGACTGAAATGAGCAAAAGTATCACGCTTCTCGCTTCAAACCAACAACAACAACAAGTTAAAGCGATTGCAACTTCTTGTGAAACATGCGGCGGTCCACACTCATACACCGATTTTCCTTCTACACAAGGAAATCCGGAAAATGTGTATGCAGCTTATGGTAATTATTCACCGGAAAATTACCAAGCTCGACCTCAAGGGGATAGAAATCTGCTGAGTTACCGGTCAAACAACTACCTTTCACCCGGTTTTTCTCCTCAAAACCAAAACCCCGCCAACAACTACAATAGAAGCAACCAAATCCCACCCAGAGCTTCTAATCCTTATCACCCACCCGCTCAACAACCCCCACCCATTAACCCGGATGTTGAAGCCATCATGAGAACCCAGGGAGAGCAAATCAAGAATCTACAAAGTCAAATTATCAATCTTAAAGGAGATGTTACCAAGTAAGGAAATGAGATAAGATCCGAGCTTCGAGATAATATTCAATCCTTCTTCAGCAATCAAACAAATGATTTGAAGAATATGCTTGCTAGTTTCTTGCCCGCAGCTCAACCTTCTTTTTCGAGTTCTCTACCTTCAAACACCGTCACCAATCTGCGAGCAAATGTGAGTGCTATTACTACGCGTAGTGGAATTACCATTGTCGATCCACCGATCCCGACCCCATCATCTACCCCTCCTCCACCACCATTTATCCCTACTCCTCCTACACCTAGTATTAGTGCACCATTACTGTCTCCGCCTCGCCATGACGATGTACCTAGGAAGGACCCTTCAACATCTCAACCTTTACCTGCTACGCCTCCACTTTCACCACCCAAACCCAATATCCCTTATCCCTCTCGTTTAGGCAAGACCAAAATGCTAACCAAGGATGACTCTGAAGTGTCACGCTATGTGAAGATGATCTCTCAAATGAACTGCAACATTAGCTTTCTTGAAGCACTTGTCCACATGCCCAAATTTGTTAAAGCATTTAAGGAATTGCTTAACAAGAAGGAGAAGCTGATTGAGCTCGCCAACACGCGCTTAAATGAAAACTGCTCTGCAGTTATTCTTAAAGAACTTCCGGAAAAGCTTGGAGATCCCGGTCGTTTTGTGTTGCCTTGCGTTTTCAACAAAACTGAAGAATTTACTTCCCTTGCTGATCACGGGGCCAGTATTAATTTGATGCCTTTGAGTGTTTGGAAAACACTATCATTGCCCGACCTTACTCCAACGAAGATGACTCTTGAACTTGCAAATCACACTCTCGCTTACCCCGTTGGTATTGCCGAAGACGTGTTTATCAAAGTTGGCACATTTACTTTCCCGGTCGATTTTGTCGTTGTTGATTATGAAATGGACCCTCGTATTCCTTTAATACTTGGTCGGCCATTCTTGAGAACCGGACGATTTTTAGTGGATGTGGCCGAAGGTGAGTTAATCTTAAGAGTCGGGAATGATTCACAAGTTTTCAAGATGAGGAAGCTTACAAGCAAATCCTATGGACGAGAATCAGTGAATATGATTAATGTGCTCGACGATTTTACCATCTACAACAATCCTCTATTCGACTCTTGCATTGATAATCCACTTTTTCATGATGATGTGGATGATTCTCTATCCAATTTGGACGCTTCTCCCATTTATGATTCTCCACCGATCTTTGATGCTTATGATGATGATTCTAGCTCAGATTCGGATGATTATGATGACCTTACTTCTGAGTATCCCGATCTGCCCACATATGATGATTTTGATGAGGCCGATACTCTTTCGAGCGATTCTTCACATGATGAAGATCCTCCGCCATCACTCGATCCTACTTTGGACGATTACTCATTCGAGGAAGACTTCTCCACGTTTCTCAACACTTACTTCCCTCATGAGAGTGATGCTCCTCCTTATGATTTTGAAGATTATCGTCTTGATCCTACTTTGGATTTGAAGAACATTCTTTCAAAGGAGAAGAAACCGATCGACACCAATACTTGCAGCACGTATGAGTTAACACCTCTTTGTCCATCTTCTACGGACGAGGTTGTGCTTCTTCGCGGATCTTCTTCACACTCGGCTGAGCCTGAGTGCTATTTTCCCCTAAAGGAAAAGGTGTTCGACCCCGGTATTGCAATCTTTAAGCCATCTCAGTATCCACCTGATGAAATAAAAGGAAATATCTTTGGAACTTATGGACATCTGCTTGCACCACTTCACCCTTGCTTCCACCGTGCTCCATCGCTGCTTAAGGGAACCTTGCCTACTCTTCTTTGGCTTGCCTTGTTCGCCTTAAGCTTGTGCTTATTGATGGACGAAAACTATGTCTTTGATCCCGGTGGATATGTTTCATGCTTCTTCTGTTGCTAATCAAGGTCGAGTCAGGCTCACGACTCGGTAATCAAAAATCAAGCGCTTCTTGGGAGGCAACCCATGCTTCTATCTTCTAGCTTTCTTTATCATAAGTGTAGGGGGAGACCCGTTGGTTTGCTTTCCTCTCCTCTCTTCTTATTATCAGGGATTCGAGCTTCAATGATCCACTCTTGATGATTCTTGACGACCCGTGATTTCGTGCTCCATTTTCCCGGTTCTATCCTAATCTCTTTTCGATTCACTATTTTATATCTCTCAATATTAAAATAGGAATCTCTTTAGTTGTCCTTTCCTTAGCAAGATTTAAACAACGTGCACAATGTCCTAAGTGTAGGGGAGTTTACTCCCACATGCTTAAACATTGAGGACAATGTTTATCTTAAGTGTAGGGGGACTTCTATCGAAGTTAAGTGGTCTTTTCCTTGTATTTGTCCTCATTTTAACCGGAAAATCAATTTTTCGACATTTTTCAAAATATTTGATCTATTTTGGCCCATTAGTTTTTACCGTCGTATAGTTATTTTCTTTCTTTACTAGAATAAATGTTTAATAAAGTGGTTTTAATTTTCTAACGTTGTGAATCTTTTGACTCAACCCGAGTTTACGTGTCTAAGTTTACTCTAGCTAGTATCCTTAACGTGTTTAGGTCAAGTTTTGCTAGGCTTTTATATAGGGAGCTATAAAACACGAAAGTCTTAACTCTCACGCGTTAAGAACAAGAACTTTTCGCAAGTTCCTATAATTGATCCTAGAGAGTCGTTTATCAAGGGAACTTTAAAATGCGATTTCTAAACTTGAAAGAGTCTAAGAATTTACAAGATCCTATAGGCGACTCGAAAACCCAAAACTTTTATTTAATAGGCTAAGCATCCACAAGTCTCATTCCTTGAGATTTTAAACTGTGGAGAACGAGAGATGATAGAGCCAATTATAAGTTTGGTATTCTTTCGTGAATTTATGTGAGTTAATTACAAGCCTATTCTCACATCGCTTGCTAATAAATTTATCTGCAATAAATAAGGTTGTACGATTTGAAAAGTTACTTAGCTTCTAGCCGAAGATCGTTTAAAAGTTGCTCGGTATGGATTAGAGTTCATAGCCAAGGCATAACTTATTGAAGCGGGACGCGAAGATTGGCGAGTCCGAAAAGGCCCTAACAAGGCATGAGGGCTACATTTTGTTGCTAAAGATCCAAAGTGATGTGAAGAATCATTTATCGAAAATCAATATGAAGGATCGAGACACACGACGAAAAGCAAAAACTCCCCAAAAGTCATGGAAAAGTCTATCCGAAAAGGCCCTAACAAGGTATGAGGATAAATAGATCCAAGTCCAAAAAGGAGGCGGATCGTTGTATATCAAAGTCCAAAATAAAGATTGGAGAAAAATGAAGAAGTCGTGGTCCATTTATGAAGAATCTCTCAAAACTTCAAGTGAAGAAATTCCTATTATGAAGAGAAGACCATAATTTCATGAACGTCTCTCAAGGTTTGAAGTATGAAGTTGCTGCCATTTATCGTTCCGAGAAAGGTCTCAAATCGCGAAGCGAGTTATGCCAAGATATGAACTTTATGAGGTCCCGATAAGCAGTTTTAAAAGATTTTGTCCTTTAGCTAACTATTGATTAAATCGTTCACTTTATTTTTGGCCTAAATAACTATCGAAATAAGTCAAAAATGCATCTTCGTGATCATTCAAGACAACAATAAAATATAAGAGATACCCCTAGGAGTAAGGGAGTCTAAGTGAATAATTGACCCACATGAATTCATGTTAGTTTGCTAACTTATAATAACAATGATCTCGTTTCTAAGCTTGGTTTGGAGAAAGTGAAAACTTGAGGATGATGATTATTCATGACAATTCCAAAACCCAAGATATGCATTTGATTTCTTTACTTTGAATGTTTATAGCTTTCTATCTCTTTAATAAAGGCCAACGTGGATTGATTATGATGAAAAATGAAATATTGCTTTGTAACTAATGCATTGCATGAGGACATTGCAATGGTCAAGTGTAGGGGATTTGATATGTGTGTAAACACCCATCCTTTTTACCACTTAATTACAATAAATAATCGAGCCAAAACGTGTATTTTATGTCTTTTATGTCGGAATTATGCGTGGTTTGTGTTTTTGTTGTGATTTAGGACGAAATTGTGAAAAGTGGAGAAAACATGGCGTTTACGGGCTTTTATTGAAGAAAAAGATGAAAGATGAAGTCAAGAAGTCAAGAGTGCATAAAGAACGGAAGTCCAAGACCAATTCTGAAGATTTATCGAAGAAAAAGTCAAAAGACGGAAGTTTACCAAAAGCCGAAGAACTCGAGTCATATTTATTGAAGAATTAAAAGACGAGTTTAAAGAAATCCCGAGCCATAAGTCATTAAAATCCAAGATTAACAAAAGATTAAGAAGGGGAGGACTTAATGGTGCAATTAAGAAGAAATGAAGGAGGGGAGGAAGCTTCCTAATCCTCCCCTATATATAGTCATTAGCATTTCATTTTTACACTTGTTTGCTAGAGTGACACTAGTTCTTCCACCTTTTAATTACTTGCACATTTATTTTATTGCACATTTAAATACTTGTCTTGCACTTTTAATACATTTAATTTCCAAGTAAGTGTTCTTTAATTTTCTTGTTTTTATCTCTCATTCTACCTTTCTTTCTTGTTTGATCTTGTTGTTTACATGCTTATTATTTACTTATTTGATTAAAGATTGTGTTTTTATGCTTTTAATTGCTTGGGATTATTGATTCTTATAGCTTATTTGTTTTAATCTTTAAGTTTTTAAAGTTTTTATAAAAGTTATTTTTATATAAAAGTTTGTTTTTCGTAAAGCTTATTCATTTCGTGTTTTAAAAGTATTTAAATTTCAGTTTAATAGCTTTTCCTTATACGGTTTGTTTTAGGATTTTCGTTGTGTGCTAATTTGATTAGTAGCTTATTTTTCTAGCTTATTTTTGGTTATTTCTACGGTATTCCGATCTGGTAATTGGATAAGGGTTTATACATTCCGACCATAGCTCTTTGGCTTGGTCGGAAAAGGGTTTACAACATTTCGATTGGGGGTGTTTTGTAGTATTCCGATCAGGGGCAGTTCTAACATTCCAATCGAGGGTAAGTGTGGTATTCCGATCAATCTAGTGACAGGATTCCGATCAGGACTCTACTATACATTCCGATCAAGAGGTTAGTTACATTCCGATCTGGGTGTTACTTGATATTCCGACCAGGTGGGTGAGTGTATTCCGGTAAGTCAGCATTCCGATCTGAGGGTTTTTGCTTGGTTATTCCGATCAGAGAAAAGGTGACATATTCCGATCGGGATTCCGATCAATATTCCGACAGGTAGGGTTTGATATTCCGACGAGGTCTGATCGGAATACATTCCGATTTGGCATTGTTTTTCTCTATTTATCTTTGTTTATTTTTCTAAGTTTACATTTTCATATTTTGTCTAATTTTAATTCTCGTCACGCTTTTAATTTAAGTCATTTAATTAATTTTACTTTCCGTCACGTTTTTAAATATTGCACCCTTTTATTTTAATTAGACTTAGATTTAATTTTAACGCATATTACTTTAACGTCATTTACATTTACGTCTTTGCACTTCTATTTTAAAATCAACCAAAAATATTTGTTTTACCAAATTCAACTGAGTCGTACTTTGAACCAATAATCAATTCGTTAAGATATCATGAACTAGAACTTTAATTTTATACGGGGTGTAAAAAGCCTTGTATTAATGACCGGGGTGGATAGTGGTGGAATGGTAGTTGATGTAACAGAAGTTATAGGAACATCCACCATGTTTTCATTTATCGATGGATCAGTATTTGTAACCTCGACACCCTCCCCTATAAAATTAAGATATTTCAAAACATCATCAGAGCCGGAAGTGGACTTACTTTGAAGTGGAGTTCCTGGAATGATAGTTGCGTGAGCATCGTCGTTAATCACAGTGTTAGTTGGTTCCGGTAAAGATGTGGTGATATTGACATCATGATACAACAAATTTGTATATGTGTTTTCACTGCTAGCACCCTCTTCACTCTGCTCACGACTTTCAAAATGGAAGTTATCAACATCTTCATCGTTAGGATCTTCATAAAAGGCAATATCGGCATCAGGATTACCAAATTCCTCTAAATCCTCAAACAGTGTTGAACCTGATCCTTTGGATGTTGCAAAAGCCTCCTCTTTGCTTTGCAGAAGAGTAATACGCAGTTGTTTGGCTTCAAAAATGGTTTGTTGAGCTGGTTCATCTGAAGCAACAAGTACTTCTTTACCTTTGGTTTGCTTTGATTTCTTTGGCCTTCTGAGTGGTACTTCTTCCTGTTCATCCTCGGTATTGGTCATCTCAACTTCATCATCATCTTCATCCACTATTTGCATTTTCCCTGTGCCTTTATCTTTGGAGGAAGCAGTCGATTGGCGCTTTGAAACTCTTTTCTTTCTTTTACCTTTTTGCGTCTCTAAGGGAAGTGAATTTGCTCGTCAAAACTGTGTGTCAATATCGTAGAGCATCTCTTGATATTTATCACTTTCCTTGATTCCTTCATTGATCATTGTGTCAGGTACTAAAGCTGGACGTAATGAATACTTTGTGGATTGAGTATCCGCATTCATTTGTAGAATCACATAGTCATCATCTTTTGTGTGGTAGAAGAAATTCCCGCGAGTATCAATGTTTGGGTCATTCTTCATAAAGTGATTGATGATGAGCTTGGTGAATCTTGGGAATGGAAGATGCACGGATTTCTTCTTGGTTCTAGTAAATTGATAACCAAATTCTTGCCAAATAAGTAGTGCATAGTCCACTTTAGATGCCGTGTAAAGTCCCCAAAATATGTAAGCCTGAGGTGGTCTCATTATGTCAGAGCCCCGAGTCTTTGGAGTAAGACATTTGACAATGATGGTGATAAGTGCTTTCCAGGGTTGCCCTATGTGTGATGTATTGAACTGGGATAGTGATAGGTGTGAAAACACCCATCCTTTTACCACTTATTTCTTGCTAAAATGAGACCAAAACGCGTATTTAATATCATTTGTTTGGAATTATGCGTGGTTTGTGTGTTTGTTGTGTTTTCAGAGCCAACCGGATAAATATTAAAGAAAACATGGGATTGCACGGGTTTTATCGAAGAAAAAGACTCAAGACGAAGTCTATTGTCCAAGAGATGCAAAAGATTTGAAGTCAATGGGCCTACTTGAAGATTTATCGAAGAAAAGGACCAAAGATGGAAGATTTACATATGTCGAAAGAACTCGAGTCTATTAAACGAAGAAATTAAAAGACGAGTTAAATTTATTCATCGACAAATCTCGAATCATAATCGAAAACGTCAACTTTACTGAAAAGACGAGAAGACAAAAAGAAAGGAAGAAAGCCCACTCACCAACCAAGCACAAGGCACTATAAATAGAGATCCCTTCACAACATTGGAGACAAGTTTTTTCATTTCCAGTTTTCTTCCTTTTATTTTCGTAGGAACCAACTCCATTAGGGAGTTTGGTGATTTTCATTTTTCCTTTTGAATCCAAGAACCTTGTAAGTTTTAATCTTTCATTTTGTTTAACCTTAATCTTTCAATATAATCTTTCCTTTAATCTTGTTCATCTTTCTCTTTTTGATTCAAAGTCTTAAGTTCTTATTTTGTTGAGTTTGATCTTCAAAAGTATGTGGGTTTTGTGTTTTTATTGTTTTGGTTTGATGTTTATCATTAGGAAATGATTAGTGGTTAGTTTGGTTGAATCTTTGGTAAAAACTTTGTTGATTTTGGTTAAATTCGTAGCCTTGTTTTATTTCCCTGTTCTTCGTTATTGTTCTGTTCCCCAGATTCCGAATGAGCAACAAATATTCCGAATGAAGTTTTTTGTTAATTATTCCGAGTCAGTGCAAAGTATTCCGAACGAAAGATTTTCATAAATTATTCCGGATAAAGCATTCATTCCGAACCAGCAGTTTTCATTCAAATAATTCCGAATCAGTGTGTTCATCCGGAATAATCAATATTCCGGATGAGTAGTTATATTCCGAATAAAGGTTTTTAAAATATTCCGAATCAGTTTTTTTATTCCGAATGAAGGTCATTGTTTAAGTTATTCCGAGTCAAGTTTTTATTCCGAGTAAACCATTTATTCCGGATCAACATTTGTTTCCGGATCAGCATTATTCCGAACCAAGGAATTTTATTCCGAATGAGCAGACATTCCGAGTCAGCAATTTTCTTTGATTATTCCGGATCAACATCATATTCCGGATGAGTTCATTTATTCCGAGTAAGCAACATTATTCCGAACCAGCTCTATATTCCGAATGAACAGCAGACATTCCGAACTAGCAGATCTCTTGAATATTCCGGATGAAGCCACATCCCGAATGAAGCAGTTTTTGTTAATTATTCCGGATGAAGAGTTATATTCCGAATGAAGGTTTCTGACTAACTTATTCCGGGTCAAGCATTTTATTCCGAATCAGTACTTTTCTGAGTTAAGGTTTTTAACTGTTTTATTTTAATTCAAGTTTTATTTTTATTAATCGTTCTTAATTGATTGCTTTTAGTTTATCTTTATTTACTTCACGCATTTACCTTTTTAGTAGAATAGAAAACCAAACCCCTTTTTTAGTAACCAAGAACAACTATTCCACTTTGAACCGTGATCGATTCGAGAAGATACCGAGAACTTAATTGAACCTAGCAAAATCTTAGTATCAAATGGCGCCGTTGCCGGCTCTTTTCGTAAGGATTAACGGTTTTTTGTGAGAAATTGGATTTTGGGATCCGTTCACCGTGAACGTTACTTTTTCATAATAAAAAATTTTCAAAAATCCTAAAAAATATAAAATAAAAAAAATAAAAAAATATAAAAAAACATAAAAAACCAAAAAGATTTTTGCTTTGTTATTTCTTTTGCAGGTGCATGCGTACACGATCAACGTCTTATCCCGAGCCCGAGACTCTCGATATCTTATACATGGCCGGTGTACACAACAACAGTAATAATCCACCTCAAAACAACATGAATAATAACAACAATGAACCTCTACCGGACAATCGTCCTATGATCGAACTTTTGCAAGCACATGTGGAGGGAAACAACGATCCTATTGTCATACCCGCGATTGCAGCCAACAACTTTGAGCTCAAATCCGGCTTCATTCAACTGGTCTCTGCTCAACCATTCTTGGGGCGTACCATTGATGATCCTCATGACCACATCAAAAGGTTCCTTCAACTCACGAATACGGTCAAATTCAATGGAGTTCCACAAGAGGTAATCCGCTTACAACTTTTTCCTTTCTCCTTAGAGGGACAAGCCCGGCATTGGCTTGCAAAGGAACCGCCACAAAGTAATTTTACGTGGACGGACTTAGAGACCAAATTCATAAACTACTTTTTCCCACCCTCTCGTACTACCGCTTTGCGGAATGAAATTATTAATTTTGAACAAAAGTACGATGAGACTTTTAGTGAATCTTGGGACCATTTTAAAGACCTTTTAAGAAAGTGCCCACAACATGGTTTTACCAAAGTGCACCAAGTTAATACTTTTTACAATGGTTTAAGCATGAATGACCAAGATTCACTAAATAGTGCCTCGGGGGGTAATATTTTGGTTAAGTCTTCTAATGTCGCTTGGGATATTATTGAGAATAAGTCTAGAGTGCAAACCAAGAGTGTTCGGACCAATGCCGCTAGTGCGAGCACTAATGACAACGACAAGAGAATTGATAAACTTACTTCGCTTATTGAATCGCTTGATGTCCAAACTACTAACAATACCAAAAGCATCAACACACAAAACGCTCAGGTCAATGATGTAAGCCAACCATGTGAAATATGCGGGGGTCCTCACTCTTACACTACTTGTACCTCCACCCAAGATTATCCTTGTGAAAATGTTAACACAGCATACGGTACCTATACTCAGGGAGGCTATCAAGCACGTCCTCAAGGTGACCGCAACTTGCTCAGCTATCGCTCAAACAACTTTCTTTCCCCACCCGGTTTTCCTTCAACCAATCAAAACCAACAACAAAACCTTAACCGAACCAATCAAAACCAACCTCGAGCACCATACCAACCACCTCAAAGACAACCATATCCTCCTTAAAATCCTACTCAAGTTTACCAACCCGCTCCTTACCAACCACCTGCTTATCAAGCACCTTCTCCTACTCAACCCACCGTTTTCAACCACGAGGTCGAAACGTACATGCGGACGAATGATGTGTTGGTGAAGAATCTGCAGACCCAGATTATTAATTTGAAGGGCGATATGGTGAAACAAGGGAATGATCTTAGAGCCGATATGCGAAACTCTTTGAGTAGTCAAACGAATGACCTAAGGGACATGATGGCTGGTTTCTTCCAAGGTAATCAACCCTCTTCTTCGGGTACTCTTCCGAGTAACACCGTTGCTAATCCAAGAGGGGAGATGAAAGCAATCACCACTCGCAGTGGAAAAGGTACCAAGGAACCTGAGCTTTCTACACCTACACCGGTGATTGTGACAAAGGAAAACGAGTCCACTATTCCTATTCCTCCACCTCTTACTTCTACCCCTCCACCACCCAAGGATGTGAGTGATCCTACAATTCCAAAACCTTCCTCTTCTTCCGATATACCTTATCCCTCAAGGTTGAGGAAAGAGAAGCTCAAAAGCAAGGACGATATTCAGGTTTCAAACTTTTTCAAAACGTTTAAACAATTGAATTTCAACATCTCCTTCGCTGAGGCTCTCGCTCACATGCCTAAATATGCGAAGATGTTTAAAGATATTCTTAGTGACAAGGAAAAGCTTCTTGATATCGCTAACACCCAACTTAATGAGAATTGCTCCGCGGTTCTCTTAAGGAAATTGCCAACCAAACTTGGTGATCCGGGTCGCTTCTTAATCCCTTGCAACTTCCCCGGAGTAGAGAATTGCATGGCCCTAGCCGATCTAGGTGCTAGTATCAACTTAATGCCTCTAAGCGTTTGGAAGCAATTATCTCTCCCTGAGCTAGTCCCCACTAAAATGACTTTGGAATTAGCTAACCGTACGGTTGCTTATCCGGTGGGGATAGCCGAAGACGTTTTCGTTGGCGTTGACAAATTCACCTTCCTGGCGGATTTTGTTGTCGTTGACTACGAGATGGATCCTCGTGTTCCATTAATCGTTGGACGTCCATTCTTGAGGACCGGTCGCACTCTCATCGATGTAGAAGCGGGTGAGCTTATCATGAGAGTTGGTGACGATCAAATTGTCTTCAACATGGGTAAGATTTCTAAACAGCCTTATTCATACGAGAGTGTTAATTCTATCGACGTTCTTGATGAAGCTTGTGAAGAACACTTTAAAGATGCTTGCAAAAGTAGTCTTACCTCTCTTCCCAATGTTGAGACCATTGCCTCTCTTGCTCCATCACTAACTCCATTTGGAGAAAGTGATTTCCTTCTGACTGAATTTGAAGAAACTTTGGGAGATTTGAACTTACAATATGACGATTCTCCCACCGATTGGGATGAAGACATTCGTACCATTGAGAAACTTCTCAATGAGGACCATATTTCTCCACCATCTCCCAAGGATATTGTTATCGATGAACCGAATTTGAATACACCTTCCATCGAAAATCCTCCGGATTTAGAGCTTAAGGAGTTACCGTCCCATCTCGAGTACGTGTTCCTTGAAGACAAGAAGAAGTCACCCGTCATCATCGCTAAGGACTTGAAAGAAGAAGAAAAATCTCGCCTTATCGTCGTGCTTAAAGATCATAAAAGGCAATTGCTTGGAAAATTTCCGATATCCGCAGAATTGATCCAAACTTTTGTACTCACAAAATTCTCATGGAAGATGACTTTAAACCCACAATCCAAAGCCAAAGAAGGGTTAATCCTCGAATTCACGATGTCATCAAACAAGAGGTTATCAAACTTCTTGATGCCGACATGATTTACCCTATTCGGATTCGCCATGGGTAAGTCCCGTCCATTGTGTGCCATAGAAAGGCGGAATAACCGTTGTTCCCAATGAACACAACGAGTTGATTCCTACTCGTCTCGTTACTGGGTGGAGAGTTTGTATCGACTATCGCAAACTCAATGATGCCATGAGAAAAGATCACTTTCCTCTTCCTTTCATGGATCAAATGCTCGAGCGTCTAGCGGGTAATGATTACTATTGCTTCTTAGACGGTTTCTCCGGGTATTTTCAAATTCCCATCGATCCCAAAGACCTAGAGAAAACCACATTCACTTGTCCCTACGGGACATTTGCTTACAAACGAATGCCTTTCGGCTTATGTAATGCTCCTGGGACGTTCCAAAGGTGTATGATGGCTATCTTCCATGACATGGTTGAAGAAACTATGGAAGTCTTCATGGATGATTTCTCGGTTTATGGCGATTATTTCTCTGCTTGCCTTGCCAATTTAGAACGTATGCTTAAGCGGTGAAGACACTCGCCTTGTTCTAAATTGGGAAAAATGTCATTTCATGGTAAAAGAGGGTATCGTGCTAGGACATAAAATCTCAAAAGCCGGTCTCGAAGTGGACCGTGCTAAAGTTGATGTCATAGCCAAATTACCTCCACCTTTAACCATGAAAGGTGTGAGAAGTTTCCTTGGTCATGCGGGCTTCTACCGTCGATTTATCAAAGATTTTTCTAAAATCGCTCGCCCGATGACCCACCTCTTGGAAAAAGATACTCCTTTTATCTTTTCCAAAGAGTGTATTGAAGCATTCAACCTTCTTAAGGATAAGCTAACTAAGGCACCGGTCTTGGTTACCCCTAATTGGGAGCTACCCTTTGAGTTGATGTGTGATGCTAGCGACTTTGCTATTGGAGCGGTTTTGGGCCAAAGAGTGAATAAACACTTCCAACCGATCCATTACGCTAGCAAGACAATGACAGGGGCTCAATTGCATTACACAACAACCGAAAAAGAGCTTTTAGTTGTTGTATATGCTTTTGAAAAATTTCGCCCCTATCTTGTCCTTTCCACTACTATCGTGTACACGGACCATTCCGCGTTGAAGTACTTGTTAACTAAACAAGATTCTAAGCCAAGACTTCTTCGCTGGGTTTTGCTACTTCAAGAATTTAAAATCGAAATTCGTGATAAGAAGGGAGCCGAAAACCTAGCCGCAGATCGTCTCAGTAGACTTGAGGATCCTTATCAAGGGGACCATCCGAACAAAGAGATCAATGACTCTTTTCCCCATGGGACCTTAATGTCTATCAACTCAAATTTTGATGAAACCCCGTGGTTTGCGGACATTGCAAACTACTTGGCGGGTGGAATTCTCATTGACGGGTTAACATCCCAACAAAAGAAAAAGTTCTTTAAAGATATTCAGACTTACTTTTGGGATGACCCGTATCTCTTCAAACAATGCGCTGATTTGATTATTCGCTGATGTGTTGATGGACCGGCAGCATTAGACATTCTCGAAGCTTGCCACAAAGGACCCACCGGTGGTCACTTTGGTCCTAACTTCACTGCAAAGAAAGTGTTTGGCTCGGGATTTTATTGGCCCTCCATTTATCGTGACACTCACGAAATGGTGAAAAATTGTGATGCTTGCCAACGACAAGGCAAGATCACACATAAAGATGATATGCCTCAAAATTTCATACAAGAATGTGAAATCTTTGATGTATGGGGTATCGATTTTATGGGGTCATTCCCTTCATCTAAAGGAAACAAATACATCCTTGTAGCCGTTGACTACGTTTCTAAATGGGTTGAAGCCAAAGCTTTACCCACTAATGATGCAAGGGTGGTTTGTAACTTTTTGAAGCAGCTATTCGCTAGATTCGGTGTGCCTCGTGCCATTATTAGTGATCGCGGGACTCATTTTTGCAATGATCAATTCGCAAGAGTCATGGCTAAGTATGGTGTCAATCATCGTCTTTCCACCGCATACCACCCACAAACTAATGGGCAGGCTGAAATATCTAACCGAGGGTTAAAGCGAATTCTTGAATGAACCGTGGGAGAGCATCGTACCTCATGGGCCGATAAACTTGATGATGCTCTGTGGGCTTTTCGTACCGCATACAAGACTCCGATTGGTTGTACACCATATCGTCTCGTGTACGGGAAAGCATGCCACCTTCCCATTGAGTTGGAGCACACGGCTTACTGGGCCTTGAAGTGGGCTAACTTCGACATCAACAAAGTCGGTGACCTACACAAAATCCAACTCAATGAGCTTAATGAACTCAGGAATGAAGCTTATGAAAATTCTTTGATCTATAAGGAAAAGACTAAGCTCATTCATGACTTTAAGATTAAAAACCGAGAGTAACAAGTTGGAGACAAAGTTTTACTCTTCAACTCTCGGTTGAAAATCTTTTCGGGCAAACTCAAATCTCATTGGTCCGGCCCATTCACCATTGCCCAAATTTTTCCATATGGTACTCTCGAGCTCGCTCAACCTAATGGACCTAATTTTAAGGTGAATGGCCAACGAGTGAAGTTGTACTTTGGTGAGGACATCTCTCATGAGATGATTCCATCCCTCACCATGTTTCCCATGAACTAGTTTTGGGTCGAGACAGGCTCGTGACTCGGTTATCAAAAACAAGCGTTCCTCGGGAGGCAACCCGAGTCTCTATCCCTTTCTGTTTTACCTCCTAAGTGTAGGGGGACCTATATAGGTTGTTTGTGTTTGTGTGGTGATGTGATTACAGGGATGAATGCACTTTTGGAACCTTTGAAGAACCGTGCTCCCGTGTTATCCGCAATTCGGTTCTGTCTCTCAACTATCGTGATTCAATTTTCTTCATACTCACATTTGAAATTGATCACGTTAGTTGTCTCCTCCTTAACTTGATTTAACCAACGTGCACAATGTCATAAGTGTAGGGGAGACTTTTCCCACATGCTTAAACATTGAGGACAATGTTTATATTAAGTGTAGGGGAGACTTCTATCGAAGTTTTAAGTGGACTTTTCCATTAAAATGCCTTCATTTAACCGGAAAATCATCTTTTTCAGCATTTTTCAAATTTTTAATTAACTTTGGCCATATAGTCGTAATTTTTAAATTTTTATCGTTGCTTTCATATGTATATATCCCACAATAAAGTCAAAAATATTAATAAAGTGGTGTAGCTAGTTTAGAAGTCTTTGACATATTAGGCTCGTTGCGATTATTTTGACTCAACCCGAATAGACTTATCCAAGTTTATTTTAGCAAGTATCCTTAACCATGTAGACCTTAATTGGTTTATTAGGCTAAGTATCCACGAGTCTCATTACTTGAGATTTTAAATTGTGGAGAACGAGAAATGATAGAGTCAATTATAAGTCGGTATTCTTGCACAAGCACACTTGGTGTGATTATAAGCCTATTCTCCCATCGCTTGCTAATAATTTATCTGCAATAAGTAAGGTCGTACGATTTTATTGAATAACTTAGCTTCTAGCCCAAGATCGTTTAAAAGTTGCTCGGTAATGATAAGAGTTCATAGCCGAGGCATAACTAATGAAGCGGGGCGCGAAGATTGGCGAGTCCGAAAAGGCCCTAACAAGGCATGAGGATTCCATTTTATTGCTAAAGATCCAAGGTGATGTGAAAAGCATTATTCCCAAAATCAATATGAAGGATCAAGACTCACGATGAAAAGCAATCAACTCCCATAAAGATCATGGAGAAGTCTATCCGAAAAGACCCTAACAAGGTATGAGGATAAATAGATCCAAGTCCGAAAAGGAGGCGGATCGTTGTATCTCAAAATCCCAATTAACGATTGAAGAAATAATGATGAAGTCGTGGTCAACAAAGTTGGAGTATCCCTCAAAAGTCTCCAAGTGAAGAAACTCTATTAACGAAGAGAAGACCATTATCTCAAGAACGTCTCTCAAGATATGAAGTATGAAGTACATGCCAAATATCGGCCCGAGAAAGGTCTCAAATCGTGAAGCGAGTTATGCCAAGATATGAACTTTTTGAGGTCCTAAGAAGCAGTTTTAAGAGATTTTGTCCTTTAGCTAACTATTAATCAAATCGTCCTACTTTGCTTTCAACCTAAATAAACTATCGCAATAAGTCCAAAAATGCATCTTCGTGATCATTCTAAGACAAAAATAAAATATAAGAGATACACCTAGGAATAAGGGAGTTTAAGCATATAATTAAGCCATGTGTGTAAGTGTTTGTTTTGCTAACTTATAATAACAATGATCTCGTTTTTAAGCTTAGTTTGGGGAACGTGAAACTTGAGGATGATAAATCTTCACAGCACCAAAGCGCTAATGTAAGTCTTAGATCTATTTGCAAGTTATCTCCATGTAGCTATTTTCAAGTGAAAATGGTTTTCTATCCCTTTTGTTTCATTCAAGCTTTTATATCTCTTTCGTAGTAGTGGTTATTGTTAATAAGGCCAAGGTTGATTGATTATGAGAAAAGTGTAAATTTGCTTTGTCACTAAGCATTGCATGAGGGCATGGCAATGGTTAAGTGTAGGGGATTTGATAGGTGTGAAAACACCCATCCTTTTACCACTTATTTCTTGCTAAAACGAGACCAAAACGCGTATTTAATATCATTTGTTTGGAATTATGCGTGGTTTGTGTGTTTGTTGTGTTTTCAGAGCCAACCGGATAAATATTAAAGAAAACATGGGATTGCACGGGTTGTATCGAAGAAAAAGACTCAAGACGAAGTCTATTGTCCAAGAGATGCAAAAGATTTGAAGTCAATGGGCCTACTTGAAGATTTATCGAAGAAAAGGACCAAAGATGGAAGATTTACATATGTCGAAAGAACTCGAGTCTATTAAACGAAGAAATTAAAAGACGAGTTAAATTTATTCATCGACAAATCCCGAATCAGAATCGAAAACGTCAACTTTACTGAAAAGACGAGAAGACAAAAAGAAAGGAAGAAAGCCCACTCACCAACCAAGCACAAGGCACTATAAATAGAGATCCCTTCACAACATTGGAGACAAGTTTTTTCATTTCCAGTTTTCTTCCTTTTATTTTCGTAGGAACCAACTCCATTAGGGAGTTTGGTGATTTTCATTTTTCCTTTTGAATCCAAGAACCTTGTAAGTTTTAATCTTTCATTTTGTTTAACCTTAATCTTTCAATATAATCTTTCCTTTAATCTTGTTCATCTTTCTCTTTTTGATTCAAAGTCTTAAGTTCTTATTTTGTTGAGTTTGATCTTCAAAAGTATGTGGGTTTTGTGTTTTATTGTTTTGGTTTGATGTTTATCATTAGGAAATGATTAGTGGTTAGTTTGGTTGAATCTTTGGTAAAAACTTTGTTGATTTTGGTTAAATTCGTAGCCTTGTTTTATTTCCCTGTTCTTCGCTATTGTTCTGTTCCCCAGATTCCAAATGAGCAACAAATATTCCGAATGAAGCTTTTTAGTTAATTATTCCGAGTCAGTGCAAAGTATTCCGAACGAAATATTTTCATAAATTATTCCGGATAAAGCATTCATTCCGAACCAGCAGTTTTCATTCAAATTATTCCGAATCAGTGTGTTCATCCGGAATAATCAATATTCCGGATGAGTAGTTACATTCCGAATCAAGGTTTTTCAGAATATTCCGAATCATTTTTTTTAATTCCGAATGAAGGTCATTGTTTAAGTTATTCCAAGTCAAGTTTTTATTCGAGTAAACCATTTATTCCGGATCAACATTTTATTCCGGATCAGCATTATTCCGAACCAAGGAATTTTATTCCGAATGAGCAGACATTCCGAACCAGCAATTTTCTTTTATTATTCCGGATCAACATCATATTCCGGATGAGTTCATTTATTTCGAGTAAGCAACATTATTCCGAACCAGCTCTATATTCCGAATGAACAGCAGACATTCCGAACCAGCAGATCTCTTGAATATTCCAGATGAAGCCACATCCCGAATGAAGCAGTTTTTGTTAATTATTCCGGATGAAGAGTTATATTCCGAATGAAGGTTTCTGACTAACTTATTCCGGGTCAAGCATTTTATTCCGAATCAGTACTTTTCTGAGTTAAGATTTTTAACTATTTTATTTTAATTCAAGTTTTATTTTTATTAATCGTTCTTAATTAATTGCTTTTAGTTTATCTTTATTTACTTCACGCATTTACTTTTTTAGTAGAATATGTTAGAAATACGTTTTTACGTATTTAGGAAGATTCGGTCACTCCGACAATATACTTAGTATTAGCTCGTAGTCTAGACATCTTTATTAAATAAACAAAGCCAAGCCTAGCCTACAACATGTGTAGGCCGGCCCAACAATGTAAGCCCAAGCCCATCACAAGGCTTGGGTATATAAACCCTCTCCTTTGATGGAGAGGGTGTGTGGTTTCATATTTTTCACATAGTAAACATTTCTTTCTCTCTCTAGCTTTGTGTGAAATCCACCATCTCTCTATCTCTTTCTCTCTCTAGAAACATAAGCAAGATTTACAATCCTACAAATGGTATCAAGAGCCATGGGATGATTGCTTGGTTTTTGTGTTTGTGTTCTTGATTTACACGCCTATTTTGATCCTTATTACATACGTCCAAATTTTTTTTGTGTTTTTGATGGTTTTTTCTTGATACAAATCTTCTACATAGTTGTGGTAGGGATTTGGTATAGTTACTTTGGCTAAAAACACAAAATTTTTGGGTGTTTTGATCATTTTTTGGCTTAAAATCACGAATTGGTTGAGTTTTGTCCGAGAAAAGTGGAAATTATTCCGATCTGGTCAAATCGGAAAAGGGTTTATATATTCCAATCTGTATTCCGATTGGTAAGTATTCCGATTGGTAAAGTATTCCGATTGGTAAAGTATTCCGATTGGTAAGGATTCCGATTGGTAAAGTATTCCGATTGGTAAGGTATTCCGATTGGTAAAGTATTCCGATTGGCAAGGATTCCGATTGGTAAGGATTCTGACAGGGCTTTCCGATTGGCAAGTATTCCGATTGGTAAGGATTCCGACAGGGCTTTCCGATTGGCAAGTATTCCGATAGGAGGATTAGTTTAACATTCCGATTGGTCAGTATTCCGACCGGGTTTCAGATTGGTAACTATTCCGACAGGTTTCCGATAATTAAGTATTCCGATTAGGTTTTCCGATAAATCATTCCGATCACTATTCCGATAACAAAGTTATTCCTTAAAAAATTTCGATCGTGTGTAATTTTGACTTGGAATTTTTGGTTTATTGAGAACATATTTGTAAAGCCCAGTATAGCCGTATCTTTAATTCGGGGACGAATTATTGTTTTTAGAGGGGAAGAATTGTAAAACCCGTATTTAAAAATCAAAATATTCAAATACGCGGTTTAATATTTATAACTATATACGTATAATTAATTAATACGACAAAGACTACGTAAATTAATACTACTTATAGCACATACAAGATATTTCACGGCATAGTTTATACGAGAAACCGTACACGTATTTACTTAACGCGTACGTTTTAATTAAACGAATCAAGTTCGGGGCTGTTTTTGACAAAATAAAATAGAGGTGGACTTGGGCTCAAGGCCCAAGTGTGTTGTTTCCTCCTAAACCGTATATAACAAAAAATAGGGGACGGGGGTCCTTTTGTTTTATCTCTGCCGACACATAAACACACAAAAGAAACCCTAAACTCCAAAACAAAGCAGCCGCCTGTTTTCTTTGGCTCTCTCCTTCCCTGCCGCGACCCAAAACCAAGAAACAAGAAGATTTATTAGCGTGTTTGATCCAGAAATTAAGAAAGACGAAGGTTGCTGTCTTAAAACCCTAAACGATTAGTAAGCTTGTTTGTATAAACCCTAATTCGTTCTTGTTAGTTTCTTTTAATCCGATTCATTGGGGTCTACAACATGTTTTTATGAATATTATGAGGGGGGCTGTATGTCGGGATGTTGGCTATGTTGTTTGGCACACAAACCGAGAGTCAAAAGACTCTCGGTGACTGATTACACCACCAGCCGAAAGGAATTAGGGTTTGGTTGGGTTTGCACTAACGGGGGGAAATAGGGTATAGCAGGGGAAAAAGTTTGTTCCACCGGTGGGAACCGAGACCATATAGGTCTCGGTGGGATATTATGACTAGCAGGGGGAACCCCGAACTGCCAGTGGGAAAACTGGCAGTAAGGGGGGTGTTTGGCAGTGGGTTTTAAACAGGGAATAGGGCTGTTTGGCTACAGGGGTAACGGGTTGTTTGGCAACCCGGATTAGAAACAGTTAAGGGTGCGTTTGGGACTGTTTTATTAGTATATATTTTTAGGGAATTAGTAGAAACGTTTTTATAAAAAAAAAATAATAATAAAGATTTTAAATTATACCTTTTAAATTAGTTACTTTAAATAAATGTTCTAAAATGTAATTGGTAAAATTAAATATAAACAAGTTTATAAAATTTAAAAGGGTATAGTTTTATAAAATGAAGTAAATTATTTCGGGAACTTACTAATGTTAGCAAACTTTTGTTTTCAGCAGGTTACCTAGTATAAGGTTAATATAGCGTCAGAATACTTTATGCCAAAATTAATAGTAGAACAATTATACGTTAAAAGAATTATAAGCAAGATCAGATTTATCAGTTAAAAAGCGTTTAGAATTCCAGAATTTTAGAATCTAAATAAATAAATAAGAAACAATAAGACCAGTAAAATTTAATAACGGATATCAGTTAACTGATTCGCGTCCTTTATTTATGTAGCACGCGTGAAGCCCGAGTAGTATTCGTTCAGTCTTCCATTCAGTCAGTTACTGGACTAGAGGTACGGATTCCCGTCCTTTCAGTAAGGACTTCCTTTCTATGCATGTTTAGGATTCCCCGTCTGCAGCCAAATGTTTTCCCCAGTATACGTTTAAGCTTGTCAGTAATCATATTAATAATAGAATAAATTGCCTGAGCATTATATACAAGCATGATTAGTATGTACTAGTTACGGAGGTACCGTAACCACGACACTAGAGGCACCGGTGTCGTGACTCACATGCAGGAGAGTGATATCCTGCATCGTCCCACTCAGCTCAGCTTGGCCATTTTATCAGTATTATTATTAGTGGGGCGTATGGATGCATCCTAGGCTATAGTTTACAGTTTAGCAGGTGAATGTGGTGTGTGCTCTACATCCTTCACCTTGGAGCTGATCCCTCCACCCAGCACAGTTATTTAGAGGTCACCCCTCTATAGCATGTCGAGGACACCCCTCTATGTATTCATGCAACAGTTGGTTTAATACATGACCTATATAAGCTCTTGGCAAACTAAAATACAGAAAATGCATGTTTTCAGAATTGATAAGTTATATTTCAGTTTCAGTATTTATAAAAAGGTTTATCAGATTTTTATGCAGAGTTTTACCATTTTCATATCAGTCTTATAGTTTCATCGTAGTCTTTTATCTCCTTTACTTCAGTACATCCTATTCATGCTATATCCGTCCACTGAGCGTATTGCTCAGCCGTAGTTTCCTTTCATGTTTCCAAACGGCAGGTACACAGGGACGATCTTAGGACTGCTAAGAGAGTACGTGCATTGGATGGGAGCTATCCAGACTCCTTTATTTTATGCATACATACTTTACATCTCTTTGGTTGTTGGACATTGTTTCGTCCTTTTTCTTTCAGTACTTAGTCTTTATATTTGGAGCTTATATTGGACTACCGATGTTTGATTCCGGTATTTTCCGTATGGTCATTTAATGTTTAATACATTGCCTTGCATGCTTTGATGACACGCCATAAAGTACACGTAACGGTCCATTTCCATGTGGGGTGTTACAATTATGGTATCAGAGCGCAAGGTTCGACCTGTAGGCTCTAAAACTTGACCTGTGACTAGTGGGTAGTCATCAGGAACTCCCTGTATTTTGGCGTCGTTATCTTCCATGCTATTTATGTATTTTCTCAGTCAGATTTTAAAATTTTGATTAAGTAAACGGTTGGTACAGGACTGGCCACACTTAATCGCATGTGCTTTTCAAGAACATTTCGTTTTGGTGAACTGACCATAGGCGTTCACCCTTGTTATTTAAATTTTGTATGGATGAACTGACCATAGGCGTTCATCCTTACTCATGTCAGATTTATATTTCAGAAATTGTCATTTTGTGAACTGACCCTAGGCGTTCACCAGTATTCATGTCATATTTTGTTAGCTATACCTTCATGAATCACACTAAGCATATTCAGATTTATTACCTCAGGTTCTTACGGTTTTATCAACTCATCCTCTTATATTTCAGATGCCACCCAGACGCGAAACCGAGAATGATCCTAACGCAGCTGCCATTGCTGCTGCTGTTCAGGCTGCTATACAGGCCATGTTACCCCAAATTCGTGATGAGATCCGAGCTGAATATCAGAATGGACCTCAGCAGAATAACAACCCTCCTGCTCCACCACCTACTACGTTACCCGCTTGGCTGGATCTGTTCAACAAGCAGAAGCCCCGACTGTTTGAGCAAACTGTAGCTCCAACTGATGCAGAAGACTGGATCTACCATATAGAGAAAATTTTTGGAGCTATGGGTTGTGGTGATGTTTTCAAAGTTAGGCTTGCAGTTTACAAGCTGGAGGGTCCTGCTCTACATTGGTGGAGGTCTCAGAAACTGTCCAATGGGGGAGATGCTTGGGAGCTTGCTTTGACCTGGGCACGTTTCAAGACGATGTTCTATGACCAGTTTTTCCCGCATGCGGAGCAAGCTAAGATGAAGAGGGACTTTCACGTTATTCGTCAGAATAATGGCGAGAACAGTATAGAGTTCATGCACCGATACCTCAGGATGGCTGGATTCTTAGGGGAGGCTGCGGGTACCGTAGAGGAGCAAGTGAAGCAATTTCGATGGCCTCTTCACACTAGGACTGCAGATAGATTGATGAGTGCCACATTCACTAATGTGTCACAAGTAGCTAATGCAGCTCGGGACATCGAGATGCTTTTTGAGAGGGACGAGCTCGAGAATTTAGAGCGCCCGGAGAAGAGGTACATCTCACCCCACAGACTTAAACAATTTAGCCATTATTGCTTGGCAACTTATATGCTATTAAAATCTTACAGACACAGAGGAGGAGACCGATCCCAATCGGCTACTCCGTATCAGAACTACAGGAACCACGGTCAGTCATATGACCGTAATCGGTCAGATAGGAGGAACGGCGGTGATAATTACCGTGGCAGCTCCAACTCCTCTGGCAGCTACAGGTGAGCCTTTAAGCTCCAAGAATACTAAACTATCGTGTAAAACAGATCTTAAATTTATGTGTAATTCCAACAGAGATGCTGGACAGGGGCGTGACCAAAACAACAGGGGTCAACAGGTTGCCCGACCGGCAAATTCTGGTAATTTTAAATTTCAGTCAAACAGCCTCATTTCAGTTTAAAATATCAGCATCATGACACGTGTTTGTCATCGTGAATCAGGTTCTCAGCAAACCAGGGCTGCTTCTGTCGTGTACACTTATCCCACTTGCGTCACATGTGGAAAGAAGCACACGGGACCGTGCCGTCGTGGTATGAGCGGTTGCTTCCAGTGTGGCCAACCGGGCCATCTGAAGAGGGATTGCAAGAGCGGGAATACTGCTGCTGGTACCTCAGGCCAGACTCCTCAGATGTTACCTCCGCCACCACCACTACCACCAACCACTGGTCGTGTCTACACTACTACCCGTGAACAAGCAAATAAGACCGCAGGTACCATTACTGGCATTTTGTTTATACACGGACAGTCTGCATGCGTGCTTTTCGATACAGGCGCCACGCACTCGATTATATCTACTTCATATGCTGTTAGAATAAACATGACCCCTACGCCACTAGACAGTGCACTTAGTATATCTACCCCCATGCGAGACTTTGTACTCATTACCCAAGTATATAAGGATCTCCCTCTTGAGTTTGATGATAAAATCCGTCCAGTCAGTGCTCTTCCTTTAGATATGTGTGAATTCGATATTATTCTGGGTATGGATTGGTTGGCGGTTCATCATGCCACCATAGATTGTCATGCTCACCGGGTCATCTTTGGAGAAGTCCAGGCACCAGAATATATTCACCGAGGCTTCCTACCAGGAAAACATGTTCAGATCATTTCAGCTTTACAGGCTCGTACTTTGTTATATCATGGTTGCGAGGGTTTCCTAGCTACAGTCCATGACACGACTTCTGAGACACCTTCAATTCATGATCAGCCAGTTGTGTCAGATTTTCCGGATGTTTTTCCAGAGGAACTTCCAGGTTTACCTCCCATGCGAGAGGTAGAATTTGGTATCGATCTCGTTCCAGGTGCAGAACCAGTATCTAAAGCTCCTTACCGTATGGCTCCTGTAGAGCTTAAGGAACTGAAGGATCAACTTCAGGAACTTCTCGAAAGGGGTTTCATTCGTCCCAGCGTATCACCATGGGGCGCTCCCGTTTTGTTGTCAAGAAGAAAGATGGTAGTATGCGTTTGTGTATTGACTACCGTGAGTTGAATAAGCTCACCATTCGTAACCGTTATCCACTTCCTCGTATTGACGATTTATTCGATCAGCTCCAGGGTGCCAAGCACTTCTCAAAAATCGATCTACGATCAGGCTACCATCAGCTGCGTGTAAAAGAGCAGGATATATCCAAAACTGCTTTTCGCACGAGGTACGGTCATTACGAGTTTGTTGTCATGCCATTCGGTCTCACGAATGCGCCCGCAGTATTTATGGACTTAATGAACAGAGTCTTCCACGAATTTTTAGACAAGTTTGTGATCGTATTCATCGATGATATCCTTATTTTCTCCAAATCCAAAGAGGAACATGAGAATCATCTCCGTACAGTTTTGCAGATTCTCAGACAAGAAAAGCTATATGCTAAATTTTCAAAGTGCGAATTTTGGCTGAATACAGTGGCGTTTCTAGGTCATATTGTGTCTGCGGACGGAATCACCATGGATCCTGCAAAGGTGGAGGCTATCACCAAATGGCCAAGACCGACGTCTGTCACAGAGATACGTAGTTTTCTTGGGTTGGCAGGTTACTACCGCAGGTTTGTGGAAAACTTCTCACGCTTAGCGTTACCATTGACCCAACTTATGCGAAAAGGTGAGAAGTTTATATGGACCGAGGAGAGAGAAAAGAGTTTTGAGGAACTCAAGCATTGATTGATCTCAGCACCGATACTTACCCTTCCATCCGGTACAGGTGGTTTTCAGATTTACAGCGACGCATCAGGAAAGGGCTTAGGCTGTGTTCTTATGCAGCATGGGAAGGTCATCGCTTATGCTTCGCGTCAACTGAAGCCGTATGAGAAAAATTATCCTACTCATGATCTAGAGCTCGCAGCAGTCGTTTTCGCCCTTAAAATCTGGAGGCATTATTTATACGGTGAGTCGTGTGATATTTTCACCGATCACAAAAGTCTCAAGTACATATTCACCCAACGAGAGTTGAACATGAGACAGCGGCGATGGTTAGAACTGCTGAAAGACTATGACACTAACATCCAGTATCACCCAGGTAAAGCAAATGTCGTAGCAGATGCCCTTAGCAGAAAGTCAGGTATGGTAAATGGCATCAAAGTTCAGGAAGAAATTATTCGGGACTTAGAGCGTTATGATATTGAGCTCTTAGTACGCGGACAAAGGGGATACTGGGCTAGTTTGAGAGTAGAACCAGATTTACTCTCTAGGATTAAAGCCGCTCAAAAGGATGATGGTGAAATCTGGGCAATTGTCCAGAACATTGACCGTCAGACCGAATTTCGCATTGATGACGATGGTATAGTATGGCAGGGTACCAAACTTTGCGTTCCAGAAGATCCTGCTCTTAGAGAAGCCTTGATGACTGAGGATCACAGCTCTCCGTTCTCCATTCATCCAGGTTCCACTAAGATGTACCATGATCTTAAGCAGCATTTTTGGTGGAGCGGAATGAAGCAAGATGTCGCAACCTTCGTTTCCAAATGTCTGACCTGCCAGCAGGTTAAGATAGAACATCAGCGTACCAGCGGGTTACTTCAGCCATTAGAAATTCCAATGTGGAAATGGGACAAGATTTCTATGGACTTTGTTACCGGTTTACCACAGACTCAGCGGCGACATGATGCAATCTGGGTCATTGTCGACCGCTTGACCAAATCAGCACATTTCATTCCTATCCGTAAAGATTTCGCAGTTAGTAAATTGGCAGATCTATTCACCAAGGAGATTGTACGACTACACGGTACACCTTCAGAAATCATATCAGATAGGGACCCACGATTCACTTCTCATTTCTGGGGAGGTCTGCACAAAGCTTGGGGAACCAGACTCAAGCTCAGCACAGCTTTCCACCCACAGACAGACGGTCAGTCAGAGCGTACCATCCAGACCTTGGAGGACATGCTACGCGCCTGTGCATTAGAATGGACAGGACACTGGGATGACTATATTTGCTTGGTCGAGTTCGCCTACAACAACAGTTGGCATGCTAGTATCAAGCGTGCTCCATTCGAGATGTTATACGGCAGAAAATGCCGTGCTCCTATTTGTTGGGATCAGGTTGGGGAACGCTTGATTGAAGGACCAGAATTGATAGAAATGACCAATGAAAAGGTCGCCATCGCTAGGGCAAAACTGCAAGAAGCGCGTACTCGCCAGAAGAGTTACGCCGACAGACATCGCAGAGATATATCATTTCAAACCGGAGATCGTGTGTTCCTCAAAGTATCACCCGCACGCGGTGTCAGACGTTTCGGCCTCAAAGGCAAACTTAGCCCCCGCTACATCGGACCATTTTAAATCCTTGAACGCGTCGGGGAAGTATCGTATCGGTTGGCGCTGCCGCCTCAGCTTTCACACGTCCACAACGTGTTCCATGTCTCATTGCTCAGGGGGTACAACTATCACGAGCTTCACAAAGTAAATTATCCACTCGATCCGATTCGGGAGGATTTATCCTATATTGAGGAACCCGAAGCGGTTTTAGATCGCCAGGATCGAGTCATGAGAAGGAAGACCATTCCTTTCGTCAAGATCCTGTGGAGGAACCATACCGAGCGGGAGGCCACTTGGGAAACAGAGGAGTCTATACGGACTTCTTATCCTCATTTTCAGTTTTGATTCGGGTATGTCCTTTCAGCTTTTATGTCGTTCAATTTTTTCAGCATTTCAGCCTTTACTTCAGTCAGCTTAAATACCTTGTAATTCGGGGACGAATTTCTCTTTTAGAGGGGAAGAATTGTAAAGCCCAGTATAGCCGTATCTTTAATTCGGGGACGAATTATTGTTTTTAGAGGGGAAGAATTGTAAAACCCGTATTTAAAAATCAAAATATTCAAATACGCGGTTTAATATTTATAACTATATACGTATAATTAATTAATACGACAAAGACTACGTAAATTAATACTACTTATAGCACATACAAGATATTTCACGGCATAGTTTATACGAGAAACCGTACACGTATTTACTTAACGCGTACGTTTTAATTAAACGAATCAAGTTCGGGGCTGTTTTTGACAAAATAAAATAGAGGTGGACTTGGGCTCAAGGCCCAAGTGTGTTGTTTCCTCCTAAACCGTATATAACAAAAAATAGGGGACGGGGGTCCTTTTGTTTTATCTCTGCCGACACATAAACACACAAAAGAAACCCTAAACTCCAAAACAAAGCAGCCGCCTGTTTTCTTTGGCTCTCTCCTTCCCTGCCGCGGCCCAAAACCAAGAAACAAGAAGATTTATTAGCGTGTTTGATCCAGAAATTAAGAAAGACGAAGGTTGTTGTCTTAAAACCCTAAACGATTAGTAAGCTTGTTTGTATAAACCCTAATTCGTTCTTGTTAGTTTCTTTTAATCCGATTCATTGGGGTCTACAACATGTTTTTATGAATATTATGAGGGGGGCTGTATGTCGGGATGTTGGCTATGTTGTTTGGCACACAAACCGAGAGTCAAAAGACTCTCGGTGACTAATTACACCACCAGCCGAAAGGAATTAGGGTTTGGTTGGGTTTGCACTAACGGGGGGAAATAGGGTATAGCAGGGGAAAAAGTTTGTTCCACCAGTGGGAACCGAGACCATATAGGTCTCGGTGGGATATTATGACTAGCAGGGGGAACCCCGAACTGCCAGTGGGAAAACTGGCAGTAAGGGGGGTGTTTGGCAGTGGGTTTTAAACAGGGAATAGGGCTGTTTGGCTACAGGGGTAACGGGTTGTTTGGCAACCCGGATTAGAAACAGTTAAGGGTGCGTTTGGGACTGTTTTATTAGTATATATTTTTAGGGAATTAGTAGAAACGTTTTTATAAAAAAAAAAATAATAATAAAGATTTTAAATTATACCTTTTAAATTAGTTACTTTAAATAAATGTTCTAAAATGTAATTGGTAAAATTAAATATAAACAAGTTTATAAAATTTAAAAGGGTATAGTTTTATAAAATGAAGTAAATTATTTCGGGAACTTACTAATGTTAGCAAACTTTTGTTTTCAGCAGGTTACCTAGTATAAGGTTAATATAGCGTCAGAATACTTTATGCCAAAATTAATAGTAGAACAATTATACGTTAAAAGAATTATAAGCAAGATCAGATTTATCAGTTAAAAAGCGTTTAGAATTCCAGAATTTTAGAATCTAAATAAATAAATAAGAAACAATAAGACCAGTAAAATTTAATAAGGGATATCAGTTAACTGATTCGCGTCCTTTATTTATGTAGCACGCGTGAAGCCCGAGTAGTATTCGTTCAGTCTTCCATTCAGTCAGTTACTGGACTAGAGGTACGGATTCCCGTCCTTTCAGTAAGGACTTCCTTTCTATGCATGTTTAGGATTCCCCGTCTGCAGCCAAATGTTTTCCCCAGTATACGTTTAAGCTTGTCAGTAATCATATTAATAATAGAATAAATTGCCTGAGCATTATATACAAGCATGATTAGTATGTACTAGTTACGGAGGTACCGTAACCACGATACTAGAGGCACCGGTGTCGTGACTCACATGCAGGAGAGTGATATCCTGCATCGTCCCACTCAGCTCAGCTTGGCCATTTTATCAGTATTATTATTAGTGGGGCGTATGGATGCATCCTAGGCTATAGTTTACAGTTTAGCAGGTGAATGTGGTGTGTGCTCTACATCCTTCACATTGGAGCTGATACCTCCACCCAGCACAATTATTTAGAGGTCACCCCTCTATAGCATGTCGAGGACACCCCTCTATGTATTCATGCAACAGTTGGTTTAATACATGACCTATATAAGCTCTTGGCAAACTAAAATACAGAAAATGCATGTTTTCAGAATTGATAAGTTATATTTCAGTTTCAGTATTTATAAAAAGGTTTATCAGATTTTTGTGCAGAGTTTTACCATTTTCATATCAGTCTTATAGTTTCATCATAGTCTTTTATCTCCATTACTTCAGTACATCCTATTCATGCTATATCCGTCCACTGAGCGTATTGCTCAGCCGTAGTTTCCTTTCATGTTTCCAAACGGCAGGTACACAGGGACGATCTTAGGACTGCTAAGAGAGTACGTGCATTGGATGGGAGCTATCCAGACTCCTTTATTTTATGCATACATACTTTACATCTCTTTGGTTGTTGGACATTGTTTCGTCCTTTTTCTTTCAGTACTTAGTCTTTATATTTGGAGCTTATATTGGACTACCGATGTTTGATTCCGGTATTTTCCGTATGGTCATTTAATGTTTAATACATTGCCTTGCATGCTTTGATGACACGCCATAAAGTACACGTAACGGTCCATTTCCATGTGGGGTGTTACAATATTTTAGGGGATTTTAACATTGTTTCTCGACTTCAACTCACAACAACAAACACATTTACTTTCTTTCATTGATCGATCAAAGTTTGTAAATCTTAACTTATTAAAATGGAGTACACATCTCTTACGGATAAGTCCATCCTCTCGGGCACAGATAATCGTCCACCAATGTTGGTGAAGACTATGTATGAGGAATGGGCTTCCCGAATGGAACTTTATATGTTGAACAAGGAGAATGGACATCTAATTTGGGCATCGGTGCTCAATGGACCATTAGATTATGGTACAGTGACGGAAGGTACAACTACTCGTCCTCGCACAACGGGTGAGTTGACTGGAGATATGAAGATTCAAGATAAATGTGATAAGTATGCTACAAACATCATTCTCCAAGCCCTTCCTCCAGATGTCTACAAACTCGTCAGCAAACACAAAGTTGCCAAAGAGTTATGGGATAGAATTCGGGTTCTAATGCAAGGCACCTCGTTAACTAAACAAGAACGAGAGTGTAAGCTTTATGATACTTTTGATAAGTTTGCCTATGTGCCAGGGGAGACTCTCAATGATTACTATCTGAGATTTACCCTATTGTTGAATGAGCTCAATATCTATGGCATGACAATTCCTACCTTTCAATTGAACACCAAGTATTTGAACACTCTTCCTTCAGAATGGAAAAAATACGTGACGGATGTTAAATTGGCTAAGGACTTGCATAACACCAATGTGGATCAACTTCAAGTCTTTCTTCAACAACACGAATGCCATGTGATCGAGGCTCGGTTGTCTACACCTCAAGTTCATGATCCACTTGCAATGTATGCTTCTCAACAAAACATGGCTTATACTGATCAGCAACCATCATACTTGCAGCAGACACCACCACACAACTATCAGCAACCACAACAACCATCTTATCCACCACTAGTGATGCAACAGCAAGCATTTCAACAAGGTGTTCATCAACAATCTTTTCCACAGCAACCACCATATCAGACATCACCATCACAAGCCAACACCTCTCCATTGGGCTATACTCCTCAGCAAGGATATTTTCCAATTGAAGCACAACCAGCACAAGCTTTCTACTCTAATGAACTTCCACCAATCGAAGCACCGGTCTTTACACCAAATGATACGCCAGCTGATGTTCTAAACCATCTCACAGCCTACTTGTCAAAACTTGTTGCAACTAGAGGATTTCCACCAACAAACAATCAGCTCCGCACCTCATCAAATCCTCGACAACAAGCCACTGTTCAAGATGGTCAAGTGATGGTGCAACCTATTCAGGGAAGGCAAAATTCATATGGACCTCCTACAAGGACTGGGAACAATCAAGCTGTGAATTCTCAAGCTAATGGAAATGGAAGTCCTAGTGGTCCTAAAAAGGTTGTGACTTGCTACAATTGCCGAGGACAAGGTCATATGGCTAGGGAATGCACTCAGCCGAAAAGGAGGAGGGATGATGCATGGTTTCGTGAGAAGATGTATTTGGTTGATGCTCAGTCTAAGGGGAAGATTTTGGATTCAGAGGAGTTAGCATTTCTTGCAGACCCAGGGGCAGCAGATACTGAAGGCATTGCAGTCGTCTCCACTTCTAATGCAGCTTATCAAGCGGACGATCTTGATGCATACGATTCGGATTGTGATGACATTCACTCTGCCCAAGCTGCTCTCGTTGCTAATCTCTCTCACTACGGTTCTGATGTCATCAGTGAGGTACCAACCACATCTAATAATATTGATGATAACCAACATCAAGTTGGGCATGAAAATGACAACCTCGAACAGCATTCGGGGACTAGTAACTCAAATGATGTGGTACCCAATCCAACACATTTGAGTGAACCTCAACCAAATGCTACGACGGGTATGGAATCTTATGCTCAACATGATTTGGTCATGGTGCCTAAACATATTATTGATCAAATGCATATGGCCCTCAGACAATCCGTAGATACGAATTCCACCCTAACTGTTGAGCTTGCGTTGCATAAAGAAAAGGTCAAAGCTTTTGAAATGGTCCCTCAAGCAGAGAAAATAACATGTTCTGAATTTGACCAATTTAGTTTTGAAAAGATTGAACACTTGAAAGAAATAGAATCATTAAAAGCTAATCTTTCCAATGAATTAAAAGCAAAAGAGTCGGTTGTCAATGATTTTCAGAAACTTAAAATGGATTTCGAAACTCTCGAGTCTAAAAAGGTTGAATCGGAAATTAATGCTACCAAACTTCTTAAATTCAAAGAACAACAGCTTTTAAAACAATACGCTTCCACAGAAAAGGTTCATCTTTTAACTAAATCATTTAAAGAATTCGAACTTAAGCGTCTTCAAGATTTACCACCTAATCCTGGTTATGCAAAACAAGCTCAGGAATATATTCCCGGTCTTTATGATATGACCATAATTGGCAAATCGAAAGAAGCACCTTTTGTTCGTAGTACTGAGGAGACACAATCACTTGGGGATGAAACTCATTCTAAAATGCTTTCAAAATTCCATACAATTGATTATGATCAACATAACAAAGATCAATTTTCGAAAAAGACACGCATTCGCTTACAAAAGGAATTAGCAGAATTAACAGTTCTTGTGCCCCAAAGTTTGTCAAATGAAAATCTTCCTAGTACGTCTCCTACACTCGTCAAAAAGGATTTAACGAAGTTAATTCCACCGGTAAGTAAGGCGTCCGTTAACTTAAATACGGTTCACCAACACTTAGCCGATTTTGACAAGGTCATTTTGGAACGTACAACGGCCACGGCCATAACGGAAGGTGAATGGAACTTTGAGCACACTAGAGCTGCGTTTCGAGATGAAATTGTTCCGTTTGTAAAGAATGTTAAAGCTTGTATTCGTAATATTGATCAAGATTTGTTTTTGGAAATAGAAGAAGTTAGACGTGTTTTCAATGAAATGGAAGATGCTTATGAAAACAGTTTACTTGAAATAGAACGGGTTTCACGCTATAATGATCTGCTTCTGAATCAAGTGATGTCTCATGATATAGTTTCTGTCTGTGTGAATACAAGTGTTGATAATGATTCTATTGTGCATAATGTTGAATCTGTGGATAATGTGGTAGATAGTACTTGTCACGAATCTGACGCTGAATTTTTAAAGCTTCAAGATTCATATTCTTCGCTTTCAAAACGTTTTGATGAGATTCAAACACATTGTATTTCGCTTGAATGCAAGCAACAATTTATTCAAGAAATCTTTGAAATGTCATTCGAAGGTGTTAGTATCGATGATGCAAATTTTGAAAAGAATTTTCGATTGAATTTACAATCAAAACAGCGTCAGCCAAGTGACAAAGTTGCTAACTCTTTGCCGATAGAAATAGAGAAATCCAAGAAGCTTAACTGTGTGAACGTACTTGAGGCCGCTGAGAATTTTCGACTTGATCTAGATAATCGAGTTTCCAAGATTTTGTCCAAAGTTGATTACTTAAAACAGAAAAATACACGACTCTTCGATTCAGTACAGCCCGCATGTGTTGATACAACTGCACAGAATCCATCATTGATTGAACAATTGAATCGAAAGTCGGTGGAAATATCTGATTTGAGGGAACAAATTTGTGATAAAAATCTGGTCTTGGCTGAGTTAAAGGAAACACTTCGTACTCTAAAAGGTAAGAATGTTGTGGATAACGCAGCCACTATCTCAGCTTCGTCCTCTAGTGCAATCAAAAGGAACCTAATAGCCGTCACACCACTTAACCAGTGCCCTAGGACTAAATCTTCTCAAACATTGGTCACTAAAGATAAGGCGGAATCAAAACCAGCTTCTAATATTCCCGTGTTGCCTTCTACAGGAGTAAGCACCACTACTAAGGCTCAAAGATCTAAGCTTAAGAGAAACAAGAAGAATGATAGGATCTTGCCCCCATCTAGTAGTCAAGTGAAGAAGAAAGTAGAAGCCCATCCTAGGAATGTTATTTCTGTTTTGAATAAAAAGAATCATGTAGCTAAACCTAAAGGCTCTGCGGTTGTGCAGCGTTCTAAGCCTACTATGAATTCTAATTTGAAATGTTGGAATTGCAATGAATGTATGTTTTCTAGTCGTCATGATTCTTGCCTTATTGACCATGTGAATGAGATGTATGCCCGGAAAAATGGATTAGAATGAAAACCGACTGGGAAAGTGTTAACCCAAGTTGGTTGGATGTGGCGCCCCACTGGTAGAACTTTCACTATAGTAGGAAATATGTGCCCTTTGACTAGGATCACTCCCACTAAAGCGAAGAAAGCGTGCCCTTTAACTAGGAGTACCAAGGCTACCAAAACACAAGTGTGTCCTTTAACTAGGAACACCGACACTACGGTAGGAACCAAGTGCCCTTTAAATAGGTCTACTCCCACTGTAGTGCCCGCGAATAATCCAAAACCCAAGAAAGTTGGAACAGTAAAACCTGTTAGTGCTAAAACTCCCATTAGAAAAAGCAGGAAATCTAAGGGTCTCACAAATGTTAGCAATTCTGATAATTCTATATATGTATCTGCTAACACTCCGGAACCAATAGTTTCCAACGCATTGTCTACTGTTGTGATTGAAAACAGGTGGTCTAAATTGTTCTCTGGTATTTGGACTCTGGTTGCTCCAAGCATATGACCGGAGATCGCTCTCAGCTCAGAAATTTCGTCAGCAAGTTTCTTGGTACGGTTCGATTTGGTAATGATCATATTGCAAAGATAATGGGTTATGGTGAATATCATATTGGGAATGTTATAATTTCAAGAGTGTATTACGTGGAAGGTCTTGGTCACAACTTATTTTCTGTGGGACAATTTTGTGATGCAAACCTAGAAGTTGCTTTTCGAGAGCATACCTGCTTCATTCGTAATTTGGAAGGGGTTGATTTATTGAAAGGTACTCGAGGGAATAATTTGTATACTTTGTCTCTACAAGACATGATGGCCGCTTCTCCCGTATGTCTTCTCTCCAAAGCATCGAAGACTAAGTCATGGTTATGGCATCGACGGTTATCTCATCTTAACTTTGACGCTATCAATCACTTGGCAAAAAACGAACTTGTTCGTGGTCTTCCTAAACTATCATTTCACAAGGATCATTTGTGTTCCGCGTGTACAATGGGGAAAAGCACTAAGAAATCTTACAAACCCAAGACGGAAGACACCAACCAAGAGAAGCTTTATCTGTTGCATATGGATCTTTGTGGGCCAATGCGTGTTGAAAGTCTTAGTGGCAAAAAGTACATCCTCGTCATTGTCGATGATTACTCTCGGTTTACATGGGTGAAATTTCTTAAAGCAAAAAATGAGGCACCTAAATTCATCATCGGATTTCTCAAGATGATTCAAGTGCGTCTCAACTCTACTGTCCGACGCATTCGTACAGATAATGGAACCGAATTTGTGAATCAAATCTTGCGTGATTATTATGAAGAAGTTGGCATCTCTCATGAAACATCCGTTGCACGCACTCCACAACAAAACGGTGTCGTTGAAAGGCGAAATCGCACACTTATGGAAGCTGCTCGAACGATGTTAATTTACGCAAAGGCTCCATTGTTTTTATGGGCAGAAGCAGTATCTACAGCAGTGTACACCCAAAACCGGTCACTAATTCGTAAACGCCATGGTAAAACACCTTATGAGCTTCTCCATGGAAAAGTACCAGATTTATCATATCTTCATGTATTTGGTTCTCTTTGCTATCCAAATAATGATGGTGACAATTTGGGAAAACTTCAACCAAAGGCTGATATTGGTATTTTCATTGGTTACGCACCCGCAAAGAAGGCATATCGAATCTACAACCGTAACTCTCGCAAGATCCTCGAAACTATGAATGTTGATTTTGATGAGCTGACAGCAATGGCTTCTGAGCAAAGCAGCTCTGAACCCGCACTTCATGAAATGGGACCCAGTAACATTAGTTCTGGTCTTGTCCCAAACAACCCTACTTCATCATTTATACCACCTACTAGGACTGAATGGGATACGTTGTTTCAACCGTTCTTTGATGAATTCTTTACTCCTCCAACTATTGTTGCTCCAGAACCTGAGGTAATAGCTCCGGTAACCGAAGTTGTCGCTCCAGCAACCGTTGCACAATCAGATACATCTGCACCAACAATTGGTCAAGATATACCTTCAACAAGTAATTCTCAACCAACACATGTTTCAACTACCCATGTCATGCCTATTGATGATGAAGAGGATGATGATGATCACGATTTGGAATTCGCTCAAATGCGTGAACTTCCATTCTTTGGTGTATCTATTCCCGACCCTAATCAAGCCGGGTCGTCCACCTCAGAGGAAGCTCCTTCTACAGTTTACTCGAATCCACGGATTCGTGAACATGACAGCAAGTGGACAAAGGATCATCCTATAGATTCTATTATTGGTGACCCTAATCGTCCAGTATCCACACGAAGTCAGTTACAAGAAAGTGCAATGTTTTGTCACTTTGATGCTTTTCTCACTGAAGTTGAACCTAAGACATGGCAACAAGCTTTTACTCAATCCTGTTGGATAGAAGCTATGCAAGAAGAACTTAACGAATTCATACGTCTTGATGTTTGGGAACTTGTCCCATGCCCGGATCAAGTGCAGTTACTCACTTTGAAATGGGTTTACAAGGTGAAACTCGACGAGTTAGGCGGAATATTGAAAAACAAAGCTCGACTCGTAGCTCGTGGATACAAGCAATTATTGGGCATCGACTTTATGGAATCCTTTGCACATGTTGCCCGTTTGGAAGCAATTCGACTATTCCTCGCTTATGCAGCCCATATGAATATGATCGTCTATCAGATGGATGTGAAGACGGCATTTCTTAATGGTGAACTCAAGGAAGAGGTCTATGTTCAACAACCGGATGGTTTTGTGAATCCTAATTATCCTAATCATGTGTACAAGCTTAAGAAGGCTCTCTATGGGTTGAAGCAAGCTCCTCGTGCATGGTATGATCTATTATCACAATTCCTCATTACACAAGGCTTCGCAAAAGGCAAGGTGGATCCCACGCTGTTTATTCAGAAACGAGGTAAAGATATGATTATGGTACAAATATATGTTGATGATATTATATTTGCAGCCTCGACCCAAACCTTATCGGATGAGTTTGGGACACTCATGTCTTCCAAGTTTAAGATGTCAATGATGGGCAAGGTATCATTCTTCTTAGGTCTTCAGATATCTCAGAGTCCCAGAGGCATCTTTATCAATCAATCCAAGTATGCCCTTGAATCGCTTAAGAAGTATAAGATGGAATCTTGCGACCCCGTGGATACTCCAATGGTGGAACGAACTAAGCTTGATGCAGATCCACATGGAGTTGCCGTTGATCCGACACTTTATCGTGGAATGATCGGTACCCTTCTGTATATCACAGCCAGTCGACCTGATCTTCAGTTTGCTATATGTATGTGTGCCAGGTATCAAACTAGGCCTACTGAGTTACACTTAGCTACTGTTAAAAGGATCTTTCGATATCTTATAGGAACCATTAATCGGGGACTTTGGTATTCGAAGGACTCTTCTATTGCACTAATGGCATATGCAGATGCGGATCACGCGGGTTGTCAAGATACAAGGCGTAGCACGAGTGGAACTTTGCAACTACTAGGAGATCGATTAATCATTTGGGCATCGAAAAGGCAGAAAAGCGCTGCAATTTCAAGTACGGAAGCAGAATACATAGCTATGTCCGGTTGCTGTGCTCAAATTCTTTGGATGAGATCGCAATTAACCGACTATGGTCTAGGTTTCAACAAGATTCCGATGTACTGTGACAACAAGAGTGCAATTGCCTTATGCTGCAACAACGTTCAATTCTCCCGGTCGAAGCATATTGACATTCGCTACCACTTCATCAAGGAGCAAGTGGAAAATGGAGTAATCGAGCTTTACTTTGTCCGATCTGAGTATCAATTGGCGGATATTTTCACGAAGGCTTTAGATCGCGCTCGAATTGAATTTTTGGCCGACAAGCTAGGAATGAGAACCTTCTCGCCTGAGACTCTTAAGGAACTAGCAGATGAAGCGAAAGAATAGTGGTGGTAAAGCTATTCTCCGTATCCTTGGTGATCATCTGTATATATTGTTTATATTATTATCCACAAAAGCAAAATACAAAAATATAAAACCATATAAAAACAATAAAAATTGAAAAATCTAGAAAAATCCAAAAATATTTTTACTTTATTTTTTTCAAGGCATGTCTTTTGGTACGATAATATTTACGGCCTTAGAAATGTTGATTAATATCGACACGGCGCCATAAATAGAGTTCGTACAAAAGTTGTAAATATTTCATAAAACATGCCTATATGGCTTGTAGTTATTTCAGACTGCAACCTGATTTTCACATTAAAGTCAAGTATTTCTTCTGAAAGCTTTGGCTCACAACGGGAATTAATTTTCTCGGGCAAGGTTTACTTTTAAACCTTGTAAGAGATCAAGTTTACTTTATAACTTGGTCTAACACAACTATATGTACGCCTCAGTGCATTTTTTTGTTAAAACAAGAGAAGTCTTGTTTATGTGAAGCTATCATTTCTACAACCATGCTATCTACAATTGGTATCTACATCCTCGACGATGCGACTACTCAACCGACGACTACAGCTCTTTCAATAGAACACGGGTCAGCAATTGAGGGGGAGCAATTGTCAAGCATTCAGAATCTTCGATGCCGAAAGTGCCAAGTTCACAAGTTGGTGTCAAGACAACAATACCAATCGTACATGTGGTGTCAAGAGATGACTTCAGACGTGACGAGGCGACCAATATATGCTGACAAGAACCATTTGATCTTATCATATGATGTTCTCATCTATCAGGTCCAACCTTATCAATTCTTTTCTAATATGGTGAATATGTGATCATGTTACAAATCGGTATCATATCTCATACGTTTGATATCATGAAGATAAAATGGACTTGCATTTTTCTTCCCAAAACCTTTGTTAAAACTTCATTAAATCAATTGATATTAAAAACATCGATTGGGTTAATATTTTTAATATGGGGGAGAAAATGTGATTTAATATGGGATATTATCACAAATGGTTTGACTTAATGTGCTGGCTCATCTCTACATATGCGAAATGTTTTCGAATATCGTGGCATATGTTAAGGGGGAGCAAAATGGATTTTCTATATCAAAATGGATTTTCATGGTGACATATACTTACCCAAAACCCATTTATTTCACGACGATGAAGATTGTGGTGACATAAGGATGGTAGGATAGGTTAAGTCCTATGATTCTTCCAGAACCGGAGGAATCTTCCCAAGGACATTCTATAGCTAGAAATAGTAGTCCTTAGGAAAGATGGAGAAAGAATGTGAACGTAGCTGAATGCCGACCAAGTACTTAAGTTAGCACTGGAACAATCACAACAAGGTGCTAGTTATGACGTATTGGTAAGCATTGAAGGGGTTGAAGAATGAAAAAGAATTGTAAAGATAAAGGGTGTAAAGAAAGAAGCCCTCCTTACAACTTTAGGCAGAAACCGGGTCAATACATATGCTATTGAGATCATTTTTATAATGCTCGATATTGAAGATAGACATCATGGACCCAGTGATGCAATGCACAACCCATCCCAGCTAACTCAGATATCTCTCAAAAGGTATTTGTTTTAATCACACGGAGACAACACGTTTCTATCGATTTATTCACTCCGAATAAATTGGTATTGAAATGGTGGCACTCCTCTCCAGCCTCCGATCACTAAAATCCAAAGTGCACGATCGAGTCTAGAGCCATTTGAGATCATCAAATATCTCACTAGGACACACTTTCATATTTCCTTGCTTCTTCACACACTGTGAAAAGTAAGAAAGATTTTAAGAGTCCTACGCAAAATCTTCATGATCTTGCCTGAACATCCGAGTAATACGAAAAGTATTTACAATGAAGATGGAAATCCTTCTTGAGCGAACTTCAAAAAGCTCATGGTAGGTGACTTGTGCGATTCTTTATGAATCAAACTTGTGATAACTGGAAAGCAACAGCTATTTAATTCTTAACTGAATTTAAACACGTTCCAGGCCTCTACGCAATATCTTAGTGATCTTGCCAGAACACTCAGAGTGATACCTTAGTGTTCACAGTGATGAGTGGAAATCCTTCTAGTGTTAACCTCAAACAGCACTTGGTAGGTAACTTGCAAGATTCTATACGAATCAAGCTCGTGAAAACTGGAAAGCAACGATGGTGCGGTTCTTAATTGAATTTCACTTGTTCTAGGAACATGAATTGACGGCTTCAAATCATGCGGATATTATTATCCAAATGATTCACTCTTTATGTTCACAGTCAGCTTTGGACGGTCGAATAAAGAGAACGGGTTTACCCGCGAAATCCTGTCAGGAAGTTACTTAATTGAAACTATCCGTCACGGGTACGATATCTAATATCGTCCAACGGTCTTCACCGACCGGAGGTAAAATGCTACCGATGTAGAATGAAATGTTCAAAGCCATTTCGTTCGTGTCTACTTATGTTGCGGCATTTGAAGACGGTGGCGTTGCGGAATCCAAGAAGAAGTCGTCCCCGCATGCTTATACTTTATGCACTTAATATCTCATCTAATTCAAGAAAGCCTAAAAGTTAAGTCTTCCGCTGTATCGAACTCTGAAGCTTTCAAGAATTACTAAGGCATAAGTATGTGGGACGTGAGGTCACGAAGAGGCGAAGATCACAAGTGAAGGATGCACGAGATCAAGGCAAGAGATTAATGCTCAAGACTGATATCAAAGATCACATCAGCATGTTCACCAGAAAAGAAAAAGAAAAGAAAGACGAAGACTACGAGCTCAAGACAAGCATAGTATGCTAGGTTTATTTTATTATTGTAACTAGGGTAACACCCTTGTTTGGAGTGACCTCCCTTAGGGGGAGATTGTTAGAAATACGTTTTTACGTATTTAGGAAGATTCGGTCACTCCGACAATATACTTAGTATTAGCTCGTAGTCTAGACATCTTTATTAAACAAACAAAGCCAAGCCTAGCCTACAACATGTGTAGGCCGGCCCAACAATGTAAGCCCAAGCCCATCACAAGGCTTGGGTATATAAACCCTCTCCTTTGATGGAGAGGGTGTGTGGTTTCATATTTTTTACATAGTAAACATTTCTTTCTCTCTCTAGCTTTGTGTGAAATCCACCATCTCTCTATCTCTTTCTCTCTCTAGAAACATAAGCAAGATTTACAATCCTACAGAATAGAAAACCAAACCCCTTTTTTAGTGATTAAGAACAACTATTCCACTTTGAACCGTGATCGATTCGAGAAGATACCGAGAAACGAACTTTCAACTAAGTAAAATATGTGTATCAAATAGGTTGTGGATTTCACCTTCATAATTCAGAGCACGAATGACTCGAATCAATTCATCGTTGTTTGGGTTAGCCACAAAGTGTTCACCTTTTGCTAACTTAGGAAAGTTAAACAGTTGCCTAAAGATGCTTAAGTTAAGTACCATTGGCGTATTGTTTAGATGGAATGAGACAGTCTTTTTAGACAGTTGTCCCTGTGTAAGTGTTGCAGTGGTCCAGAACTCGTGCATGTAGACTTCAGGAACAGAAGCAGTAAGTCTGAATTCATCTTTGATAGGTGAAATGTCAAGGATATCCGTGGCGATTTTAAAAGCTGTTAAAGACGGATCAAAATCCTCTTGCAAACGAGAGTTGTTCTCAGCATATGGTAGCCTGTTGCTGAGTGAAACAAGTTCGAGATCACATTGCCGCTGTTGTTCTTCTGTGGCCGACATTTTCCTGCTTAGATGACATAAACACAAATGATATACACAAACATATATATCTTAAATCCATGTCAAGCTGTAGCATTTGCAGTAACACACTACAAGCATTAGCGCATTACATTTATTGAAAAACAATAACTAGATCACGACACATGTCTATAGGTGCCACCTATCGTAATACTAGCATGCAATCCTATAACTCATCATAATATTATAATGTTATCATAATACTATAAGCTATCACAATGTATGCCAAGACTACTCGTCGCAATCTTTCAAGTCATCAGAATTATAAGTTCATCACAATCCTAAATCCATCGCAATCAGACTATCCATCGTAATCCTACACCCATCGTAATGTTTAATCATCGCAATCCTATCGCAATCCTGTCCTATCGCAATCTCACAATCATCGCAATATCTAAGTTTCCATCGCAATAAGTTTGTTTCCATCGCAATGTTGAGAGTTTATCACAATAAGTCCCCATCGCAATACCATTACAATGCCATCGCAATGATGCCTCAGAGTGCACCATCGCAATACGCCATCGTAATGTGTCATCGTAATGACCAATCGCAATGAGCCATCACACATTGAGCCATTGGAATGACCCATCTCAATAACCCATCGCAATGAGCCATCAGAATGACTCATCGCAATGATCATGCATCGCAATGTTGTGTCGCAATGTTCATCGCAATCCGAGACTGGGATTCGATTTTTGAGTTTGACTTTACGATTTCTGGACTTTGGCAATGTTTTAAGCAAAATTGGGCAAGACCTATGTGCATCTAGGTTATCTCAACGTATCCCACTAATTAAATTACATTTTCCACAGAAAAAGTTTGAAACCCTAATTTTGATTAAATCATGAATTGGGGGTTTGTTTGTTATGTTTAAGATGATAATACTTATAAGCATATGAACAAATAACGATACCTAGATTAGATGGACAGATTGCAAGCAGAAAAAACGAAGGATGAAGGTCAACAATGGCGGGGAGTATTTTTGTGTTTGTGTTTTTGTGATGGAAAAGAAAAAGAAACGGGGAGGGGGTGTATAAGGTTGACTTGGTCAACTTTGTGTCAAAATAACCCATTAGACCCCCTATTTGCAAGATTTGCAAAATTAGTCCCCCAGTTAGCAATGAGTGTTAAGACTACTTGGATGGACCAAATGGTTTAACAAGGTACTAACCCGCACACAAACACGAACACATACACTTAACGCTTAATTGCAAACAACCTATACCTCAAACCACATAAAGCACACAAAGCATATAATGATGAGAATGATCGGTTTATATTTTTTGAAAACCCTTTTTGAAGACCAATTTTAATCCCAAGAAGATTTAATATTTGCTTCCTCTTAAACACGGACCCGTTTTCTATTTAAAGAGTTGTAGTCAATGATTTTAAAGAAGCAAATATCCATGAAGACATTTTCCGTTTTAGTGATTTATGGAACGATTCTGGTGGCAATAAGATTTCTCTTATTTTTACAAAATAAGTGCACTGAAACGTACACTGATTTGTGTTAGACCAAGTTGTAAAGTAAACTTGATCCCTTACAAGGTTTTTAAGTAAACCTTGCCCGAGAAAATTAATTCCCGTTGTGAGCCAACATTTTCAAAAGAAATACGTGACTTTAATGCGAAAAGCGGGTTATAGTATGAAATAACAACAAGCCATATGGGCATGTTTTAAAATATGTACAACTTTTATACGGACTCTATTTATGGCGTCGTTTCAATTTTAATCGACATTTCTAAGGCCGTAAATATTACCGTACTAAAAGACATGCCCGATTTAAAATGAAAAATATTTTTGGATTTTCTTTATTTTATAGTTTTAATGGTTTTTATATGTTTTATATTTTTGTATTTTTCTTTTGGTGGTTTAAATATATATGATAATATACAAGATCACGATCAAAGGATACTCTAGAATAGTTTACCACTACTATTCTGTAGATTCTTCTGCCAACTCCTTAAGTGTCGCTGGTGAGAATGATTTCATGCCTAGCTTTTCGATCAAAAACTCGATACGTCCTCGATCCAAGGCCTTTGTGAATATATCTGCCAACTGATACTCAGTGTTGACAAAATACGTTCGATCACTCCATTTTCCACTTGCTCTTTGATGAAGTGGTAGCGTATGTCAATGTGCTTCGCCCGGGAATGTTGAACGTAGTTGCAGCACAGAGCAATTGCACTTTTGTTATCACAGTACATCGGGATTTTGTTGAATCCAAGACCGTAGTCAGTTAATTGTGATCTCATCCAAAGAACTTGAGCACAACAACCGGACATAGCAATGTATTCAGCCTCTGTACTTGATATCGCAGCGCTTTTCTGCCTTTTAGATGCCCAACTAACAAGTCTATCTCCAAGAAGTTTCACACTGCCAGAAGTGCTACGTCTAGTATCTTGACACCCAGCATAATCCGCATCTGCATATGAGATTAGTGCAATGGAGGAATCCTTCGGATACCACAGACCACGATTAAGAGTTCCTTTAAGATATCGAAAGATCCTTTTCACAACATGTAAGTGCTTTTCGGTAGGCCGAGCCTAATACCGGGCACACATGCATATAGCAAATTACAAATCAGGCCTGCTAGCAGTCAGATAGAGAAGGGTGCCGATCATTCCACGGTAAAGTTTAGGATCAACAGCTATCCCTTCCTTATCTTCATCTAACTTGGATCTCTCCACCATTGGAGTATCCACGGGGTCACAATTATCAAAGTGATACTTCTTTAGTGATTCAAGAGCAAATTTGGATTGATTAATAAAGATGCCTCTGGGATTTTGAGAAATTTGTAACCCTAAGAAAAATGATTTTTTTCCCATCATTGACATCTTAAAACGTGTGGACATAATTTTCTCAAAATGGTCAGACAGTCTTTGAGTAGTGGCAGCAAAAATTATATCATCAACATAAATTTGTACCAGTATCATGTCGTTGTCCTCCTTGAGAATAAATAATGTTGGGTCCACTTTGCCTTTGGAGAAGCCTTTCGAGATGAGATAAGACGATAGGAGATCGTACCACGCGCGTGGAGCTTGTTTCAACCCATAAAGAGCCTTTTTGAGCTTGTACACATGATTAGGATACTTCGAGTTGACAATCCATTCGGCTGGCTTACGTAGACATCTTCCCTTAATTCACCATTAAGAAATGCCGTCTTAACATCCATTTGGTAGACGATCATGTTCATGTGAGCAGCATAAGCAAGGAATAGTCTAATCGCCTCCAATCGTGCAACAGGAGCAAAGGATTCTTCAAAGTCAATACCCAAAGCTTGTTTGTAACCTCTAGAAACCAATCTAGATTTGTTCTTTAGCACCCCACCTAACTCATCGAGTTTAACCTTATATACCCACAACAATGTAAGGATTTCAGCGTTGTTGGGTAAAGGAACTAATTCCCACACTTTAAGACGTTGAAATTCATTAAGTTCCTCTTGCATGGCTTCAATACAAGATGATTTTGTCATGCCTTGTTGCCAATTTTTAGTTTCAGTATCAGAAATAAATGCATCAAAGTAGCAATATAATGCATGTTCTTGGAGTTGGTGGCGTGTTAAGACTGGTAGATTGATGTCACCAATAATATTGCGGATTGGGTGATCCTTTGTCCATTTTATGTTGTGAGTTTCAATCCGTGGTGGTCGGGAGTGAACGATTGCAGGAGCTTCCTCTGAGGTAGACTCACTGTTAGGGTTTTCAGGTATTTGTGAACCAAAGAAAGGAAGCTCCTGTAAGTGAGCAATTTCCAAATCGTGATCATAGTGATCTTCGTCAACATCATTAGGAACGAGTGGGGGTGATGATTCAGGTGTAATTTGTGAATTAGTGGGGGGGTGGGACATCTGGTTCAATAGTAACAGTAGATGTCTTGGACTGATTTCCATTATCTTGAGCAACAACTTCGGGAAATGGAGCTACTGCTGCAGGTGTCGGAGAATCCTTACTAGGTGGATCAAAGAATTAATCAAACATAGGTTGAAATAACTCATCCCACTCGGGCCTTGTAGGTGGTATAAATGATGGAGAAGTAGGATTGTTGGGAGTTAATCCAGAACTAATCGTACTGGTTCCCATCTCATGTAATGCGGGTTCAAAGTTGAGTTGCTCAGAAGCCATCGTTGTCAGCTCATCAAAATCGGCATCCAAAGTTTCTACTATCTTGCCAAGACGACGGTTATAAATTCGGTAAGCTTTCTTTGCTGGTGAGTAACCAATGAAAATTCCAATATCAGCCTTCGGTTGAAGTTTGCCCAAATTCTCACTAATTATATTTGGATAACATAGTGCACCAAACACATGAAGAAATGAAATATCGGGTTTGTTTCCATGAAGTAGCTCATATGGAGTTTTACCATGGTGTTTACGAATGATGGGGCGGTTTTGGGTATAACATGCGGTTGCCACTGCTTCAGCCCATAAGAATAAAGGAGCATTCGCATAAATCAACATAGTTCTAGCAGCTTCCGTAAGTGTACGGTTACGTCTTTCCACGACACCGTTTTGTTGTGGAGTGCGAGCAACAGAAGTTTCATGTGAAATACTGACCTTTTCATAATAGTCTCGTAGAGTTTGATTAACGAACTCAGTTCCATTATCAGTGCGAATGCGGCGAACAGTTGCATTAAGATGTACTTGGATCATCTTTAAGAAAGTAATAATATACTTTGGTGCTTGATCCTTGGATGCTAAAATTTTTACCCATGTAAACCTTGAGAAATCATCCACCATGACGAGGATGTATTTTCTACCACTCACACTAGTCGTACGCATTGGCCCGCAAAGATCCATGTGCAAAAGATACAGTGGTTCTTGGTTGGTGTCTTTAGCTTTAGGTTTGTATGATTTCTTGGTGCTTTTCCCCAAAGAACACGCGGAACATAAATGATCCTTGTCGAACTTAAGTTTTGGAAGACCACGAACAAGTTCGTTTTTAGCCAAATGGTTTATAGCATCAAAGTTAAGATGAGATAACCGGCGATGCCACAACCATGACTTGGTCTTAGATGCTTTGGAAAGAAGGCATACAGGAGAGGCGGCCATCATGTTTTGAATGGACAGTGTGTAGAGATTATCCCCTCGAGAACCTTTTAACAAATCATTTCCTGCAAGATCGCGAATAAAGCAAGTATGTTGTCGAAAAGCCACCTCAAGGTTTGAATCGCAAAATTGTCCCACTGAAAATAAATTGTGACCAAGTCCTTCCACATAATATACCCTTGAAATCGTAACATTCCCAATTTGGTATTCACCATAACCCATGATCTTCGCAATATGGTCGTTGCCGAATTTAACCGTTCCTAGAAACTTGCTGACGAAATTTCTGAGCATCGAGCGATCTCCGGTCATATGCTTTGAGCATCCAGAGTCCAAGTACCAGAGGATGATTTGGACCACCTGAAAATATCACCAGACAAAGACGATGTATCGGAATCTAGTAGTTCTTTTGTATTAGCAGGTACAGATATATTTATCGTAGATTTGCTAACCGAAGAATTCTTAGGCTTCCAAATTTGCTTCCTAAATGCCGGCTTAGATTCTAGTTGTCTAAGATCCTGAGGTACTTCTTCACTGGTAGGCACAATAGTGGGGGCAGACCTAGTTAAAGGGTGCTTTTTCCATTTCTTAGTGCTAGTGTTCCTATTTAAAGGACGATGAGACCTAACTTCCGTGGATGTGATCCTAGTTAAAGGGCACGTAGTTCCATTAGCAGTGAAGGTCTTACCAGTGGGTTTCCTTTGCCAACCAACTTGGGTGAATTTCTTCCCCGTTGGAATCCATTCAAGATTGTTCCTAATTGCATACATTTCATTCACGTGATCAACAAGGCATAAATCATGAGGCTGAGAAAACATGCATTCATTACAATTCCAACATCGCAAATTCGAATTCACATTTTGCTTAGGCTTCTACATAGATGCAAATCCTTTTGTCTTAGATACATGATTCTTTTTATTTGAAACTGAAATAACATTCCTAGGGTGAACTTCTACTTTCTTCTTGGCAGTCCTACTAGTGGAAGGCTTGATCCTATCTTTCTTGTCTTGAGACCCTTTAGCCTTAGTAGACATAATTACTCCTGTAGAAGCCATGGGAACATTAGTGACAGATTTTGATTTAGCCTTGATGGGTGTGTTTAATATAGGCTTAGATCCTGGATTCTTATTGAATGGAGTAATGGCAATGGTGGGGGTTTGTTATTTAAGTGGTACAGAACCCGGTAGTCCTATGTACTTTAAGTGCTCTAAGCATTGTTGTACCCTCTCAATGAAAGTGTGAGCATGGTAATAGTGACTATTCCTAGGTTCAAGTTCACATAGATCATCTAACTCTTCCCTAGCAAAATTCGCGTACTCAGCTGCGTGCTCCATATAGGACTTATATGATAGTGGATTGTTCTTATGGTACGGGTTCTTAGTGATCACCACCTTGTTGGTTTTTGGAGCACTAGAGGTCAGGGCAGAGATTGTAGCTGAATTATCAACAACTTCTTGTCCTTTGAGTTGAAGTGTCTCCTTTAATTCAGCCAAAACCATGTTTTTGTCTATGAGTTGAACATTTAAGTCAGAGATTTCCTCGCACTTACGGTTCAGTTGGTCAACGAGTGACTTTTGCTCTGCCGCATTAAAAGCGAGCGTTCTTCTAACGAACCATAAATTTGTGAAAAACCCTGCTTTACTTTACCAAACTCCCCTAGCATAGAATTAATTCTATCTTCTAGGTCATGATTTTTAATCTTTGCAGCCTCTAGTTCCAATTTCTCTTCTACTGATTCTCTCTTAAGTCTCATAATTTCTTCCTCTAATGCCTGAACCACCTGAATCATCTTGTCACTAGTCTCAACAGAGTTTTCATAAACATTTGTTTTTGAAAGAGTTTCATTTTTAGATTGATTTTCAATTTCAAGAGATATACAATGTTGTTGAAGCTCATCAAAACGTTTTGAAAGTGAGTTATAAGAATCTTGAAGCTTTAAAAATTCGGCGTTAGATTCATGACAAGAATGATTATCTATATTATTCACAGGTTCAATAATATTCACAGATATATCATGCACATCATCACATTTATTCATAGCAGATGACATCACACAAGCAAATTCAATAGTAACAACTTGCGTGACTTCAAGAGACACTATATGTTCTAAGAATCGGTCATATTCGGACAAAATCTTTTCTTTCTCAATTAAATGTTGTTCATAAACATCATCCATTTCATAGAAAACTTTGCGAACTTCACCCATTTTGAAACTAAGATTTTCCGCAAGATCGTAAAATCCCTCTTTAATATTATCTACAAACGGAACGATCTCTTTCTCAAACACCGTTTCATGTGTTCGAAAGCCCATTCTCCAGCGGTTTGAGCCGTTGAAGTCGTACATTCCAGGATGACCTTGTCAAACTCGGTTAGGTATCGCTGAATCTCTTCCAAGCTTAGCAATACCGTACTTAGCAGTGGAAGATTCTTAGGAATTTCCTTAGGTTCGTCCAAATTAACAAGTGTAGGAAGTATACTAAGGCTTTCTCTAGTAGGCATGTAAGCTGGTGTGTGGATAAATTCCTTTTGCATATTAAAGCGAGTTCTAAGATCTATTTTTGCATATGTTGCATTCATTTGTGCATAATCATACTCAGGATATGTAAAAATTACTTTTGACCGATTCTCTTCATGTAGTGACATGCTCTCAGATTCATTTAAAAACACAATCGGATCTAAGACCAATCCTAACTTGGTTGCATCATAAAGTCGTGGGTTGTGGTTAAATGCTTGCTTTGCATACCCCGGGTTAGGTGGTAGGTCTATTAGACGCGATAGATTGAACTCTTGAAAAGAAGAATGAAACAAGTGTACTAAGTGTGAAACAGAGTATTGTTTTAAAAGCAAAATTTCAGTCTTTATAACTTTCTCAGACGCCTTAATTTCCGTTTCAACCCTTTTAGACTCGAGAATTTCGAAATCCGTTTGTAGTTTTTGAAAATTATTAACGACTAACTCTTTTTCTTTAAGTTCTTTCGAAAGATTTGCTCTTAAACTCTCAATTTCTAGCAAATTATCCATTTGGACTTTCCTAAACCTATCAAATTCAGGATTTGTTAAGGTAGTGGTCACTGGAGTTAATTCCAAGGTTTTAACCTTTTCTTTATGCAAAGCAAGCTCGGCATATAAAGTCTGATTAACACTAAGGGTTTCAAGGACCGCATTATTCATTTGGCTAAGCATAGATGCTGACACCATAACCAAATCGGGTTGAGCAAACGAATTTGTAGTCGTAATAGCTTCCGGTTGTGGTTCACTCAAAGTTTGGGGACTTGCATTGATATTGCTATCATTTTTTGTCTCCTCGTTTGAGTTACTAACCACCGGAGGCTGTTCCGGATACTCAGACACTTGCTCAACTTGATAAGGTACAATACTAGTATCCGTTGCAGTATTTGGTACCTCAGAAATTGTATCAGCTCCATAAAGTGAAAGATTTGCCATGAGAGCTGCCTTGGCGGTATTGAAATCATCACAGTCAGAGTCATATGCATCCAGATCATCACATTGATATGCGGCATTGTTTGTGATGGTTGCTGTGAGACCGTCAGTGTCCGCGACTCCCGGATCTGCGAGAAATGCTAACTCTTCTTCATCAAGCTCACGTCCTTGGGCTTGAGCATTCACCAAGTAGATCTTCTCCTGAAACCATGTGTTATCCCTTTTCCTCTTGGGCTGCTTACACTCTCGAGCCATGTGCCCTTCCCCTTTGCAGTTATAACATATAATCATCTTCATTTTACCAGTGATATTACCCCTTGTAGCAGCAGTGTTAGATGGACGTGCACCAGAAGTAGATGAGCTTGGTCCCCCTGAAGTGGTTGCACCATTACTCTGCCATCTTGAATTGTAGCTTGATGTCGAGAGTTAGAAGAGTTCCTTAACTAATTGTTTGTTGGAGTTGGTCCTCTGTAACCTCGTTTGTTCAATGTTTGAGTGAGATAAGCAGACATTTGAGCAAGTATATCAGTAGGACTATCCCCTTGTCTAAACTCAGGGACAAGGATCTCATCATCACAATAGAATGCTGGTGCTAATTGAGCTACAAGATGATTTGAGGGAACACTAACATGTTGTGAGAAATGGGGTTGAGGAGCCTCAAGTTGTTGATAGGTAATAACAGGGTTTGTTGGAGGTTGATAAGGTGAATACTGTTGTGTAACATAAGGTAACTGATGTGAGTCTCCTTGTGATGATGTTGCTGGTTGCTTGTATTGTTGGTGATAAGATGTAGGCGGTTGTGGCAAGATCGAATATTATGGGAAGCTTGGTGTTTGATACAATGGTTAATAGGAAGATTGGTGTCCCAAAGCAAACGGAGAGTTGTGATATGACAATGTTGGATGGTTTGCCATTAATGCCAATGGTTCTTGATAGGATCCCTGAGAGATGCGTTTTTGGATCACGTGCTTCTCGGGTTGTTGCAAGAAAGCATAGAGTTTATCTAAATTTGACTTGTTCAAATCTCGAATCATCTTAACATCGGTGACATATTGACTCCATTCTTGGGGTAACGTGTTCAAGAACTTTGTGTTTAGTTGAAACTGAGCAATCCTTAGATTATACACGTTCATATCATTCATCAAAGTAGTGAAACACCAGTAGTAATCGTGAAGAGTTTCCCCTGGAATGTATGTAAACCTATCAAACAAGTCATACAATTCACACTCTCGTTCTTGCTTAGTTAGAGAGGTCCCTTGTAACAAAACAGCTAATCGATCCCAAAGATCCTTTGCCACTGTGTGTTCACTTACCATTCTATAGATATCGGGTGGAAGGGCTTGAAGTATTGTTTGAACGGCCCTTTCATCAGCATCGGCAATGAGTTTGTTAGCATCTGGTAACTCATGATACAACCTTGTCCGCGTCACATTGTTGACAGTAACTTCTCCCCAATCTAGTGGACCTTTTTCAATGGATTGAAGCATAAGTCTACCATTGGGTTTACCCATGATGTAAGTTTTCATACGACCTTGCCATGCTTCAAATAAATCTTTGATGAGCAACGGTGGGCGAGTGTCGGTACCCGAGATGATTGAGATATCGGTAAGCGATGTCATTGTTGGCATATATGAATTTGATATCATTTTATGATCCCTTGAATAAAGATTATCAAAAATGATCGAGCAATGAAATAAGGTTATGTGTTTTTGTATTGTTGAATGAAAGATGTTGTTATCTTTTTGTTGTGTGTGTTTTTGAAAATTACCAAATTAATGCACAATAGAAAAATCCTCTAAGTTATGCAACTTTTTATCCCAAAAAGCAAATTCTATCGGAGTGTCTCAAGTATCGGAATGTAAGTTCTGTCGGAATACCCCTTCTACCAGAATGTCTCAAGTATCTGAATGTAGGTTCTGTCGGAATACTCCTTCTATCTGAATGTCTCAAATATCGGAATGTTGATTCTATCGGAATACCCCTTCTATCGGAATGTCTACTGTCTGAATATGAGATCTGTCGGAATGCTACAAGTATCGGAATAAGATACTATCGGAATCCCTGATCGTAATATGGCCAATAAAATTTGAACAAAGTGACTTTTTAATAAGTGTGAAAACACTTATCCTTTTACCACTTATTTCCAATAATAACAAGACCAAAACGTGTATTTTATGTCGTAAAAGTCGGAATTATGCGTGGTTTGTGTTTTTATAGTGTTTTAGGACCAAAAGATTAAAAAGGAAGAAAACACGGGCTTTCACGGGCTTTTATCGAAGAAAACGAGAAAAGACGAAGTCAAAAGATCAAGAGTGCAAAAAGAACGGAAGTACAAGGCCTATTCTAAAGATTTATCGAAGAAAAAGTCTAAAGACGAAAGTTTAACGAAGTCGAAGAACTCAAGTCTAAAAGAGGAAGAAAATTACAAGACAAGTTCAATATACATCGACAAATCCCGAGACGTCGTCGAGAAAGACAAAGGATTTAAATCGAGTCGAGAAGAAAGAAAGAAGAGGCAACACATGCACACCTTCCCATTTTCCCTATAAATACCCTCCTAATACACATTAGGAGGGTTGGTTAGTTTTTAGTAGTTAGTTTCATTTTTTTCATTTTCCTTTCAAGTTTTAGAGAGAGAAAGTTCTCCACTTTCTCTCACTAAGTTTTCATCTTTTCTTTCTTTTAATCTTTCAAGATTAAACCTTTTGTATTTGGATTTCATTAATCAAGTTCAAGTTAAGCTTTTAATCTTTCATCTCTTTCTACCTTTCTTTATTTTAGTTTACTTTTGGTGCGAATTACTATTGATCCGTGTTGATCTTGATGTTTTCGTGCTTAAAAAGTTAATCTTTTTATTCATACTTAAGCTTTCATACGATTAAGTTTTAAGATTCTTGTGCTTATTGGCTTATTCGCTTCTTTTAGCTTATTTACTTTTAAAGTTTTCTTAAAAAGTTTCATCTTTTATGGTTTGATTTAAAAGATTGTTTATTTTAAGTTTGGATAAGTTGTTATTTGTGCTTATTTAGTCTTTTTCATATTGGATTCGATCAAGTTTTGGTGTTAGCTTATCATTTTAGCTTATCACTTTGCTTAATTTTCGAATCAAAAGGTTATCAGAAAAGGTTTAAACCCTTTTCCGATCGCAACATTCCGATTAGTGCCTCCTTTGTATTCCGATCTCTATGATCGGATTAGGTAATTAGTTTTCCGATTGGCACTCCAGTATTCCGATCTATCTGATCGGATTAGGGTTTATTTATTCCGACTGTGGTGTTTTATTTACATTCCGATTGGGTGTCTTGTATAACATTCCGATTTGACTCAATTTTTGGTATTCCGATTGGGCTTATTTTCTAAGCATTCTGATAGCTCCTTATTCCCTTATTCCGACGCCAGCATTCCGACTAGGGTATATTCCGATCAGCCATATTTTCCAACATTCTGATTGCACTTTCTGACCATACATTCCGATCAGGTTCCGATTTGGTTTTCCGATTGGATGAGTTTAATGTTTTTACAAAGTTTTCAAGTGTTAGTCTCATTAAGTTTTCAAGTACTTTTCTAATCTTGTCTTTAAGTTTTCAAACATTTATTTTTAACTCGTTATATTTAGTTTAATCTTTTAAAACCTTTTACTTTACTCAACGACATTTACATTTATTTGCTATTAGTTTAAAATAGATAATCAACTAAACCATTTATTATTCCACCAAGAACAATTGAGTCACACTTTGAACCAATAGTCAATTCGAAGAGATTCGGACGATAGTATTTTATACTTAGCCTAAAGTTTGGTATTAAATGGCGCCGCTGTCGGCTCTTTTCGTTAAGATTAAAGGTTTTAAGTGAGAGACGCATTGGATTTTGGGATCCGTTCATCTTTGAACGTTATTTTCCTTGCTTTAAAATTTTTCAAAAAAAAAAATCCTAAAAAATATAAAATTTTCAAAAATACAAAAAAAAAATTGAAAAACCATAAAAACCAAAAATATTTCCTTTCTATTTTTCTAATCCTTTTGTAGGTGTGCATGCGTACTCATGCTCGTAAGAAGAGAGTAGCTCAAGCCAAAGTCATTACTCAACCAATTGTCACCATGGACAATCAACCAATGATCGAGCTTTTGCAATCGCACGTAGAAGGCAACACCGATGCAATTGTCATCCCTGAGATTGGAGCCAACAACTTTGAACTCAAATCTGGCTTTATACAAATGGTCTCTGCTCAACCTTTCTTGGGACGTTCACTTGATGATCCTCATGACCGCATTAAAAGGTTTCTTCAGCTTACCAATACGGTTAAGTACAATGGGGTATCACAAGAAGTGATTCGCTTGCAACTTTTTCCTTTCTCTTTAGAGGGACAAGCCCGGAATTGGCTTGATAAGGAACCACCACAAAGTATTCTTACGTGGACGGATTTAGAGACCAAGTTTATCAACTACTTTTTCCCACCCTCACGTACTACCGCTTTGCGGAATGAAATTATTACCTTTGAACAAAAGTACGGTGAGTCTTTTAGTGAATCTTGGGACCGTTTTAAGGAACTTTTAAGAAAGTGTCCACAACATGGTTTAACAAAAGTACATCAAATCAATACTTTTTACAATGTTTAAGCATGAATGACCAAGATTCACTAAACAGTGCCTCGGGAGGTAATATTTTGGTTAAGTCTTCTAATGCTGCTTGGGATATTATTGAGAACAAATCTAGAGTACAAACCAAGAGTGTTAGAACTAATGTAGCAAGTGCTAGTACTAGTGATGCCGACAAAAGAATTGATAAGCTTACTTCGCTTGTGGAATCGCTTGCTTTACAAACTGCCAACAATGCCAAACAATTCAATGTCCAAGCTAATGTTTTGAGCCAATCATGTGATATATGCGGGGGATCTCACTCATACACCGATTGTCCTTCGACTCACGACAATCCAGAAAATGTGTATGCCGCCAACGGTACCTATGCTACGGGAGGCTATCAAGCACGTCCTCAAGGTGACCGCAATTTGCTCAGCTATCGCTCAAACAACTTTCTTTCACCTCCCGGTTTCCCCCCACAAAACCCAAACAACCTAAATCGCAACAATCAAAACCAACCACGTACTCCAACTCCATATCAAAACCAAAGAAACCCATATCCACCTCAAAGAAACAACCAAGTTTACCAACAACCTGCTTATCAACCACCCGCCTACCATGCTCCTCCTCTCAACCAACCCACAGCCTTACACCAAGATGTTGAAACCTACATGAGGACTAACGATGTGATCGTGCAAAATCTTCAGCGGGAAATGGCCAACATGAAAGCAGATATGGTTAAGCAAGGGAATGATCTTCGAGCTGATATGCGAAACACTTTGGCAAGTCAAACGAATGACTTGAGGAATATGATGGCTAGTTTCTTCCCTAGTAATCAAGCCTCTGGATCGGGTTCTCTTCCGAGTAACACCGTTGCTAATCCAAGAGGGGAGATGAAAGCAATCACCACTCGCAGTGTAAAAGGTTTAAAGGAACCCGAGCTTCCTACACCTACACCGGTGATTGTGACAAAGGAAAACGAGTCCCCTTCTCCGAATCCTCCATCTCCTATTCCTCCAACTTCTACTTCTTCAACTCCACCACCTTCTACTTCTACCCCTCCACCACCTAAGGATGTGAGTGCGAATTCTATCCCAAAGCCTTTATCTCAACCTAATATACCTTATCCTTCGAGGTTGAGGAAAGAGAAATTGAAGAACAAGGATGATATTCAGGTTTCGAACTTTCTTAAAATGTTTAAACAACTGAATTTCAATATCTCCTTTGCTGAGGCTCTCGCTCACATGCCCAAATACGCTAAGATGTTTAAAGATCTTCTCAGTGATAAGGAGAAACTTCTCGATATTGCTCAGACCCAACTTAATGAGAATTGCTCCGCAGTGCTCTTAAGGAAATTACCAACCAAACTTGGTGATCCGGGTCGTTTCTTGATTCCTTGCAACTTCCCGGGAGTAGAGAATTGCATGGCCCTAGCCGATCTAGGTGTCCGTATAAACTTAATGCCATTAAGTGTTTGGAAGCAATTATCTCTCCCCGAGCTAGTCCCCACACGAATGACTTTGGAATTAGCCAACCGTACGGTTGCTTATGCAGTGGGGATAGCCGAAGACGTCTTCGTTGGTGTCGACAAATTCACCTTCCCGGCGGATTTTGCTGTCGTTGACTACGAGATGGATCCCCGTGTTCCATTAATCGTTGGACGTCCATTCCTGAGGACCGGTCGCACTCTCATTGATGTAGCCGCTGGCGAATTAATCATGAGAGTTGGTGACGATAAAATCGTCTTCAACATGGGTAAACTTTCTAAGCAGCCTTCGGAAAACGAGAGTGTTAATTTCATTGATGTTCTTGATGAGGCTTGTGAAGAACATTTCAAATACGCTTGTAAAAGTGGTTCTTCTTCTCTACCCATTGTTGAGACCGTTTCCTCAATTACTACATCATTGACTCCTTTTGGAGAAAGTGACTTGGATGATTTTGAAGCTAGCTTGGGTCCTCTCGATCTTAAGTATGATAATTCTCCCACCGATTGGGATGAAGACATTCGTACCATTGAGAAACTTCTCAATGAGGACCAAACTTCTCCACCATCTCTTAAGGATATCTCTACCGATGATCCGAAGTTGACTACGCCGTCCATCGAAAATCCTCCGGATTTAGAGCTTAAGGATCTTCCGTCTCATCTCGAGTACGTTTTCCTTGAAGACAACAAGAAGTTACCGGTCATCATCGCTAAGTACTTGAAAGAAGAAGAAAAATCCCGACTTATCGCTGTGCTGAAGAATCACAAGAAAGCGATTGCTTGGAAGATCTCTGATATTCGTGGAATTGATCCTCACTTTTGCACACACAAAATTCTCATGGAGGACGAATTTAAACCCACTATTCAAAGCCAACGAAGGGTGAATCCTAAGATCCATGACGTAATCAAAAAAGAGGTTATCAAACTTCTTGATGCGGGAATGATCTATCCTATCTCGGATTCACCGTGGGTTAGTCCCGTCCATTGTGTGCCTAAGAAGGGCGGAATCACCGTTGTTCCCAATGAAAACAACGAGTTGATTCCTACTCCTCTCGTTACAGGGTGGAGAGTTTGTATAGACTACCGCAAACTCAATGATGCTACGAGAAAGGATCATTTTCCCCTTCCTTTCATGGACCAAATGCTTGAACGTCTAGCGGGTAATGACTATTACTGCTTTTTGGACGGTTTCTCCGGGTATTTTCAAATACCCATCGATCCCAAAGACCAAGAGAAAACCACATTCACTTGTCCTTATGGAACATTTGCCTACAAAAGAATGCCTTTCGGCTTATGCAATGCTCCTGGGACATTTCAAAGGTGTATGATGGCTATCTTTCATGACATGGTTGAAGAAACTATGGAAGTCTTCATGGATGATTTCTCGGTTTATGGTGATTCTTTCTCTGCTTGCCTTGCCAATTTAGAACGTATGCTTAAGTGGTGTGAAGACACTCGCCTTGTTCTAAATTGGGAAAAATGCCATTTCATGGTAAAAGAGGGCATCGTGCTAGGACACAAAATCTCCAAAGCCGGTCTTGAAGTGGACTGTGCTAAAGTCGATGTTATTGCTAAATTGCCTCCACCTTCAATCGTGAAGGGTGTGAGAAGTTTCCTCGGTCATGCGGGCTTCTATCGTCGATTCATCCAAGATTTTTCTAAAATCGCTCGCCCGATGACCCACCTCTTGGAAAAAGATACCCCTTTCATCTTTTCCAAAGAGTGTCTTGAATCCTTCAATCTTCTTAAGGATAAGCTAACTAAGGCACCGGTCTTGGTTACCCCTAACTGGGAGCTACCTTTTGAGTTGATGTGTGATGCTAGCGACTTTGCTATTGGAGCGGTTTTGGGCTAAAGAGTGAACAAACTCTTCCAACCAATCCACTATGCTAGCAAGACAATGACGGGGGCTCAATTGCATTATACCACTACCGAAAAAGAGCTTTTAGCTGTAGTGTATGCTTTTGAAAATTTCCGCCCCTATCTTGTCCTTTCTACCACCATCGTGTATACCGATCATTCCGCGTTGAAGTACTTGATGACTAAGCAATATTCTAAGCCAAGACTTCTTCGTTGGGTTTTGCTCCTTCAAGAATTTAACATTGAAATTCGTGACAAAAAGGGAGCTGAAAACCTAGCCGCGGATCATCTTAGTAGACTTGAGGATCCTTATCAAGGGGATCATCCGAACAAAGAGATCAATGACTCTTTTCCCCTTGAGGCCTTAATGTCTATAAATCCAAATCTCGATGACACCCCGTGGTTTGCGGACATTGCAAACTACTTAGCGGGTGGGATTATCAAGGAAGGGCTCACGTCCCAACAAAAGAAAAAGTTCTTTAAAGATATTGAACATTATTTATGGGACGACCCTTACCTTTTCAAACAATGTGCTGATCTGATTCTTCGTCGATGTGTTGATGGGCCGACAGCGGTACAAATCCTTGATGCTTGCCATAAAGGACCCACCGGTGGTCACTTTGGTCCCAATTACACCGCGAAGAAAGTATTCGACTCTGGATTCTATTGGCCCACCATTTATCGTGACGCTCACGATATGGTTAAACATTGTGATGCTTGCCAAAGACAAGGCAAGATCACACATAAAGATGAGATGCCTCAAAATTTCATACAAGAATGTGAAATCTTTGATGTATGGGGCATCGACTTTATGGGGCCATTTCCATCATCTAAAGGGAACAAATACATTCTCGTAGCCGTTGACTACGTTTCTAAATGGGTTGAAGCTAAGGCTCTCCCAACGAATGATGCGAGGGTGGTTGTGAACTTTTTGAAGCAGCTCTTTGCTCGATTTGGCGTTCCTCGTGCTATTATCAGTGACCGCGGGACTCATTTTTGCAACGATCAATTTGCAAGAGTCATGGCTAAGTATGGTGTCAATCACCGTCTTTCCACCGCTTATCATCCCCAAACCAATGGTCAAGCCGAGATTTCCAACCGTGGACTGAAGAGAATTCTGGAGCGTACTGTGGGAGAGCATCGCGCCGCGTGGACCGATAAGTTAGATGATGCTCTGTTGGCTTTCCGTACTGCTTATAAGACCCCGATCGGTTGTACACCTTATCGTCTTGTGTACAGGAAAGCATGCCACCTCCCCATCGAGCTGGAACACAAGGCGTACTGGGCTTTGAAGTGGGCTAACTTCGACATCAACAAAGCCGGTGATCTTCGCAAGATTCAACTCAACGAGCTAAATGAACTAAGGAATGAAGCTTACGAGAACTCACTGATCTACAAAGAGAAGACCAAGATCCTCCATGATGCAAGAATTAAGAACCGCGAGTTCCACGTTGGTGATCAAGTCTTACTTTTTAACTCTCGGTTGAAGATCTTCTCGGGCAAGTTGAAGAGCCGCTGGTCTGGTCCATTCACCGTCGCCAAAGTCTTTCCATATGGCACCATTGAGCTTTCTCAGCCAAATGGGCCCAATTTTAAGGTGAATGGCCAGCGTTTGAAGCTGTACTTTGGTGAGGACATCTCTCATGAGATGATTCCATCCCTCACCACGTTTCCCATGAACTAATTTTGGGTCGAGTCAGGCTCGTGACTCGGTGAACAAAAACAAGCGCTTCTCGGGAGGCAACCCGTGATCTATCCTTTACTGCTTTCATAATAAGTGTAGGGGGGCCCCGTATGTGTTTGTTATCTTGTTTCTTATTCTCTATAGGGATTCAAGCTTCAAAGAGCCTCTTGATGACTTTTGACGAACCGTGATCCCGTGTTCCCATCTTCCCGGTTATATCCTAAACTCTTGTGATTCAATATTTCATATCTTATATGTCCCATTGAATTCACTTTAGTTGTCCTTTCCTTAGCAAGATTTAAAAAAAGTGCACAATGTCCTAAGTGTAGGGGAGTTTACTCCCACATCCTTAAACATTGAGGACAATGTTTATCTCAAGTGTAGGGGGACTTCTATCGAAGTAAGTGGTCTTTTCCATGAATTTGCCCTCATTTTAACCGGAAAATTTGATTTTTCGACATTTTTCAAAATTTTTAATCTATTTTGGCCTAGTTGTATAGTTGTATTTTCCTTTGTTATGGTTATTTTCTTTCCTTGCTAGAATAAATTTTCAATAAAGTGGTTCTAAATTTTTCTTAGTCGTGAACATTTTGACTCAACCCGAGTTTACTTTGGTCCCAATTAAACGCGAAAGTCTTAACTCTCATGGGTTAAGAACAAGAACTTTTCGCAAGTTCCTATAATTGATCCTAGAGAGTCGTTTATCAAGGGAACTTTAAAATGCGAATTCTAAACTTGAAAAAGTCTAAGAATTTGCAAGATCCTATAGATGACTCGAAAACCCAAAACTTTGATTTAATAGGCTAAGCATCCACGAGTCTCATTCCTTGAGATTTTAAACTATGGAGGACGAGAGATGATAGAGTCAATTATAAGTTTGGTATTCTTTCGTGAAATTATGTGAGTTAATTATGAGCCTATTCTCCCATCGCTTGTTAATAAATTTATCTGCAATAAATAAGGTTGTACGATTTGAAAAGTTACTTAGCTTCTAGCCCAAGATCGTTTAAAAGTTGCTCGGTATGGATTAGAGTTCATAGCCAAGGCATAACTTATTGAAGCGGGATGCGAAGATTGGCGAGTCCGAAAAGGCCCTAACAAGGCATGAGGGCTACATTTTGTTGCTAAAGATCCAAAAGTGATGTGAAGAATCATTTATCGAAAATCAATACGAAGGATCGAGACACACGACGAAAAGTAAAAACTCCCCAAAAGATCATGGAGAAGTCTATCCAAAAAGGCCCTAACAAGGTATGAGGATAAATAGATCCAAGTCCCAAAAGGAGGCGGATCGTTGTATATCAAAGTCCAAAATAAAGATTGGAGAAAAATGAAGAAGTCGTGGTCCAAGTATGAAGAATCTCTCAAAAACTTCAAGTGAAGAAATTCCTATTATGAAGAGAAGACCATAATTTCAAGAACGTCTCTCAAAGATTCGAAGTATGAAGTCGTTGCCAAATATCGGTCCGAGAAAGGTCTCAAATCGTGAAGCGAGTTACGCCAAGATATGAACTTTATGAGGTCTCGAGAAGCAGTTTTAAAAGATTTTGTCCTTTAGCTAACTAATAACTGTCTTTTTGATTGGTTAATAAAGTTTTGCTTGCAAGATCTTTCTTTGCGTTGCTCGTACCCAATTGATATATGTCGTTGTTTCGTTCTCGGTATCTTCTCGAATTGATCACGGTCAAAAGTGGAATAGTTGTAATTGGTGACTAAAAAAAGGGGGAGCTTTGGTCTAAATCTACTAAAATGATAAGTGCAAGAAATAATTAAATTAAACTAAAAGCAATTACTGAGAGTAAAACTAGAATTTAAATAAAGCTAAAATGTAAAACTGGAAAACTGGAAATTAAAACTGGAAATTTACCTTATTCGGAATAATGGCTATCCGGAATATTTGCTCTTATTCGGAATAAATCTCTACCCGGAATAAATTGTGCTTATGCGGAATGTTAAGCTATCCAGAATAAGTACTCTACTCGGAATAATAATGGCCATGCGGAATGATAGGGTTATGCGGAATAAATGCCTCCTACTCGGAATAAAACGGCTATACTGAATAATTACTCTATGCGGAATATTTTGGAGAGAACTCTATGCGGAATATTAATGTCTACTCGGAATAATGCTCCTATGCGGAATATTTGGAAAAGATCCCCATGCGGAATATTTGAAAAGAAAGCTATACGGAATAATTTTGAAAAGATTACTCTATGCGGAATGTTTTTGCTATTCCGAATAAATAATGAGATCACTACTCTACTCGGAATATTTGGTTATTCCGAATAACCAAGATAAGCACACCTTGATCTGGAATAATTGATATTCCGAACCAACACAATCAAAGAAACTTTATCCGGAATGTTTCTGGGCAAATACAGTAACTAAGTGCGAAGAACAGGGGATTTAGAAACACGAATTTTTACTCAAAATTCACCAAGTTTTTAATCAAAACTTAAACCAATTTCACCACTAATCATTTACCTAAGGTAAACATCAATCCAAAACAACCAAAAACGCAAAAACCCACTTACTTATGATGATCAAACCAATAAAATGAAACTTAAAAACTTATGAATCACAAAGAGATGAAGAACAAGATGATGGAAAGATTAACAGTAAACTGGTATTAATGATTTAAGATTCAACAAACAAAAAGTGGAAAGATTAAACTTACAAGATTGGAAGAAATCAAAGAAAGATGAAAACCACTCCTTAAGGGAGATGGTTTTCTTCCTACGAAATAGGAAAAGTGTAACAGAAAGAAAAATCTAGTGGAAATTTGTGAATGGGAGGAGTATTTATAGGCTTCTCCATTGGTTGGTGAGTGGGCTTTCTCCCTTTCTTTTTGTCTTCTCGTCTTTCCAGAAAAGTTGACGTTTTCGATTTCGATTCGGGATTTGTCGACGAATAAATTTAACTCGTCTTTTAATTTCTTCATTTAATAGACTTGAGTTTCTTCGACATGTGTAAATCTTCCATCTTTGGTCCTTTTCTTCGATAAATCTTCAAATAGGCCCATTGACTTCAAATCTTTTGCATCTCTTGGATTATAGACTTCGTCTTTTCGTCATTTTCCTCGATAAAACCCGTGCAATCCCATGTTTTCTTCAATATTTATCCGGTTGGCTCTGAAAACACAACAAACACACAAACCACACATAATTCCAAACAAATGACATTAAATACGCGTTTTGGTCTTGTTTTAGCAAGAAATAAGTGATAAAAGGATGGGTGTTTTCACACCTATCACTAACTATTGATCAAATCGTTCACTTTATTTTCGGACTAAATAACTATCGAAATAAGTCAAACAATGTATCCTCGTGATCATTTAAGACAAAAATAAAATATAAGAGATACACCTAGGAATAAGGGAGTCTAACTAAATAATTGGCCCACATGAATTCGTGTTAGTTTGCTAACTTATAATAACAATGATCTCGTTTTTAAGCTTGGTATGGGGAACGTGAAACTTGAGGATGATAAACGTTCATGGAAGCCAAAACCCAATGTAAGTCTTTGATTTCTTTACTTGTTTCTATCTTTTTATGTTTAGTATTTAATAAAGGCCAAAGTGGGTTATTTATGATGAAGATTGTAAACCGTGCTTTAAAATTAATGCATTGCATGAGGGCATTGCAATGGTCAAGTGTAGGGGATTTAATAAGTGTGAAAACACTTATCATTTTACCACTTATTTTGCAATAATAACAAGACCAAAACGTGTATTTTATGTCGTAAAAGTCGGAATTATGTGTGGTTTGTGTTTTTATTGTGTTTTAGGACCAAAAGATTAAAAAGGAAGAAAACACGGGCTTTCACGGGCTTTTATCGAAGAAAACAAGAAAAGACGAAGTCAAAAGATCAAGAGTGCAAAAAGAACGGAAGTCCAAGGCCTATTCTAAAGATTTATCGAAGAAAAAGTCTAAAGACGGAAGTTTAACGAAGTCGAAGAACTCAAGTCTAAAAGAGGAAGAAAATTACAAGACAAGTTCAATATACATCGACAAATCCTGAGACGTCGTCGAGAAAGACAAAGGATTTAAATCGAGTCGAGAAGAAAGAAAGAAGAGGCAACACATGCACACCTTCCCATTTTCCTTATAAATACCCTCCTAATACACATTGGGAGGGTTGGTTAGTTTTTAGTAGTTAGTTTCATTTTTTTCATTTTCCTTTCTAGTTTTAGAGAGAGAAAGTTCTCCACTTTCTCTCACTAAGTTTTCATCTTTTCTTTCTTTTAATCTTTCAAGATTAAACCTTTTGTATTTGGATTTCATTAATCAAGTTCAAGTTAAGCTTTTAATCTTTCATCTCTTTCTATCTTTCTTTATTTTAGTTTACTTTTGGTGCGAATTACTATTGATCCGTGTTGATCTTGATGTTTTTGTGCTTAAAAAGTTAATCTTTTTATTCATACTTAAGCTTTCATACGATTAAGTTTTAAGATTCTTGTGCTTATTGGCTTATTCGCTTCTTTTAGCTTATTTACTTTTAAAGTTTTCTTAAAAAGTTTCATCTTTTATGGTTTGATTTAAAAGATTGTTTATTTTAAGTTTGGATAAGTTGTTATTTGTGCTTATTTAGTCTTTTTCATATTGGATTCGATCAAGTTTTGGTGTTAGCTTATCATTTTAGCTTATCACTTTGCTTAATTTTCGAATCAAAAGGTTATCGGAAAAGGTTTAAACCCTTTTCCGATCGCAACATTCCGATTAGTGCCTCCTTTGTATTCCGATCTCTATGATCGGATTAGGTAATTAGTTTTCCGATTGGCACTCTAGTATTCCGATCTATCTGATCGGATTAGGGTTTATTTAATCCGACTGTGGTGTTTTATTTACATTCCGATTGGGTGTCTTGTATAACATTCTGATTTGACTCAATTTTTGGTATTCCGATTGGGCTTATTTTCTAAGCATTCCGATAGCTCCTTATTCCCTTATTCCGACGCCAGCATTCCGACTAGGGTATATTCCGATCAGCCATATTTTCCAACATTCCGATTGCACTTTCTGACCATACATTTCGATCAGGTTCCGATTTGGTTTTCCGATTGGATGAGTTTAATGTTTTTACAAAGTTTTCAAGTGTTAGTCTCATTAAGTTTTCAAGTACTTTTCTAATCTTGTCTTTAAGTTTTCAAACATTTATTTTTAACTCGTTATATTTAGTTTAATCTTTTAAAACCTTTTACTTTACTCAACGACATTTACATTTATTTGCTATTAGTTTAAAATAGATAATCAACTAAATCATTTATTATTCGACCAAGAACAATTGAGTCGCACTTTGAACCAATAGTCAATTCGAAGAGATTCGGACGATAATATTTTATACTTAGCCTAAAGTTTGGTATTACTTTTCAATAGACCTTAAAACAGTCGCAATCCACGATCGCAATAAGCATCGGAATAAGGGTAGCTGAATACCAGTGATCGCAAAGTAAAACCCTTGGTTATTGCGATCGAACTGTACTTACCTGTACTTTTCCGATGGAATCAGTTGCAATGAAAATATGAAATTCGCAAAGTTGAAGCAAGTAAATTCCTAACTTTTATCCAAACGATTTGTGTTGTAACCGAAACCAAGATACCCAATATCACTAATGTAGCAATGAAAAAGGTATACGACTTATGAGGAACACTAAAAACACGAAAAGTTTTTGAAGCTTTGGTAAAAAAGATCAAACACACCACGAAATGCTTAAATAAGCATGAACAACACAAAGACCAACCTATATTTCATCTCATAGCTCTTGATACCAATTGTAGAATCGTGATAATCTTTGTATTTCAAGAGGGTTGATGTTTTTCTAGAGAGAGAAACAAGAGAGAGAAGTGAGAGAAACTATGTGTATTTTCTTAAGAGAATAAAACAACCAACACCTCTTTCCATGGTGGAAAGAGGTTTATATACCCAAGTCCTTAAATGGACTTGGGCCTCCGGCCCATGAACATGCTCATGGGTCGGGCTTAACATAAACATTACTTAAACATTACTACAAGCCTATAACTATATTGTTGGAGTGACCGAGACTTTCTTTATACGAAAAACGTATTTCCAACAGTCACACTTGTACTAAGGCGAGTTCATAGCCCCTTTTTACTACTTGTACATTGTTTCTAAACACGGTGTGAGATTTTACATGGTGGAACACGTTCATTTAAAAATTGTATGCTATACAGAACTTGTATGCCATCCAGAACTTGTATGTTTTATAGAACTTGTTGATTTCCAACAGTTTTCATTGATATTATTGCTTTTAGTCTATAGCCCCTAAGTTTCCTCTATTGATCAGGAACCGTTAATTTTCCCGTATTACTTCGTGCTAAGTGCGAATGTTGTAGGTGGATCCATAGGGATTGACAATCCCCGTCTCGTATTACTTTGACGCATTGCATTTGTTTATACTTGAGTATTTAGGCTGAATACTCACTAGAGGAACTTACAATGATTGTTAGGCTTCGGTTCATGAACTAAATAGCAATAATAATGGTTTCGAACTATGGTTAACGATCATAACCATTTTCCCTATTTACTTGTTTTACAAATGAATGCTTGTGTTCCACACCTCTACTGCTAAACTTATGAATATCACTCAACTTTGTGTTGACCTTTTTCCATGTTTAATCTCAGGTAATAATTCTTAGTTTTGCTTGGATGACAGCCCGCAGGATATTTTCGCAGCTTGGAGATTTCTGTGTTATTTTTAAAGTTTGGTTTTGGTAAAAGCTGACAGAAGTTTATTATGTACTTTTGGTAACTATATGTTAAAAACCATGTTTAAATAATAGATTTATCCGCTTATAAAACTTTGGGACCCTTTGATTAAAAACTCTGATGTTTATGATGTAATGTATATGTTTTTATTACGTCAAGCTTGTGTCAACAGTATTTCATTGTTTCTTATACCATAACGTGGCACCCCCATGTTGCCTACGTGTTTCCTTGCCTGATTTCAGGGGTCCTACAATTGATTCACACGAATACCGATTATTAGGATGAAAATCAAACAATAAACCCTAACCCGGATTTAAATCAATTAACAGAAGACTAAAAAGTCATATGTTTTTATTCAAATCTCAATACTCCCATATAGTAAACCTAAGTCTTAATTTAATAGGAAAACAAAACTTAGAAAAAAATAACAATATTATTCATAGAAAACACAAAATAAGATAACTAAATAAAAGATAGCACAAAATAAAGAAATTAAATAACAAGTTTATTCTTATGCTACTTCATCATTCTCTATCACTTTAAAAAACTCGTTCTCAAGTTTGTTTCATTCGTCCCTTGTACTCGTAACATCCAAATTTATATCCCTTACATCAAATTCTCTTTATTTATAATGAATCGACCTCGAACATTGATCGTCTTAAAAGCCAAACTTACCGACTATGGGTGCGGCTTTTTGATATTTTTTTTTTCAATCAAGATACTAACATCCACCCATTTACCTTTTTGTAACCAAATTAAGTCATGAAGGTTTGAAACAAAGAGTTTTGAATAATCAACACTTAATGTGGTTTGGATCATTAAAGAACAAATATCATTAGCCACAACTACAACGTATTCGATGTTGTCTTCTTTGCCACCAAATCTTCCTTTCTAAAAAAATCTTTTGTGCTCCTCAATGACATCTTCAAGATCGGTATCATAAACTGGCATTGATTCTCCTTCATTTTGATCATCACAAAATATTGGAGGTCCTTCATAATCATCACTCTCCATGCAATAATCTGTCCATTCATCAGAACGTGAACCATCACCCTCAAAGAACGGATATTCTAACTCTTCACATTCACTTCTCCTTGGAAACATCTTGATCAGGAACTTCGGCTCTTACACCAATTGATGTAGACTATAAACAAGATAAATAAATTGGATCTATTGATTCCAAAGAATACCAGAACCAATTCTTCTAACAATCGTTGATTCACACGAATACCGATTATTAGGATGAAAATCAAACAATAAACCTTAACTCAGATTTAAGTCAATTAACAAAAGACTAAAAAGTCATATATTTTTATTCATATCTAAATAATCCCATACAATAAACTAAAGTCTTAATTTTATAGGAAAACTAAACTTGAAAAAAAAGATAACAATATTATTCCTAGAAAACATAAAATAAGACAAACTAAATAAGGAAAATAAATAACAAGTTTATTCTTATGCTCCTCCATCATTTGTGTATATCGTACAATAAAAGGGACCCACATTTTGTGTATACCATACAGTAAGTAAGTGATCATTGGGCTTTTCTATGTTTTCGAAAAGCAAAAGTCACGTGTGGCTTTTTGGAGGTGGGATGAGAACCCATGCGTGGGTTTTAGCCACGTAGGAACTCACCTCAAACCCACCTCCCCATTCCCTCTAGCCAAACAGTATTAGCCACATGTGCGAATGAATTGATCCATATCCCCACCATCATCGTAACAACTCTTAAATTTTTAAAAAACCTTATTCTCTAAACATATCATATCATCAGTGCTAGTTCAGAATGCGACCATGACGTCTCTTTATCAATGTAGAACCAGTCTAAAAAAACTTTCTTTTTATAATAATTCGTATTTCTTAGATAAACTTTTATTTACAAACACGTACGTTTTATATCTAACACATAAAGTTTATAATGTAACGTTTATTTAAGGTCAGAGTGAATCAAGGTGATAACTGATCATTAAAAAACCCTATGATGAAGTAAATCGAAATATGTTCGATCTGGTTTCTTGACCTTTCTTACTATATTATAAACCATTTAGGAAATTTATTTTTAGAAAGTATGAAAAATTCAGACAAACACACTTACTTAAAACATATAATTTGTTTAAAATTTGGAAACGACCACTGAGATCCGTTGTGTCAAGAGCTGCCACCATCCGGAACCACAACCGTAACCACAACCGTCTGCCATGAATTTATCACCAAGGGAAGTGCAGAAGTTGACGTTAATTTTTAGATGAACTTGAAACCGTCAAAGTCGGAAAAATATGTGATTTCCGACACGGGATCTGATTTGCTGGTAACGGGTCTGATTTCTCCGAAATCAGGCCTGATTTTTTCTCGTATATTTAAAGGTTTTTCTTATGATGATGTGATTTAACAGAGTCCTTGAGTGAACCAGGTGTAGCCATGATAATAATAAGTTAATAATAATAATAAAGTTTTGACTTTTGTTTTCTTGTTGCTGGCACTGCTTTAAGTTGATGAAGAAGATAAGTAAAAATTAGCGTGACACCCTAAATGACTAAATATACCTCTATAAACTATTGATAAACAAGCTCAAACTTTTTTAAATTGCTTAGGTGACATGTAAGCTCAATTTACAAAAAGATATTTTTGTTAACATGAAATTGGTATCTTCACATAGTATATAAAATATCCGATGATTTTTATTTAATAGACGATTTAAAAATTTTAAGTGAAACATTTTACTTGATTTAGCCGCAAATAAAATAATTACGTACATAAATATTTAAGTAACATCTTTTAGTATTTATATATTTCTATTGAGCCACTTTTAACATCACATTTTGTAATATAAGTCATTTATAATATAAAAAACTTTTTAAAAAAGCATCAATGACTATGAAAGCTGAAAATTGTATGATAAGTATTTTGAAAAAAAATTCATAAAAAATTGTATTCATAATATTCGTGGGTGCATTGCGCGAGTACCTGACGACGAGTGGTATTAGAGAGAGGGGTACCATAACATGGTTACCCCTCAAAATTTTGCCTAGGCAGCTGCCAACTCAGCTCCACATCACACCAAACCAACTAACAAAAATAACCCCTCACTCACAACACACCTAACCCCTCACCACTTTGGCCCCAACACTATCTTTTTTTTTTCATTTTCACACAAAATAAAATTATTTCATTCAAATAAAACATTACAAATACGTAAATAAATTAAAAATGATACGAAAAAATACGAAAAATTAAAAACATAACAATTTAAATAAACTACTCTCGGGGAGGATATCAGGCCATGATTTCCTCTTGTTTTCGACGCACGTACGATCTCTTTGGTTCCGGCATTGATTCGTAATCAAGCGCGAGAAACTGGAAGTCGACCAACTCCATCTGCCTCTCTACGAGTGCCTGTTGGGTATTATACGCGGTTTTAGCTGAGATAAATTTTTGATGCATTACAGTTGACAGTTCTGCCTTCGATGACCCCGACGATCCTCCGGTGCCCTCACTTGACTCAGATCTTGACTTCTTAGCGGGTCGAGATTTTCCCTCGGGTCGAGGACGTTCACCAGGACCGAATATTTCGGTGTGATCATCCGCATTAACAGCTTTTGCCCCGACAAACTTCGGGTGTTCTTTGAGGATCTACCACGCGTGAGTGTACGCAAATTTTGTTCCTTTAAATGCTGCTAAAAATTCATCTTTTGTAATTTCGTAAACATCCTCATCATTCATCCCACTCCTACGGTTTACTCCTGCGTACATCGCTTGAAACTTTTGGCAATCAAGATGCATCCGACCCCATTTTCCGGTAAGCATGTTTTTGTATGATGCATACCGGTTGTTTGATTGTTAAAATCTCGAACAATACTGTTTCAGAAACAATCATCATTTTGGTGGTTCCCAATGTCGACATTCTCAGAAACACCAAACCAACATGTGGCTAGTAATTCTTCTTCTTCTTTACTCCAACGTACCGGTGCTTGAGTCGAAGCTTCAACAAATTCTATGTCATCATCATCGACACTTAAATCAACATCTTGTGATTTTTTTGCTTTGTTTTTTCTGCTTTTGCCTTTTTTGGCTGGTGATCGTGAGGCCGAGACTTTGAATTAGGTTTCCGGTACATTTTGTTGGCTTGAGTAATTTTGAAATTGGTTTTGAAACTGTGCTTGTTGAAACAACATTTGTCGTTGGTGGTAAATTTGTTCGGGAGTTATTTGGGGGAAATAGTTTGGAGGAATAGGAGGGTACGAGAATTGTGAGCCGGATGGGAAATTGTGAACCGGATGGAAATTGAGACCTGGATGGAAATTGAGACCCGGCATGAAATTGTGGGGTGCCGGATTGAAATTGTGCGAAGCCGGGGGAAGTTGATACGGACGTTTGTGAGGATGGTGTAGAGGGGTTTGACGATGGTGTTGAAGGGTTGCTAGTGTTGAGAAAGCCCGGTGAAGTTGAGTTGTGGGTATTGATCATTTGGTATGTTAGACATTTTTTTGTTGGTGATTTAGAGAGATTTTGAAAGAAATTGTGTGTTAAAATTGGAAAGAAGATGTGGTATATATATTAGTTGTGTAAAAAAAAAATTTGAATTAAAAAGTTACCGTTGAGTTGGTAACGGCTAGTTTTGAGTTAAAGTCCTCGTCGAACAGATTTCGGTTTTCCGAAATTATAACGACGAAGAAGGGTAGGTGTGGCAACATGGCTCGGCGAGACACGATGCGTGGGATCGACGAGGGCTTTCATTTCGTGATACCCCTCCCTCTTATAATCGGCATAATGTATGTGATGATTACAAGCACTATGTTGGGCCGGTCCAAAAGAAAAAAGTCTGTGTGGGAGTTGTGAAGAACGTGAAGTATTGAAAAATCAAACGTGTTCCGCTTGATTCGGTAACTCCTCCATAAATCCATTCTCTCATTTGCAAAGATACACAGACAGACAGGTGACAAAACCCAGATTAATTATTTATTTTCAGTATTCAACAAGCAAGCGATCAATCAATCAATCTGGTCATTATTAGTCGTAAGCATTTCTCTTCTTGTATACATACATGTTTTTGTTGATCAACAAGATCTCAGGCTTTTCATCATCGGTTCGGTTGGGTTGTGTATAAATCTACAAGCTGTTTTTGATCGCTTTTGTTATTAACAGAATGTCACATCATATTCATTATGTATTTCTTTTGATTGCCAAATGGAAGAGGAGATCTAGCTGTTTTCTATTACATCATTTAAGCTTTTTTCATCATCTTTTGCTCCATTTTTCAACTACCTATTTCAACTAACAGAATGCCAGATGTTTACCTGCATTCATTGCCAATTGGAGGAGATCTAGGTGTTTCGGATTCCATAGCTTAACTGCTTATTCTGAAGCAGATGACCACTTTTTTTCTATTAATTTCATTCAGATTTATTTCTTCTGAGTTTTTTTAACAAACAAGTAATCTTATTTCTAACTAGCTAATCTCAGTAATCATAACATTTAATTATAAGCAAAAGCAGAAAAAACATGCAATCCCCATTCCCCTAGGCCCTAGATATAGATAACCCCCCCCCCCCCCCCCCCCCCCCCCCCCCCCCCCCAAAAAAAAAAAAAGTTAACCACGTGATTGTTTTTACAGGATTTTTGGAGCTAGGATTTCGTGACGATTGCCTCATGCTTCTCTATCATACACTTCTTTCCATATATGTACTATTTTTCTTTTGATATTTGTTATTTGGTCCGTCGTCACCTATGTAATAGGAAATTAGTTTGATCATCCAGAGATGATGACATTATTATGTATAATGATGATGTACAATGTAATATAAATCTATCTCTATATATCTTATCACATATCTCGTTTCATGTTTTATGCCACCCCATTTTGTTATGTCAATGATTGATTCTTGTCGTTATATGGAATAGTTATATACTTTTCTTTCCGGATACGTAACTTTTTTCATCGAATATTTTGTAGACCTAAATTGGATAACTGCTGGTTCTTGATACGTGAGATTTGGTTGGTCTTCATTTCTATTGAAGAATGGAAAGCTTAGCGCAACTAGAGGCGTTGTGCGAGAGGCTTTACAATTCACAAGATTCCGCTGAACGTGCTCATGCTGAGAACACTTTAAAATGTTTTTCGGTGAATACTGATTATATTTCTCAATGTCAGTATATATTGGACAACGCTTCGACTCCTTATGCGTTGATGCTGGCTAGTTCAAGTTTGTTGAAGCAAGTGACTGAGCATACGCTATCTTTGCAGCTTCGTCTTGATATACGTAATTTTCCCATGAACCTTCCTTTTTATATGATATATATAACCTATTTGTAATTGTTGTTCGTCTATAAGCTTGGTAAATTTTGTTAAAACGTTTTGTCCTTGGCTGATGGTGGGACATCGTCGTAGCTTTTTAATCCTAACTTTTAACGTAGTTTCCTTTTGCGGGGAAATGACAGTTACTCACGAAAAAGAGTTCATTTCTTTGCTAACATGCTATAAATTTATGCTTCTGGATATCTGAAGGGAACTACATTATCACCTATTTGGCGAAAAGGGGACATGAATTGCAGCCATACGTGATTGGATCTTTAGTTCAGCTCTTGTGTCGCGTAACCAAGTTTGGTTGGTTTGACGACGATAGGTTCCGAGATGCAGTCAAAGACTCCACAAACTTTTTGATCCAGGTAGTAACTCACCTGCTGCATTGTCTTCTCTTTCTTACGTTAATAAGAGTATATAGGTTACAAATCTTTACTTTCCACTTTTTATGCATCGTGTCTCTTTGTATTGAACTATGTTACACGTTTCCTAAAATGGAACAGAACAAATAAGGAAATTGTAATTCAATAGCAGTTCATTAATTGTCATGTTTTAAAAACGAGTTCAAAATTTCACAAAATTATCAAGAATAAAGAAAATAAAATAAAATAAAAATTATCAAGAATAAATGCACAGACTCTTTTATTTCACTTCCTAATTAGCAATTAGTAAAACCTGCTATAGTATTGTTCTATTTATCATTTTCTGCTGCGTGGAAGCAATGTTGGGTTTCAGTTATATTGAAGCCATTTTGGTTAAGAGTGGGAAGTTAGGCATTAATTTACGTGTACAACAAGCACTAAGTAGAACTTCTATTCACTGGAAAATTGATTATATTACGCAATTAGGATGAGCGCCTTTTAAAATTTTACATTTCTGTTTTACCCATTGGTCATATGATGTCGGATATTACTGTTCTCTAGAATTAAGCGCGATAATAGTACATGTTCCTCAGCTATTAAATTCATTGAAAACAGAGTTACATCAGTTGCTTGCAATTGTTATTCCTTTATTTGCTGCATAGGCTTTTTGCACTGGTAAGTTTTTACTTAAAATATTGCTGTTTTTTAATCAGGCATCACCGGAGCATGTTTCTATTGGTTTAAAGATACTAAATCAGCTTGTTAGCGAGATGAATCAGGTTGGTGAATTATGTTTTTTCTACTTGATCACTTTTGAGTTTAAATGTATATTTAGGTAATTAATGTATATGTTGGTTAATGTCTGGGCCCTGGGCGATATTTTTGACTTCTCATTATCTGTCTTCACATGTCTGATTCTTACGTGTTTCCTTCTTGCCTTGCAGCCAAATCCGGGGTTGCCTTCTACACATCATAGGAGAGTTGCTTGCTCTTTTAGGGATCAAAATCTTTATCAAGTTTTCCAGATATCTCTTACCTCTCTGCAACAGCTGAAAAGTGATGGTAATGTGATAATGAGTAGTGATTTACGACGCGAGTACTGGTAAATTATAAACCACTATTGCCCTTCTGAAAAAAACAATTTACTGTTACATGCAGTTGGCAGCCGCTTGCAGGAGCTGGCGCTTTCTCTAGCATTGAAATGTCTTTCATATGATTTTGTTGGAACATCAATTGATGAAAGTTCAGATGAGTTTGGTACTGTTCAGGTATTATTAGTTTATACATGATTAAAATATAAAGCGGAACAGAAGGATGCTCCGGTTGGTCCTCTTAACTTACTGTTTCCTAAGTAATCTTTTGAATAAATAATGTTTCTTGGTGAATCTGCAGGTCTCCTCTTCTTGGAAGCCGGTTTTAGAAGATCCTTCGACACTACAGATATTTTTTGATTACTATGCAATTACAAAGCCCCCATTGTCAAAAGAGGTGAGTTATTCTCTTATTAATCATTCTTATGCAGTTGGGTTTTGTTCAATGAATTTCTAGCCGTGTCTTAGTTTTTTAATCCTGACGTATTTGCTTATAAGTGTAATGTTTGATGATCACGATATTTCTATACTAAGAAGGCACAAAACATGACTTACTTTTGGATGTGATAAATGTGACAAGATCATTGTTATCTGACTTCTTGTAAAGTGAACCGTGGGAAGTTGGAATTTGAGAAATTTTGAACTGACAAATAAATATCCACAAGTTTTCCTCACTATTAGATGGTCTTAAATATTTCAATAGGAAAATGTATAAGTTAACCATATTCACTAATTTTTACTTTGGGTTTTGGATTCTGCGCGCTTTGTTTTTTCATTCTTACTTGTAGTTACGAAACTTTTCTCTTGTATTGGCTCTATATGTTTGCCAACTCGCCCACCTAAAAAGTTCATGTTGTTTTATGTTTTCATCTCTAGTTATACTTTTGTAAAGGAAACATCTAAGCAATTTGTCAATTTAAAGTGTCCTCGTATATGTGTCAAGTAGCAAGCACTAAAGGCAGTTTACATGAATATTCCCTTTGATGATGTTTCATGCAGATCATGCCTAGTGTAAATCTGATTTAGTTTACTACCGGTGTCACTGTCTACATACCCAGTTATGTGATCATTGCTCAAAACATGGTACAGAGTTCTAGATTTCATTGATAATGAAAGAACGATGTAATTGAAATGCTATAAGACAAATTTTGGTTGTATTAACCACAGACGTTTTATCGTGTTTCTTGTCGTATCTTGTCAGTTTCTTTGATGCTTAATGATGACTTGTGACACGCTTAATAGTTGATCTTTCCAGTAGTCAGCAAAAATGAGAATTAGTACTGGGGATTTGATTGGATTTAAAAACATACTGACCCCCATCAGCGTGATGATTACTCTAATCTTTTGTTAGATGTAGTTGAATTGTGTGTTTACAAATGACTTGTTGAATCTTAAACTGGTTACGTTAATCATGCTTAGCGTCTTGAGCTCTATGCTGATTATAATGTTTTTCTTATGGCAGGCTTTGGAATGCTTAGTGCGTTTGGCTTCTGTAAGGCGCTCATTGTTTTCAAATGATGCTGCACGGTCAAAGTTTCTGGCCCATCTAATGACTGGATGCAAAGAGATCTTGCAAGCAGGCCAAGGTACATGTTTACTTTTGGTAGTACTAATCTATTTGGAGTATCCTGATTCCACTTCCAGCACATAAACTACTCTTGTTTTTGGTTATCCTTATAAAAAGAGATTCCTCCTATTGTCTCATGGCTGTGTATTATTAGGTTTTCTCATGAAACTTAAGAGCTTTAGTTTTATATTGGACTATGCTCGTATAGGATGCTTATTGTGTTAGGTCTAAAGGGCCTTGCGAGTTCATGATCCTTGATGTTGGGCTGCCCTTGGAACTTGTTAATGGATCTTATCTGATTTTTGCATGTATGTGTATATGCACAAGCAACCAAACAATTGGTAGACCATTTAGAGCATATCTTAATCTACAGCTTGGAAATTTTGAAGACACTATTTTCTTGAGATGGAATTTGATAGGTGGAACAGGAAAACATATCGACACATTCAAGAAAGTTAATAATTTATTGGCAAGATTTTTAGCCCCCTATCACTGAGTGAAGAAATAAAATCCCAGTGCCAAAATTTGCTCAGAACCTATTTTTTCATAGCACAAAGAGCATACACATAATGTGCTGGCGTAGCTACAGCCTGTTTGATGTTACTTTAATATTGGAAATGAAAATCATTTCAAATGTGGATTGATCTTCACGAATCAAAATGTCATGATATAATTCACTCTGTCCTCTATGCTTACGAAACTCAACCTGTTAAATGATTTTGTTTGTCTTATGAGCTAAGTGTTCAGGCGTAGGTTACCGTGACTTTAGTCTACTCAGTATCCTTCATTTTCTGTCTGATTTTAGCTTTTGAATTTTATTTCACAGTCTAAAATGCTCTTTGTGAATCCATAACCAGGTCTTGCTGATCATGATAATTACCATGAATATTGTCGCCTTCTTGGACGATTTAGAGTGAATTATCAGGTTAATAATTCTTATTATTTGAATAACTTGTCAGTTCTGAGATACCGTTTATCATGTTTATCTTTACATATGTACTATGTTTCGGCCTCACATCATTAGGCTCACATTTAATACATCTAAATGTGAAGTTCTAAACCTACTGGAGTAGGCACGCTACTTGTGTCTTGTGCTTCAAATAAGTTGAATGAGCTTACATTTAAATTACTTTGGCCTTATAGAAGAGAGTTTGAAAAATGTATTTTATTTAGTTTATACCCTCTTTGAGTAGAACGAAGATACATACTTAATTCTCCATGGGTAATGGTTAACATGCTTTATATCATCTGCATGGAATGGGATTTTTTAAAGCATCACCATATTACCTGATGCTTAAAAAAAGGCATTTCTTTACTAGTACTAAAAATGCTTTCATCAATAAAAGCTTCCAGATTCTTCTTTTTTTATTGGTGCATCATTATCCTTCCGTATTTATACAGACTTCTCTTAATCATTTCATCTGTGGTGATGGTTGCAGCTATCAGAACTTGTGAACGTGGAAGGCTACAGTGATTGGATACGTTTGGTTGCAGAGTTTACATTAAAATCATTGCAGTCCTGGCAGGTTGGCTTAATGTTTACTACTTCAGATAATATTGATTAAAGACTGCCTATGAACTATTTCCAAGTTCCTTTCCTTCACTAAAATCAACAATAGACCGTTTTATCTGAAAGTAACTGTTACGAACAGGATCGATTAAAGAGATAGAAGGATAGATAGATTATATTAATGGGATAACCCGACCCCCCAATGGCTTATATTAGTGAGATAAACCGACTCCCCAATTGATTAACTAATCAATACTTCATTATCATTAAACATAATCCCTGTTACAAACCTAATACCCCTATAAATAATAAAAGATAACTTGGTCCCTAAGATAATGCAATAAAAGGAAACTAAATAAACTAATTAATAATAATTGTATTAGTAATGCAATGCAGGATCGTATCAATACTCCCCCCCCCCCCCCCCCCCCCCCCCCAAAACACCTTGTCCTCAAGGTGTTGCTTAAAGATGTAGCCTCGAGTAATCCCGGGATCCCAAACTCTTCTTTGAACTCCCCTCCTCTCATGTTGGTCATCATTAGGCCTAAAAATTTGAAACACATGATTGCTTTTGATAATCGATTTTGTAAAAAAATTCAGGCCAAAATTCCACTTTCTTTCTGATGGATGATGATCGATCCGTGGATTCCAAGTTATCCTTTCTTCCTTCCTTATGTCACGATGAAGCCCCTCGGAAGCCCTTAAATCAAACCCAATAATAAGTTTTTCCAGCTCTGCACCCAAAATCTGTCCAACCATTTGTTGTTTTCTCGGCCCATGAGAAGGCACATCCTTCTTGGTACACGTGGCCGATCCCTTGTCATGTTCGTGTTGTCTTGGTTATTTGCTTCTTTTGGAACCATAGTGCATGTGCCAATGTCTTTTGTATCCAGATCCTTAACTGTATTTTCTATTTGTGGTAAGTTTTCCCCACCATATACATCAGCAGCTTCTTTTGTATCTGTGACATGAACACCTTTAACAACGTTGCCTTTCATCTCTTCTTTCAACTCTTTTTTCACCTCCTCACCACTTGTATAACTTTGCCCGCTATTTTCTTCAAAACGTAGGGTATTTTGAACCGGTTTTGCGGGTACCTTGGTTGTTACTGGTGGCAATATGGGATTCCGGAAAGAATCAATTAGATTTATCATCTTTTCAATCTTTTGATTCCACACTTCACGCCTCTTATCCTCTTCAATCTTTTCTTCAATCATTTGATTCCACACGCCTCTTATTCTCTTCGCAAGCTCTAATATCCATTTGTTCCTGCCTCTGCGCAAGTACTTGTTTGATGTCATATATATCCATCTCCATACTTTGCTGCACAATTGCCATCCTCGTGTCAGATCTCACCGTCTCCTTGTGGACCTTTTTGTACTGCGCCATACTTGCTCGATGCTCTTCCATCATAACCTGCCGCTCTTCTATTATAGCTTGCCATGAGTATGCCATTGATAATGGAAATCAAAAGATTTCTGGACGTGAACAGTGATTCGGATGAATAGTGTTCGGATGAATAGTTTTTTTTTTAAAACCCTAGAATCGAAACAGCTCTGATACCAATTGATACGAACCGGATCGATTAAAGAGATAGAAGGATAGATAGATTATATTAATGGGATAACCCGACCCCCCAATGGCTTATATTAGTGAGATAAACCGACTCCCCAATTGATTAACTAATCAATACTTCATTATCATTAAACATAATCCCTGTTACAAACCTAATACCCCTATAAATAATAAAAGATAACTTGGTCCGTAAGATAATGCAATAAAAGGAAACTAAATAAACTAATTAATAATAATTATATAGTAATGCAATGCAGGATTGTATCAGTAACATTTTGAATGCGGGGGCATTTCCAAAAATAAGGGACATTTTGAATGATGAAATAGCCTAATTTCTTGTATAAAGTTTTCATATAAGTGATATAAGAGATCACAACGGCTCATGAACATTATATATACAACCAATCCAAATGACTATAATGATTTGAATTAGCAGGTGGAAAAGTGGGCATATAGATTGTGTTTTTTTTTCGAATTAAGATGGATGGTTATTTAGATCTAATACGACCACAATTATTATTATTATTATTATTATTATTATTATTATTATTATTATTATTATTATTATTATTATTATTATTATTATTATTATTTTTCATATATTCTTATTTACCCGATGCCTCTTGCAGTGGGCTAGTAGCAGTGTATACTACCTTTTGGGACTCTGGTCAAGGTTGGTAACATCTGTGCCCTACTTGAAAGCTGATGCACCTAGCTTGCTTGACGAGTTTGTACCAAAGATTAGTGAAGGTTTTATTACCTCAAGATTTGATTCTGTTCAGGCATGTGGCACATAGTCCTTGAAGTTTGTTTTTTTTTTTCCGTTTTTTGTAATGACATCATATCTTCTATTGTAATTATCATATGTTATAATGTCTTGAGTTTGAAATGTAGGCTACTGCTCAAGATGACCTTTCTGAGAATCCTCTCGACAATGTAGAGCTTCTTCAAGACCAGCTTGATTGCTTTCCACATCTTTGCAGATCTCAGGTATAAACCTTCATGTAGTTAACATAAAAAATCTGTTATCTAAAATAACATAAATGAGCCTCAACTGTTGGCTACTCATTTGATCCTCTTTTTTTGTATTTCAGTATGAAAGAAGCAGTTTGTTTATTATAAACATTGTGGAACCCATCCTGCAACTCTATACGGTATGCGATAGTTCAAATTGCATTTCCTTCTAATATGTGGCAACTTGTTGATGGGATCTTGTTATGGTCCCACATCAGCCAAGTATGGGAATGGTTGATGGTTTATAATGTCTAGGTGTCCCCTCCTCAAACAAGCTAGCTTTTTGAGCGAGTTCTAAACTTGGACTTATGAACCGATACGAGCCTAGTGTGGGATAGGTTCGTATCAATTGGTATCAGAGCTAGCCCTACCTTTCGAGGTCCCAACACTCGGAATGGTGGCCTATGGAGTGGTGGCTTGGACCCGAAAAAAGAAGGGTGCCATCCGTGACCAACATAGCCGTGACCAACGAGCTTGGAGTGGTGGCCTGTAGAGTGGTAGCTTGGACCCAAAGAAGGGTGCCAACCGTGACCAATATAGCCGTGACCAGCGAGGACGTTGGTTCTTCGAAGTGTGGGTATTGTTATGATCCCACATCAGCCAAGTATGGGAATGGTTGATGGTTTATAATGTCCATGTGTCCCCTCCTCAAACAAGCTAGCTTTATAAGTGAGTTCTACACTTGGACTTATGAACCGATACGAGCCTAGTGTGGGATAGGTTTGTATCGGATCTACACAGTCGTTCCAGACCTGGTAATCATGCTTTGTTTTATTGATGCATATGTTTATAGGAAAGTGCACAACGTCAGATTAGTGATAAGAACGAACTAGCTGTTATTGAAGCCAAATTAGCTTGGATAGTTCATATTGTTGCTGCTATATTGAAGATTAAACAATGTAGCAGTTCCAGGTATCCAAAATTATGTTTTGAACGAATGTTTCGTTACATGGCTGGAAACAGTTGTTTTTTGACCACTATAACATGCTTTTACTATTTCTCTCAACAGCGATTCCCAAGAAGCAATTGATGCAGAATTATCAGCTCGTGTTTTGCGTATCATCAATGTCACTGATAGTGGATTACATAGTCAGGTATAGCAGCTAAGAGGTCATTCTGATAGATTATGAACTTTAGTATGTAGTACTTTTTTTCACCACAAAAAAACATAGTTAAATTTTATTTAATTATTCAATCTAATTGCTTTTAGACGTTCATTCTGATTTTTCATTTCTCTGAATTAGTTTGGTGCCCTTGCTAGAAGTATCTTGTAGGAACTAGTGTTTGTCTTAGAATTCCTGATGCAATAAAGAATCCAAGTTTCACCTATTATTACTTATATAAAAAATTTATATCTCCTGGCAGAGATACGGTGAACTTAGCAAGCAGCGACTTGACCAGGCAATTTTGACGTTTTTTCAACACTTTAGAAAATCTTATGTCGGAGACCAAGCCATGCATTCTTCTAAGGTAAGGGATGAAATAATTGCTTTTGGTGCATACTTTAATCTGTTTTAGTTTAGTCACAAAGCCTTCTATATCTGTTGCAGCAACTCTATGTCCGACTATCTGAGCTGCTTGGACTAAATGATCATCTTCAGGCATTAAATGTGATTGTCGGAAAAATTGCAACAAATCTGAAGTGTTATGCGGAGGTACTTAATCTTCCCTGTTGTTGCATCTGTGGGAAAATAATTGTACTGTTTCTCATTTGTTCAAACTGACAGAGTGAGGAAGTTATTGATCACACCTTAAGTCTGTTTTTGGAACTTGCATCTGGGTTAGTTTTAATAATCCAATCTTTATATAGTGCCTGGTGTGTTCGTGTAGGGAATCCTCAGATTTGTGGGATATGTTTTCTTGCAGATACATGACAGGAAAGCTACTCATGAAGTTGGACACTACCAAATTCATTTTTGCGAATCATACAGTAATTCTCTATCTGTATTATTGGTGTTCTATTTTTGTTAGGCTCGGTTGAGGTTTTACATTCACATGGCTACTAATGTTAAATTCAGCAGTCATTATAATATTAGATTATAATCATGAATCACTTTTATCAACTTTAACTCATCATTAAGATCTTTTCAAGTATTCCTATCCATAGGATACCTAATTTAGTCATTACGAAAAGTAATTATATTAAAGTTTGGTATTATTAAATTTTTGATTATCAGCAAAAAAATAGTTTTAATTCCATGTGTCTAATTAAATTTTTATATACTAACATGAACCACTTACGAGTGTATATGTGTTTGCCGAGTCCCCCCGCTTATATTAAGCATTAGAACGTCAACTTAAGTTCATCTCTTATCGAGAGTTTTCAAAACATGTCATTCCATTTTCATAATTTTATATTGCAATGTCCTTCAATTGTAACTTATATAATAATTCGTTTCTATTTGTAGAGGGAACAGTTTCCTTTCCTGCACGAATACAGAGGCTCCCGTAGTAGAACAACGTTTTATTACACCATTGGGTGGTTGATATTCATGGAGGACAGCCCTGTTAAATTCAAGTCTTCTATGGATCCACTATTACAGGTATTCTCCTCTCATCACCATCTTAAATAGTTTGGGATGTCAGGTCTGTTCTTCACTATCTCTATATGTATGCTATAAGTTATTCTAATTGAAGTTTAAGTAAATTATGCATGTAATTGGATGTTATTCTGTTTGAGTTGGACTTGAGTTTTGTACCAAGTAGTCATAGTCATGTATACACAGGGGAGTGCCCACTGCCATAAACTTCAATTGTTTTCTCCAAGTTCTTTTATCACTTCTTTATTATCGTTTTATCCCCAGTTTTACATGTTATTTTTGGTGGTTCTAGGTTTTTATCAATCTGGAGTCGATCCCTGATTCTATGTTTCGTACCGAGACGGTAAAATATGCATTAATTGGTTTAATGAGGGATTTAAGAGGAATTGCAATGGCCACAACTAGGTTGGGCTCTTCTATATTTTATATATATATATATATATATATATATATATATATATATATATATATATATATATATATATATATATATATATATATATATATATATATATATATATATATATATATATATATATATATATACATATACATACATACATACATACATACATACATACACACGCGCACGCGCACCACACACACCACACACACCACACACACCACACACACCACACACACAACACACACAACACACACAGCACACACATACATACATACATACATACATACATACATACATACATACATACATATATATATATATATATGTGGTATTTTCTATTGCTATATATTAATGACACTATGTTTGATTATTTTAGCCGAAGGACTTATGGACTTCTATTTGACTGGTTATATCCATCTCACATGCCGATCCTTTTAAAAGGCATATCACACTGGGCAGATACACCAGAGGTAAGCTCACAAACATTTTTATCTAGAGTAGTAATCTTTTAATCCGTGGTCTCATTTTTATCTGGATGTACTCATAATATTCAACAAGAAAGCCTCTAGGATAGGCTACATTTTATATAGGGATAATTCCGTGTTTACCTAATATGAAACTCAAAATGCCATATTTATCTAATTTACAAGTGAATAATACACAATGTACAATGATTTTGATGCATGTTTGGGGAAATATGGAATTTCGATGTTCTAATTGGGGAAATATGGAATTGCCGCTTTTATATATTTGTATCATAAGGGCCAATTATTAAGAAGTGGGCTTATTAAATCCATTTCTTTCCACTTTTTTTGCATTTTTCTTTAGGGAATTATTTCTAACTTGCTAGTATTCTTGATTTCTTACATGTTAGTATGTAACTGAAATTGTTTGCAAGAGATGTTCAACTGATTATATTATGGAGTGAACTCTGACAACAGACTTGTTGTACCTTTTCTGTCAGATAGGAGTTCTTAAGGAACAGTTTTTTAAGGTCTTTAACCTGTTACCAGTACAAAAATATTGGTGGAAGTGTGGAACTTGTTTTTCCTTGAACATTACAAATTAAAGGGGACCAAACTCATCTAGAAAAACAAAAAAGTATGATTTATGGTATAGAAAAATATGAATATATTCAACTTCTTAGATGTACTTGTCATGCTGCTGAGGTTTAAAAAAACATAATCAACTTATGAAATTAATGCAATTTTTAATGGGATTACATTTTGGCCAGATAACCCTTGCCTGATGCTAAGGGCTTATGCTCTTATTTCCAGTGAAGAATCTCATAGGGCTGTTGTCACTACTTCAGGGGCTGGTACCTCTCAGAGGTCACAGTCTTCTGTGTTTAACTCCAGTGTTAATAATAGAGTGACTGTTCAAAGGCACCAAACCTTTGGAAATCCTTCTAGACCTAGTAGTGTGCCTAGACCTAACACCAGAAATAGGAGGACTACTGGTGGACCTGTTTTGGTTTGTGAACATTCTGGTTTAAATGGTCACACTATTGACAGATGATTTAAATTGATTGGTATGAAAATGAAAAAAATAGTACATTCATGTTGTAACAACGAATAAATATCTCAATGTTGAATATGATTAGTCAACTGAATTTGCATTTATGTTCATTTACTAACTGAACCTGGAATAGGTTATGTTGTTTTAACCCATTAAAGATGTGTTTGAACCCATTTAAATCCAAAGTTATAGTTATAGTTTAGCTTGTGTTAGTATAGTCCTTACTTGACAATGATTATGACCATCCGTCAACCAAACTCGAGGCAACAGATAAACCTGCAACTATCCTTAAAACTAAAATTAAAACTGCAAGTTTAGTTGGTTGAATTAATCCCGGGTACTTTATAATTGCAATGGACAAATAGTTGAAAGTTCATAATGCATATGAATATATGATGGATATCGAGTGTGATATGAATCCTGGGATTATTAGTTATGGAAAGTATTAAGAATGTTTTATTTATTATTAGGATATGTTTTATTTTTAGATAAGATCAGCTAGTGACTTATTTTACAAGATGTGCTTATTATATAAAGTGGGTAAGGGCTGTAATATGATTATGGAGAGAAATATGATTATGTTTTATTTTGGTTTATTGTTTTCTTAGTTAATTGGGGAGTCGGTTTATCTCACTAATATAAGCCATCGGGGGGTCGGGTTATCCCATTATTATAGCCTATCTATCCTTTTATCTCTATAATCGATCCGGTTCATATCAATTGGTATCAGAGCTGTTTCGATTCTAGGGTTTTCAAAAAAAAAAAAAAAAAAAAAAAAAAAAAAAAAGTCTACTGTTCATCCGAACCACTATTCACCAGCAGAAAATACTATTCATTGTCGGAGTTACTGTTCATCCAGAAACACCATATTAATGGAGGCGAATCAGAAACAATACAAGTTCGATCAGCAGTTGGCTGAACTTATGAATGCTATCAAAACCCTACAGCCGGCGACCAGCACACAGCCTCCACTCTTTACCGCCATGGAGCTGCAGTCGTACACCCAACCGCTGCAGTCGTACACCCATCCGCTGCAGTCATACATCACCATGCCGCTGCAGTCGTACACAACCATGTCGACAATCACCACGCCACTGGCCACCCTACAGCCTCCTCTCCACACCGAACCGCTGCAACCATACACCACCATGCAGCGCACCACCATGCCGCTGCATTCGTACACCACCCTGCCGCTACAACACCCCTATACCACCACTACATCGAAGCCGCCAACCTTTGCCCTCACCACTTCACCTACCACTAAGGTACCCACAACAACTCAATTTGCACCAGTGAATGATGCTACGGGTCGCTTGTTGCTGCCTGTTCTTGTTGAGTGCAAGACTGTAACGAAAAAGGAAGATATTGAATCTCAGGAAGAGGCTAAAATAACAGTTAAAACGCCTCAACCAGTGACACCCAAGGTACCTGCAGTAATGACCACGGTGCCGGCAAGACCGATTCACAATTCTTCACGTTACGATAATTTGCCATCTGATCGAAACAAAAAGACTACGGGAAAAGGAGTCGGTAACGAGGGGTTTGATTGTGCCTTGAATAAGAGTAAGGGGTCTCATTTGGGTCTCCGACATTATGCTGCCAATAGAAAGAGAAAGAAAAGGAAAGGGCCTTTCGAGTGGACGAAATCAAAGTCTCGTGTTGTCATCAAGGTTGGGCAAACTGAAGCTATCGAAGGCAGGCTGAATTGTGATAATAGAATAGCAACTTATGAACAGCCATGCCAACACTTTTTGATGTTTGATGATGCACCGCAAGAGGGAGGATTACAAGTCAAGACTTGGGATCCAGGAATTCATGAGGATTCACGAGGCTGCATTCTTAGGCAACACCTTGAGGACAAGGTGTTTTTGCGGGGCGGAGTAATGATATGAATCCTGGGATTATTAGTTATGGAAAGTATTAAGAATGTTTTATTTATTATTAGGATATGTTTTATTTTTAGATAAGATCAGCTAGTGACTTATTTTACAAGATGTGCTTATTATATAAAGTGGGTAAGGGCTGTAATATGATTATGGAGAGAAATATGATTATGTTTTATTTTGGTTTATTGTTTTCTTAGTTAATTGGGGAGTCGGTTTATCTCACTAATATAAGCCATCGGGGGGTCGGGTTATCCCATTATTATAGCCTATCTATCCTTTTATCTCTATAATCGATCCGGTTCATATTAGAGTGCTGATACAAATCCTTGAAGCATTATATTTACTTTTAATAAGATGCTTGCCTTTTTGTTTTCCCCAATATGGTGCTTGTTTAGTTTTTTTCCCTACTTATATATCGGGCCTGATACTAGTTACACATGACACATTTTGTGAAATCATAAAAAAACCATAGATACGTTTTTTGAATTGTACTTAGATCTTTGATGATATCTGTTTGGCATATACAGATACTGAAAGTTTGATGACACAGGGGATGGGTGTCCACTACTGATTTGAATACTTAAATCTTCTAAAAATACTTTTCGAACATTGAACATATTTTGAACATAGAGCACATAACATACTACTATTAAAGATGAATATTATTGAATGCGTGCAACATAAGTTCCAAATTTAGATAGGTCTTTCAGTATAAAATTTTGATGACACAGTTGACGAACGTTTAGTTCTGATTCAAACTTTAGGACCCTTAATGATATTCATGATGCAAAGTTTTAATGCAGTGTGTAACTTGTTGGATATGACCCTTTTTCTTTCTATAAGAAGTTTATTACTATTTAATTAGTCTTTGAGTTGAAGACAGACATAAAAACGTACTAACCTAATGTTCTTTCGAAGATAGATATTAATACAGTTTAATTTTGCAGGTTACTACCCCTTTGTTGAAGTTTATGGCTGAGTTTGTTTTGAATAAGGCTCAACGTGTAACTTTTGATTCCTCTTCTCCTAACGGGATACTTCTCTTCCGAGAAGTTAGCAAACTTCTTGTGGCATATGGATCAAGGATTTTATCTATGCCTAACGTTGCGGATATATATGCCTACAAATACAAGGGGATATGGATTGCATTGACTGTTCTTTCAAGGGGTAAATAACCTACAATTTAGTTTCTGCTTTTAATATTCTGTATTAGGGCTGAGCATGGCACTCAAAACCGAACCGGACCGACCCGAACCGGACCGCACAATTTTGGTCCGGTCCTCGGTCCGGGGTTTTGGACCATCTCGGTCCTCGGTCCGGTTCGGGCTTACCGAATCTCGTCGATTATGCCTAATAGGATCAAACTGGACCGAGGACCGAACCGGACCGGACCATTTCGGTCCGGGGTTTCCGACCATTTCGGTCCTCGGTCCGGTTTGGTTCGGTTTCGGCCGGTCCGGTCCGGACCCGATGCTCAGCCCTGTTCTGTATTAGCAAAGCTTGCAGGGATGCCTGATTATTGAAGCGTATACGCATTATGTCTTGATTGTTTTGTGTTTCAATAATATAAGGTCTAAAAATCTCTGTTACTATATTTTTGGCCATTCTTATGAGCCTTTCTAGTGCAGACTGTAGTAATGTTAAGTAGATATTCTTCTTGCTTTAAATATGTTATCTCCCTTGGTCCAAACTGCATTGTGCCAATCGTTTCCTGTCAAGCCTCACTCTCCTCCTAAGCCTTTTTAATAATTTCTCTCATAGTTTTTAAGCAATAAGGTGTCGGCTGCAATGTGTGTATACTTAACACACATGCGGGACATATGGTAAATACCAAAATTTCTAGCTAATAGATCTAATTTAATCTGATATTATGTTTTTGTTTCTAATTTTTGTACCCTTATGGTTATACTTGATTGTAAGTTTACTGACAACAATGTTTTTGAACTATATATGACAGCGCTTTCTGGAAACTATGTCAATTTTGGTGTGTTTGAACTGTATGGAGATAGAGCTCTTGCCGATGCACTTGGTATTGCTTTAAAGATGACCCTGTCCGTTCCTTTAGCAGATATCTTGGCATACAGGAAGGTGTGTTGATTTTTTTTTTCTTTTTATGGTGCTGAAATACCTGACCTGTTGGTTATTAATTTCATTGTCAGCATTTCTGAAATTAAAATATATATATCTTAAAATTGCCCGCACTCATTTAATGTTTTTTTTGTGCGTGTGTATTTTGTAGCTTACAAAGGCATATTATGCATTCTTGGAAGTTCTATTCAACAGCCATATTATTTACATGTTGAACCTGGATTTAAACACGTTCATGCATATAGTTGGCTCGCTAGAATCTGGACTAAAAGGCCTTGATACAAGTATCTCAACTCAGGTATTAATTGAGTTATATTATACTCAAATAATGCATCTTTTTTTGTCTATTGTCAAACATGCTTAATTACAAAATTGATAAAAGGGTGTGTTACTTTTATATAAATCAAAGAAGAGTTAATAAAGAGACCGTGTTTATCTTGCCAGGCTGCATCAGCAGTTGATAATTTAGCTGCTTTCTATTTCAACAACATTACCATCGCCGAGGCACCAACTTCACCTGCTGCAGTTAATCTTGCTCAGCATATTGCTGAGTGCCCAACATTGTTCCCAGAAGTAAGCTTTTTTCAACATCTTACTTTGCATATAGTAACTAAAATCCGAAAATGATATAAAATATTTAGATGGCACAGTAGACGTTTTCCATTATAAATAGTTGTAGCGATTCATTTGTTCTTAAAGGAGACTCATATTTGTTGGGGGGTTTTTCTCACGTACTTGCTGTCCTGATTAATAAGCTACATCCATTTTATAGATAAAACATGGGCTTCTTCGTCTTAGCAGCAGTTGGTATAGTTGAATATCTTGTAATTAGACTGGGCCTTTATGTTTTTAGGTAGAGGTAATTTCTAGATAATGACTACAAACCGTTAGGCGTTTTGGATTGGAACACCAGCTTCCTTGGCATCTCTATTAAACAACCTAGGCTTTAAAGGAGAATATATATTATAGCACGGACAACTTATCTGGACTTAAAACTATCAGAGTTAAACTGGAAAAAACTTGACCTCAAATCTTAGGATTTGGACAAGGGTATTATGGATTAGGTTTATAACGTTTGGACATTGAGTTGAAATTCCTGCTGTCGAGCTATTCTGATTATCTTTTTGGATCTTGGATATTTTTAATCTGGTGATTGTGGTTCCTTTATCTGATACAATCTACACAAATACAGTACTGCTTAATCTTGGATCTCCATATCCTTGATATGGACTTCACTACTCTTTTTATCTTTAACATCAGTTAGTTCTACAGAAAGCAAAGTCCTGCAAGTCTTGCATATGTGGATTTCTCATTTGGTACATGTCTATTTTGTCAATCTCCTCAGATACTCAAGACTTTGTTCGAGATTGTTTTGTTCGAGGATTGTGGGAATCAGTGGAGTCTTAGCAGACCAATGCTGAGTTTGATACTAATCAATGAGCAGGTAAGACTGCCTTTCTATTACCACTTTGTTTCTTCCTTTGTTTTCAGTAGAGATCAGTCGAATCAAATACTATATCTTCTTTTAGTAAATGATAATCTTATACACTATTGTGTCTATGGGTAGATTTGGGTTTTCATTAAATGCCACTTAATTGCAGATATTTTCGGGTCTGAAAGCTCACATATTAGGTTCACAGGTTTGTGCCTTTTTCTCTGTTTATGCATTAAGTTTTCCAGTGGCCTAAAATGCTTAGTTATGACTATTTACACAATCATTTATGTTTTATATTATTTACTGGTGGATGATAACAATATTATCTAGTACTTGAAATAACTTTGATTTGTGTGATATTGCAGTCAGCGGATCAGCATCAGCGGCTTTCTTTGTGCTTTGACAAGCTAATGGCTGATGTCTCGAGAAGCTTGGATTCCAAGAACCGTGACAAATTCACCCAAAATTTGACCATTTTTAGACACGATTTCCGTGTCAAGTAAGAATCAAGCAGTATCTCCTAGGTTTGGTCTATCAACAACACCTGTATAGCAGTAATCCTTTGCATTTAGAAAATGAAACATGGTCCAAAAGATCTCGTGAATGTCGAGATGCTGGGTATTTGCAAGGTGTGGTAGTGTTATTGTTTTGTACAGCCCTCCTCCTATGGAAAGAGGAGAATAGTGTTTGAAGGTATTTGGCTGTATCATATCATATTAATGATGATGAATAGAAGTTCACAGGATTTGATACCTTCACATATATGGCATTTTTGAATGAAAGATTCCCCAACCTCATTTTTCTGGTCATTTCATCTTGTATGCCATCTTGCTGCAAGCCTTTTTTTTTTCTTCTTTTTCTTAGGGCTGTTTGAATTGGATTTTGTAAAATTAGGTGGCCCGTAGAGTTGAACACCATGGTTGTGAATTACGGGTGAGCAGTGAGCGTAATAGACTGCGGACCGGACGAAACATTTCGGTCAGGTGTTTTGGACCAAATCAGTTTTTGATCCGGTCTAGTCTTTGTCGATCCAGTCCGCTAGCCCTAGTTGTGATAATAATACAAATGGCCTCTGTTTATTTTATATCAAGCAGTTTAAAAATTGGTTCGGTTAAAAAAACGATTGTACATATAAAAAACGATTTACAACCCCTTATTCTAGACATGTCTATCCAATGAGTTACATTGTAACTAGGAAATTGTAATTAGCATAGTTTCCTTTTTTAAATTTTGGCCCGGTTACCTGTTGGGCACTTTTGCTCATTCAATAGTACATAATTCACATAGAGCTCCACAATTACAGACATTAATCATTTGAAAAACATATTGTTAGTTTTGGCACCTAATACTCCAGTTAATTAAATAGTTTGTAAAGTGCGTTTTATTTTGGACTATCAGTTGAAATTTCTGGAAGTGGAACTAACTCACTAAAGGCTTGTTTATTTAGTTTTTTTTTTCACTAGTGTAATATTAAAAATCAGTTAAGAAAATTTACAATTTTAGTCTATCCGTCGATTTTTTGCAATTTTTTGACATTTTGGCAAAAATGACCCTTCCTTGTTTTTTTAATAGGATTTAATATTGGGTAATGAATGGTTAGGAATAGTCCCCTTGCTTGCAAGTAAAAACAAGGATGCAACATAACTCAACTCATTTTGTTTATCTATTTGTTTTGTGTGCTGAATAAAGTGTTTGAATTAAAGAAAATACTATTATGTCTTTTTAAAGTAAACAAATACCGATAATAAGTCATGCCTTAATATGAAAGCCTTCTACCTCGTGACTTTTACTAAGGAATGCTACATCTACAAACAAATATCCACAAAGAGGAGGTGACATGTTTTAATTGGGTTAATCAAATAGAAGAGAGAGAAATGATACAAAATGCCACTAATTAATACATGCCACCTCCTCTTTGTTGATATTTGGATGTAACTTAATTATTAGTAATACTGGGGGAGGTACCCGTGCTTAGCCGCGGTTGTCTTGGGTTTGTTAGTTGCCGGTACTTTTGGTATGAACGTTGTTCTGAAACATACGGCTGACCAAGATTAGAAGGTTTTAGATTATCTTCGTTAAAAATTTCCAGCAAGAAACGCCTTACAATCAGGGTTTGTGCATAAAAATAGCAACACAACTTCCTATTTTTCTAAGCAAATTAAACATAAGAAACCATCATGAAGTTTCGTATATGTAAATAACACGTTACAGAAAACGTGCACTTGGTATTCTCGAGATTCATATTGATCAACTGATCTTCGTGTAGCCTGGTGTTCTTACAATCTTAGGATGCCTTCGCCTCTCTCTTTTAAAGTGGGACCTATTTGCATATATTCTTTGAGCGGGAGCGCTGCAAATTTTTTCAGAGTTGACATCTTCTCTCTGATTCCCTTTATACAACAAAAAGACGACCCAAATCACGTTAACCTTGAGTCTGCAAATCCAGGTGGTGCAGCAGATCCCTCGGCAACAGGCACCTTTCAAGAATACTCCATCGAAACCTGAGTCTAAATTCAAAGGGTGTAAAAAAACAGTTAGTTTTTTCTGAAAAGCTAAGATAACTATCTACAACTATCAAGCTATTTTGTTGATAGTGCATCAATTAATATTCCAATCTTCCTGAACCTTTTTTATAGTAGTAGAGCTCTTAACTTTTAGGACCAACAGTTTAAGTCTCACACTTTTACGAATTAGATCAAACACCATCACCCATGTTCTTCTTTCATTTTTAAACAATCTAAAGTTTCTTCCATTCCATATTGAGTACATACAGGCAGCCAAACATAGTCTTCTAGAGACACTTTTTATGTTATTTCCATTCCTTATATTAACAGACTCATTCATTATTTCCCCTTGTATTACATACGTAACCATTTCAGTTGCATTTTAAGTTTTAACCGATATTTCTAAGAAAGGATGCATTCAAAGAATAGAAGTGAATTTGAATCTTCATAAATTAAACATAAAGGGCATCTCATAGTTATGCCTAATGTAATAGTAACTTTTTAAAGGATTATAATAGTCGGATAAGTCGAAATGCAGATGGAATTCAGTCACAATACATTCGCGCTGTTACGGCCTAAAGAAGCAAAATCACCTACGGTATTTTGAACAATCTGAAAACTACTCATACTATACTCATGCTTTTTTACGTAGTAGTTTAAACATAATTACAAATTATTGGAAAAAAAGTCTTTCAAGTCGATCCAACCCATATGAAAAATATGCGTTCTGACCCGATACGGAATCTATCAGCCAAACCTTCTGCCAATAACTGAACTTGCAGAGTTGCAAGTAAAGAGCTCAGTGTTTGAAACACTCCTAAATGTTGAGAATGAATGCATAAGTCAAAGTTCCCCCTGCTGGTTGGTCAAGATCCCCCTGCTAGAGTAAGTTCCTCCTGCTGATTAATGAAGATGGGATCTGGTCCCACTACTAGAAGTCAATGACCCTGCTACATGGATAAACTTGGAAGAGATATTGACGCGTTTCTGTTACTACTCCAGAATACCTTCCTAGTTTGTTAGTAGCTATCTTGTACATGAGTCCTTGTGCTATAAAAAGAACTCGTTAGGTTTTGTGTTTGATATACTTTTCCTATCATTTTCATTTCACGCTTTAAGATTGTAAAACCCTAATACCATCTTTAGGTATTTGTATATTATAAATATATTAAAGCTTAACGTTTGATTCAATACTTGTTCTTGTGCTAAACATTACTTTCCGCATCTTGTTTAGTTACTTTGTGTATTGCAAAGTTTCTCTTGTAGTAGTTTGAATTATTTCTTTCTACTATAACCCTTAAAGAAGCTAAGGTTTAAGATCTGAGTTAGGGATCAACAAGTGGTATCAGAGCTTGTTGAGAAACTTTGATTAAACCAAGAACAACACAATCGTCACATCCATTACCAAACATGTCTACTGACTCTATTTCATCCTCAAATAACAATGCACTCAAACTTCTAATATTGGATCCTGAAAACTTGGAAATATGGGAATTCAGGATTCAATAGTATCTCAAGATGGAACACTTTACCCTATGGGAGGTCATAGAGCTTGGTGATCAGTTCACCAAAACAATAGCAGTAGAAGATGATGGCAAGAACAAAGAAGCAGATGGTGAAAGCTCCAAAGGTAGTGCTAAAAAAATCAAGTCTTCTGCTGTCTCAGACAAAGAGATCCAAGCAAGAAGGCATGATGTCAGAGCTCACAACTCGTTGCTGTTAGCCCTACCCGATAGACATCAACTAAGGTTTAGAAAGCATAAGACGGCTAAGGAACTTTGGCAAGCCATTGGGAAAACATTTGGAGGAAATGAAGCTACTAAGAAGAAAAAAAAAATTAGATGATAGACCAATTTGTTTCTTTTAAAACAAAAGGTGATGAAACAATTGGTTCTATCTATAATAGGCTTCAAGATATGGTTGCACAACTAGAGTTCTTTGACATAGAAGTGTCAAGAGAACAAGTCAATGCCAGATTCCTCAATAGCTTTCAGAAAGAATGGTTTGTATACAAATCCATTTGGCAAAACAGAGATGACGCTGATGACAAAAACATTGATGATATCTACAACAATTTGAAGGTTTTTGAGCCAGTTGTCAATGAATTGAAGGCTTCAGGAACCATTCTCACCAATTCAAGTGGACTTGCTAATCCACATGCTAATATGACTTTCATTTCCCAAAACAGTGGAAACTCCAAAAGCAGTGGGATTGAAGTTTCCCTTGCTACACATTCCACTGTTTTAAATTCAGGACCATCAAATGGAGAAGAAAGGCCTGCAACATTCAGCCTTGACACTGCCTGTGCTTTCATTGCATCAGAAGGACCTCATGGTTCCACTGTGCTGCATGAAGATTTAACTCAAATCAGCAAGCAAGGATCGGAGGAATGGATATCAAATGGAATATGGCTCTTCTCAGCATGAGAGCCAACAGATTCTATAGGAAATATGGGAAAAAGATTTCCATTAATCCTTCTGATGTAGCTGGATTTGATAAATCAAAGGTAGAGTGCTACAACTGTGGGAAGAAAGGTCACTTTGCTAAAGAATGCAAATCTCCAAAGAATGGTAGCAGCTATAGGAAGGAGAGCAAGGATGAGGATTCTGAGGCTAATGCTATGGTAGCCATGCATGGAATAGATAGAGTTGGATGAGACTGGAGCTCTATGACAGAAAGTGTTGAAAGGAATCAAGCTCTAGTTGCTTAGGAGACAGAGGAAGAATTTACTCTTATGGCTATGTCTACTTCCAACTCAGGCAATGAGGTATATGATGAATCTTATTGTACCAAAGGATGTAGGAAGAATTCTGAGTCATTAAATGACCAAATCAGAAAGCTAAATGTTGATTATATAAACCCTGAAAATAATCTAGACAACTATAAACGTGATTTAGAACAACTAGAGTCTAGCATTAGAGAATATAAGAAGAGAGAGAACCAATATAGAGATCACATTGGAATCCTAGAAAGAGATGCTAGAGAGAAAGATGCCACTGTTTAGGAGTTAACTAATGAACTTGAAATATTTAGAGTAAATCAAGAAAAAGATAAGTTAACTATTGAAAAGTTTGGAAAAGCTGCTGAAGATTTAACTAGGGCTGCAGAAATTGGACAATCTCCTAAAGATAAAAATGGTTTAGGTGCCAAAAATCAACATGCTGAAATTCCACCACCCCCTGCTAACATACATGGTGCTAGTCTAGTGAAAGATCTTTCATGGACTGGAATTCCTTGTTTTGCAAAACAGGAGGACATGGTATTTGATCCTAATTTCTATGGATTAGGTAATCAGAAAAAATAAGAATCTTTGGTCAAAACCACTAAAATAAGAGATTTCAACAAAGAACAGGCTGCTTTAAAACAGTGGAAAATTGATAACCCTATTCTTTTCTCTAGAGAAGGTTTATTTGGTAGTGATACTAGTTCCAAAACTACTTTATCAAGAACTAGCAGTAAATCAGGGTCTGAAACTAGTAAGCTAAACAATAGAATCCCAGATCTTGAAACTAGTTGTCTAAAACCCTTCAAGACCACTACTAAATATACAGAGATGTATAGACCTATTCACAAAAGAAATTTGGTTAGAGGAAATAAAAGAAACTGGAATAATCAAAAGTCTCTTCAACTAGGAAAGGACTTTGTGAAAAATACCAAACCTTGTTTCACCTGTGGTAGTTTTGATCACATATACCAAGACTGTAAAGCAACTATGGGAATGGTGGCTACAAATCCTTTAAAGGAAATGCAACCACAAGCTATTTTGTTGAATGCAGGGGAAAAACCTTTTCCCCCTACTATATATATTCCCCCTGCTTTGAGAAATAAGGCAACTGATAAGTATGTTGTACCTGCTTTGAGAAAGATAAGTGAAGCATACCCCAAATCTAGCTCTAATATGACCAGACCAACATATCATGAAACATTTGCATCTAGCCATAGACCTTACCAACATACCTATAAAGGCCAAAACAAGCAATGGGTTCCCATGCTAAGCATAGGGATTCCTCTGCTAAGCCCAGGGTTTCCCCTGCTAAGCCTAGGGTTTCCCCTGTTGGCAAAGTTATGGTCTCTAGAAACATGGGTAGATAGGGAAAAGCTGTGAAAGCCTCAACTCGTTGGGTTTGGGCCCCCAAAAGGGGTACTCAATCCAAATCTTTAGCCTTTGACAAATTATCTTACATTGATACACAAGGTAGATCTAAGTCAGTAATGGCTTGGGTCCCTAAGAAAAACTAATTTATTTTTCCTTTTGCAGGTAACAAAGCAGATAAAGAATGACAAAGCATACTGGGATAGTGGCTGCTCAAGAAGCATGACTGGTCACAAAGCATATTTGTCAAACTTTGTTCCCCTGCATGATAATGATGGTGTATCATTTGGAGATGGGCATGGGACAATTACACGGAAAGGGACCATTGTCACTAATGGAATGACATTTGATAATGTCTATCTGGTGAAAGAACTAAAGTACAATCTTTTTAGTGTGTCTCAAATGACTGACAACAAAAACTTTGTTCTTTTCACTGATACTGAGTGCTTGGTGTTAGGAAAAGAGTTTGTTTTACCACCTAATACTCCTATTGTACTAAGAACACCAAGGTAGAAACACATGTACACCATTGACTTAAAAGATATTTCTCTTCAAGACAATGAGATTTGTTTTATTGCCAAAGCCTCAGTTGATGAATGCAAGAAATAGCACAGAAGACTAGGTCATCTAAACTTCAAAAATATGAACAAGGTTAAATTCAATCTTGTTCATGGTCTACCTTCAAAGATCTTTAGTAATGACCATACATGTGTTGCTTGCTTGAAGGGAAAGCAACATAGAGCCTCTTGCAAATCAAAAACTGCTCTTTCCACCACCAAATCATTGGAGTTGCTACACATGGATCTTTTTGGTCCTACATCTGTGGCAAGTATGAAAAAGAACTGGTACTGCTTAGTGGTCACTGATGACTTCTCAAGGTTTACATGGACCTTCTTCTTGTTTAAAAAGAGTGACACATCAGGAGTACTCAAAGACTTCATTACTCAGATTGAACTTTAAAAGAGTATGAAGGTGGTGACAATTAGGTTTGATAATGGTGGAGAGTTTAGGAACAAAGAGCTGGACACTTTCTGTACCAGCAAAGGGATAAAGAGAGAATTCAGCATAGCCAGAACACCACAACAAAATGGGGTTGCAGAGAGGAGAAACAGAACACTCATAGAAGTTGCAAGGACCCATGCTATCTGATTCCAAGCTTCCAGTTATATTTTAGGCTGAAGCTGTTGCCACTGCTTGCTATGTTTAAAACAGGGCCTTGGTGGTTAAGGCTGACAACAAGACCCCTTATCAGCTATTCAATGGAAGACCTCATTTAATTGACCTTTTTAGACCATTTGGGTGTCATGTAGTGATACTCAATACACTTGATCATTTAGGAAGTTCAATGAAAAGGGGGATGATGAATACTTTATTAGTTATTCACTAACAAGTAAGGGATACAGGGTCTTCAACAAAAAGACAAGCAAGGTAACAGAGAACATACATGTGAATTTTCTAGAGGATAAGCCTGAAGACACACAAACAGGTCCCAAGTGGTTCTTTGATATTGAAGTACTTTCTAAATCTATGAATTATGTGCCTGTTGCTTTGGAAAATACCAACATTTCAGGTACAAAAGAACCAACTGCTTTGTTGATCCCAAACTTAGATCGATTAAGCTTTGTGTATACGAGATTAGATCAAGTAATACACGTAGAGAAACCTTTGCTTATGAATAAAGTAACTAAGTGTTATGCGGAATTAACACTTAATCTAGAACACAAAGATGTTAAACAAACTTTCACTTGTATTAGAATAATCGAACTTGATTACAATGAAAGAGGTTTAACAGTTGAATACTTGTGAAAACTTATTATAACTGATGATTAACATTAACCTAAAAGATCTTCTTTTATAGATTAAGAAGTTTTGTACAAGAAGCTACGAATCAACTATTCAAGGTAAAGATAATAATAGAAAATACAATGTCGAGTTTATCTTTACCATATACTAATAAAGAAACAAATAAACAAAAAGATTCGTATGAAGATATATTCCATCAGTGCTTGTCTTCAAGGCTGTCAGCGTTGACTTCTTCAAATGTCAACGCTTGGCTGTCAGCGTCCAATGTCATCTTATCAGCGCTTGAATTCTTCTTATCAGCGTATAGTGAACTGACCCATAATTTATTCCCAACAATCCTCCCCTAAAATTGATATCTATTCCAATGATCAAGTTTCTGAATAAATACTTAAGGCTTAGGAGGAATCTTACAAAAACTTCTTATGTTGGTGATAAACATATCTAATCAAGTCCTTGGCCACGTCACTAGTAAAATCAATCTCCAAGGGTGTTTCCTTCATCTTCTCCAGTACTTCTTTGGACAAGAAATAGTCAGCATCCACAAGTAGATACTCTGAAAACTTTGTAGAGCTCAAATGAAACACACCACAAGTAGAATAAAGCCTCCAATGAAGACCACTGAGGTCATCTTCAAGATCCTTCCATACAGCAGGATCTGCTTCCCTTGGACCACACAAAGTCAAAAATGTGTGCCATAATCTTATTCCATTTGCTGAAGTAGGTGCTTCAGCCTTATACTTGGCCTCTATCAATCTCCATAGATGCACCAAGTCTTCTCTGTCTATGCTTGCAAAGATAGAAATAATCGAAGTGAAAGTGTGTACCTCCTTCCCAAATCTGCCAATCTTCCAAAATCCACACTCATCTTCATCAAAACTTATGATTGGATTTCTGGCATCTAGAGATACTACATTAACCAAATCTGAAGCTTCCAATGGAGAAAGCTTGAGATGCTTCCTTATGACAATTTCACTTGGATGATACACATCCATATCTTTGGGAAATTGGAGAGGATCTCCTTTCTTCACTGGTCTTTGAGCAATCCTCATCTCCTTTTCAATCTGCATTTCCTCAGCAAGCTCCTGTTTCCTTTCTTCTGAAAGAAACTGTAAGAAATTATTTTCTTGCACATGCCTCCAAATAGGATGTGCCCTGTACTCTAGCTCCTCAAAAGATAAAGCCAGCAACTTCTTGTATGTCCATCCAGGTTGATGGCATCTAAGCAACTTGTAATACAATTGCCTTCTATCTCTTTTAAGCCAAGTCTTGACCTCTTGTGCATTATACTTCAAAATCACCTTTATATCATCTTGTACCCTGAGAAGAATTTCCAACCCCCAAATTTGATCTGACAAACTCATCCCTGGGTTGTCCATTACCTTATCTTCCCAAGCATGGTACATTCTGGTGATTTCTGGAAGGTCAAAATCAACCTGCTTCTTCAAATCACTCAATCTTTCTTTTGCCAACTCATCCCCATATTCAAGTCTTTCTGGATCTTCAATGATTTGAACACTTGAATCTGAGCTAGCTCCTTCTCTTTCATCATCACTCTCTTCCTCACTCTCAGAATTGGCAACAAATGGTGATCTACCACTCCTCTTCAAATCTTATTCCAAAAGTTGTGCAGCCAACTGATTATCAAATGCAATTTGTGCTGCATCTTTCTTTGGAACATCTTCTTCAACCATAATTCCTTTACCTTTGTCTTTTGGATCAATGATAGGTAAGGTAGATGAAGATACCTGTGTAGACACATCTTTGATGATTGTTGATGACTGGAATACATCAACACCACCTGCAGGTTTGTCAGCGTTCAAGTTACCTGTGTCAGCGCCCCGTTTACTCTTGTCAGCGCTGGATGTGTCAGCGTTCAAACTCTTGTCAACGCCAAGATTACTTGTGACACTTGGATGTATCAATGACAGGGTGCATCTTCAAGTTGGTGAGTGCTTCAGCAACATTTAAAGATTCACTAAATTGTGAACTCTTCTCACTGGCTGTATGAATCAGCTCATCCTCTTCATCCTCCCCTTTGGAAGATTCCTCCATTCTACTCCTGCTACTAGGATTCTCCAAAACAGTTACCCGCTCCCTCAATACTTGGAGTTCACGGCCCTGATTATTGACAATTTGTACAAGGCTGACATTTTGCTTTTGCAAGCTAATGACAGCAGCCGTCAATTCATTCAATGTCATAGGTTCCAATCTGCCCTCAGCTAGAATGGGGATTTGACCTCCCAAAATAGAATCATAGGGCATGGATGAGGTCTTAATGATGTTGGGACTGTCTTGACCAGCATCTAAGCCTGTGCCAATAGCCCCAGCCTCATCCATGTCACCAGCCACACTTGTGGAGGTGGTTCTCTCTGCAACAAGGCTAGGACCACTAGAGGAGAACACTCCAGTAGTCCTTTGGCGTTTATTTAACCTAGATTGTAATGGGGTGGAAGATGAGGTAGATTGTGTGGGTGTGGGTTGATTAAGGGGTGTTTGGGATTGTTCAGGGATGTCATCAGCGTTGGGATTGGCTGTGTCAGTGCCAACATTTTGAGTGTCAGCGTTGACATTAGCTTGGTCAACGTCCATGTGTTCAGGTGAAGGTAATGGTTCAAGAACAGGCTCAAGTTGAGGTGCAGGGTCTGGTTGTGGTTGGGCAGCCTGAATTACTTCAAGCATGGCTTGGGTGAGAGGTATAGGTCTGTTTGTGGAGATCATTTTGTCAAAAATGGTTTTCTTTTGCTTAGGGAGCTCATAAAAATGGTCATGATCCCTAAGACAATATTCTTGTAAATCAAACACCATTTGCAAAAATCTTGGGTAAGCCAAAGTCATTTTACTTCCCTTATTTTTACACATCCCTTCAAAAATCATTTTTGAAAAATTATACCTAAGCCCACGTGACATACAAACCAAAGCACTTGCAATGGACCTGTTTATTTCATTATAAGCAGTACATTTTGGACTTAAGCATTGAAGAAGGACATGTATCAAATATTTCCAATCTGAGGGAAATTCCTGCTTATGATATTTATTTAAAGTTTTATCAGCAGGAATAGGATAACCCAATTCCCTAAGACCTTGTTCTATTGTTGCAATGGCAAGGGTAGTCACACCATCAGCGTCATTAAGACGCAAAGCCTGGCGAACCAAAGCTTCAGTGACCACCCAAGTTCTACCATGAACAGTAGATGTTAATGTAGTCACTCCATTAGCTGTTGTGGAACTTACATTATTCCAAAACTGTCTAATGTGTGCGACAGGGACTAGTGGTTCATGAGAAAGTGCATACCTTATGGAGGATGCATTTAAAAAGGCCACCATTTGTGAATACTGAGGGAACAAATCATTATCAGCGGCCAAGTAAGCTACCATATTATGTTGGCTCTTGAACTCCAATGTCAGATTGTTTGAGTTGAACTTTGGTGCCATGTTGAAAGCTGTTTAGGTTATGTGATATGGGAAAAATCTAGGAGAAAAATGTTAGACAAGAAAATATGAATACCCAGAATGAAAAGTTAGCCAAATTTATAGGAGAGATGGATGATTATGATTGGTCAAAAATGAGGCAGTTATATTCAAAGAGTAATGATGAAAATATTGAATCAAATATAACTTATCTCATGCATTAATTAAAAGTAACAACTCCCCAAAAATTACGGCCAAAGATTAGTCAAAAATAACAACTGGGTAGGGCCCACTAGGTGTCAACGGTCAAAAATAGCCCATCAACGCCCAACGGCTATATTTTCTTGTCAGCGTTTGCCTAAAGCCTTGTCAGCGTCACGATTGGTCGTAACAGCGTTTGGAGAAAAACTTGTCAGCGTCTAAAAAAAATAAAAAATAAAAATATTTAAAAAGAAAAAGACCTTAACAAAGTAATTTATCCTAAGGGAAATATCTTGCAAGTTGATAATAATTACTGGGTGGCAAGCACTGTCCACTTATGCACACTTGCTTAAGCAAGATAGACACAAATGTCCTCAAGTGTCCCTTGCTAACCAAAATACTTACCAACAAATTTATTTCATAAAATCCTTTGTAACTCCCAGGTAAACCCATAACAAAAATATTCCCAAGTCTCCCAACAGACCACAACCAATTCTAGGCCAAAAATGTCTTGGCAGCATGCATAGTTTGTCAACTTTGCATGCTACAGTGCCTCATGGTTTAGTAAAACTAACCCATACTCACCTGTGGACACAATCTAGAATTGTGATAAGAATACCCAAGAGTCCTAAAGGTTCCTTAAACCTCCCCTTAAACTATGATACATGAGTTTCTCAAAATATATATGAACATTAAAAATTTATGTCAAGATAGGAATATAGATATTCCAACCATCATCCATAAACAAAAACATGTCCAAATAGCTCTTCAAAGATCCATAAGCAACTCTGTATCCAATGGCATAAAGCTACCACCACCTACACATTTAGATTGAAAACCACAAAACTAACATTGTTGCTGACAGCGCCCCGACAACACTTATCAGCGTTGAAGGAACTCTTGTCAGCGTTAGACAATAATATCTCTAACAACGGCAAAATAACACTTGTCAGCGTTAAATTTACCTTTGTCAGTGTTAGAAAAATAAAGTGGAAAAATCTAAATCATCACAAAGACCAATAACAATGCATTATCCTGTACATACTTTTACAAAAAGGTTCCAAAACACATATTAAGTGAGATTAACCATTCCAATATTTGTTACCAAATATTGAAATCTTCCAGTATCAAAAGGTTTAGTTAATAAATCAGCCACATTATCTTCTGTGTCTACCATATCTGGTTGTATTAAACCTTTCTCAAAGCAATCTCTTATAAAATGATGCCTAATTTCTATGTGTTTGGTTTTAGAATGATGTACAGGATTTTTAATAATGCATAAAGTACTGTTATTGTCTACAAAAATCTTGGTATGCATGAAATTATACCCATAATCCAACAGCTGGTTCTGAATCCATAAGACTTGTCCACAACAAGCAGCTGCAGCCACATATTCTGCTTCAGTTGTAGAGTTTGCCACCACTGTTTGTTTCTTGCATTGCCAAGATATCAATCTACTCCCAAGAAATTGACATCCACCAGTTGTGGATTTTCTATCAAACTTGTCACCACCATAGTCACTGTCCGAATATGCAATAAGCTCCAATGGAGAATCTTTTGGGTACCATAAGCCAAGATCTGGATAACATCTTAGGTACCTAAAGATTCTTTTCACAGCAAAAAGGTGACATTCTTTGGGATTCACCTGATGGCGTGCACAAGCACACACAGCAAACATGATGTCAGGTCTTGAGGCTGTAAGATACATCAATGAGCCAATCATTGATCTATAGTGCCTAACATCCACATCTTTTCCAGCTCCAATTTTTCCCCAAGGGTGTTCCCTATCCATAGGAGTGGAAGCACTCTTTTCATGTGGAGAAAAACCAAATTTCTTCAAGATTTCAGCTACATATTTGTCTTGGGAGATGAAGATACCATCTTCTTTCTGCTGAACTTGTAATCCTAGAAAGAAGTTCATCTCACCCATTGCACTCATCTTGAATTTATCTGTCATAAGCTTAGAAAAGTCTTCACTCATCTTTGGATTTGTGGATCCAAAAATGATATCATCAACATAGACCTGAACAAGTAAGACATCCTTACCTTTCTTCTTTGTAAACAATGTCTGATCTATGGTGCCCCTTTTAAAACCATTTTCCACCAAGTAGGTGGACAATGTACCATACCATGCTCTTGGGGCCTGATGAAGTCCATACATAGCTTTCTTCACTTTATAAACCTTGTCTGGATTCTCGGGATCTTCAAAACCAGGAGGTTGCATGACATATACCTCCTCAACAATTGTTCCATAGAGGAAAGCACTCTTCACATCCATTTGATAAACAGTGAAGTTCATACAAGAGGCATAAGCTAGGAAAATTCTTATAGCTTCAATTCTTGCAACAGGAGCAAAGACCTCTTCATAATCTATCCCTTCCTCTTGTGTATATCCCTGAGCTACCAAACGTGCCTTGTTTCTGACCACAATACCCCTTTCATCTTTCTTGTTCCTTAGAACCCATCTTGTCCCAATTGGTCTCACATATCTAGGACAATCAACCAGCTCCCAAACATCCTGTATAGCAAATTGGTGAAGCTCATCCTGCATTGCTTCCACCCAACTAGGTTCTTTGAGAGCATCAAAAATCTTCTTGGGTTCCTGTTGTGACAGAAAACAGGCAAACAAACATGCTTGTACAAGAGGGGTATCAACCTTCTTGTGGATATTAGCAATGAAGCTATCATGAGTCTGGTGAGATCTTCTAGTTTGAACAGAAGTCATGATATTCCCAATGATTTAAGAGGGAGGATGATTCTTCAAAGTAGATCTAGGAATTCCATTTTCAAGAATTCTGTTGTCTTCAATATCATCCTCCATGTTGCTAATATCTTCTTCAGATTCTCTTCCATCTTGAACCTCTTCATTTATTCTTGAAGGTTCACCTTGTTCAAAAGTGGAAGATACGAAATGCTCATGAGTGTTGTCAACGTTGGAATGTTGCTTATCAGCGCTGGAATTACTTTTGTCAGCGCCAGAATCATTGTTGTCAACGTTTGAGCCATCAGCGTCTGAATTGGTCTTGTCAGCGCTAGAATTGTGCTTGTCAGCGCCTGAATGACCATGCATGTTATCAACTGGTGGTATTGAAGAACCACCTTTATCCTTTCCAGCAGCAGCAGCAGCATAATACTCATCTGTCCATATAGGAAATGTAACATATTCTTGTGTGGGAGATGACTCAACTGCTTGTGGTCCATCCTTCTTAGCAACCTGTGTACCTGAAACATTACCAATTCTCTTTTCCAAAACACTTGAAGTTACCTTCACAATGTCTAGATTAGTAACAGGCATATAATTTAAAGCTCTAGATAAAGGTTCCAAGTCAAACAACCAATTTGGACCACTTTCAGGATCACTAGGTTTACTCTCTAAAAACCTAACATGTACTTTTTCAAGTATACATTTTTCCTTTTTAATGTAAACCCTATATCCTTTGCTCTGCACTGAATAACCCATGAAATAGCCTTCATCACCTTTTGCATCAAATTTACCTAGGTCATCACTAGTTTCTAAAACAACTACATGACAACCAAAAGGCTTGAGAAAGCCAATATTTGGCTTCCTTCCCCAAAGTAACTCATAAGGTGTCTTATTGTGTATTTTGTTGACCAATGCCCTATTTTGAACATAACAAGCTGTGTTAACAGCTTCAGCCCAAAAGGCTATAGGAAAGTGAGCATCAGCCAACATGGTTCTGGCTGCTTTAATTAGGGTTCTATTCTTCCTTTCAGCAACCCCATTTTGCTGTGGGGTTCTAGCTATGCTAAACTGCCTAGTAATCCCTTTCTTGGCACAAAAATCCTCTAGTAACTGATTTCTAAACTCACCCCCATTGTCACTTCTAAGAATTTTGACCTCATTACCACTCTTCTTTTCAATCTGGGTAATGAAATTAATCAAACTTTGGGCAGTTTCACTTTTCTTGGCTAAAAAGAAAGTCCATGTAAACCTGGAAAAATCATCAGTGATGACAAAACAATATGATTTACCCTTCAAACTTTCTATATTAGTTGGACCAAAGAGGTCCATATGCAATAAGTGAAGTGGTTTAGAACTAGAGTGCACCTGTTTAGATTTGAATGAGACCTTGTGCTACTTGCCCTTAAGACATGCAACACAAGAGTGGTCATTGTGGAAAGCCTTTTCAGGCAAACCATCAACTAAACCAAGTCTCACAAGTCTATTGATATTTTTAAAGTTTATGTGCCCTAATCTCCTGTGCCAAAGATTACTTTCATCTACTGAAGCTTTAGCATAAAAACATGACATTTTATTATTCATCTTAATTCCATTAAGATTCACATTATATATGTCTTTATGCCTTGGTGTTCTAAATTCTATGTATTTCTCCTCAGGGAGCTTGTAATCTTTGCTTAACACCAAGCATTCAGTATCAGTAAAAAGAACTTTATTCTTGTTATCACACACCTGTGATACACTAAAAAGATTATAGTCGAGTTCTTTTACCAGAAATACGTCTTCAAAACGTAAGTTGTTGGTGAGAAGAGTTCCTTTGCCTGTGATAGTTCCATATCCGCCCCCAAAGAGAACCTTATCACCATCTTCAATGGGAGTGAAGTTACTCAAGTAATCTTCTTTCCCAGTCATGTGCCTAGAGCATCCACTGTCCCAATATCCATAGTCATTAACCTATTTTTGAATGCCCTGCACATAAGAAAACAAATTAGTTTTCTTTGGGAACCCAAGCCTTGGAAGACTTGGATTCATCTGGTTGTTCAACAAGAACAGACTTGGTTCTCATAACAACCCCATTTTCATCCCTTTTTGGATGAAATGCCCAGTTAACCCCAATTGGTCTTGACATGACCTTTGAAATATAATGAAACCTGTTGCATGTCATAGAAAGACCAGTAGAATTAGGGTTTTGGTCTTGTTTTGGTCTCCATGTTAAGCTAGTAGAAGCTTTAGACCCATTTCCCTGTGGTTGCAATTACCTAGGTTTGGCAGTGTGTCTGTCAGCGCTGAAATTGTTCTTGTCAGCGCCCCGATTGCTTTTATCAGCGTTGAACCTAGGGTTTGCTACAGGAACCCATTGCCTATTGGACCAAGTGTTTGTCTTTTGGAAAGGTCTTAGGCCATGTGTGTTAGACTCTCTAGAAAAGAAGGGGGCTGGTCTAACAACTTGTGAACTTTTGTTCACAAAGGTTTTGTGTCTGACAGTATTTGACCTATGTTGACTTTTGTCAGCGTTGAAATGGTTCTTGTCAGCGTTGACACATTTGTATGCCAAATGTGAAAAGCTACCACAAGTGTAACAGGCTTTTCTAGACATAGTCTTAGGTCTAGAAGTAAAGAAGCCTGTTCCATGGTTACTAACTTGGCTTTTTGGTGACCTAGTATTCCTATACATCTCTGCATACTTAACACTAGGTTTTCTAACAGTGTGTGAGCCAAGGTCAACAGTTTTGCCAGTGGTTGGGTGTGTGATTTTAATAGGTGTAGGATCATGGCTCGTGATTGGTGTGGGCTCATTTGGACTTTCACACAACAAACCTCCCTTAACAAACAAAGTGTGGTTAGCTTTCTTCCACTCATCTAGGTCAGTCAGTTTTTGTTTATACTCTTCAACTAGGGAAGTCACTCTAGGTGGAGGAATGAATTCCTTCTCTTGGAGTTCTGGCAAGCCAGTCCAAGATAAGTCCTTTGATTGGACATAATACTTGGTTTTTGCAACCAAATATAAAATATTATCGTCCGAATCTTTTCGAATTGAAAACCGGTCTTAAGTGCGACTCAATCGTCTTTTGGTGAATCAAGAGAATGGTTGGTTTGTTTGTTTTTAATCTATTAGCAAGTAATTAAAGTGTCGTTGAGTAAATGGAAGAATTAAGATTAATTTTAAATGACGAGTAAAATAAAAAGTAGCTCAACATAAAGATAAGATTAGAAAAATGCTTAAACTCTTAATAAACCAACACTTAGAAAATTTCTCAAAAATTAAAACTTAATAAAAAAATACTATAAGAAGGTGATATCGAAAGAAAACAAAACAAGCCAAAAGGACCCCCGATCGGAATGTTTTCCGATCGGAATATGGTAACACTGGTCGGAATATCCACCAAAATGGGATCAATCGGAATACTGGACAATGAATACCAATCGGAATGATTGGAAAAACCCTTCAATCGGAATATGGGGGAATCAAATCGGAATGCTGCAAACAATTCTCATCGGAATAAATAACAAGTGCTACCGTCGGAATACTCAAGGGAAATGGAGCCTAGATCGGAATGTTTGTGGGGTGCCAATCGGAAAGCCAAAGCCCTCTTCCGATTGGACTCAATCGGAATGTTAAGATGGAGCTGCACGGAATGTTTACCAATCGGAAAGGGGTTTTACCACCCTTTCCGAAAATAGTGGAAATTGGTTATGATGGTGTACCGGTCGGAAAACTCAATCGGAAAGGGGATTTAAACTCCCTTTTCCGAAAATAAAGGGATTTGTTTAGGCTAGATAATAAGCTAAGTTCAATAAGCTAACATCCAAACCTTATCAATCCAAATCAAAGACAAATCCGAATCAAATAAGCACTTTGATCAACTTATTCAACTCGAAATTAATCAACTTTTTAGATCAAACCATAAAAACTTAAACTTTTTAATAAAACTTTTATAAGAAAAATAAGCTAATCATAAAGATAAGCCAATAAGCACAAAAGTCTTAAAGCTTAATCTAATGAAAACTTATAAAATGATCAAAAGATTAATTTTTAAGCACGAAATCAACTAGAACAACACGGATCTTATGATATACGCACCAAAATCAATCTTAAATCAAAGAAAAGTAGAATGAGATTAAGAGATAAAAGCTTAAAATGGAACTTTGATTAATGAAATAAGCAATACAAAGATGTTTAATCTTGAAAGATTAAAAGAAAAAGATGAACTAGTGAGAGAAAGTTTAAGACTTTCTCTCTCTAAAAACTAGAGAAAACTAAAAAGTGAAAAATTAACTAAAAACTCTAACTCCCCTCCTAATGACTATTAGGAGGGTATTTATAGGGAAGGTGGAAGGAGTGCATGTGTTGCATCTTCTTTCTTGCTTTCTTCACGTTTTCTCGACTCGACTTTAATTCTTCGTCTTTGTCGTCTCGAGATTTGAACTTGTCTTTTTAATTTTCTTCTCTTATTAGACTTAAGTTCTTTGACTTCGTTAAACTTCCGTCTTTTGACTTTTTCTTCGATAAATCTTCAGAATAGGTCTTGGACTTCCGTTCTTTTTGCACTCTTGATCTTTTAACTTCGTCTTTTTCCCGTTTTCTTCAATAAAAGCCAGTGAAAGCCCGTGTTTTCTTCCTTTTTCATATTTAGGTCCTAAAACACAATAAAAACACAAACCACGCATAATTCCGACTTTTATGACATAAATCACACGTTTTGGTCTTGTTATTATTGGAAATAAGTTGTAAAAAGATAAGTGTTTTCACACTTATTAAATCCCCTACACTTGACCATTGCAATGCCCTCATGCAATGCATTAATTTTTAAGCACGATTTACATTTTCCATCATAAATAACCCACCTTGGCCTTTATTAAATACTAATCATAAAAGATAGAAATAAGTAAAGAAATTAAAAACTTACATTGGGTTTTGGCGGCCATGAACGTTTATCATCCTCAAGTTTCACGTTCCCCATACCAAGCTTAAAAACGAGATCATTGTTATTATAAGTTAGCAAACTATCACGAACTCATGTGGGCCAATTATTCACTTAGACTCCCTTATTCCTAGGTGTATCTCTTATATTTTATTTTTGTCTTGAATGATCACGAGGATGCATTGTTTAACTTATTTCGATAGTTATTTAGTCCGAAAATAAGGTGAACGATTTAATCAATAGTTAGCTAAAGGACCAAATCTTTTAAAACTGCTTCTCGGGATATCAGAAAGTTCATATCTTGTCATAACTTGGTTCGCGATTTGAGACCTTTCTCGGGCCGATATTTGGCAGCGACTTCATACTTCGAATCTTCGAGAGACGTTCTTGAAATTATGGTCTTCTCTTCATAATAGGAATTTCTTCACTTGAAGTTTTTGAGAGATTCTTCATCTTTGGACCACGACTTCTTCATTTTTCTCCAATCTTTATTTTGGACTTTGATATACAACGATCCGCCTCCTTTTAGGACTTGGATCTATTTATCCTCATACCTTGTTAGGGTCTTTTCGGATAGACTTCTCCATGACTTTTGGGGAGTTCTTGTTTTTCGTCGTGTGTCTCGATCCTTCATATTGATTTTCGATAAATGATTCTTCACATCACTTTTGGATCTTTAGAAACAAAATGTAGCCCTCATGCCTTGTTAGGGCCTTTTCGGACTCGCCAATCTTCGCGCCCCGCTTCATAAGTTATGCCTTGGCTATGAACTCTCGTCATTACCGAGCAACTTTTAAACGATCTGGGGCTAGAAGCTAAGTAACCTTTTAAATCGTACAACCTTATTTATTAGCAGATTAATTTATTATCAAGCGGAGGGAGAATAGGCTCATAACTAACTCACATAAATTCACGAAAGAATACCGAACTTATAATTGACTCTATCATCTCTCGTTCTCCACAATTTAAAATCTCAAGGAATGAGACTTGTGGATGCTTAGCCTATTAAATCAAAGTTTTGGGTTTTCGAGTCGCCTATAGGATCTTGCAAATTCTTAGACTTTTTCAAGTTTAGAAATTGCATTTTAAAGTTCCCTTGATAAACGACTCTCTAGGATCAATTATAGGAACTTGCGAAAAGTTCTTGTTCTTAACCCGTGAGAGTTAAGACTTTCGCGTTTTATAGCTCCCTATATAAAAGCCTAGCAAAACTTGACTTAAACACGTTAAGGATACTAGCTAGAGTAAACTTAGGTAAGTAAACTCGGGTTGAGTCAAAATGTTCACGACTAAGAAAAATCTAAAACCACTTTATTGAAAATTTATTCTAGCAACGGAAAGAAACTAAACATGATAAAGGAAAGTACGATTATACAACTAGGCCAAAATAGATTAAAAATTTTGAAAAATGTCGAAAAATCAAATTTTCCGGTTAAAATGAGGGCAAATTCATGAAAAAGACCACTTACTTCGATAGAAGTCCCCCCTACACTTGAGATAAACATTGTCCTCAATGTTTAAGCATGTGGGAGTAAACTCCCCTACACTTAGGACATTGTGCACTTTGTTTAAATCTTGCTAAGGAAAAGACAACTAAAGTGAATTCAATGTGAACATATAGAATATGAAATATTGAATCACAAGAGTTTAGGATAGAACCGGGAAGATGGAAACACGGTATCACGGTTCGTCAAAAGTCATCAAGATGCTCTCTGAAGCTTAAATCCCTGCAAGCACAAGAAACAAGACAACAAACATATGCGGGGCTCCCCCTACACTTATTATGAAAGCAGTAAAGGATAGAACACGGGTTGCCTCCCGAGAAGCGCTTGTTTTTGTTCACCGAGTCATAAGCCTGACTAGACCCAAATTTAGTTCATGGGGAACGTGGTGAGGGATGGAATCATCTCCTGAGAGATGTCCTCACCAAAGTACAACTTCAAACGCTGGCCATTCACCTTGAAATTGGGCCCATTTGGCTGAGAAAGCTCAATGGTCCCATACGGAAAGACTTTGGCGACGGTGAATGGACCAGACCAGCGGCTCTTCAACTTGCCAGAGAAGATCTTCAACCGAGAGTTAAAGAGTAAGACTTGATCACCAACGTGGAACTCTCGGTTCTTGATTTTAGCATCGTGGATCATCTTCGTCTTCTCCTTGTAGATCAGCGAGTTCTCATAAGCTTCATTCCTCAGTTCATTTAGCTCGTTGAGTTGAACCTTGCGATGATCACCGGCTTTAATGATGTCGAAGTTAGCCCACTTCAAGGCCCAGTGCGCCTTATGTTCCAGCTCGATGGGTAGGTGGCAGGCTTTCCCGTACACAAGACGATAAGGTGTACAACCGATCGGGGTCTTGTAAGCAGTACGGAAAGCCCACAGAGCATCATCTAACTTATCGGCCCACGCGGCACGATGCTCTCCCACAGTTCGCTCCAAAATTCTCTTCAAGCCACGATTGGAAATTTCGGCTTGCCCATTGGTTTGGGGATGATAGGCGGTGGAAAGACGGTGATTGACACCATACTTTGCCATGACTCTTGCAAATTGATCGTTGCAAAAATGAGTCCCGCGGCCACTGATGATAGCACGAGGAACGCCAAATCGAGCGAAAAGCTGCTTCAAAAAGTTCACAACCACCCTCGCATCATTCGTAGGAAGAGCCTTAGCTTCAACCCATTTAGAGACGTAGTCGACGGCGACGAGGATGTACTTGTTCCCTTTGGAGGATGGAAATGGCCCCATAAAGTCGATGCCCCATACGTCAAAGATTTCACATTCCTGTATGAAATTTTGAGGCATCTCGTCCTTATGTGTGATCTTGCCTTGACGTTGGCAAGCATCACAATGCTTAACCATTTCGTGAGCGTCACGATAAATGGTGGGCCAGTAGAATCCAGAATCAAACACTTTCTTAGCGGTGTAGTTGGGACCAAAGTGACCACCAGTGGGTCCTTTGTGGCAAGCTTGGAGGATGTCAAAAGCTGCCGGTCCGTCAACACATCGACGAATAATCAGATCAGCACACTGTTTGAATAGATAAGGGTCATCCCAAAAGTAAGTCTTAACATCATTCAAGAACTTCTTCTTTTGTTGGGATGTTAACCCTTGGATGAGAATACCACCCGCTAAGTAGTTTGCAATGTCCGCAAACCACGGGGTGTCATCAAGGTTGAGATTTATTGACATTAGAGTCTCCAGGGGAAAGAGTCATTGATCTCTTTGTTTGGATGATCCCCCTGATATGGATCCTCAAGTCTGCTCAGATGATCCGCGGCCAGGTTTTCGGCTCCCTTTTTGTCACGAATTTCAATGTTGAATTCTTGAAGGAGTAAAACCCAGCGGAGAAGTCTTGGCTTAGAATCGTTCTTAGTCATCAAGTACTTCAACGCGGAATGGTCCGTGTATACGATGGTGGTGGATAAAACAAGATAGGGGCGGAATTTTTCAAAAGCATAGACAACAGCTAAAAGCTCTTTTTCGGTTGTCGTATAATGCAGTTGAGCCCCCGTCATTGTTTTGCTAGCGTAGTGGATTGGTTGGAAGTGTTTATTCACTCTTTGGCCCAAAACCGCACCAATAGCAAAGTCGCTAGCATCGCACATCAATTCAAAAGGCAGCTCCCAATTAGGGGTAACCAAGACCGGTGCCTTAGTTAGCTTATCCTTGAGAAGATTGAAGGCTTCGAGACACTCTTTAGAAAAGATAAAAGGAGTATCTTTTTCCAAGAGGTGGGTCATCGGGCGAGCGATTTTAGAGAAATCCTGAATGAATCTACGATAGAAGCCCGCATGACCCAGAAAACTTCTCACACCCTTCACGGTTGAAGGTGGAGGTAATTTGGCTATGACATCTACTTTAGCACGGTCGACTTCAAGACCGGCTTTAGAGATTTTGTGTCCTAGCACAATGCCTTCTTTTACCATAAAATGGCATTTTTCCCAATTTAGAACAAGGCGAGTGTCTTCGCACCGCTTAAGCATACGTTCCAAATTGGCAAGGCAGGAAGAGAAGGAATCCCCGAAGACCGAGAAATCATCCATGAAGACTTCCATGGTTTGCTCAACCATGTCATGGAAGATAGCCAACATGCACCTTTGGAAAGTCCCGGGGGCATTGCATAAGCCAAAAGGCATTCTTTTATAAGCAAATGTGCCATAGGGACAAGTGAATGTTGTCTTCTCTTGATCTTAGGGATCGATGGGTATTTGAAAATAACCCGAGAAACCATCCAGAAAGCAGTAATATTCATTACCAGCTAAACGTTCAAGCATTTGGTCCATAAAAGGTAGAGGGAAATGATCCTTTCTCGTGGCATCATTGAGTTTGCGGTAGTCTATACAAACTCTCCACCCAGTAACGAGACGGGTAGGAATTAACTCGTTGTTTGCATTGGGCACAACGGTGATTCCGCCTTTCTTAGGCACACAATGGACTGGACTAACCCATGGTGAATCCGAAATAGGGTAAATCATACCCGCATCAAGAAGTTTGATAACCTCTTTTTTGATGACTTCATGTATTTTAGGATTCACCCTTCGTTGACTTTGAATTGTGGGCTTAAAGTCGTCCTCCATGAGAATTTTATGTGTGCAGAAGTTAGGATCAATTCCACGGATGTCGGAGATTTTCCAAGCGATAGCGCGTTTATGCTTCTTCAACACAGCGACAAGTCGGGCTTTTTCGTCTTCCTTCAGATCCTTTGCGATGATGACCGGTAGCTTCTCGTCGTCTTCCAGAAAAACGTACTCAAGATGAGGCGGTAGGTCCTTAAGCTCGAGAGTAGGAGGATCCTCAATAGATGGTGAAACTAACAATGTATCATCATTAGTCACCTCTTTAGGAGCAGGAGGAGAGAATGGGTCCTCATTGAGAAGTCTCTCAATAGTACGAATATCTTCATCCCAATTGGTGGACAAATCATCATACTTAATATCGAGAGGACCCAAGCTAGCTTCGAAATCATCCAAGTCACTTTCTCCGAAAGGAGTCAATGCTGGAGCAATTGAGGCAACGGTCTCAACATTGGGTAGATAATGAGTACTTTTGCAAGCATCATGAAAATGTTCTTCACAAGCCTCATCGAGAACATCAATAGCATTAACGCTCTCATACGAATAAGGTTGCTTAGAAATCTTACCCATGTTGAAGACAATTTTATCGTCACCAACTCTCATGATTATTTCGCCTGCGGCTACATCAATGAGAGTGCGACCGGTCCTCAGGAATGGACGTCCAACGATTAATGGAACACGGGGATCCATCTCGTAGTCAACGACAACAAAATCCGCCGGGAAGGTGAATTTGTCAACGCCAACAAAGACATCTTCGGCTATCCCCACTGGATAAGCAACCGTACGGTTGGCTAATTCCAAAGTCATTTTAGTGGGGACTAGCTCGGGGAGAGATAATTGCTTCCAAACACTTAAAGGCATTAAGTTAATACTGGCACCTAGATCGGCTAGGGCCATGCAATTCTCTACTCCCGGAAAGTTGCAAGGAATCAAGAAGCGACCCGGATCACCAAGTTTGGTGGGCAATTGCCTCAAGAGCACTGCGGAGCAATTCTCATTAAGGTGGGTCTGAGCAATGTCAAGAAGCTTTTCCTTATCACTTAAAAGATCTTTAAACATCTTAGCGTATTTGGGCATGTGAGCGAGAGCCTCGGCAAAGGAGATGTTAAAATTCAGTTGTTTAAACATTTTAAGAAAGTTTGAAACTTGAATATCATCCTTGCTCTTTTGCTTCTCTTTCCTCAACCTTGAAGGATAAGGTATATTGGATGAAGAAGAAGGCTTTAAAGGAATAGGATCACTCACAACCACGGGTGGTGGGGAAATGGGGATAGAAGGTGAAGGAGGTGGGGAAAGTTGCTCTTTTTCCTTGTTCACAATCACGGGTGGAGGTGTAGGAAGCTCGGGTTCCATATAACGTTTTCCACTACGAGTGGTGATTGCTTTCATCTCCCCTCTTGGATTCACAACGGTATTACTCGGAAGAGTACCCGAAGAAGAGGGTTGATTACTTTGGATGAGCGAACCAATCATATCACGAAGGTGAAGAGCTTGATTGTTAAAAGAGTTTTGCATGTTGGCATTAATATCATTGCTGTGTTTGGCCATATCATTCCGTAGCTCTGCTCGAATATCGCTCCCTTGTTTCACCATGTCATTCTTCAAGTTGACAAATTGACTCTGAAGATTCGTCACCATCTCACGATAGTCTTCATGAACGTCTCGACGTCTAGGTTTACGGCCATCGGTTGATTGAGAGGTGGAGCTTGAGAATTTCCTTGAGTTGGGTATGGGTTTCTTTGGGATTGATATGGATTTTGAGCACGAGGTTGGGATTGGTTGTTTCGGTTGTAGCTTTGTTGTTGGTTTTGGTTTGCAGGAGGGAAACTGGGAGGAGCAAGATAATTGTTGGAACGATAACTTAGCAAGCCACGGTCTCCTTGAGGGCGGGCTTGATAGCCTCCCGTGGGATAAGTGCCGTAAGCTGCGTTAACGTTTTCAGAATAATTGCCTTGAGTAGAAGGACAATCATTATAAGAGTGAGGGCCACCACATGTGTCACAAGAAATAGCAACGGCTTTAGCTTGTTGAAAGTGGTTTGTGGCCATGGCCATGAAATTCTTGTTCATTTCAGCGAGTTGTCGAGAAATTTCAGACATTTCAGGATTGGAGGTAGTAGAAGAAACATTGACTCTCGAGTTAGATCTTGAGGATGCGGATGAATCCCAATTCTTGTGGTGAGTAGTCATGTTTTCGATCAACTCTCGGCACTCCTCCGGTCTCCTTTTCATAAAAGTACCACCGACGGCGGCATTGATCGTGTCACGATCACGAAAAGTGAGACCATTATAAAAGGTGTCAATGAGAGTGACGGGAAGCATATTGTGATTAGGACAGCGGTCGATCAAATCATTGTAACGTTCCCAAGCATCGAAAAGCGATTCATCATTCTCTTGCATAAATCCACTGATTTGGTTACGAAGGCTAGTGACCATGGATGGGGGAAAGTAGCGCGATAAAAAGCGTTGAGTCATGTCGTTCCACGTATGAATAGAATTCTTAGGAAGACGGTCAAACCATTTTTCGGCGTGGTGAGAAAGCGAGTGTGGAAAAAGTTGGAGGCGAAGGTCATCCATAGAAACACCGGGGCACTTCATGCTTTGGGTCATGGTAATGAATTTGTCGAGGTGTTTGTTGGCATCATCATCTGGAATTCCACGAAACGGGTTCGTTTGCACTTGTTGTATCATATGATGCTTCAACGAAAACTCCTGAGCCGTGACGTGCATTGGCGCAATCGGGCCTCCGCGTCCGTTCATGGTGGGTTGGCACAATTCCTCCATGGTTCGTAAATCAGGTAAAAGGACATTGTTGTTGTTGTTGTTATTCAAATTATTTTGAGGTGGGTGATTATTGTTGTTATTAACACCAGCCATATCTAAATCTTCACGATTCTCGGGCTCAGAATAGTTCGTAGATCTAGTACGCATGCACCTGCAGAAGAAAAAATATACACAAAGAGAATATCTATATAATATTTTTTTGGTTTTTATAGGTTTTTTTAATGTTTTTGTATTTTTGGAAATTTTTATAGCAATGAAAATAACGTTCAAAGAACGGATCCCAAAATTCAATGCGTCTCTCACTAGAAACCGTTTATCTTAACGAAAAGACCCGGCAGCGGCGCCATTTAATACTTGGTTTTTGCAACCAAATATAAAATATTATCGTCCGAATCTTTTCGAATTGAAAACCGGTCTTAAGTGTGACTCAATCGTCTTTTGGTGAATCAAGAGAATGGTTGGTTTGTTTGTTTTTAATCTATTAGCAAGTAATTAAAGTGTCGTTGAGTAAATGGAAGAATTAAGATTAATTTTAAATGACGAGTAAAATAAAAAGTAGCTCAACATAAAGATAAGATTAGAAAAATGCTTAAACTCTTAATAAACCAACACTTAGAAAATTTCTCAAAAATTAAAACTTAATAAAAAAATACTATAAGAAGGTGATATCGAAAGAAAACAAAACAAGCCAAAAGGACCCCCGATCGGAATGTTTTCCGATCGGAATATGGTAACACTGGTCGGAATATCCACCAAAATGGGATCAATCGGAATACTGGACAATGAATACCAATCGGAATGATTGGAAAAACCCTTCAATCGGAATATGGGGGAATCAAATCGGAATGCTGCAAACAATTCTCATCGGAATAAATAACAAGTGCTACCGTCGGAATACTCAAGGGAAATGGAGCCTAGATCGGAATGTTTGTGGGGTGCCAATCGGAAAGCCAAAGCCCTCTTCCGATTGGACTCAATCGGAATGTTAAGATGGAGCTGCACGGAATGTTTACCAATCGGAAAGGGGTTTTACCACCCTTTCCGAAAATAGTGGAAATTGGTTATGATGGTGTACCGGTCGGAAAACTCAATCGGAAAGGGGATTTAAACTCCCTTTTCCGAAAATAAAGGGATTTGTTTAGGCTAGATAATAAGCTAAGTTCAATAAGCTAACATCCAAACCTTATCAATCCAAATCAAAGACAAATCCGAATCAAATAAGCACTTTGATCAACTTATTCAACTCGAAATTAATCAACTTTTTAGATCAAACCATAAAAACTTAAACTTTTTAATAAAACTTTTATAAGAAAAATAAGCTAATCATAAAGATAAGCCAATAAGCACAAAAGTCTTAAAGCTTAATCTAATGAAAACTTATAAAATGATCAAAAGATTAATTTTTAAGCACGAAATCAACTAGAACAACACGGATCTTATGATATACGCACCAAAATCAATCTTAAATCAAAGAAAAGTAGAATGAGATTAAGAGATAAAAGCTTAAAATGGAACTTTGATTAATGAAATAAGCAATACAAAGATGTTTAATCTTGAAAGATTAAAAGAAAAAGATGAACTAGTGAGAGAAAGTTTAAGACTTTCTCTCTCTAAAAACTAGAGAAAACTAAAAAGTGAAAAATTAACTAAAAACTCTAACTCCCCTCCTAATGACTATTAGGAGGGTATTTATAGGGAAGGTGGAAGGAGTGCATGTGTTGCATCTTCTTTCTTGCTTTCTTCACGTTTTCTCGACTCGACTTTAATTCTTCGTCTTTGTCGTCTCGAGATTTGAATTTGTCTTTTTAATTTTCTTCTCTTATTAGACTTAAGTTCTTTGACTTCGTTAAACTTCCGTCTTTTGACTTTTTCTTCGATAAATCTTCAGAATAGGTCTTGGACTTCCGTTCTTTTTGCACTCTTGATCTTTTAACTTCGTCTTTTTCCCGTTTTCTTCAATAAAAGCCCGTGAAAGCCCGTGTTTTCTTCCTTTTTCATATTTAGGTCCTAAAACACAATAAAAACACAAACCACGCATAATTCCGACTTTTACGACATAAATCACACGTTTTGGTCTTGTTATTATTGGAAATAAGTGGTAAAAAGATAAGTGTTTTCACACTTATTAGGACACCATAGAAATCCCCAGCTGGTGGTGGAACACCAGTATAGTCTTTCATCCCAATCCCACTCATGTCCTTAGAGTCTCTTTGTTTACTAACACACTCTCCTAGGGTTTGTGTGGCCTTATCAAATCTCTGGATTTTAAGACTCACGTTATCTTTATTTTTGTTAGCCTCATCTAACTTAGCTATCAAATCAAGATTAACCCTGTTTGTGATATCTTGAATATCTTTACTTTGATGTAGCTCATGTTTTAAGATATTTTTTTTATCCTTTAAATCAAACTCCATTTTCTTATACTCAGCTACTGTTCTTTCTGTTTGGGTGAGAGCAATTTGATAATTAGATACTTTGCATCTTTCAGAACTTGCCTCATCTAATAATTTTACTATCTCCTTATTTAGTTTTTCAGTATTTAAACGACAACCCTTAGAACAGAAAGCATCATCATATACCTCATTATCTGATGAAGACGAAGAGTGTGCCATGAGAGCATATTCAACATGCTCTTCTTTAACTTCAGCAACCAATGCTTTGTCCTCTTCCTCATCCTTAGCCAAAAAGTTCCAGCTCCAGTCCCATCCTCCAACACCATCAATTTGTTGAACAGCTACCATGGCCTTGGAATCTTGGCTCTTAACCATTTGGCTTGAAGGCTTACCAGCATCAGATCTTCTTGGAGATCTGCATTCCCTCATAAAGTGACCCATACGATGACAGTTGTAGCACTCAACTTTGGATTTGTCAAATCCAGCAACATCCTTAGCATCAAAGGTCATCTTCTTCCTGAACCTTTTATTAAACCTGTTTGCTCTTAAACTTACAAGAGCCATAGTCCACTTGATGTCCATCTCTTCCAATTGCTCATCACTTATTTGCTCAAGATCCTCATATGTAATCCTTGAATCACTGGGCAAAGAAGCAATGAATGCACACACAATATGTAGATCTAAACCAGCAGGTTTAATTCCATCAGCGCCAAAACCGTAAGTGTCAGCGCTTGAGTGTGAGGCGTTGACATGATGTAATCTAGCGCTGACAGGATGTGTTCCAACGCTGATAGGATGTGATCCAGCGTTGACACATGCAGATCCAGTGACTGGATGTCCATAGGAGTTCATGGAATCAAATTGACCTTCACTTTGTGAGAAGAAGGCCATGTTGCTACTAGAAGGTTTAGTATCATGCTCCAGAAGCCATTCATTCTCCAACAGCCTTAGTTTGTTGAAGATGTCATCAAACCTAGAGGTTTTGTGGGTGTTATTGACAAGAATGGATCTTGCCTCAATCTTCCATATATCACCAAGACTTTTGAGAAAAGTAGCATTCAAGTCAGGGTCATCAATCTATGTTCCCATGAAGGAAAGTTGACTTGTAATGTCAAGCAGTCTACTTCTCACACTGCTGAGATTCTCATTGGGTTGAGCCTTAAAGACAGCATACTCATGCATGAGTTGCTTCTTCTTTTCTTCTTTAGTATCAGCATTTTCACCATGTGCTACTTCAAGAGCTTCCCAAAGCTCTTTTGCAGACTCAAAGCGTTTGTACTTGTGCTGATTCTCATGACCCAAGGCGTGTTTCATGATGTTCAAAATTTTCATGTCCACCCTTTTCTTGGCTATATCTTCAGCAGATACAGCTCTTCCATCTTCAGGCCTTTCCTTCTTATCAACTTCAGGACAATTAGGAACAGCTGACCTTGTGGCAATAGCATTAGCAATCTTTTGAGCTTTGTTGAATGTGTTCCCATATTCAACAATCTCTTAAAGAGTGTAGTCATGGATGGCTACATATTGCTCAAAATTGGACTTCCAAAGCTCGAAGTTCCTGGCATCAAACATGGGAATTTTGATACTAGGGTTTGTGGTGTTGCTTTGTAGCAAAACAGGAGCAGGAGGTTGTTCTGAGCCAGACATGATGTTTTTAGGGTTTTGAGAAATTTAGGGTTTCGTTGTTTTAGGGTTTTTGGTGTTTTTAGGGTTCTTGTGTTACTTAAAGATCAAAATTTTCTCAACAAGCTCTGATACCACTTGTTGATCCCAAACTTAGATCGATTAAGCTTTGTGTATACGAGATTAGATCAAGTAATACACGTAGAGAAACCTTTGTTTATGAATAAAGTAACTAAGTGTTATGCGGAATTAACACTTAATCTAGAACACAAAGATGTTAAACAAACTTTCACTTGTATTAGAATAATCGAACTTGATTACAATGAAAGAGGTTTAACAGTCGAATACTTGTGAAAACTTATTATAACTGATGATTAACATTAACCTAAAAGATCTTCTTTTATAGATTAAGAAGTCTTGTACAAGAAGCTACGAATCAACTATTCAAGGTAAAGATAATAATAGAAAATACAATGTCGAGTTTATCTTTACCATATACAAATAAAGAAACAAATAAACAAAAAGATTCGTATGAAGATATATTCCATCAGTGCTTGTCTTCAAGGCTGTCAGCGTTGACTTCTTCAAATGTCAACGCTTGGCTGTCAGCGTCCACTGTCATCTTATCAGCGCTTGAATTCTTCTTATCAGCGTCTAGTGAACTGACCCATAATTTATTCCCAACATGCTTTAGAGAGTCCACCTTTAAGGTACATGACTGTACTTTCATTATTCCCTACTGATGATGTTGCCAAAGAGATGGCTGAAGAAGAAGACTTCTCACAAAAGGATGCATAGCCAGTCAATTCCCCTACTAAGCACGACCATGAAAGCAATGGAATGTATAAAAGCAATGGAATCATGGATTACCCTGCTGGTCCAAACATTTCCCCTGCTATTGAAGAAACAGTGATGGATGATGCTACTGATGCATAAAGAGAATCCCCACTCGTTTCTACATCTTCTCCAATCACTATGTCAAGCAGTGGAAGCAGAATCATTAGGCATGGAGGTCCAAGCTATTCAGAGCTGCACTCAGGTCACCAACATCCATCTCTCAGCCATGCAGTATCATTTGGAGGTTCCTTTGAAGAGTTCTTTCCCAGTCAAGATAGTCCCATAGAACCTGATTTGAGAAATGATGAAACTGAAGTCCTTATGAATATGCAGTCCACCTATAGAGATAAAGATCACCCTCAATCTTAAATCATAGGTGATCTTGATACTCCGAAACAAATAAGGTATCAAGCAAAGGAACATATATTTATTGCCAACATCACAATGAAGTTTAATCATGACAATATGCAATGTTGCCTATTTGCTGCCTTTTTGTCACAAGAAGAGCCAAAGAAGATCTTTCAAGCTTTGAATGATCCAAGCTGGGTAGATGCTATGCAAGAAGAGCTAATGGAGTTTGATATTCAAGAGGTTTGGATTTTGGTTGACTGTCCAAAATGGGCAAGACCCATTGGGACAAAGTGGGTGCTCAGAAACAAGAAGGATGAGAGAGGTATATTGGTTAGAAACAAAGCCAGGCTAGTTGCACAAGGGTACACACAGGAGGAAGGCATTGATTATGATGAGGTCTTTGCACCAGTTTCCAGAATTGAAGCCATCAGATTGTTTCTGGAATATGCTTCTTTCATGGACTTTGTGGTGTACCAAATGGATGTTAAGAGTGCCTTTTTATATGGCACCATTGATGAGGAGGTGTATGTAATGTAAACTACAGGTTTTGAAGATCCAGAACATCCATACAAGGTGTACAAGGTGAAGAGGGCAATGTATGCGCTTCATCAAGCTCCTAGGGTCTGGTATGGGACTCTATTCAAGTATCTATTGGATAATGGCTTCAACAGGGGAAAGATTGATCAGACCCTCATTATCAAGAAACAAAAAGATGACTTTCTTTTAGTGCAAGTATATGTGGATGATATCATTTTTGGATTCACAAACTCCATGCTTAACAAAGAGTTTGCCAAATTGATGCAAGACAAATTCCAAATGAGTGCAATAGGAGAGCTCAACTTTTTCTTAGGATTACAAGTTCAGCAGAGGAAAGATGGGATTTTTATTTCTCAAGATAAATATGTTGCTGAGATAGTGAAAAAGTTTGGATTATGTAAAGGAAAGAAAGTCTCCACTCCCATGGACAAAGAGCATCCTTGGGGAAAAGAGGGCCAAGGAAAACCTATTGATGTCAGAACTTATAGATCCATGATTGGATCTCTGATGTACCTTACAACTTCAAGACCTGACATCATGTTTGCTGTGTGTCTGTGTTTAAGACACCAAGTGACACCAATGGAGTGCCACGTGTTTGCTGTGAAGAGAATCTTTAGATATCTCAAGTGTCACCCTACTTTAGGACTTTGGTACCCTAAGGATTCACCCTTTGAGCTCATAGCCTATTCAGATAGTGACTATAGTGGTGACAACAATGATAGAAAGTCTACAACAGGTGGATGTCAATTTTTAGGGAGCAGGCTTATATCTTGGCAGTGCAAAAAGCAAACGATTCGGGCAACTTGCAAAACTAAAGCTGAATATGTGGCTGTTGCTGCATGCTGTGGACAAGTCCTTTGGATTCAGAATCAATTGCTTGATTATGGGTAAAATTTTCTTAACACCAAGATATTTATTGATAATAACAGCACAATTTACATAATTAAGAATCCTGTTTTTCACACTAAAACTAAACACATTGAAATCAGACATCATTCTATTAGAGATTGTTTTGAAAAAGGTTTGATTGTTCCTGAAACTATTGATACAGAACTTAATGTTGCTGATCTTTTGACAAAACCTTTTGATATAGGGAGGTTTCAGTACTTGGTAGCAAGTATTGGGATGGTTAATCCCTAAATTTGATGTCTGTAAGTTCTTGTGTATTCAGGAATGTATTATTGTCTGTTGTTGTAGAATTGCTATTCACTTTTCCATCATTCTTAATGCCACTGTTTTTGAACAAAGTTTCCCCTGCTAGGGTACTTTCCACTACTTGGGTTAATTCCCCTGCTAGGGTACTTTCCCTTGTTTGGGTTTGTTCTTTTTGTAAGTGGTTGCATGTGGTTTTAGACTAACAATGCAGGGATCATTGTGGAGTATGGTGTACCCTATGGATGAATCTGGTATGTACTCCATGTTTCAGGGGAGGTTAGGTCACACCTTTAGGGTTTAGGGTATCCATATGACGCTCATGTATGATTCTAGATCATACCCATTGGTGAGTGAGGGCTTGGGACAGTGAAAACTTGATTTAAAACTTGTTGGAGTTCTAAGACCTTGAGGCACTGCAATGTGTAGTCAAAACTCTTGATTGGGCAGCTTGCTGCACAAAATGGAGCTTTTGAATAAACCCATTACCAAAAAAGGATCTTTTGAATGCATGTTGCCAAGACCACTTGACCATAGGAAGGGAATGGTTGGGTTGGAGACCTGGGTATGCATATTTCATTGGGTTGACCAGGTGCAGGGTTACTTGTGTGTTGGGTTATTCTTTTTAGGACTTTGCTGAATGGGGGACTCTAGAGATTCTGTGTATCTAGATTGCTCATGCAGGTCTGTGCATTGGGACAGAGCTATTTAGCATTGGACTATTCAAGATAATCTAATACCCTTAGGAAAGTTTCCCCTGCTTTTGATTTTCATTCCCCTGCTTGTATGACTTCCCCTTGCTTTGCAAATGTTTCCCTGTTTGACTGTTGACTGACAATAACGTTACCCTGTTTATAGCCGTTGGGCCTGCTTGTTTAATTTTTGGTTAGGGACTACTTTATTATTTTCACAAGATATTTAAGGCACTTTCTTCGCGGATTGGTAACCTCATTATCATTATTTTAAATATATTCCTTTCTAAGCAAGATTTATTTTTGATTTTTATACAAATTGATAATTTGGTCCAATCACAAGTCTTCATTTCGCCTATATAAACTCAATTCCTTTAACCAACAGGTCCAACTCACTCTGTCGATCATTTCCCACTTCATCTTGCCAAAACATAAACCTTTATTTCTTCAAAACTTTCAATGGCTCTCAAAATCTCACCTAACCATAACCAGATTGCTATTCTTTATGGTGAAACAACAAAATTCTCTGAGGCAGTTGCTTACCTAAGGTCTAGTTACTTTAAGGTAGCTCTTGTGATTAGTCCAAGAATTTATACCTCACACATCCAACAGTTTTGGTCGAATGTCACGACTGAAACAGTGGATGGAGAGGTTACACTTAAAATTCGTGTAGATGGCCACCCCAAAATGATCACACTTGCATCCTTGGTTTAAAAATGCGTTTTACGATCCATTGCGCTAAAGATCCGAAAATCCATTGCATAATGCGTGATGCGATTGCGAGCGCAATTTAGACGCGATGCGCTTAGTATAAAATAAAGTAAAAAAACTATTTAGAAATTGTATAGTCTATCAAGTACGAAGTAAGTGAAATAAAGTTACAAAACAAGTTAGTAGCATATTAAAATTAGGACTGTAATCCCTTTATAACACAAATAAGTCGAAAGTAAAGCTTGACAAAAAACATTTAGAAAAATGCAAGATATTATATTTTCGTTATTATGTTTGTTTTATATATTTTTTTAACAAGTCTTATCTTTAACAATCCATTAACGTATGTAGGTCCCTTTTATATGGTCAAAATTTGACAAAAATGACCTAAGTACTAGATTGCGACAATTGCTAACGTTGCTATCATTACATAAATGCGATAAATTACGGTTTAATGCGAACGCAATCTGGGATAGCAATGCATTAGGCACCCTAATGCGAAATTTTTAGTGCAACACATTAATGCGTGCAATTTGCGCAATGATGCGCGCATTTTAAAACCAAGCTTGCATCCATTCGAGACAAGTTAGTCTTGAATGATGAGGATGGGGTGGTTACCCTGCCTGAGGCTGAAATTTTTGAGGGTTTAACAAATTTGGGGTACAATATTTCTAAGGACCAAAAGTCTAAATTTTTTAAAGGTCAATTTGCACCCTATTGGAAGTACATTATTCATACTATTTTGCAATGCTTGTCTTCTAAAACTATTGCTTTTAATGAATTTGGGGGTCAAGTTGCTTCTACCTTGGTGTGTTTGGCAACAGGGTGAAAATATTGTTTTTCTCAAATAATTTTTGAAGGTATGGTTAAAAATGTTAAAAGCAGTTCGACATTTTGTATGTATCCAAGGTTTATAGAACTTTTGCTTGACATGAGTTAACATGGACCCATTATACACAAACATCACTTCACAGCCAATCCCCACACAACTAAACTTTTCACCACTCTTACACCAAACACCCTGTAATTTTCTAGTAGAGCAGTGCCCTTAACTCAAACCATGTTGAATCAGATCGGACGTGAAGCTGCTTCACAACCCAGAGCAGCCCAAACCACACTTACTGATACCCCTGCTTCATCTGCTGATGCCCCTGCTACTGATTTACCCCTGCTAATCCACAACATGAAAGACGGAGTAAAACCAGGTTTGCTAGGTCTCCATTGCCTAGTGACCCTTCACCAGATGCAGAGAGGAGAGCCTCCATGGGTATGGAGCAACCTAGGGATTTGGCTGCCACTACTATCTCATCCTCAAGGGGTGAGCAGGACAGTGACACCATAAGTAAGTCCACTTCCTCACTCAGTGATACCCAAAGAGGAGAATAATCTCCTACTAGGGTTGAGAGCAGACTACAACCATTATCACTATTGGAATTGACGAATATGTGCATTAGCTTGAAGAAGCAAAATGCATAATTGGTACAAACAGTCAAAAAGCAAGGTTTGGTAATCAATAGCTTGGAAACGAAACTTGCTAAACTTAAGGGGAGGAGAAGACCACAGTTGGTTATATCCACAGATGAGGATGCTTCCAAAGGGGAGGAAGTACCTAACACAGAAGAGTCTATTGAATGGTATGTACTTCCTAGTGGAAAGGAAGCTAGTAAAGAGAAGGTGGCCAGTGATGAGAAAGGCAGTGACAAGGGGAGCGTAACAAAGGATGTAGCCAACACATTGTTGAATATGGGTCATCAAGAAGAAGCCCCTGCTACAACAAAAGTTTCCCCTGCCAACATTAATCCCACTACTGTAAGTATTCCCCCTGCTATTACAATTACACCTACAAGAGCAGCTTTCTCTCATACGTTTGCTAGAAAAAGGAGACAACCTGCACAGAAGGGATACAAATTCGAAAGAGTGCTCCCAAAGCAACACCAGCAGTGGATCCAAAATACAAAGGGAAAGGGAAAATGGTTGAACAACCCAAGAAGGAAGTATTCCATAGTAAAGTATGATGTATATCAGTATAAAGGCATGTCTTGGTGGAAGCTTACTAGGGTTGATGATACAGCTCAGACATTCTAGAGTTTGGGAGTTATGTTTCAAACTTTGGATAGAGAAGACTTAGATGATCTATGGAGGATTTTAAAAGGAATGTTTGCAACAAATCCTCCTACTATAGAAGGTGTTGAGAAGGATTGGTTTATTTTGGATAGCATGCATAGGATGTATGAGGCAGATTTGAATGATCCTATTTTTGATGCACATAATGGAGCCAAGATGTTATACTGGAAGATGTTCACTGATACTAGCATTTTGCTAGGGTTCAGATTAATCTCTCAGTCCTCTCGAATTGATCTCAGTCTTAAGTGGAATGATTGTTCTTGGTTACTAAATAGAAGGGTTTGGTTTTCTAATCTAATAAAAATTTAAATGTACTAAAATGAAAACTTAAATCAAGGACAATTACTTTAATGACAATTAATAAAAACGTGAATTAAAATTGAAATTAAGATTAAAATTAAAATTAAAATTAAAGTTGAAATATAAAATATAGATTGTGAAATAAAAGTAAAGAAACAGTTAAACAGTAACACTAACAGAAAATTGATTCGGAAGTTTTAACCTTCATCCGGAACTTTGCTCATTCGGAAGTTTTCACTCGGAACACCTTTGATTCGGAACTTCGTTCGGAAGTTTGGTTCATCCGGAAATTTTGCTTCATTCGGAACTTAGGTTCATCCGGAACTTAGCCTTCATTCGGAACTTTAGGTTCATTCGGAACTTGAGGTTTATTCGGAAGTTTGGAAACTCATTCGGAACTTTTGATAAAGAAGTTGATTCGGAACTTAAGTGTTCATCCGGAACTATTTATTTCATTCGGAACTTTTGGACAAAAAACTCATTCGGAAGATTTTAATTCATTCGGAACTTTTTAGGAGTCACCTTCATTCGGAACTCTCTATTCATCCGGAACTTTTTGAAAGAAAACTCATGCGGAACTTTTTAACAAGGCATTCATCCGGAACTTTTGAGTTCGTCCGGAAGTTTTTGGTTCATCCGGAACTTTTGAGTTCGTCCGGAAGTCTGGGAACAAGATACAGTAGCAGAACCCCGAAGAACAAGGAAGACAAATTTTATCAAAAATCAAACTAAATATTCAAAAAGGTTTTACCAAATTAACCATAAACCATCTAATAACCATAAGTAACAAATCCCAACAGTAAAAACACAAATTCAACAACTTTTTCAAGATCAAATCAATCAAACAAGAATTTAAACTTTAACCCAAATAAATGGAGATGAACAAGATGAAATGGAAGATTAAACAAGAACTTGTATTGATGATTTAATGTATTCAACAATAACAAAACAAGGATTAAAATTACAAGATTAAAAATCAAAGATCAAGATCACCAAACACCCTAGTGGTGTTGGTGATGATACGAACTAAAAAGAGAGAAAAGTGGGGAGAAAGAAAACTAAAAAAACTAACTGGCACTATGTGTGAGGGGTGGACTATTTATAGGTGTTTCCCTTGGTTGGTGAGTGGGCTTTCCCCCGTTCTTCGTGTCTTCTCGTCTTTTCAGAAAAGTTGACGATTTCGATTCTGATTCGGGATTTGTCGTCGATTAAATTCAACTCGTCTTTTAATTTCTTCGTTTAATAGACTTGAGTTTCTTCGACTTATGAAAATCTTCCATCTTTGGTCCTTTTCTTCGATAAATATTCGAATAGGCCCAGTGACTTGAAATCTTTTTGCATCTCTTGGACAATAGACTTTATCTTGAGTCTTTTTCTTCGGTAAAACCCGTGCAATCCCATGTTTTCTTTAATATTCATCCGGTTAGCTCTGAAATCACAATAAACACAAAAACCACGCATAATTCCAAACAAATGATATTAAATACGTGTTTTGGTCTCGTTTTAGCCAGAATTAAGTGGTAAAAGGATGGTTGTTTACACACTTATAAATTCCCCTACACTTAACCATTGCCATGCCCTCATGCAATGCTTAGTGATAAAGAAAATTTACACTTTTCTCATAATTAATCAACCTTGGCCTCATTAAAATACTATCTGAGCAAAAACAAAAATTAACATACTAAGAGAAATTAAAACTTTAAAGTAAAAGGATGGAAATAACTTGTAAAGAAACCAATGACTTACATTAGGGCTTTGGTGCTGCGAAGATTTATCACCCTCAAGTTTCACGTTCCTCAAACTAAGCTTAAAAACGAGATCTTTGTTATTATAAGTTAGCAATTCAAACACTTACACACATGGCTTAATTAAATGATTAAACTCCCTTATTCCTAGGTGTATCTCTTATATTTTATTTTTGTCTTAGAATGATCATGAAGATGCATTTTTGGACTTATTTCGATAGTTTATTTAGGCTGAAAGCAAAGTAGGACGATTTGATCAATAGTTAGCTAAAGGACAAAATCTCTTAAAACTGCTTCTCGGGATATCAAAAAGTTCATATCTTGGCATAACTCGGTTCACGATTTGAGACCTTTCTCGGGCCGATATTTGGCATGTACTTCATACTTCATATCTTGAGAGACGTGCTTGAGATAATGGTCTTCTCATCGTAATAGAGTTTCTTCACTTGGAGACTTTTGAGGGGTTCTCCAACTTTGTTGACCACGACTTCATGATTATTCTTCAATCTCTAATTGGGATTTTGAGATACAACGATCCGCCTCCTTTTCGGACTTGGATCTATTTATCCTCATACCTTGTTAGGGTCTTTTCGGATAGACTTCTCCATGATCTTTACGAGAGTTATTGCTTTTCGTCGTGAGTCTTGATCCTTCATATTGACTTTGGGAATAATGATTTTCACATCACCTTGGATCTTTAGCAATAAAATGGAATCCTCATGCCTTGTTAGGGCCTTTTCGGACTCGCCAATCTTCGCGCCCCGCTTCATAAGTTATGCCTTGGCTATGAACTCTCGTCATTACCGAGCAACTTTTAAACGATCTTGGGCTAGAAGCTAAGTAACTTTTCAAATCGTACGACCTTACTTATTGCAGATAAATTATTAGCAAGTGATGGGAGAATATGCAAATAATTACACCAAGTGAGCTTGTGCAAGAATACCGACTTATAATTGACTCTATCATTTCTCGTCCTCCACAATTTAAAATCTCAAGTAATGAGACTCGTGGACACTTAGCCTAATAAACCAATTAAGGTCTACATGGTTAAGGATACTAGCTAGAATAAACTTGGATAAGTCTATTCGGGTTGAGTCAAAATAAACGCAACGGGCCTAATATGTCAAAGATTTCTAAACTAGCTACACCACTTTATTAATATTTTTGACTTTATTGCGGGATATATACATATGAAAGCAAAGATAAAAATTTAAAAATTACAACTAAATGGCCAAAGTTAATAAAAAATTTGAAAAATGTTGAAAAACATGATTTTCCGGTTAAATGAAGGCATTTTCATGGAAAAGTCCACTTAAAACATCGATAGAAGTCCCCCCTACACTTAAGATAAACATTGTCCTCAATGTTTAAGCATGTGGGAAAAGTCTCCCCTACACTTATGACATTGTGCACGTTGGTTAACTCGAGTTAAGGAAGAGACGACTAAAGTGATCAATTTCAAATGTGAGTATGAAGAAAATTGAATCACGATAGTTGAGAGATAGAACCGGATTTTGGATAACACGGGAGCACGGTTCTTCAAAGATTCCAAGAGTGCACTTATCCCTGTAATCACATCACCACACAAAGACAAACACGTATAGAAGTCCCCCTACACTTAGGGGATTAAAACATAAAAGGATAGATACTCGGGCTGCCTCCCGAGGAGCGCTTGTTTTTGATAACCGAGTCACGAGCCTGACTCGACCCAAAATTAGTTCATGGGGAACGTGGTGAGGGATGGAATCACCTCCTGAGAGGTGTCCTCACCAAAGTACAACTTCACTCGTTGGCCATTCACCTTAAAACTAGGTCCATTAGGTTGAGCGAGCTCGAGAGTACCATATGGAAAAATTTGGGCAATGGTGAATGGGCCGGACCAGCGAGATTTAAGCTTTCCCGAGAAGATTTTCAACCGAGAGTTAAAAAGTAAGACTTTGTCTCCAACATGGAACTCTCGGTTCTTAATCTTAGAGTCGTGAATGAGCTTAGTCCTTTCCTTATAGATTAAAGAATTTTCATAAGCCTCATTACGGAGTTCATTGAGCTCATTGAGTTGGATCTTGCGTAGGTCACCGGCTTTGTTAATATCAAAATTGGCCCACTTCAAGGCCCAGTAAGCCTTGTTCTCCAACTCAATGGGGAGGTGGCACGCTTTCCCGTACACAAGACGATAAGGCGTACAGCCGATCGGGGTCTTGTAAGCAGTACGGAAAGCCCACAAAGCATCATCAAGTTTATCAGCCCATGAGGCATGATGCTCTCCCACGGTTCTTTCCAGAATTCGCTTAAGACCTCGGTTGGATATTTCAGCCTGGCCATTAGTTTGTGGGTGGTAGGCTGTGGAAAGACGATGATTTATACCGTACTTAGCCATGACTCTAGCAAATTGGTCATTGCAAAAATGAGTCCCATGATCACTAATAATGGCATGAGGCACACCGAATCTAGCGAAAAGAGCTTTCAGAAAGTTACAAACCACCCTGGCGTCATTAGTAGGTAAAGCTTTGGCTTCAACCCACTTTGAAACGTAATCAACGGCTACAAGGATGTATTTGTTTCCTTTAGAAGAAGGGAATGGCCCCATAAAGTCGATACCTCAAACATCAAAAATTTCACACTCTTGAATGAAATTCTGAGGCATCTCGTCTTTATGTGTGATCGTGCCTTGTTTTTGGCAAACATCACATCTTTTAACCATATCGTGAGCGTCACGATATATGGAGGGCCAATAAAATCCCGAATCAAACACTTTTTTAGCGGTGTAGTTGGGACCAAAGTGACCACCGGTGGGTCCTTTGTGGCAAGCATCAAGGATTTCTGACGCTGCCGGTCCATCAACACATCGGCGGATAATTAGGTCGGCACATTGTTTGAATAGGTAAGGGTCGTCCCAAAAGTAAGTCTTAATGTCGGTGAAGAACTTTTTCTTTTGTTGGGACGTCAACCCTTCCTTGAGAATTCCACCCGCCAAGTAGTTTGCAAAGTCCGCAAACCACGGGGTTTCATTAGAATTCGAATTTATAGACATTAAGGTCTCCAAGGGAAAAGAATCATTGATTTCTTTGGTCGGATGATCCCCTTGGTAAGGATCCTCAAGTCTGCTGAGATGGTCCGCGACTAGGTTTTCAGCTCCTTTTTTATCGCGAATTTCGATTCTAAATTCCTGGAGCAGCAAAACCCAGCGAAGAAGTCTTGGTTTGGAATCTTGCTTTGTCAACAAGTACTTCAACGCGGAATGATCGGTATACACAATTGTGGTGGAAAGGACAAGATAGGGGCGAAATTTTTCAAAGGCATAGACAACAGCTAAAAGCTCTTTTTCGGTTGTCGTATAATGCAATTGTGCCCCTGTCATTGTCTTGCTAGCGTAATGGATCGGTTGGAAGTGTTTGTTCACTCTTTGTCCCAGAACCGCTCCAATAGCAAAATCACTAGCATCGCACATCAACTCAAAAGGCAGCTCCCAATTAGGGGTAACCAAGACAGGTGCCTTAGTAAGCTTATCCTTAAGCGAGTCAAAGGCTTCAAGACACTCTTTGGAAAAGATAAAAGGAGTATCTTTTTCCAAGAGGTGGGTCATCGGGCGAGCGATTTGAGAAAAATCTTTGACGAATCGAAGGTAGAAGCCCGCATGACCCAGGAAACTTCTCACACCCTTCACGGTTGAAGGTGGAGGCAACTTTGCGATAACATCGACTTTAGCACGGTCTACTTCAAGACCGGCTTTGGAAATTTTATGTCCCAGCACGATGCCTTCTTTTACCATAAAATGGCATTTTTCCCAATTCAGAACTAGGCGAGTGTCTTCGCACCGCTTGAGCATACGTTCCAAATTGGCAAGGCAAGAAGAGAAAGAATCCCCGAAGACCGAGAAATCATCCATGAAGACTTCCATGGTTTGTTCAACCATGTCATGGAAGATAGCTAACATGCACCTTTGGAAAGTCCCGGGCGCATTACATAAGCCAAAAGGCATTCTTTTGTAAGCAAATATGCCATAGGGACAAGTGAATATCGTCTTCTCTTGATCTTGGGGATCGATGGGTATTTAGAAATAACCCGAGAAACCATCAAGAAAGCAGTAATATTCATTACCGGCTAAACGTTCAAGCATTTGGTCCATAAAAGGTAGAGGGAAATGATCCTTTCTCGTGGCATCATTGAGTTTGCGGTAGTCTATACAAACTCTCCACCCAGTAACGAGACGAGTAGGAATCAACTCGTTGTGTTCATTGGGAACAACGGTTATTCCGCCCTTCTTGGGCACACAATGGATTGGACTAACCCATGGTAAATCCGAAATAGGGTAAATCATACCCGCATCAAGAAGTTTGATAACCTCTGTTTTGATGACTTCATGTATTTTTGGATTCACCCTTCGTTGGCTTTGAATTGTGGGCTTAAAGTCGTCCTCCATGAGAATTTTGTGTGTGCAGAAGTGAGGATCAATTCCACGAATATCAGAAATCTTCCAAGCAATAGCCTTCTTGTGATCTTTCAACACGTTGATAAGTCGGGCTTTTTCTTCTTCCTTTAGGTCCTTAGCAATGATGACTGGCGACTTCTTCTCTTCTTCAAGGAATACATACTCAAGATGGGGCGGCAACTCCTTAAGTTCTAAATCCGGAGGATTTTCGACGGGAGGCGTATTTAAAGTCGGAGTATCAATAGCAATGACCGTGGGAGATGGAGGAGCAGGATTGTCTTCGGTGAGAAGATTGTCAAAGAAATTCATGTCTTCATCCTCATCGGTAGGAGAATCATTAGTAGCTAAATTCACATCTCCTATGGTATCTTCAAGATTGTTCCAAAATAAATCACTATCTCCAAATAGAGACAATGATGAATCAATAGAGGACACGGTCTCAACATTGGGAAGAGAGGCAGGAATACTTTTGCAAGCATCATTAAAGTGTTCTTCACAAGCCTCATCAAGAACGTCAATACAATTAACGCTCTCATATGAATAAGGCTGTTTAGATAACTTTCCCATGTTGAAGACTACTTTATCGTCACCCACTCTCATGATAAGCTCACCGGCTTCAACATCGATGAGAGTGCGACCGGTCCTCAAGAATGGACGACCAACAATTAGTGGCACACGAGGGTCCATCTCGTAGTCGACGACAACAAAATCAGCAGGAAAGGTGAATTTGTCGACTCCTACAATGACGTCTTCGGCTATCCCCACTGGATAAGCAACCGTACGGTTAGCTAATTCCAAAGTCATTTTAGTGGGGACAAGCTCTGGGAGAGATAATTGCTTCCACACGCTTAGAGGCATGAGATTAATACTGGCACCTAGATCGGCTAGGGCCATGCAATTCTCTACTCCCAGGAAATTGCAAGGAATTAAGAAACGACCCGGATCACCAAGCTTGGTTGGCAATTTCCTTAAGAGCACTGCAGAGCAATTCTCATTAAGTTGGGTGTTGGCAATATCAAGGAGATTTTCCTTATCGCTCAGAAGATCTTTAAACATTTTCGCATATTTAGGCATGTGAGCGAGAGCCTCAGCGAAGGAGATATTGAAATTCAGTTGTTTGAACATTTTAAGGAAGTTCGAAACCTAAATATCGTCCTTGCTTTTCAGCTTCTCTTTCCTCAACCTAGATGGATAAGGTATATTGGAAGAAGAGGAAGGCTTTGGGAGAATAGGATCACTCACATCCTTGGGTGGAGGAGGGGTAGAAGGAAGAGGTGGAGAAATTGGGGAAGGAGAAGGATGAGGAATAGGAGCAGGTGACTCGTTCTCCTTAGTCACAACCACCGGTGGAGGTATAGGAAGCTCGGGTTCCTTGGTACCTTTGCCACTTCGAGTGGTGATTGCTTTCATCTCCCCTCTTGGATTCGCAACGGTGTTACTCGGAAGAGTACCCGAAGAAGAGGGTTGATTACCTTGGAAGAAACTAGCCATCATGTTCCTCAAGTCATTTGTTTGGCTATCCAACGTATTTCTCATGTCGGCTCTCAAATCGTTTCCTTGCTTGACCAAGTCTGCTTTCAAGTTTCGCACTTCCTGTTGGAGATTTTCCACGATCACATCATTGGTCCTCATGTAGGTTGCAACTTCTTGGTGTAATGCAGTGGGTTGGTTTGGAGGAGCATTGTATGCGAGTGGTTGATAAGCAGGTTGTTGGTAAACTTGGTTGTTACGTTGAGGTGGTTGTTGCTGCTTGTGAGGAGGGATGTATGGTGTACGAGGTTGTTGTTGTTGTTGAGGAGGGCGGTTGAGGTTTTGTTGTTGGTTTGGGTTGTTTGGAGGAAAACCGGGTGGGGAAAGATAATTGTTAGAGCGGTAGCTTAGCAAGTTACGGTCACCTTGAGGTCTAGCTTGATAAGCGGGTTGAGGATAGGTGCCATAAGCTGCATTGACATTCTCAGCAGGGTAGTCTTGGGTGGCAGTACAAGTGGTGTAAGAGTGAGGACCACCGCATATCTCACAAGGTTGGCTAACAGCATTGACTTGAGCGTTTTTAGCGTTGTTGCTGTTGTTGTTGCTGACGGTGTGGGTGACAAGCGATTCAAGAAGCGTAGTGATTTTGTCTAGTCGCTTGTCGCTGTCACTAGTGCTAGCACTAGCGACATTGGTCCGAACACTCTTGGTTTGCACACGAGATTTATTCTCAATGATGTCCCAAGCAGCATTGGAAGTCTTAGCCAAAAGATTACCCCCCGAGGCACTGTTTAGTGAATCTTGGTCACTCATGCTTAAACCATTGTAAAAAGTATTAATTTGATGTACTTTGGTAAAACCATGTTGTGGGCATTTTCTTAAAAGATCTTTAAAGCGATCCCAAGATTCACTGAACGACTCATCGTACTTTTGTTCAAAATTTATGATTTCATTCCGCAAAGCGGTAGTACGAGAGGGTGGGAAAAAGTAATTGATAAACTTTGTTTCCAAATCCGTCCACGAGAGAATACTCTGTGGCGGTTCCTTAGCAAGCCAATGCCGGGCTTGTCCCTCTAAAGAAAAGGAAAAAAGTTGTAACCTTATAACCTCTTGTGGAACGCCATTGAATTTGACCGTGTTGGTGAGATGCAAGAATCTCTTGATGTGGTCGTGTGGATCATCAATGGTTCGTCCCAAGAATGGTTGAGCGGAGACCATCTGGATAAAGCCTGATTTTAGCTCGAAATTGTTGGCGGCAATTGGTGGTATAACAATTGGGTCAGTGTTGCCATCTACATGAGCTTGCAGCAGTTCAATCATCGGGCGATTATCCGGAAGGGGCTCATTGTTGTTGTTATTGTTCATGTTGTTGAAAGGCGGGTTGTTGTTGTTATTATTGTTGTTCGGAGGTGGTATGTTATTGTTGTTTTGTACACCAGCCATGTCTAAGTTATCGAGAGGCTCGGGCTCTTGATAAGACGTGGATCGAGTGCGCATACACCTGCAAAAGAACTAACAAGAGAAAAACAAAGCAAAATATTTTTGGTTTTTATGTTTTTTAATTTTTTTTTTTTTTGAAAATTTTTAAATTTTTTTGTGTTTTTGAAATTTTTTTATGAAAAAGTAACGTTCACGGGGAACGGATCCCAAAATCCAAGTTCTCACAAAAAACTTTTGATCTTAACGAGAAGAGCCGGCAGCGGCGCCATTTGATACTAGCATTTTGCTAGGGTTCAGATTAATCTCTCAGTCCTCTCGAATTGATCTCAGTCTTAAGTGGAATGATTGTTCTTGGTTACTAAATAGAAGGGTTTGGTTTTCTAATCTAATAAAAATTTAAATGTACTAAAATGAAAACTTAAATCAAGGACAATTACTTTAATGACAATTAATAAAAACGTGAATTAAAATTGAAATTAAGATTAAAATTAAAATTAAAAGTAAAGTTGAAATATAAAATATAGATTGTGAAATAAAAGTAAAGAAACAGTTAAACAGTAACACTAACAGAAAATTGATTCTGAAGTTTTAACCTTCATCCGGAACTTTGCTCATTCGGAAGTTTTCACTCGGAACACCTTTGATTCGGAACTTCGTTCGGAAGTTTGGTTCATCCGGAAATTTTGCTTCATTCGGAACTTAGGTTCATCCGGAACTTAGCCTTCATTCGGAACTTTAGGTTCATTCGGAACTTGAGGTTTATTCGGAAGTTTGGAAACTCATTCGGAACTTTTGATAAAGAAGTTGATTCGGAACTTAAGTGTTCATCCGGAACTATTTATTTCATTCGGAACTTTTGGACAAAAAACTCATTCGGAAGATTTTAATTCATTCGGAACTTTTTAGGAGTCACCTTCATTCGGAACTCTCTATTCATCCGAAACTTTTTGAAAGAAAACTCATGCGGAACTTTTTAACAAGGCATTCATCCGGAACTTTTGAGTTCGTCCGGAAGTTTTTGGTTCATCCGGAACTTTTGAGTTCGTCCGGAAGTCTGGGAACAAGATACAGTAGCAGAACCCCGAAGAACAAGGAAGACAAATTTTATCAAAAATCAAACTAAATACTCAAAAAGGTTTTACCAAATTAACCATAAACCATCTAATAACCATAAGTAACAAATCCCAACAGTAAAAACACAAATTCAACAACTTTTTCAAGATCAAATCAATCAAACAAGAATTTAAACTTTAACCCAAATAAATGGAGATGAACAAGATGAAATGGAAAGATTAAACAAGAACTTGTATTGATGATTTAATGTATTCAACAATAACAAAACAAGGATTAAAATTACAAGATTAAAAATCAAAGATCAAGATCACCAAACCCCTAGTGGTGTTGGTGATGATACGAACTAAAAAGAGAGAAAAGTGGGGAGAAAGAAAACTAAAAAAACTAACTGGCACTATGTGTGAGGGGTGGACTATTTATAGGTGTTTCCCTTGGTTGGTGAGTGGGCTTTCCCCCGTTCTTCGTGTCTTCTCGTCTTTTCAAAAAAGTTGACGATTTCGATTCTGATTCGAGATTTGTCGTCGATTAAATTCAACTCGTCTTTTAATTTCTTCGTTTAATATACTTGAGTTTCTTCGACTTATGAAAATCTTCCATCTTTGGTCCTTTTCTTCGATAAATCTTCGAATAGGCCCAGTGACTTCAAATCTTTTTGCATCTCTTGGACAATAGACTTTATCTTGAGTCTTTTTCTTCGGTAAAACCCGTGCAATCCCATGTTTTCTTTAATATTCATCCGGTTAGCTCTGAAAACACAATAAACACAAAAACCACGCATAATTCCAAACAAATGAAATTAAATACGTGTTTTGGTCTCGTTTTAGCCAGAATTAAGTGGTAAAAGGATGGGTGTTTACACACCTATCATTCACAAATTCAGGAGTCTATGAGTTGGCCATGGAAGGAGTGAGTGTCTATCTGCTCAACAATCGTTATTATCCTCTCTCACAAGAGACTTTGAAGAAGATGGTGCAGACTAACTTGATAGTAGATTGCAAGAATCATGTTCCCTATGATCTTGTTAGGTTTATTCACAGTCAAATTTGGCTAGGAAATTTGTAAGCATCCTCATCAACCAACATTTATTTAGAAATTTTCATTTGGGTGAAAGCACAAGTTTAGGGAAGGATTGTTGGGAATAAATGCATAAGTCAAAGTTCCCCCTGCTGGTTGGTCAAGATCCCCCTGCTAGAGTAAGTTCCCCCTGCTGATTAATGAAGACAGTGGGATCTGGTCCCACTTCTAGAAGTCAATGACCCTGCTGCATGGATAAACTTGGAAGAGATATTGACGGGGTTCTGTTACTACTCCAGAATACCTTCCTAGTTTGTTAGTAGCTATCTTGTACATGAGTCCTTGTGTTATAAAAGGACTCATTAGGTTTTGTGTTTGATATACTTTTCCTATCATTTTCATTTCATGCTTTAAGGTTGTAAAACCCTAATACCATCTTTGGGTATTCGTATATTATCAATATATTAAAGCTTAACGTTTGATTCAATACCTGTTCTTGTGCTAAACATTACTTTCCGCATCTTGTTTAGTTACTTTGTGTATTGCAAAGTTTCTCTTGTAGTAGTTTGGATTCTTTCTTTCTACTATAACCCTTAAACAAGCTAAGGTTTAAGATCTGAGTTAGGGATCAACACTAAAGTGTTATTGACGTCTAAGCTTAGGGTTCCATCATATAGGACTGATAATGGGATTTTCTCAAAATATGCAAAATATATACAGAGATCTAGATATATCGTTTTTGACATTATCTCCAAGATTTGAGCCTCGTTGATCTTGCTTAAAGGTATTCGTAAGCCATGGAAATCTGCCCGACGATCAAAACTATAACCATCATAACACATTCCATTGTAGAATCTTCATTAAAAATGCAGGCATGAAACACTCATTTTTAAATACCGTCATAGTAAGAATATACCTCGCAAGTATACTTCCAAATTCCATTTATCTATTTTCTTTTTCATACGTAAGTTTCACTATCTCGAAGTTAAAACAAATATGAAGTAAGAATAGGCATACCTCTTGGGTAACATTAGAGATTTCAAAGTGGTCGATGATGGCAGTCTTATGTATCAATCTTGTCTTTCCTTCGTGGTCTATCTTACCGCAATCCACCCATCTGATCCCCTAAAGCAAACCATTTCAGCCAGAATGAGTCGATTTGTTTTAAGCATTTTATGCTTAATGCATCCAAAAACCGTTCCATTCATAATCTTGGGAGTACTATATGATAAAATTTGCTAATGTTTATAAAGAATTTATTGAAAAGGTTTCGCGCGCGTGAGCCATAGCCTAATGTACTTCTAACCTGCAATGATCTCGTATGATGTTTGTTACACTTGAACCACGATATGCAGTGCCAATCCCCCCCCCCCTACAAACTTTTATTGCATGCTTTATTTTATTTTATATACCAAAGTTGTTTTAAAAAAACATGGCTCAACACCATGCATACTAATTCTATGGTTGTAGCCTAACCATTTAAATAACGACAGATTTACAGAATACCAAAATGGTTATTGGTCTTTCAAGTCCATGTTTATAAAATCTCCGAACATTTTTCTTTCTTTCTATTCTTTCAATGTCGAAGTTGCTACGATTTAAGCTAAAAGTTCTTATTCTAAATTAATCAATCTGGGCCTAAATTTTGATGAAATTAACTGTGGTGCTGTCGTTGCAAACCTAATTTTAACATGTATAAATCAGTTAAATGGTCAGGGTATCTACTACATCAAATGTATGTCATCGGCAGTAAAAACTTGAGAAAAAGTGTGTAGCGTAGCGAGTTACGCGATACTGAATCGTGTACCTGATATCTCCAGTCTATATGATTTCTCAAGAAAAGTAGTTGCCTCCAAGTTCATCAATCTTGTCTTTCACCTGCATTGTTGTTTAATGCTAACTTTTAATGATGAATATTATCAAGAACATGCTAGAAACATAAATCTGAAACTCATTGCGGCTAAAGCTCACGGTAAGTAACTCGGTTTAGTAACGGGACTTGCATTTGATGTTGCATAATGGTAGAAGTATGTTCCAAATATATCATAACTTATGGAAAAAACCTGCTATGTCTAACTTGTGAAGTGCATAACCTAAAGTGCAGACCCTGTCTCAACTTCTAAACTGAATCATACAACTAATTAAGAGGTAACTAAAGTGCATAGCATATGTCAACTTCTAAACGGAATTTCTAAACAGCCAGAAAGAAAATGAAGTAGATAATCGACAACTAAATTGTACAACATATCGAACTTGTAAACTGAATTCAAAATTAAAAACATACCTTGTAGTCATTTAACAATGGTGCTATACTTCATCTGACCAATAGTTACCAGATAGGGTGTTTGGCTATTGTTACAACATAAGCCAAACACCCCTTTTCAGCAATAGGATCGCCACCGAATAAGGAATGACATTTTCAGGAACAGAAGACTGACCTGCACTAAAAGAGGTATGGATTTACATTTCACCAAAGACACTGCCCGATAAAGACGAACAAGATGCACTTTGAAATACTTTGTTCGTTTCCGTGTAAAACATTAAAATATCTAAGGCTCAAATTCGCTAATGTGGGAACCACATAAAACCTAGTCTTTAGCTGCAACCACAGAATACATGTGTTTGTAATATGTGGTTCACAGAAACACAATAGTAGAAAATAATCATCATCGCCTTTTATTTCTATAAGTAACATTGGATAAACAAAGCAAGCGTGAGCCAAGGTAGTATACCCTAAGAAACATATACGAACCATTGTTTCTTTCATACGCAAGGCAACGTTAAGTAGATAGCGGATACACACGCCATGGCTACAACCTTGATAGGCTGCGTTGCCCAGATATTTGTGATGCGACATGAATGCTTATTGTTCATATGAATCACCTATTGAAAATGGGCCGCATCACAGGCATAAGAACATCATCCAACTCCAAAAGAAACACTCGGTTCCAACATGTATCACCCCACCATAAATTTAGTGTATCTAATGAAAAATTCAACAACCAAAACTCTAATGATCGTCACAACCACACCTCAAAATTAGTTAACATATATGAATATGTGATAAGTTATGTTTTGGAGTAAGAGATTCAGTAGTCTCAGAATGTAGATCGGTGAAACACAGAGGTTGCACCCGTCATGGCTGCAAACATGATAGTTTGCCTCATCAAGCTGCGAATGACCTTTGTTTTTCGAGCGATTAAATATTCATCATAGCCTTTTAAATGGTCGTAGGTGTGACTCGGCCACACACACTCTAAGCATGTAAACAGACAATGATACTTCTTTCAATTTAATCTTGGCATACCTACCACCATCGTCGCACACCATGAACGGTGGCAACGAAGTTGTAGCGCGCTGCACAACCAATAATAATACAGTTTCTTTTTTTACTAATAACATAATCTTTTGTAAACATATATAGCATTTAAAATCCTGTACTATTGATATAATATAAAATATTTGTGGAGCCGAACCAAAAAGATCGTCCCCTTTAACCCATAATCTAAAATACAACCCATATTATTAAAGGTCATATGTAGTTCCTTTTATATAACATATCACATAATCATATTGAAATAAGTACCTAACCATTTGTGACTTACAAATACATAGGCTCAGATAAGTATGTAATCAGAAAAAGAAAATACGGCCACCATGGCTGCAAACCCATCAAGGGTGTCCCGCCAAGCTGCACGTAATCTAAAGTTTACGCGTACCCCCCTATAAAGGTCCAAATACCATCATCACAGCCTATTTATAAAATTTTGATTATCGCTTTAAAAAATGTATAAAAAATATGACATCATGCGTACGCATTAAGCTGTAACCTCAATCAGAAACTATAAGAGGCGGAAACACATTATAACTTATGTTAAACCCATCATTGCCAATCATATGTATGCTGGCAACCTTAAAAGGTCGCCTGGACAAAACCAAATGAAATTATCAAACTGGCGTATAAAAGAGCCGCACAATCAACCACACTTCATAGTGGGTTTTGATAGCTTATCGGTCATGATACCATTCATATGTATGCCGGAAACCTTAAAAGGTCTCATAGGCAAAATAAAACGACATTAGCAGAACTAGATATCAACTACACTTCATAAGACCGTTGAGAATCATAATAGTGGGTTTAAATACCTTCTTGGTCCCGCCACCAATCATATGTATGACGCCAACCTTAAAAGGTTGCCCGGACAAAACCAAACGACATTATCAGAGCTAGATATCGTGCCCGGAATCAACAACGACAACGAAAGACACGAACGTCACTATCGTCGCCTGCCATCGACCCCGACAACGATAAAAGTATGGAATGACAACAATGGAAAACCCCATGAAGCCTAATTAGTTTTTCGAAACACATTTGCAAGCTATTAATAGAAACACTAGGGTCACTTTAGTGATAGTTGTTACAATCAGGTAACAATCAAAAGTCCATAAACCATGGTTGCAACAATCAGTTAACAATCAAAACATTGGATAACCACAAACAAACAACATCACTATCAATCTAATATTTAGGCAAAAATCATATAAAAAACTTACCAACCCCGGAAGCAAAGAACATAATTAGAAACCAAATCCAAACAATCATTATATCCAACACTAAATTCATGACATACGGTCGGTATGATGTGACTCAACACCATAGATCAACCAACCTCAAAACAAAGTAGCATGAGATTGTAGACAACCCACAAATAATGCAAACCCAAATCATTTTTCTTGGTCTTCGTGGTATATATATGGAGGCAACAGTAAAAAACATGTGGTAGTTTAGATGCATATTATAACACCCTTAATCATAATCAACGACCAAGATCTATGTGGTTTCTATAGCCACTACCACAATCACAGAGGCATAAGTTTTTTTTCTTTTATCAAGGGCCATATTAATCACGAAGGGGCAATGGCCAATTAATGATTAACGTGCAGAGAACGTTGTGTGGGTTGTGTGTGTAAACTTCGGAGGGAGGGAGGCGTTTGTGAGAGGGGAAAAACCATAGTTTATTATGTATGTGAGTGGAATCACTGTTCATTGTGATTCCCCTCTTAAAGAGAGTAATATTTGTTTTTAAGTTAAGACTAAAGGCTTGTTTTTTTATCACTTATTCCTATAGCGAAGCTATTTCTTAGTAGGGCCACACATATTTTTATGTTTCTTTTCTTCTTTTATTCCACTAAATGGTCAGGTTTAGGAAGGAAGTAAAAAGGATGTCTTCCCGATTCAAACATTCATATGTAATCCCATTTTCTTATGTGACACATATACCTTTCACTTTTTCTTTATTATATACACATTCCTGATACCTTTCCATTTTCAAACATACACACACAATCTCCAAATCCAGAACCCAAGCAATAATCCGCATCGCCAGTCATCGTCTTCGGTCACATATACTCACGCCACCTTACCCTACTGCTCATTCTTCATTTATTTCAGAATATCTTCATTTTATTTTTTGATAAGTTCTTATGATTGAATGTTATAGCCTTGTGAAGTTGATGCTGGTGCTTAGAAGTGGCAAATCTTGCCAATTTTGATAAATATGGGCACTTTTTGATATATTTCTAAAAAGGATGGGGCACTTATTGCCTATTATTTATTATAAATGGGCTAAACGGGCGCATATGTAAGAATCTTATGGGCTAAATGGACGCACATGTAAAATACTAATTATCCTACTCGGCAGATATTTTATATTTAATTTTTATCTCCGGCTTTTAAACAAGTTTTTTTATTTTTTAATTTTACGTTGTTATATGTTTTTTTCTAGTTTTAGCTTTTGCACGTTTATCCCACCCGTTTTGCTTGCCCATTTGGCCCGTGCCTGTTTGGCTCGTCGCTCGTTTGGCCCGTCGCTCGTTTAGCCCGCCGCCCGTGCCCGCCTGCCTGCCCATTTTGCCACCTCTACTGGTGCTACATACTTGTTTTACAACATAAGGAAGATATACTTATGAGATCGGGTTAAAGTAGATTTACTCTTAATTTTTTTAAATCAAAATTAATTGAGAAATTATTTTGAATGGAATGCAAGTACTGTAATTGAAACGGGGATAACATAGTCATTTGTCATTTTTAAGATGCTAATTCAATGTGAAAAAGAAACATGATATATATATATATATATATATATATATATATATATATATATATATATATATATATATATATATATATATATATATATATATATATATATATATATATATATATATATATATATATATATATATATATATATATATATATATATGTACATATATATATATATATATATATATATATATATATATATATATATATATATATATATATATATATATATATATATATATATATATATATATATATATATATATATATATATATATATATATATATATATATATATATATATATATATATATATATATATATATATATATATATATATATATATATATATATATATATATATATATATATATATATATATATATATATATATATATATATATCCTTCTTCAACAAAGGAAAGATGCCTTGATACCAAGACTAGCTGCGTCTTTTTCGACTAGTGAGTTGTTGCCGTCACTGAACTCGGGCACTGAAAGACCTTTCGAACTATAGTGGATCAAATAGCTGCTTATTATATATATATATATATATATATATATATATATATATATATATTAATATATATATATATATATATATATATATATATATATATAATATATATATATTTATATATATATATATATATATATATATATATATATATATATATATATATATATATATATATATATATATATATATATATATATATATATATATATATATATATATATATATATATATATATGTACATATATAGGGATGAGATCTAGGGAAAGCATCATGTCTGTAGAAAACACAGAAAACAAAACAGATGCACCAAAATGTCAAACAGATGCACTATTTGGTAGTTAATACCCATTTCTTTTGTTTAGTGCATCGGTTTGACATTTTGGTGCATCTGTTTTTGTTTTCTATGTTTTCTACCGAGATGTTGTTTTCTAATGATCCCATCCCTACACACACACACACACACACACACACACACACACACACACACATATATATATATATATACATATATATATATATATATATATATATATATATATATATATATATATATATATATATATATATATATATATATATATATATATATATATATATATATATATATATATATATATATATATATATATATGTATGTATATATATATATATATCTTTACATTATATATAAGAGGAGAGATTTGCCATGTCATCTATCAGGGCACTAATCCACGTCAGCACCGGACCAGGCTTATGTTCTGGGCTTACAAATTCCCGAACCCAAAAACTTATAAAATCAGTCATTCGCAGTGTTTTTCTGACTTATCTTCCATCTCTCGGATTCTTCGTCACAAATAATCTCCACGGTAATTATGTTTGATTTGATTATTTGTTTTGTATAGAATGTTGTTAATAATTCTACACAAAGTCATTGTAGGGATTTACTTTTTGCGGTCTTAATTGTGGAAGATCAAGATCAATGGCGGATCTCTGATGCTAATTAATAAATTGGTTAGTTACTTTTATAATTATTGTTTTTTTTTATATTTTCTTTCTATACAAAGTTTATTGATTATAAGGAATTAAAACAATGGAGTCTTGAGCCGTCTACTTATATTAAGGCTTATTGATTTACACAGGGTATTGTGCCCAGGTAATGAAGACGCCACCACCAGAATTAATGTGATGTTATAAGTTTTCGGTGACTTTGATTATATCTAACTATTTTGTTCTTTTTGCTGCTGGATTGTTTTTTTTGTTTATAGCATTGTTGATTTGATTAATATGTTAGGATAAGTTATGGTTGATGCATTCGGTTTGTTAAGTATTATACTTAGGAGATTATATCTCTTATCTACGGATTTAGTTGGTGTGGTGAAGGTAAAATTAAATAGGACACTCACACACAGTAATCAAAGCATCCCAACACCAAATCAGAAGGGCTTGAAAATTTAGGATTTTTTGTGCGGTGAAGGTAAAATAGGTTTGTTTGTGACATATATAAGATGTAGCTTAAAACTATTCATTTGTAGCATCTTATCTTACCTACCAGTAATTAGTTTATAATATATAAATGGCCTAGCACTTCGTATTGCTGATGATTATTAGTTTTAAATCTAATAGAGATTATAGTAATGTATATAATGATGTTTGCAGGCATGTTTACGATGAGTGTTTGCAGGCATGTTTACGACGAGTTAGGGTGTAGGAGTTTTTGGCAGCTTGACTTGGTGATTAGATACGCAATTACCTTGATGGCGACTCGCTGTCCGGAAGTTGTTGAAGCTATGGGTGCTAAACATGATACTTTAGCCTCTGTTGTTATCTGAGCAGAAATTCCTGGTCTTTGGTGTGGTGGAATTGGGTGGGTTCATTTTTCGGCATAGTCTTCGGCAGCAGGGAGAATAAGGAAGTGGAAAGCATTGGAGAATCAAATGCCATTCAATTTCTTGGACCCTGGAAGATGTTAAATAAAATACCTTGGAATTGTCGGAATGTTGAATCCGACCACAAACAAGTATACATGTATTGATCATGTTTTTCTACTATGAAGTGAACAACTTAAAGTGTGTCATATCATGAAAATATTAGCATCAAATCTCATTTGTATACAGTTTGATAAATGTTGGCACCTACCAACATATGTTGTATTTTTTATATGGATTTGGAGTTACCTTATTCTTATTTTTAACTTTGATTTATCCTGCTAGAGTTAAAACTAACCCACATGTGTTTGTTCTACGGAATTCTACGGATCTGTTGTATGCGTCGAGTGTTTGCAATAAGAATCATAGCTTTACAATTTTGTATTACACGGATCTCAACATGAAGGAGCCCCATCCTCTGTTAATAGACAAGGTTGAATGAATTCAGATGCTGGTAAGAACCTTTTTGGCACGTTTTTGTATTACTTACTATTATTTTACAATTACATATTTTTTGTTCTTTCAATGTTGTAGGTTCTCAAGATGTATATGTTGCTTCATCTTATATACGCACTGTTGCAACTTCTAATTATAACATCGGCAGCCTAAAGAGGAAGTTGGAAATCCACTCTTTCACTCTTTCAGGTCGCAAGATGAATGGACTTCAGCTTGTACTATTATTTATGAACTACCTTTGTATTTTGGTTGCTTTTGGTTATTATTGTTTTCCAACTACGTGACCTTTGATTTTTTTATTTTTCTCGGTCATTACACATCCACTTGCTCCTCCATTTTATATAAGTGATGCTAGGGTTTCTGATTGTAACACTCCTAATCGAAAAAGGAAGTATACATAAGGTATTTCTATTGCTTTGTTTACTTTTTCCTCCCCATTTAGTATCCCTTTTTCATCTAGGATCAGCGCTTTTAAACTTTGAAGTTATGTTACGTATGACTGTCGAATGCGTTAAAAAATTGCATCGTGACCACAGCTTAATGTACACATTCTCCTGAGGCCTCTTCTTCCTACATTAGCCATTCGGGTATGAAAGATTCACCTGTTGGGGGTCAAGTTAGTTATTTAGGTAAGAGTGCACGTGTTGCCTTTGCAGCAATCGAGCTACCTGCATATGGCAACAACATTCGCCAAACCGGTTCTACACAGTCTGTATGTACACACTTTCCATTTTTTAATTCTCATGCTCTCACTTCGCTTTGCATTTTATTAAAAAAACCTCTTTTTCCTTTCATATTCCCAAGCTAAGATTCTGCAAAAAGCTCTACAAGAACACCAGATGGCCAACAAGGTTGTCCGAACAGAAATGTCTGACGGCGGCTTACATTCAATCAGTCAACCGACGGCAGAGTGAAAACACAAACGGCTAACGTTAGTGCCAGTGAACATGTGAGGACAAGGATTATAAATGGTGGACCAACAATGCCTATTACGCCAGCACCATCTAATTTCCATAATGCAAATAATGATATACCAAAATCAAGAATCAGACAGATTCAAGGTAACCATCTTTCTTCATATACACACATATCTAATGTTTTGCCCAATTTTTTTAATTCTGATGAAGACTACTACTACGAACGTCAATAAAGAAGAAGATGTAAGTTTTAAGGTTAAAATTTAAGTGTTAGATATGGGTTTTATTTTTAGTATTATGCTTTATAACTAATTTGATTATTTTACATTTTGTAGATGAAACAATCAATTGTTTCATCTCACAGCTATAGGTGTTGGATAAGGGCGAGTGACAATGTATAGGTGTTGGATAGTAAGGGCGAGTGAAGAAGATTGTGAGAGGATGAGTTACATTGAAAAACATAATCAGAAAGAATGAGTGTGAGTAACGCGTGAAGTATTATGTCTGTGTCACATATTTCTTTACAACAAAGAAACAATGAACCATACAAGTTATGGAGTATTGCCCAAACGAGGCCTGGAAACAACCATGATAGAGATTGGGCAAACATGCGCTATTATGTGTCGGCCTTAACAAGAATCTAATTAGATGGTTGATATGAGGCCGACAGGCCGATTTTCAGTGTTCTTTTGTATAAGCATCTGTTTAGAGAGGCATTTTTTCCTAAATAAATTGCATCTCTGGGACAGGTGAAACCTAGATAAAGGCATGTGGTCGACACCCGAACATAAGGTAATCCTTGAAGTCGTCTTTTGCCTTATCTTGCCATTTACTCATACTATGGATACATGCTATGACTTCAGTTGTTATGAGTTTTTGACACTATATTTGGATTTGCAATAGGTTGTGTGCAGATACATAGATTAAACGTTACAACCACACGGACTTGGTGAGTATCAAAACTCAACTATCTAATTCTTATTGTGACTTCAAGAAGCCAAATCAGATAGTAATAGTTTCATATTTTTCATACAAGTTAGTGAAGTATATATGGATGAGCTGAAGAAAATGTGAACAGGCTTTAGCATGACCAAAGAGTTAGCTTGCAACTAGAGATAATGGGACTTTACTCATGTTATATAACGTCCCTCCAAAAATCCCTACACACTGCTTCCAGATGGACGCTTTAAAAGCTTTTAGCATGCAGCAAACAACTACTATGTATTTCTTGTCCATAATGTGCAATATATTCCATATTTATCTCCAAGTGGAACAATGATTGATGCAACTATTTGGGATGATGATATTTCATTCAATGTGGAAGCTGTAGCAGCATTACTTCTCCAATAATTGTGGATTTAACTTCAGTGAAAGTCACAAAGTTTGAAGGTTGTACCCGCCCGTATTCACTATTGTATTTATTCAAGTTATTTCATAGACGTGGTTATTTTTGTTTAGTGATATGGGGGTCTTAACATATATTTTCTTACTGGTGTATTGCAGCTGAATGCTTCTCCTGGTTTGTATGTAATTACAATCCACAGATTCAAGAATCTCCAACAATGGCTGCTGAGTGTCGTGGTTGAGTTTCCGCAAAGGTGACCAATAGAAGTCTCTGCCGCGAGTGTAGGCATGTTGTCGTTCCTGAATTTTTTTAGGTTAGAAAAATTTGGTCTGGTATATATTTTTTCCCCTTCAAATTTTTTATAAATTATCTAGGGGGTTTTAATTTCAGATTGTTTACAAAGCTTAACTGTTGTGATGTTTGAATATTTTGAAATTTCTAGATTTTTTTATAATTTATCAATTTTATATGTGTAGGTTCGAACACCGCGCAATTAGGGGATCTGGGTATCGCTTGGGTACTCCTGTTGGAGTAGCCAAACATCCCTGCTACAGCCGATAATCGTCAAGACACATGGGCTGAATATTTGTTCTGGGTAAGTAAGTAAGCTGACTTCTAAATTAAATCTTTATTTATTTATATGAGCATAGTTGATACCTCATCTTTGGAGTAGCATATTTGTTGGGTGTAATGTCTTCAAGAATAACAAGCTAATTATTCCAGACAATCAAATCAAATGGTTTCTCTCAAATTCCATTTCGTACACCTGACATGCCGGATAATTGATCCCATGTATCTGTTCAAGCAAGAAACAGCAAGGTACATATCTAATGTGTCATCTAGAGTTGGAAATTTATAAATGGATGATTGACCGTTGCATTATATAATTTCTGATATGAAATACCTACCTTTGAGACAGATTAATTCTAAAATAATTTGCAATTCTCCCTTACAGGTTTGCTCCACAAGTGTTTTCATACCAATAGTTTGGATGATCTTGGAGCAAAAGAAGGGAAAGTATTCCAACTAAAACCTACATCAGCTGATATAACTAATAGGTAATGTCACCTACTCTTTTTTTTCATGTCATCTCTATCATCAGCACGTGGAGCTTACTTCCACCATGTCGTGTGTGTGGATGATATTAGTGAGGGACAGGAGTGTGATATAAAGCAATCAAATAACATGAACGAGTTTGGTCAATCACTAAGTAAGAAATTGGTCAAAAATAATTTTGCTTTATCAATAGAAGAGTTTACGACTGATATGGTTATGACTATATTGTCATTCTTATTAACAATATAACATCATTATATCCTTATTTGCATAATTATATAATTAAATTTCTTTGAAATTTCACAGGTTGGAGCTAAATCACATAATATTGCTCCCCATAAACAAAAAGTCCCATCTTGGGTTGAGATTCCTACATCAGTTGCATTACCCTTTCAAAGTTTTGCTAATTCTTTCTGATGCACTAAATAAGGTACTCCATATTTGTAAATTATGTATTGAGATGATTTTTAGCAATTCGTGTATAAACGGTTGAAACTTAATAAGACACCGTAAGCACAAAAATAAGGGCATATGTATACCGCTTAAATTATGGTTACCCGTTTAATAATTCTTTCATATTCATTCGAAACCAAATGACAATATAAACTCTTATGTTCTACATAAGAAACATCTAAGACCAATTAACACTTATCATTTTTCAAGAAGCATCTTTAATAGCTATCATTTGTTTCTATTTTAACTACAATAAGTGACTTATTTTAGTTCGTTCAGAACATCATGATCACACCCACGACCCCAGAGTTTCTTCAGTCAGCATAGTTTGGGAAGGGACCTTGGTTCTTGAAAAGGTTGGTGATGTGGCTTTTAATATGAATGGTAGTAAACTTTATTGTATAATGGTGTCCAATATCTCTTTTTACACATGGACTGATTGACAAGGTGTTTTGTTATGCAGGCTAACTTCTGGCTTGGCATATTATTAATCGATATAAGTAAGGATATAAATCGCATGAAGGGGCTTCCAAGTTGATCTCATTGCTTTGTAATCCTTTTTGAAGTACATAGTATAAAGTATTTTGGTTATCTCAGTGCTTCATTTAGAATATATATCGCCAATTCAAAGTAATATGAACCGCTTACATTTCCACCAACATATCTTGGAGCGTTGTTTAAGGGTTTTAAAGTATACCTTGCACATGAGCTGCAAGGCGTACTTCAAAACCCTTAAATTATGCTCCGCTCTTGCTCTAAGTACTGCACCTTTTAACCAAGTCATGTGCTTTGACTCATACTCAAAATCTATATTCACCATCGTTCGCAAAAGAAATTCACCATTGTTCAAATGACTATATGGGTCACTATTTGTTGTATGTGGAATAGTTCCGGTACTCTACACTAGCTACTCCAGAATTCGAAGTAGTAGCAAATGCTACAGTGTTGAACTATCTTCAACGCTTCTTGAGTGGGCATAATAGGATAATTATGACATTGATAGTAGCATCGACGATGATGACTAATTCGTGAGTTGCTATAAGTGATTGTTTGATTTGTTTGTAAAGAAGTCATAACTTTATTAAGATATCTGAGTCATCTTTATGTTTTTATTGTTTGTGTAGAAGGCTAATCAAGAGAGTGGAAGTCAAATAAAGCTATTAACAACTATCATTGTGCAAGTATGTTTGCTCAACAATGGAATTTCGAATAAACATAAACTTTTATTGAAAGCTACAAATAAATTTATGCCTTGTTCATAGGCCATCTTCACAAACTCTCTAGGTTCCTTCAAATGGAGTAAAAAAGAAAACTCTCAACTAGGGCCGGTTGAATCGGGTTTTGAGTTTTTGAATAGTGACTTGCAACCAGACTGGTTAAAAAATCGGGTTATCGGGTTCGAGCATTTATGAGATCGGCTTTAGTCGGGTCGGGTGACTCGGGTTATTGGGTTGTAAAATAAATCCAACTCTATTGGCAGTATACTATATAAGCTTACGACTGATCCATATAATAAAGAATAATTTACATCGAGCTAATACGTACTTCAAATAACATAACATCACACATAAATTAAACAAATCGTCTCAATTTTAGAAGAGTTTCGGTGACTTAAAGACTTAAACTTAGAACTGTATATAGAGAAGAATTAACAAATGCATTAGATTCATTCTCGTGTAAAAATATACTGTACTATGTACTTAAATTTTATAAACATGCAATTTACATCGAAACTAATTGTTAACAAGGTAAAAAATAAAAGTAGTATTTTCGGTCTTATCGAGTTGACCCGATAACCTGATAAAAAATAATCCAAACCTAACCCGACTCGACAATACTATCAGATTATCGGGTTCGAGTCAAAACAACTGGATAAGACTTTTCTACCGATTTAAGTCCTGATTAGCCTTGGTTTGGGTTCAAATCAGATCAACCAAACTCTACTGAGATCCTTACTCTCAAATAATGATATTTTGAGATTAAAACAACACATTACTTTTGAAATACCTAAGACTAATGATCGTAACATACAACACCTTCACATATACAAATTGGTGAACACGAAGTAAACTATTTTATTATTTGACCAACATTTTTATGAGTTATTAATTCTTTAAAGGAAGTTTAAGTAATTATGTTTATCTCCGATCTCTAAACTAAAAATGAACAGTTTGATTACATGAAAATATTCTAAATAATTTTATTCAAATTATAAAATTGCACACGAATGCTGCTTTGCGATATTAATTTATGTTTCATGAATAAATATGGCGGTTTTAGAAATAATTGAATCTAAAAATAACATAACATAATTTAGGTCATCCACTATTATAAAATATAGTAAAGTTTTAAGAATTAAATTGTTCTTATCACGTCAATAAGTTTTAGACCTTTTGAATAAATAAACTTATTTCTACTGTGGGTATAAATTTCTTAAACTTTATAATGATTTTACACAATACATGCATTAAATTGTGAAGAGGTATAAGATTTACGACATTTTAATGCCACCTTCTTCAAGTATTTTAGACCTTTCATAATGAACGCTTTTATGAGTTCAGGTTGAAAATATATATTTGAAGTCATTCCGACTAATCATACATTAAAAACAACTATACTAAATAAAGCATTGAATAACCATAAAAAACAAAAACAATTACTAACCCAAATAAAAAACTAAAAACAATTATTTTTAATAAAAACTTAGCCAACAAATACAAGTCATGCCGACCGATAACGCGTTAAAAGACAACTATACTAAAAATTAAATTTTCAAACAAATATTTACCAAATAAAAAAAGTTAAACGAAAATCATAAGTCATACACGTCTATCGGACGGGTTTTGCAACTAGTATATATATATATATATATATATATATATATATATATATATATATATATATATATATATATATATATATATATATATATATATATATATATATATATATATATATATATATATATATATATATATATATATATATATATATATATATATATATATATATATATATATATATATATATATCTTTACATTATATATAACAGAAGGGAAATGCCACATAAGCAGTCATTAAAACCATTCATCATTTTTTTTCACAATTTTCGGACTAAAAATAATGGGGCAGAAAGATTCAAACCAAGGTATGTTAAGCCATAAACAAACACATCTACCACTAGACCATAATGCTTGATATGTCAAGTTTTATAAAACTAACTATACATACTTTACTAAACTCATAAGTCATAACCATAACTCCATAATAGACATCACAAAAAGGAAAAAATTCAGAATCTCAAATACTTCGCATTAACAATCAAAATCGCACACATACTGATCCGACTATTTATCATCCGCATGGTGAGTTCGTTTCAAGGTTTTAATTAGGTTGTTCGCGTACTAATTTTCCCCTGGAGAAGAAGAGTGACTTCTCTTCTCTTTGTTTGAATTATTATATTCTACGCTAGCTCATCTAGCTAATAGGGATACAATCTAATTGATTTTAATTTGTTCTGGCTAAATCCAATTAGGTTACCCTTTAATTTTTTGATATATGACAAAGATAAATCAATCTTGGATGGATATTATTTTGTTGACGTTTTTAATAATTTGTTTTTTGATTTGCCAACTTTTTGTGACAGGTAATTTACAGAAGCATCATTGGATGTAGACTGTTTAAATTGGATTTGAGGTACATATATATAGTTTTTGTTTTAAAACTGATTTATGATTTTTATTAAATATATGCACCCCCAACCATTTGAGATGTATGTACTTGAAAAGCATTGCAGTAACCAGATATATTGAATTTTAACTCAGATTTACTACCACTTATAATTTTGATGTAATCTATATTACAGTGTTGTAATTGGTGTACTCGGGTATGGAATTAGACCAATGGAACAATGAAATTATTTCGCAGGCATAGATTAAAACGTATATGTTTACCCTTGATTACGTCTTTATTTTGTATTTGAAAACATTCGATTAAAACTACCTGTAGGCATAGATTCCTTTCAAAGAGCAGGTATCAACCGTATAAGTTTCTGTCAAGCCCGGAAAATAAGCTAATCCAAACACCCGTGTTTCGATTAGCCTTTCTTATCAGCTTATTAAAGTTTGAAAAAGCTCACAAGGTGACCTTTTTGTGTCGGTTATGAGTGTATATCAGTTAAGTTTGTTATTTTAAATAAGCTCATAAGCTCAATGTGATACATTGATTAGCTAAAAAAAGTGAACTTATCAGCTTTCTGCAGAATTTGATAAGTTAATACCTAATACAAACACCCCGAATCAAATTACTTGGTTTAGTGTGATAGAGGAACGAGTCAACTGAATTGAATGCTATCCATTTATCAATATTTTTCTACCTAAAATCTCTCCATTCTAAGGAACATTGATATAAGCTGACATATACACATATAAAGATTAGTACTTTAGAACAGTAGCAGTTACCCTCAAGGAAATTGATGAAGGTGAGTTTTGTTTATAATATTATTCGAAAAAGTGGTATGATTATATTATGTGTAAATGTCTCAATGGTGTTATTGTAATGATCTTCCTTTTTTAACTTTTTGTTTACACTATTTGATGTTTGTTTCTACAAATATGTTGTCTTTGTTACGTCATTTCTGGTACTTGGCATATATATATGATGTTTGGGAAAGTAATGATCTTATCTTTTTTTTTAAATTTGTTTTTGCAGGGTCATTGAGCTCAATTGTTTAATTTGTGAAATACATGAATTCCACCATGCAATGCCTGCTTTCAGTTACAGAACCTAAATCTGCTTTAATTGAGTAAGTCTTTCAAATGCAAGGAACCATATACATGTTTAAAGAATGTTCAACTAAATTGACACTGAGTTTTCACACATTTATTGCTTAGGCGTCCTTAGTCTGGCAAAAGCAATGATTTGGATCAGTCTTCTCATATGTTGATTGTTGCAGCACGAGACTTATTTAATGAGCTCGATAAGAATGCCAATTAACCTTCAATTCATGTTACTGATCGAAGGTAAAAACTTTCTATAAAGCCATTTCTTGTCACTAACCATTATGCTCTAAGTAATAGAATTAAAGGATTTAACATTGTGTAGGAACATATAATCATAGGAAAATTTTGAGGTTGTTATTGAACCACAGCAAGCCTTATTCAGTTTTTTTGTTTGTGAGTACCTTCAAAGCTCAAGTTCGTCGGTGACAATATGGCCGACTATTACTTTGCAGAATTAGACAAGAAAGATTGGGAAGACCTCAAGCTCCCTGCTAAATTAAACTTACCTTCACATCCATAACCAAGCTCTAAGCTAAACCAGTTATTCCGCTGTATGGAGCCCTTGATTAAGAGGTGTTTTGATTCGACTCATTCACTGTTAAAGTTGCTTTTATGCTTTATCATAATGCATTAAGCTAATAAACGATTCAAATAAAAAATCCCAAACACCCTTTTAGTGGTCAACTAATTAATTTGTAGTATTTATTTTGGGGGTCAAATAAACAGTTTAGTGTAGCCTTGCAATCCCAAACACCTCTTTATTAATGTTAGTAGGTTTATGATGTGAAAAATTAAGAGCCATTTCACCAGGTTAAGTACTATTTCTATGATGTGCAATCCCAAAAACCTATCTATTAGATCTTGGGTATATATATCCATTCTAAATATCATAATGTGCTTTTAGTAGTTCAACCATCATAAGCAATGCAGTTTCTAAAAGTGAGTGATTCTGCAATAGATGTTGAATGCTAATTAACAAGTTCTGCATAAGTGCCTTTGCCTGCCACAACTTATTTACTTACTCTAAGTATGTACTTTTGGGGATCTATATTTTGTAGAGGTGGTAATTCCGAACCATATCCATATGAATGGGCTACTTTGGGTTGTTATATTTCAAATTAATTCAATTGCTATAAACAAAACAGATAAAGTGGGTCAAACTCGCTCACAGCGTTCAATTCATTTTATATTTAGAAACTTCGTATAATTATCTAAAGGCAAACATCAATAGAATAAAATAAATGCACCTATTATCCATCCTTTACTGATATAGGCCACTTCTTTCTATAAAAAAATTCAATCAAACATACTTAATAAAATGCATGCAGTTTGTTGCATTAAATGGAAAACTAATGGTAATAGTAAGATGATACAATGAAATTTTTTCAGCTTGCCCATAAGTAATAAATGGAATCATCACGTCTCCAAAGAACCAAATTATTACTATAATTTAGAACTTACTTAATGAGCGTAAGACCTCCTAGACTGCTTTATTTGATAAGATTAAGTAGCACTTTATTATACGAAAAAACTCAATAGTCACACTACCAATGCAGAACCAATGAGGAATTTTCCAACTACAACTAAGCCGCACAACAACAAAGGTGCTACCAACTCTGATAATCACCAAGTGGTAAGCCGAGGTCACTGGAATTCTGTATTTCTGTGCATATTTATAAGCATATCGAGGATAACCATATAAGTAATGATAAGTAGAACCTAAACTAATTCCTCTATAAGTATTAATGTTTAAAAACCTGTTGCACACCCTTGAGTAGAGGTGTGAAATGTCTGATGGTGTAACAGATTGAAGCGGGTTGGGTCACAATGTGTTTTCTATGAAAAAACTGTTTGGCTTGCTGATCCCAGTCCTATATTTGGTTGTCCCTATATTGTGACGATAATTATTAGTTGGGTGTATGGGTCAAAATGTTGGATAATGTAGAGGTGGCTGCATATGGGAGTGTTTGGGATTGATTATTTTTTCCGCTTATGGTTCTTATTATTAATAGCTACTTGAATATAAGCACAACAAACAAAGTATTCTTTGATATAATAATTTGGTATTTGTATTAGTACATGTCGACACTTATTATTCACATATACAAAGCAGTAGATCACCCCAAATTCCTACTGAAATAATGAACAACGTAGGGAACATTTGAAAAGAGCTAATTTGCAGCAATAAATCAGTCTAACATTTACCAGGTCATAAGTTCTATGTCTGCATACTGTTTCTGAATATCAGAAATATACATTAATTAATGATTCGTGTTTAAAATATCATTTTTTATGACTGCAGGTTCGAAAGAGGCTAGGTAACGAAACCACATCACTTTTTAGAGGGAAAATGCAAATACAAATACCATGTAAGAAAATCAGTTCATTTATAGTAACTTGCGTTTTTCATCCGAAGTTAAAAAGAATGCTTAAAAAATGTTATGAATGCATGATAAGTTAAAAATTTCTATCCAGTTTCTTACGTTTAAAAACTACGGCTTTTAAGGCATAAACATGATAACCGAGATGTTTGATGCCAAGGCTAACACAAGTGTAAAGCGGAGATGTTTAATACCTAAATGAAAAAAATAAATTGGTCAAGAGTTGTGCTTTTTTGGTTGTTTCAATTTTCCTGACATCGGCATATGAGGGTTCAAATTAATTTTACTTGCATTGCTCGAAAAATTTGAAAATTTTGAAACGTAGGTAAATCTTGATTCTTATTGTTCTTGGTTAGAGTTTTTTTATTTTGTGTAAATTTTCATATATGCTGATATGGGTCATTATTTATTAAAGATTATTTTTGTTCCATTGTTGGAAAAATTGAGCTTTGTGAAATATGAGTAGATCTTCATTCGTATTGTGTTGTTGAAATAAAAGGCATCTGTTATAAACCGTTGTTTTAAGTTTCGGTTTTTTATTTTTTTTGTTTATATCATTATCTTTGATATAGGTAATTAAGGGTTAGTAATTACTTTACTTGCATTGTTAGGAATGTGACATCGGTTTGGTTTGTTTTGGTCACAGATCTATAGATAGGGCAAGATATATTGATCGAATGATCTAAAGTTCATTTAGTTATGATTTTACCATATATTCAAATGGTTGGTTTTACATTCTCTGCTTTCAGTTGTAAAAATCATATTCGAACCAACGTCATCGCTTCAACCCCTTAAGCGACGGTAGTTGAAATTACAGTAGTGATTATTGCTCTGAAGAAGAACACGTATTATATTTATGTATCAGAAAATGCTTCAGCGGGAGTAACGGGAAGTCCAATGAATAATAATGAGCTGGGGTTGATGGTCATGGGGCTGCATTACATGCTGTTAAAAAGGTAATTGTTTGCACTACACCCAAATTTATAATAATGTAATCAGTATTGCGAAAAATGAAAGTTGAACTCCATTCCCATACCACTTGGTTATTTGCATCAGCTGCTATCTTTTTTTTGCATATCTTGTGATGTGAAATTCAATAACCGCATTCTGACACACATCTCTTTGACAGCTTTTTCAGAGGAAAAAAAGGAACCTACATGGTTCACAAGCGTTTGGAACCATTTCTTTCTGTTGGGACTCAAGATAAAACCATCGAAGGGTAACTAAATTTTGAATATTGGCTGCAACAACTGTTTTTCTTTCGCCGAGAGTCGTCCAAATAGTATATGAATGCATTAAACATCCCAAACGAATCGAGTCTATAAACTGATCAATACTGAAATGATATTTCATTATCTAACTTGACACAATAACATTTTTATAATAAAGCTCACCAATTGTGGACATAAGATGCTTTTGGTCAACCCAACCAGTACCGAAAGTTACCCATTTTGACCGAGCCTTTTTTATAATGTTAATCAACCACTCATCTGTTACCTTTCATCTTTCTATAATAATCTTATATTTAAGCTTACTAATTTTTTTTACAACTTTGTGATGCAAGATAGGTGTGGAGCTAACCAATCTGGGGAACTAGGTTCATCAGAACAAACAAGCACCAGACAACATTGTTGGATTTGGACACTAAAAACATTAATCCTGTCACAACTTGCTCTAGAGAAAAAGGAAAAAAAAACCTTTTGAATTCTCCTTTGTGTATATACACTAATGATACAAATCCAGACTTAGGATCTCATAGACCAAAAAGAACAAAACTGGACCCGTTCCCGTAAGTCATCTATTAGGCCATATCAGCGATGAGGAAGGTGAGATTCCAATGTCCGGAGATGTTCTTCTGATACCGATAATAACTTGAAAAAAACTATATTTTTCATCCAAAAACGATAATGGTTCATATGAATGATTTATGACTTAATCGCTTAATGGTCGTTGGATGTAGTTTAGCATTACATAATCTTCGAATAAATGAAGAATAGTTATGTTCATGTCTTCTATAATTTTACCGTGAACATTTTTGCTTAGATACCTTATCATCTATAGCTAAAATGTTGCTTTGGGTTTTTTGTTTTAAAAATTCCCTCAAAAAATTAATTCATATGCGTCTTCGTCACATCTTAATTAAAAAAATATCTGACCTCTACGTGACACTTCATTATCACTTTGTTTTATCATGGCTCTTAAAACTTTTCTTTGTACTACAATTTAAACATTTAATTAAAATTTTTTTGTGTATAATATGCGCGGTTTGGTTCGATCAATCACAAATATTTGAAAATAAAAACGAAACCAAATCGTGATAAGCGGGTTTTTTCGGTTTCGCTTTTTTTTTGGTTTTGAAGCGAATACGTGGAATTTTATAAAAAGTAAACCCAAATAGCCAAATTTCTTTTTTTAAATAAAAGTAAAATAGAGAGGTTTTTATCGTCAAATCCGGTGATTTAGACACACAGTTTTGTTGTTTTTTAAAGCAAGATACTTGAATTTTTTAAATTTTGAGTGGCACTAATTTTCCTTCATTTAATACTATAAATATTAATCCTTTTTTATGTTGCAGTGGCTAAATCCCGATCACTCCGTTACCTCAAGTGACGGATCATGTGACAAACATTTGCATTAGTATACTTGAGTGATTGATTTACTATTTCAATTTTAGGTGGACCAAATAGAAAATTAACATTTGATAAAAAAGGATAATGACGTCAGCCTAATCATTTTGTGATCAACGTGAAAATAAAAAAACTTATACTTAACTTAAATGTTATCAAAGTACGATGAGTTTAATTAGCTAAAATAAATTTGTTATAATGAAATTAATGGTAATAAAAGAATTTTTTAATGTGAAACAACAATAAAAGCTTAAATAAGTTCATGGTTGGCCATAATTAACTTTTTATGTGAAATTAGAGGATATGTATAAAGTTATGTATCTTCTAAGTTTAATTCAAATAATACTTCATTAGGTGGGTTTTAGTGACATGGATAAATCAAACACATCAATATGGATCGACATATTTAACCAAATACAGATATATAAGTGTGTCATTTGAAAAATTTCATGGTATACCTATCTTACATTATTTATAAAGTGCCAAGTAAACCGATATATAATCTTTATATAAAGTGCTAAGTGGACATAAATTGGTTTATTATGCAATTTCATTACTCGATTTAGTGGTTTTTAAACCTAATGTGTTTTAAGCGTTGTTTGGACTGAAAAACATGATACATGCTACTGGCAACAAAAATTTTAGTTTACGTGTTGTAGCTTTCGCTGTTCATGGGTAACTTTATCTATTCTTTTACAGATTAAAGCGAAAGAAAAGTCATAAGTTGTGAAGTTGTTTACCGATTATAAGTTTTTTTTGTTTGTTTCTTATTTTTATAACAATTATAATGGATATGTATTTGTTTTCCTATACCAAGTATAAATCAAATGCACTTATTGATAATGTAATCATCATATTAAGTTTCATGATATCTTAAAAACAATGTTAATATTTTACTTTTTAAGAATTTAATCATGCATTAAATAACCAACGCTATACTTAAAAAAAAACTTATATTTACCCAAACATTTAATTTGGTAAATAAAAACTTAAACAACAATACACGTTATCACGACTAATAATGCATTAAAAGACAACTGTACTAAAAAAATTAGAAACATATATTTACCAAATAAAAGAAAGTTAAACAACACTCAAAAGTTATACTTGTCAACCGGACATTACAAACAAATATTCACCAAAAAAAAAATTCTACAACAATCAGAAGTCATACCCGTCCATCGGACGGGTTTTGCCACTAGTATATATATATATATATATATATATATATATATATATATATATATATATATATATATATATATATATATATATATATATATATATATATATATATATATATATATATATATATATATATATATATATATATATATATATATATATATATATATATATATATATATATATATATATATATATATATATATATATATATATATATAAATATATATATATATATATATATATATATATATATATATATATATATATATATATATATATATATATATATATATATATATATATGTATATACATATATACATATATATATATGTATATACATATATACATATATACATATATATATATGTATATACATATATACATATATACATATATACATATATATATATATACATATATATATATATATATATATATATATATATATATATATATATATATATATATATATATATATATATATATATATATATATATATATATATATATATATATATATATATATATATATATATATATATATATATATATATATATATATATATATATATATATATATATATATATATATATATATATATATATATATATATATATATATATATATATATATATATATATATATATATATATATATATATATATATATATATATATATATATATATATATAGTGGTGGGATCTAGAGAAAACTACTTTTTGGTGAAAAACCTAGAAAACAAATAAACAGGGTGCCTTTTACAACATATCAAAATTGAGGGTAAATAATGAAACTTAACAAAAAACTGAGGGGTTAGAACTGCCAATTCGCCATTCTCAGTTAGTCAAAGACAATCTAACACACATATCGTATCTTGTTGTCTGGTTCTGGTCACCAATTACAAGGCACCGTCACCACCACCTTTACGTCGCTGCTATCCTCTGGCACCGTCGCTATCCACGGTTCACGTTAGCATCACCGAGATCATCTCAACGAAACATCATAATTGGTAACCGTTTTGAACAAATTTTAGTTAATTTCAGTTTGTTTTCATAAATTTAATTTTGATTGTGCCGATTGATATTGTGGTTTTGATTGGTTAAATAGGTGAATTTGTGAAAAATTAGGGTTTTGATTTAATTTTGGGGGATTAAGGGTTACAAGTTGTTAGATTCAAAGAGTACATCGGATTGGAGTGATTGTATCTGACTGGTTTATCTAGTTAGAATATATCACATTTGTGAAGAATTAGGATTTTGGTTGTATACTGGTGTTCTGATGAAATTCAGATTCACTATATCATATAGTTAGTATCTAATTGACGTGCCGAGTTTGATTTAATAAAATCGTGACGATTAAGGTATGACACCAAGTTTTATATTTAGTATTTTTGTGAGTACGTGTAAAATTAGAGCATTTCTATTGATTCCGAGTTGTATAGATCATAATTAGGGCATATGAAACAAATTTAAATTGCTCACGAAGGTGTTTGATAAATGGTAAAAAAATCAAGTCATACTTGATAGTGTGATAGGTGAAAAATTGATTCATGATTAGAGAATCTATTTGTATGATTTACGGGCACCTGTTTGTATGATTTAAGGGTGTATGTTTGTTTAATTGCATGTGTTTGTTTGAGTGCATATGTTTTTACTAGTGAAGGCTTTGCGATTGAGGTTGTTGTCTAGCTGATTACATCATCTAGACGAAAATTTTTACCCAAAAACAAATATTATTCAAACATTTGTGTCCAAACATGCTTTATTGGCAATTTGGCATCATTACGTTACCTTCAATAAGGATGTTTAACTAAACATGCACTCTCAAATCATACAAACAGGGCATCAGGTTAAGACCATATTAGTGCATCAGTTTAAGACCGTATTAGCGCATCAGTTTAAGACCGTATTAGCGCATCAGTTTAAGACTGTACTAGCGAATCAGTTTAAAACCGTATTAGCGAATCAGTTTTAGACCGTATTAGCACAACAGTTTATGACAGTATTAGCGCATCAGTTTATAACTGTATAGGGTATCGCTTTAATATCATATTATGACATCCATTTATATTTCGCACGTATGTAAGGCATCAACATGTATGGTTATCACATACTTTCACCATTATGTAGAAAAAAATAGATTTCACGCCTGATATTCAAGGAAATAGGGTCGTTTTAACCATGTCAAATTTGATATGGGGTTGTTTGGATATTCTTTTAAAAGTGAGGTTTTAGCATTCAAATGATTTGTTATTTTAGGTCAAAATGAAAAGAAGTTCGAGTTTTTACCAGAGTTCGCTAAGAAATCTGATTTTTCTGTTCTATTAGTTGCTTTCTGTTCTAGTCATATATTTGATAGCCCAAACATCAATCTCCCATCTTCATACTAAACTAAGTCATAGAAACCTCCCTCCCCATTCCTTCGCTACTTTTCTCACAACGACAAAGTTCTTGACTGTTAGACTCATTAATTGTAGTTTGACTCCATCCATTCTCATCTACAAAAAATTGTCTTCGTCCATCTTCTTAGTAGTAAACAATCTACTTTTCCTTCCCTTCCATATATGATACACAATAGAAGCCAAACAAATCCTTTCAATAATACTTCCAATAGTATTTGTGCATGCCATATTACCCACTTCATTACCGATATCACCCCATACAATACATTTAAGGCTTAGTTTCAGTTTTGCTTTTCATCACATACCAAATTTTACTAGATTAAATACGAGGAAATACGAGTGAAGAATAAGTGATTATGTGAGACATTACATTGCTGGCATAATGGACAGTGCATATCTTGTGTTAGCATTCTTCCCTTGATAGCCATCGATAACACAAATGCTTGTGTAGGATAACATTGTCTAAACCATACGAACTTCCACCACAGTCTATAGAATCATCATCCTCATGTCATTCCAATCATTCTTCACTGAAAACACATCTTCTTTCCCATTTATAGTCTTCCTCTTCCACTTACACTTATCAATTACAAGATAAGGGACATCGATATTAGTCAAGATAAGGTTACTGGTTATACCAATTAGTTTCATGTAAGTTTCTTGAAGTAGTGGATTGTATAGCTTGTATTTAGTTATATACGTATACATGTAAAATATAGTATTATATTGCTCTAAAAGATTAGTTATCTAGCTGTGTACACTATGGAAGCTCGTTTTTGTCACTAGTTATTTCAGTGTGTTTAAACTTTTTAATTTAGTTGATTAGGCTGGTTAGTACAATGATCTCATGGTGTATTTTACATTTTTGTGAAACTTTAGTTGCGGAAATTATGATTACAAATATTAGCTTTATTCAAACATTATGTTATTGTCAAAATTAATTATTGCTATAGAAAAAAAATTAATTGTTCAACATTGCTTATTTCTGTAAGTTATAGGGCTGTTTTAGGTTTGATGCAACTAGAGTCAAGTTGATGGTTCAGGAAATGGATGATTCCATATTGTGTGTGGTTTAATTTGCAGTAGCTTAGGTTACTAATTTGGCGAATTAGCTTCGTGTTAGCTATTTGGCTTTCGCAGTGAATATAGGCTGCCGTAGTGAAGTCCGAATGAAATTGTGATTATGTGCAAGTTAAGATGTACAAAACATTTAGCAGGAGAGAGACCATAGACTGTTCAGAGAAGTAAGTTGGCCAGAAGATACAGTTTTTAGTCTTAACCTATTTTGATATTCTCCTTCAAATTGCAGACTTAGATAATATCAAGTAATTGTCTGCAGACTCTTAAGAAAAATATGGTAAATTCCTTATGAATTATATTCTATGGTCAGATATGGGTTTTAGTTAATGACTACTGATGGGTGGGAAGCAGATGGGTGTGTACATTCTGATTCACTTTTATTTTGTGCTTCAAGTTTCGAGTTCGTAAGAGCCAAGAAATCACCTTGTTCACCGAAGTAACACACATATATGTTTTGATTCGGCAATCTATAATAATATAAAGTAGTAACCTGATGGGTTGCTTTAGGATATGTTACATAGAGGATTAAATGATAGGGCATCAATGTGTTTTATTTACGGCTTCAATGAGTATTATTTACGGCATCAACGAGTATTATTTACGAAATACAGGGATTGTGGGCTCGCCTATTGTCACTTCATTCAAGCTTACAGCCCGTGGAGCAACCGTGTGACAACCCAAAATCGAGGTCATTGCTTAATCTTATTTTACGATTATTTTTGAAAATGTTGGATGAGTTTTAACGATATTTATTTTTGGAGGTTTAATTTTAAACCGATGTTGGAAAGTCTATATTTAATATTTATTAAGTATAAGGAGTATTAGCAAGCGTGATGTCAATGGATGCCAAATATTTTACGTTTTATTGTCGGTTGTTCGATTTTTGTTATTTTCGAGGTCTTATTTTAAATGACGTGTTAAGTCGAGTCGAGAGTCGATATTATTATTTTTGAGATACGTTTTAAATTTTTAAAAGTATCTTTACAAAACCCGAGCCCCGTAAATATTTTGAAAATTGACTAATAGTTATTTCCCGCTTTTTAGCTAACTATTTACATTTTTAGCCACAACTATGCTAAATTGCAACTTGGTCCCCACCCCACTATATATAAACTAGAAGCTAACACATACACACTCATTTCTTTCATTTTAAAAATTTCACTTTCACCTCTCTCTCTCTCTCTTGTGTTTGCCGAAACCCACCACAACCCCAAAACACATTCAAACTTCAAATTTCCTTGAGTTTGAGGTTGATTCAAGCTAAACTAACACAAGAACCAATCTTATATTTGATCAATGATCATTTTGGTGTAAGAAATCCTTACATGCAAGAAACTTTTTTTTCTTGATGTTGGTAGGTAGGAGCTATGATCATGCATGGCATTATCATGATGATCCATAGTGTTCTTGCTAGAAAGTCTTGTTAGAAACTTCATTTTGATCTTAAGATTTTTATTTTAATTATGATTTTGATGTTATGGTTGATGTATGATGATAATAGGGTATAGTAATGATCATTTTCATGGTTGTTTTTTTTATCAAAAAGTTGATTTTGTACAAGATTTTTATAGTCATTTTATAACAGTAAGTAAAGTGTAAAATCCGAATTTTTATGTTTTGAAAATGGCTTAACTTATAGCCTAGGGTTGTAGATAATTTTCTTAGCTTCGATTTGATATAAGGTAGAGCTTCTAGCTCAAAACGAGTGCGAAGTTATGATGTTTTGAATGATCGTGTACCGGGAGACGAGTATCGGCACTACAAGTAGTTGTTGTCGATATTTGGATCGAATCTCGGGGACTCTAAATGGATGTTTTGAAAAATGTAACCTACTGATAATGAGGTGTTTACTTATTAGGTTGAGTTTACTTTAAAACCCGAGTGTCGGTTTTGTAAACGGAGTCGTTTAAAGAAGTTAAAACGGTTGTATGAAAAATTAACGTAAATCTGTCCGGATTTTGTAGTTTGAAAATGAGTTGGGTAAAGTACTTTAAAAGTAATTTAATTTGATAAACTTGTAAGAGGACTTTCTATATATAGTAAGTTAGTTTATCAAGTCGTTTCATAAACGGTTGACGAGTTTAAAAGGGGTAAATAAGCTAGTACATGTAGTATGTACCGACGGACTTTGTAAAAAGTATAAAATGGTTAAGTAAATGTGTAGTAAAGTATAATGAAGATATTTATATCGTTTTCTCTCGAGTTTATCGTGACTTTATGAGTTTGAGTTTGATGTTGTTATGTATGATTTATTTCTCGAGTCATTATTAACGAACGCGCCTTATTTGATAGGTAGCGGTTCTCGTGTTTGAAAGGCATCCATTATCGTCGACGATCATCTCGCTAGATCTCTTATACTAAGGTGAGTCTATAGCCTCGCTTTCTACTTGTTTTAATGATTTTAATACCCGCGAGGGGGATACATGCAATTTGAAAATAAATGAACACAAGTCATGAGTAATTGTTAGACCCGAATGTTGCCTAAAGTTGATTTCATTGTATTGAGTAACTTGTTGCTAAAGACCCTAAATTCATGAGCCGTTAACTATCTTCTGACTTGATGTTGTGAGTCTGGAATCGCAGCTTATTCTAATGATAGTACTATTGGGTTGACCACCCTATCTGAGACCAGGGCATTACGTTGAGTAACCCGTTGGGAAGGATAATTTTACGTGAATAAGATTGTGCTATTCTAGCAACTGATACCCTAGAGGGGCAATGGTTTTATTCTAGTCATGCCGTCATTTGGCGTGGGTGACTATTTGGTTAAGGGGTCGGTGTCATGAGCTTAAATACAATGTTTGTTTAATAATATCCTTATTATTACTTCCTTAAATATAGATTGTGTGTACGACTATTCTATAAATGATTATGATTGATTTTTCTTCTTGTGTTCAAATGTGATTTGATAAACCTATAGTCTCGCTCAACATTATTGTTGACTCGTTTTATGCATGTATTTCAGGTAATAGGAAGTGATGAAGCATGGAGCTTTGCTGTGGAGGTTGTGGCTTGGCTTTTGGAAGAATGTTGGTCTAAACTGTTTCTACCTTTTAATGTTGAACAATTTACTTTATGTTGATGTACTGTACTAAACTTATTGGTTGTTGGTCGAGATCCATGGGGACTAAACGCTTTACTCTGGTATCGTGTCAGTACAATTTGAGTTGAAATCTATGTTTTAGACCATTTATGAAAATCATGTTTATAATTATGTGTAAACGTCTCTATTTTGAGTCGTTCAATATACCTTGTGTGATGATGCTTGTGTCTAGCACCCAATTGTGTATTTCCGCTGCGCAATGTAAATTGGGGGTGTTAGAGATTGGTATCAGAGCTGCAAGTTATTGAGAACTGGGTCGATTTTGAAAATTGTCCTAAACTATAACTTTGTTTTCGAAAGTATTTATTCTTCAAAAGCACACAACTCCTCTGCAACGCACCGGTAAGATCACTTTTAGTTTTGTTTTGCATTGTAGATGTATCCCTCATGAATGAAATGATTTCCCGAGTATTTATTAAGTAAATACTACGATATTGTATTGGAATTATTTAAAGTACGTTGAGTGCTTGTCAGTATCATATATTTTTTTTGCGAGCATTGCATAAACATCATTTGCATTGTATTGCATAGCATGGATAACGTATGACATTTGCATGAGCATTGCATACTAATTATTATTTTATTAACGATGACCTTAAGTATCCTTGAACCCTTATAATTGTAGAAATGGCTGGTTTACCTCGTGAGGATGGATGGATTGATTTGACTAATGTAGTGGATGGTGAGGAAGTAGATAACTTTGGTGCTAGTGACGATGAGGAGCCTTTTGAGTTTTTAGATGATGGGATTCCACTTACTGCAGTTGGTCAGACAGAGCCTGAGTTGATACAAGGTAGTTATGTTCCAAGGGTTAATGTTGTGCCACAGACTGTTCCAGATTGTCAGCGACCTGTTGTTCGTTCTTCGACTCCTACTTGTGATGCTTATATTAGCAGTTTGCCTGGGATTGCATTTGCTAGGGGTGATGTTCCTGTTGAGTCGAGTAGGGCTGCTAGTGCTCGATCTATTCTTGATGGTATTCCTAAGGTTTATTGTCCAGGTCCTAGGTCTTATGATGATATTTTCTGGTTTCTTAAGAAGTTTGATAGGTCTTTGTTTGAGAGGTATTTGGTTGAGACTCGTGTGATCAGGAGGTTTGAGCTAAATGAGAAAAAGTTTGACAGGTGATAAGTGTGAAAACACTCATCAATAATGATCCAGAAACCACTCAAAACACAGTCAAATACATAATATTTAACTTTAAAATATCAGAATTACGCGTGTATTTGCGTTTCATGTGTTTTCAGGTAAGAAGATACAATTTTGGAGCAAAGACGCGTTTTCATGGATTTATTTGATAAAAAGACGAAGAAAAAGACGAAAGATGCTTTCAAGGACCTTATTTGCCAAGTTTTCAAAGATCAAGGGCTTAAAGTGCAATTTCTACAAAGATGAAGGATGAAAAGAGATTACTTAAAAGCTTTTATATACATTTTGAAAGAGATAAAAAAGATAAAGGACCAAAAAGTCAATTAATGGGAAAAGTTATATTATCTTGGTCATTTGACCAAGACCGGTCAAAACACACGCATACATTACACGCTTCATCTTCTTAAATGCAAGAGAGAGACAAAAAAAGAAAGCCAAAACAGTCGGTTTTCATATTTCTTCCACCAAATCTTTTCAAGTAGATTTCAAGGGAGGTCTAGGAAGCTTCAAGAAAAGTATATAAAAGCAAAGATGATCGTCATGCTCTCCTCTACAACATGGTGTCAATTAATTGCGTCAAGATCAAGTAACAAAGAAACGCCCAATTTTGGATTGAAGATGAAGAACGAGTCAACCTCGTATTTTCCACGTGTCAATTGCTTATTGGATAGAACACGTCATCCCACCTCCTTTCAAAGCCTATAAAAGGAAGATGAAGACCTCATTTGCAATCGGTTAGCTTAGGTGTAGTTTACACATAGTTTTTTAGGAGTAGATAGATAATCAGTTTTAATCTTGTAACGAATTCAGTTTTTTTTCAGTTAAGTAGTTTGTAACCGTTTCAGTTTTCCCCATTAATGAAATCTCAGAGTTTTTCTCAAGCTTTGTTCTTACTTTCTGTTATATAAGCCTTTTAAGTCTTCAATTTCATTCTGAGTTCTTTCGAGATTCTGCTTTCAAGTTTATTAATTCAGATTTAGTCAGTCACAAATTCGTTAGAAATCTGTTTAGCTTTAAAATGATTTTGTTATTACAGTTAGTTTGTTATAACAAGATTAGCCATTGATGAATTTTCAGTTTCTTACTTTCTCTTTATTCGTTTACTGTTCATAAAGCTTAGGCAGCTCATGAGTATGTTACTGATTTAAAAGTCGTGACTGAAGGTTTCTTTGATTAAGTGATGTTTTGATTCAAAGGTCCTTCGATTATAGGTCCTTCAGCAGTTATTAGTTCGTAGGCTCATCGAGAGTTAATGGATAGGATCTTACTGATAGACCTTTAAAGATTTGAATTTGATTAGTGTAAGTAAATTAGGAATTTAGAGTGTTGCTATTAGAAATCAGTAAGCTTCATATTTTACAGTCAGTTTGATAGTCAGTTTGATTCCAGATTTGATAGGTTAGTCAAGTTTCTGATTTTTGAGGCTGTTATCGTTGCTTATAAAGTTCATGAGTTCTTATTAAGCTGAGGAAGATTTTCTGGTTAAGCCGTTGATTCAGTTTCTTTGATAAAGCTGTTAAGCTGTAAGATAGACATCATATATATAGTTGGATTCTTCTATTCGAATTGTTTTGCAGGTTTATTGTGAAGGTTATGCAAATTTCGTGATTAGCAGTTCAGAAAGTTCAATTTGTCGATATCGGTAGATAAAAAAGATGGCGGTGTTTTGTGATAAGCGAGCTCAGCGCTCCGCTTCACGTCAAAGGACTTGGCCTGGATGTTCGGGTTAAGCAGAGATTTATATTTTCTGCATTTTCTTTGTAGTATAATCTGCTAGTAGTAAGAGAGTAGTGTAATTGCTTATTTGAATTTTGTTTGCACTCTTTTACTGCTTATAATTCGATTACAGTACGCTTGAAGTTTAAGTTTTCTTAATCTCTTTCTTTATCTTTTTTTCTACTGTTCTAAAGTTCAAATTCACAAGGTTTCTTTTATATTGGATTAGTCTATAATATAGATCAGATAGTGGTGATAGGAAGAGTTTTTAGTGCAAATAGGTTTATTGTAATCTGATAGAATGATTTACACTTCTAATATACAGTAATCTAAAACTTGAATTTGGTTTTTTAGATATGTTGGTAAAAGTTTGGTAGTTGTACTCATTTGGTACCTGCATTTGTTTCATGTCATTTCATCACCAGTCCTGTACAGTTAACGAGCCAAGAATTGTTAGTATTGTCTGTTAATTCTAGTGGGCCTAATTGGGCTAAATGTTTTTAAAAACCCAATTAAATTGGACTTCGTAATACAAGCTTATTAGTACACATTTGGTTTAAATTGTATTCTTACAAGTTATAGGTTTTATAAAAGTAAATATAGTTTTATAATTTTGCATCTTGTAATTTTGCATTTATAGAATAGTTTTGAATTTTCATTTTTTTTACATTTTGTGCATTTAATTGAGGTATTTGCAATGTATTTTAGTTAGTACGTATATGTAGTATAATATATATTTTACATTTTTTTACATGCTTTACTTGTCCAAGTAGTTAATAATTCCAAACAAGATTTTACCACCAAAAACAATCAAGTCTTTGCTTAAAGTTGTTATATCAATTCGAATCGAGCTGAGAAGACAACTACACTAAAAAACGAGATATTAAATGGCGCCGCTGCCGGTTCTTTTCGTGAAGATTAACGGTTTCGAGTGAGACGATTGGATTTTGGGATCCGTTCACTTTGTGAACGTTATTTTTTACGTATTATAAATCAAGAAGATAAAAAAAATCAAAAAGATAAAAATACAAAAAAATAAAAAATCACAAAATCAATTCTTTTCCTAGAGAATTGAACCAAAAAAAAAATAAAAAAGTCAAAAAGTAATCTTTTTCCTAAAAGATTACACCCAAAAATATATATTATATCCGTTTTCATCGTTTTTACGTACATATAGTATTTTTCTTAAAAAACAAATAAATACAAAAATATTTTCTATATATTATTATATGTAAATACGTATACGTATAAGAACAACCAACTTACCTATTTCCATAAGTATTGCCGAGGCAATACACCGTGTTGAGGGGTGTTCCGGTCCTTGACACGCGTATCGATCCAATTTAATTAAGCAAGAATAGATAAATACTTCCAATTGGCAATAATTCGAAGAATACAAACTACTAAAGTGAATAGAAAGGCGATGTGCTATAAAATGCCATCTAAGGGTCAATAGGTACTTAAGTGCTTCGCGCCACCTAACCCCCCGTTCACTAGTGCGTATTCTAAGAAGGAAGGCTTGATTGGGGGTCTTGCACCCAAGTAGTAATTATATATATACTTTCTTGTGGATATTTCATATCGAACCTCGAGGGAGATTATCTTTTCTCTCTCAAAAGTCGACCGAGGGCTATTCCCTCATTCCTCGTGTTTACTTACACGTGTACTCGCACACCTGTAAACATACCACCTTTGGTGTATTACTTCCTTCCCCGAGGAAGCTTTTAAACGTCATTATACTTGTATATACATTCGGCCACCTTGTTAAACATGGATACTCGTTCCATGTTGGAGATTTTGCAACAACGATCCGCCAACGCTAATTATTCGCCTTGTTCGACTTGTGGTGGTCCACACGATACTTATTTATGTGATCAAAACAATGGCTATTATGGGGATGGATATGCTTACAATGGAACCGAGAACCCTAATTTTCAACCTAACCTTCAATGGACTACACTTGTAATGACTATATGGGATATTCCGGTTTTTCATCACAACCTCCACCATCATTTCATGATCAAACCTTTAATGAGCCATACCAAAACCAAGGATTTTCCAATTATGGAAGTTTTCAAAATGATGATAATTTTCAAGGCTATAATCAAGAAACCTTTCATAATCAAGGATTTTCAAACAATGAAGGCTTTCAAAATGATGAAAATTTTACATGCTATAATCAAGATACTTTTCAAAATCAAGGATTTTCACATTATGAGGGTTTTCCAAATGAAGGAAATTTTCAAGGTTACGATCATGATAACTTTCATAATCAAGACTCTTTTCAAATCTATAATTCATCTAATTATGGAAATCCACCTCCACCATATTCTTCGACTTATTCATGTGAGTTTTGTGGGAACGCACCCCATTATGATTATAATTGTAGACCGAGGGATCCGCCATTTTATGACCCTAATTTTGTCGAGAAGTTTTATTCTTTACTTGCGATAATAAACAAGTCGAACGATGACGTTTATAAGATGCTTGATAGTATGAAAGACATGAGCTACAAGGAAATGAAAGACACGCATCGATGGTTAAAGGAAAGAATAAACTCTACTAAGGAAGAGGAAATTAAGTTTTGGCAATATAATGACAAGGAATTCGGTGATTTGTATCGTGAATCGTTGAACAAATTTTCTTGTCGCCTCAGGAAATATTTAAATGATTTCCTCCTTAAGATTGTTATAATCGAGGAAGAAGAACACTACATTACTACTTTTACTCGTAGGCCTTATCCATTATTAGATGAAGATGATGAGGAACCTTCGATTTGTATGACACTTAATGATGACACACCTTCATCATCTTTACCTCACGTGGAACCCACCGACTCTTTAACCATGGGGGACGAGCCTCTTAGCACTAATACAAACACCGATTTGGATGAATTAACCTCTTTTAGTGTTGAGAACCTTATCCCAATCCAAAGAGAGCTTGAGTGTGTTTCAAATGAACCATGTGACGAGCTTTGTATTGATACCTCTTCTCCTCATGATCACATTGAGATTTCATCCCATGTTGACTTTCATGCTACTACTAGTGATTTTGGTGACTTTGATCTTGATGAATTGTTCAAAGAAAGGGATAATGAGATTGAGGAAGAGTTTATGCAAGATTTTCCACAAATAGAGGATGATGATTGTGATTCTAGTGAGGCATCTTATGATATATTATCCGAGGACTTTTCATGTCAAGATCACCTTCCTAATTTGGATGAAGATGTTTCTCTTATAGAAGAAGTGGAAGATGTTCATATTCGTGAGGTTTTATCAAATGTCTATAATCTTATCTCCTCGATTGAAGCTTTGAATGAAAACCATAATGATGAGTCCATAGAAGAAGAACCTTTCATTGACATTTCTTCACCGGTTTTTGAGGTTGCACCTATTAATTTTTATGATGATATCATCCCTTTGAGTGATTCTCTCAATGAACCTTCTTTTGAGCCTTCTATTCCCACCCTTCCACCCTTGAAGTTGGTTATTGATGAAGATCCTATACTCTTAGAGATTGATCCTTTTTCGCCTATGGAACCTTTAGAACCCAAAACCTTTGATATGGATTCTCATATGGATATTGATGACACCATAGAGGCTTATCTTGCTAATAGTGATATTGAGGTTGATGATAGTGATTCTACTTGGGAAGAGGAGATTCGTCTTAGTGAGAACTTTCTTTTTGGGAACATAGAAATTACACCTCCTTCACAAGACACTATTAATCTTGATCCTCTTTATTCTATGCCTTCTATGGAAGATTACCCACCTTTTGATGATGATGAGGAGCCTAATATGGAGATACTTGTTATGAATGTTTTGATACCTACACCTTCATTGTCTCATGATGCTTTGATATCTAAGGGGGAATCTTATATGGTTGATACGAGCTCATCTTCTTATTTTCCCATGAAGGGAAAGGTTTTTGATCCTGGGATACATAAATTTGAGACACCTTGGTTTTCATCTAGTCCACTTAAGACTGTGATTTCGATTGATATGGACTTCTTGTATGAGCTTACTTTGGTGATGCTACCTATTTTGGAGTTGTTCGAATGTAGAGATGGAAACTATATATTTGATCCTGGGGTGCTTCCTATTTGAGAGATTTCGTATGTTGGACAAACTTGAGACACGTTGGACCGTTCCATTTATCGAGGCGGATACTGTAAATCTTATAGTAAATGGCAACGTGCTAAGTTTGAGTGTATCATGTGAGACGAGCTTCAAAGTGGATATTCTTTATTCTCCATGATGGTTTCCCCAAGGACAACCTAATTCGGGGCCGAGTCGAGCTAGCGACTTAGGGTTAAAAAAACTCAAGCATTGAATAACTAGGTTAGAAAACGTAGAGTAGATTTTCAATAGGTTAGGTTTAATTAAAAGGATGTTATAGTAGAGTTGAAGTGGAGGGGTGCCTTTCTTCGTCTTTTTTGTGTTTGTTTCAAGGGTTGCTCTCTCACATTTCATACTTGGAGCTTATGGAGGAGGCCCGTGTATCTGGTTCACTTCGATTAGTTTTTGCTATCGTGATATTAAACATTTGTGCTTAAAATGAATACCCTTTAGTTGTCTCTTCCTTAACTTGGGTTAAGCAAAGTTATCAATGTCATAAGTGTAGGGGAGTCCACTCCAATACTCTTAAACATTGAGGACAATGTTTATCTTAAGTGTAGGGGAGACTTCTATCGAAGTGACCTTACCTAGACCATTGCCTTAATTTCATGATAACATGGAAAAATAATTTTTCAAACATTTTTCAAATTTTTGATCTACTTTGGCCACCAAAAATATGCATTCATAATTTTTGCATCAATCATTTTTCATAACACATTTGCATTGTATTTATTTCTTCTTTATGTTTCATCAAAAATATATAAAAAGAAAAAAAATAAAATAAAACATGGTTTTAACAAGTTTAGATTTCTTTGACATATTAGGCCCGCCATGGATATTTTGACTCAACCCAAGTTTGCTTATCTTAGCATTCTCTAGCTAGTATCCTTAACCATGTAGTCCTTCATTGGTCTATTAGGCTAAGCATCCACCAATTCAATTATTTGAAATTTTAAATTTGTGGAGAATGGGAAATGATAGAGTTGAAGCAAGTATAAAAGGGCTAGATAAACTTCATGATAATTACTTGTGGCTAAACTCTTCTCTTCTTTACCTCTATTTTCTTCGCATGTATATAATTGTTAATAAATAATCAAGAACGGTTTTAATTGGTTTGTAATCTCTTATGCATTTTTGTCTAATCATTCATGGTTGATATAAGTACGTCTTAAGATTCTAAGTTAGAACGTGTTATGTGTACTAGACTTATGTCATGCTCAATATTTAGCGGGTGTTTTTCCTTTTATTCTTTTCAAATTTCTTAGTGAGGAATAAAGAAAAATAAGAGCGGCTTACAAAAAATTGAGTGGCTAGAAAAAAAAGAGAAAAAAGAAAAGAAAAAAAATAAATATACAAGACTCCCAAGAGGGGCAGTGTGGTGTTAATTATAGTGACTATTGAGTTCCAATATTACCTTGACGGGTTGCGGGGATTCAATAGATTGCTCCAATCTAATATTACCTTGACGGGTTGCGGGGTTGAAGATCCAAAGTCTCAAAAAGATGGCGGATGTAAATTATTGCGTGAGTTTTATTTTTCTTTCCTTAGCGAGTGTGTAGCTACTTATGAAAGCATGACATGAGGATTTTACACATAAGGCGAATGACTTATTATTCTTGAAACGGACTTGTATTAATTGTGAGCGGTTTTTCAAGTAATGGATGAGAGGATTACTTAGGATTAAAACCGTGCTTCCTTATTTTTGGATTTTGCATTTCTTATACTTCACACTTGAATAAATGACAAATTTGCCCAAAAGTAATTTGCTCAATTAATAACCGGTTCTACATTTAATTGTCATGAATAAGTTGATGCACTTTTTACTTGTGAATACAATGATCCCATTTTTAAGCTTGGTATGGGGAAAGTGAAACTTGAGGGTGATAAATGTCCATGGTACCCAAGCCCTAATCTAAGTCATTGATTTCTTTATGAGTTATTTCCATCAAAACCATTTATGAAAAATCCAAAAATATATAAGTAGAATTGTTTTCTTTGCATTACATTGTAAATATTCAAAACCATTCATCATATAGCATAGTATAGTTTATTAAATCATAAAATGGCCAAGGTTGGTTAATTATGAGAAAAGTGTAACTTTAGAGCTTTGAAATGCTGCATTGCATGAGGTCATGGCAATGGTCAAGTGGAGGGGAGTTGATAAGTGTGAAAACACTCATCAATAATGATCCAGAAACTACTCAAAACACAGTCAGATACATAATATTTAACTTTAAAATATCAGAATTATGCGTGTATTTGCATTTCATGTGTTTTCAGGTAAGAAGATACAATTTTGGAGCAAAGACGCGTTTTCATGGATTTATTTGATAAAAAGACGAAGAAAAAGATGAAAGATGCTTTCAAGGACCTTATTTGCCAAGTTTTCAAAGATCAAGGGCTTAAAGTGCAATTTCTACAAAGATGAAGGATGAAAAGAGATTACTTAAAAGCTTTTATATACATTTTGAAAGAGATAAAAAAGATAAAGGACCAAAAAGTCAATTAATGGGAAAAGTTATATTATCTTGGTCATTTGACCAAGACCGGTCAAAACACACGCATACATTACACGCTTCATCTTCTTAAACGCAAGAGAGAGAAAAAAAAGAAAGCCAAAACAGTCGGTTTTCATATTTCTTCCACCAAATCTTTTCAAGTAGATTTCAAGGGAGGTCTAGGAAGCTTCAAGAAAAGTATATAAAAGCAAAGATGATCGTCATGCTCTCCTCTACAACATGGTGTCAATTAATTGCGTCAAGATCAAGTAACAAAGAAACACCCAATTTTGGATTGAAGATGAAGAACGAGTCAACCTCGTATTTTCCACGTGTCAATTGCTTATTGGATAGAACACGTCATCCCACCTCCTTTCAACGCCTATAAAAGGAAGATGAAGACCTCATTTGCAATCGGTTAGCTTAGGTGTAGTTTTACACATAGTTGTTTAGGAGTAGATAGATAATCAGTTTTAATCTTGTAACGAATTCAGTTTTTTTTCAGTTAAGTAGTTTGTAACCGTTTCAATTTCACCATTAATGAAATCTCAGAGTTTTTCTCAAGCTTTGTTCTTACTTTCTGTTATATAAGCCTTTTAAGTCTTCAATTTCATTCTGAGTTCTTTCGAGATTCTGCTTTCAAGTTTATTAATTCAGATTTAGTCAGTCACAAATTCGTTAGAAATCTGTTTAGCTTTAAAATGATTTTGTTATTACAGTTAGTTTGTTATAACAAGATTAGCCATTGATGAATTTTCAGTTTCTTACTTTCTCTTTATTCGTTTACTGTTCATAAAGCTTAGGTAGCTCATGAGTATGTTACTGATTTAAAAGTCGTGACTGAAGGTTTCTTTGATTAAGTGATGTTTTGATTCAGAGGTCCTTCGATTATAGATCCTTCAGCAATTATTAGTTCGTAGGCTCATCGAGAGTTAATGGATAAGATCTTACTGATAGACCTTTACAGATTTGAATTTGATTAGTGTAAGTAAATTAGGAATTTAGAGTGTTGCTATTAGAAATCAGTAAGCTTCATATTTTACAGTCAGTTTGATAGTCAGTTTGATTCCAGATTTGATAGGTTAGTCAAGTTTCTGATTTTTGAGGCTGTTATCGTTGCTTATAAAGTTCATGAGTTCTTATTAAGCTGAGGAAGATTTTCTGGTTAAGCCGTTGATTCAGTTTCTTTGATAAAGCTGTTAAGCTGTAAGATAGACAGCATATATATAGTTGGATTCTTGTATTCGAATTGTTTTGCAGGTTTATTGTGAAGGTTATGCAGATTTCGTGATTAGCAGTTCAGAAAGTTCAATTTGTCGATATCGGTAGATAAAAAAGATGGCGGTGTTTTGTGATAAGCGAGCTCAGCGCTCCGCTTCACGTCAAAGGACTTGGCCTGGATGTTCGGGTTAAGCAGAGATTTATATTTTCTGCATTTTCTTTGTAGTATAATCTGCTAGTAGTAAGAGAGTAGTGTAATTGCTTATTTGAATTTTGTTTGCATTCTTTTACTGCTTATAATTCGATTACAGTACGCTTGAAGTTTAAGTTTTCTTAATCTCTTTCTTTATCTTCTTTTCTACTGTTCTAAAGTTCAAATTCACAAGGTTTCTTTTATATTGGATTAGTCTATAATATAGATCAGATAGTGGTGATAGGAAGAGTTTTTAGTGCAAATAGGTTTATTGTAATCTGATAGAATGATTTACACTTCTAATATACAGTAATCTAAAACTTGAATTCGGTTTTTTAGATATGTTGGTAAAAGTTTGGTAGTTGTACTCATTTGGTACCTGCATTTGTTTCATGTCATTTCATCACCAGTCCTGTACAGTTAACGAGCCAAGAATTGTTAGTATTGTCTGTTAATTCTAGTGGGCCTAATTGGGCTAAATGTTTTTAAAAACCCAATTAAATTGGACTTCGTAATACAAGCTTATTAGTACACATTTGGTTTAAATTGTATTCTTACAAGTTATAGGTTTTATAAAAGTAAATATAGTTTTATAATTTTGCATCTTGTAATTTTGCATTTATAGAATAGTTTTGAATTTTCATTTTTTTTACATTTTGTGCATTTAATTGAGGTATTTGCAATGTGTTTTAGTTAGTACGTATATGTAGTATAATAGATATTTTACATTTTTTTACATGCTTTACTTGTCCAAGTAGTTAATAATTCCAAACAAGATTTTACCACAAAAAACAATCAAGTCTTCGCTTAAAGTTGTTATATCAATTCGAATCGAGCTGAGAAGACAACTACACTAAAAAACGAGATATTAAAAGGCTTTGTTGGTAGTGTGAGGAGATCAGAGTTTTTTAGGGCAAGGGAAATGGATGAGGTTGTTAGATTGAGATCTATGGTGCTGAATTTGAGTGGGCAAGTTGAAAGGTTGCGTAGGGAGCAAGAAAGGAATGCTAGGTTGAGTGCATGGGGTTTGCCGGTGAGATCTTTTCCTAGTCGAGGTGTTGTGATTCGTGATGTGCCGAATCAGGTTGAAGCTCAGGTGTTGGTGAAGCCGAGTGAAGGAGGTAGTCGTAAAGGGAAGGAAAAAGTGGAGGAAGAATCTGATGATGTTGATAGCAGCAGTGATGACGAGCCGATGTACAAGAAGCTGCGGGGATGTGATGTTTAGTTCTTTCTGTTGTTTTTATTTAGTCTTGTTGTAATAGAACTTATGTAGACTCGTACTATAGTTTGTGATGAAACTTAATGACTTTAAGTTGTTGTGATGAAGGATTGTAGTGACATTACTTGTCACAATTTTGTGGAGATTTTCCAAGGCAATCCAAAATTACCTTCATGACTTATGATTTGTCTTATTAGTTCTTGTGTGAATTGGTTAATGATTCATTGTGAATTGTGTTGTTGGTGCATGTAGTATCCATGTTACATTTTGATAGAGAAATCCTTCTTCTTATCATGATATGAATACTTACTTGTTCTTTTTCTGTTATGGTTACAGGAAGGAGTTGGGAGGCATTTTTCTGACTTTAATATATTATTGTTAGGTTAGTTTTCTGTAAACATGCCGCCTAAATTGACGACTGCTACTGTTAATACCATGATTGAGCAAGCTATCGCTAGAGCTTTGGAAGCTGAACGTGCTGCGAGGAACCAAGAGGCTGAGAATAGGAATGCTGCTGGTCAGGTTGGAGGGAATGTTGGAAATCAGGTTGGAGGAAATGTTGATGAACAAGCAGAAGGAAATGATGCGGGACAAGTTGGAGGTAATGCTACTGTTCAGCAGGTTCAGAAGGAATGTTCTTATGCTAGTTTCATGAAATATGGACCTACCCAATTTCGTGGTACTGGTGGTGCATTGGAATTAAGGAGGTGGATTGAAAAGATTGAAAGTACTTTTGAAATCAGTGGATGTTCATAAGCTAGTAAGGTGAAATTTGCTACAGCTACTTTTCAGGATGATGCGTTGAGTTGGTGGAATAGTAAAGTAGCTACTGTAGGGATTGGTTGAAGCTAATGCTAGAACATGGACTATGACCAAGGGACTGTTGACTGCTAAGTTTTGTCCTGAGGAAGAGTTAGGTCAGTTGGAAGATGAATTGAGGCATTTGGTGCTGAGGAACAATGATATTGTAGCTTACACAAGGAGGTTTTCTGATTTATGTTTGTTGTGTCCTGATGCGTTTGCTGATGACCGTAAGAAGATTAAGCAGTATATTAGGGGTTTATCTAGTAATATCAAGGGAGAAACTACTTCGTCGAAACCCAAGTCATTTGATGAAGATGTTCAAATGGCTCATGATTTAATGGATGTAAAGCTGCAGGATCGAAAGGATAGTATTGCTGAAGGGAATAAGAGAAAGTGGGAAGCTGCACACTCAAGCCAAGGGCATAATCGAGGTGGTTATCGTAATAACAATAACCAAGGACCGAATAGGAATCAGCAATACAATTTGAGAAGGAATGATGGTGTTCGTGCTGCCACAGGAAATCAAGGTAACAAGGTAAATCCGAAGTGTGGTCGGTGTAATATGTATCATGTTGGAAATTGTCCACCAGCTTGCAACAAGTGTGGGAAGGCCGGACATAAGATGGCAGATTGTAGAAACAAGGGTGTAGCCATTGGGGCTAATGCTGTCAAGGTAGTTTACTATTCTGGATGTGGAGGCCGTGGACATAAGCAAGGGAACTGTCCGAGGGTTGGCATACGACATGGAGGCAATGTTGCTGCTGTTGCTGCTGGGATTGCTGCTCCAGCCTATGTCGTGGGAGATGCTGACAAACCTCAAGGGCCGAACGTGGTGACTGGTACGTTCTTACTTGATGCTTGTTATGCTAGTGTGTTGTTTGATTCTGGATCCGATAGGAGTTTCGTAGATGTTAGATTCAGTCAGCTATTTGATAGAGAACCAGTGAGATTGACAACTAGTTATAATGTATAGTTAGCTGATGGTAAGGTTGTAAGCACTAGTTCTATACTGAAAGGTTGTTCCTTGAAGTTAGGAAATTATGTGTTTAGTATTGATTTGATGCCCATAGAATTAGGATCTTTTGACGTGATTATTGGAATGGACTGGTTAGTTGGTAATGGCGCAGTAACTGTTTGTGGAGAAAGATTAGTTCAAATACCGCTAAGGAATAGGGTATTGACTGTGAAAGGTGATGAATGTACGTCTCGTTTGAGAGTTGTTTCTTGTTTAAAGATGATGAGGTATATAGAAGCAGGTTGTGATGTGTTTCTTGCACAGATAAGTAATGATGGTGTTAATGAAAGGAAATTGGAGGATGTGCCTGCGATTAGAGAGTATCGTGAGGTTTTCCCTGAGGAATTGCCAGGATTACCGCCGCATCGTGAAGTGGAGTTTCGTATTGATTTAGTGCCGGGTGCTGCTCCTGTTGCTCGTGCACCGTATCGTTTAGCTCCATCTGAGATGAAAGAATTATATGATCAATTGAAGGAATTGATGGATAAGGGATTTATTAGACCAAGTTCGTCGTCGTGGGGTGCGCCTGTTTTGTTTGTTCGGAAGAAAGATGGTTCTTTTAGAATGTGTATTGATTACAGAGACCTTAACAAATTGACTGTCAAGAATCGGTATCCACTGCCGAGGATTGATGATTTGTTCGATCAGTTGCAAGGCTCTTGTGTATACTCGAAGATCGATTTGAGGTCTGGGTATCATCAACTGAGAGTTAGGGAAGAAGATATTCCTATAACAGCTTTCCGTACTCGATATGGACATTTCGAATTTTAGGTGATGCCTTTTGGGTTAACAAATGCGCCTGCTGTATTTATGGATTTGATGAATCGTGTATGTAAGCCGTATTTGGATGAGTTTGTTATCGTATTCATTGATGATATTCTCGTTTATTCCAAGAGTGAAGAGGAACATGAGAAGCATTTGAGAACAATTTTGGAATTGTTGAAGAAGGAGAAGCTGTATGCGAAATTCTCTAAGTGTGAATTTTGGTTGAAATCAGTGCAATTTTTGGGGCACGTGATTGATAGTGAAGGTGCTCGTGTGGATCCTACTAAGATTGAGGCAATTAAGGATTGGTCAGTGCCAAAGACGCCGACTGAAGTTCGCCAATTTCTTGGTTTGGCTGGGTATTATAAAAAGTTTATTGAGAAGTTTTCATTAATTGCTAAGCCATTGACTAAGCTTACGGAAAAGAATCTAGTGTTTGAATGGGGATTGGAAGAGGACTCTGCGTTTAGTATGTTGAAGGATAAGTTATGTTCTGCGCCGATATTGTCTTTGCCAGAAGGATCTGAGGATTTTGTAGTGTACTGTGACGCGTCTCATAAAGGATTTGGAGCTGTATTGATGCAAAGGGAGAAAGTAATAGCGTATGCGTCGAGACAATTAAGGAAGCATGAAGAGAATTACACTACGCATGATTTAGAACTTGGGGCTATTATTTTTGCTTTGAAGCTGTGGAGACACTACTTGTATGGAACAAAGTGTGTGGTTTTCACTGATCATAAGAGTTTGCAGTATATTTTGGATCAAAAGGAATTGAATATGAGGCAAAGGAGATGGGTTGAGTTACTGAGTGATTATGACTGCGAGATTCGTTACCATCCTGGTAAAGCGAATGTGGTAGCTGATGCAATTAGTAGAAAGGAAAGAGATAAGTCTATAAGAGTTAGAGCTTTGACGATGTTGGAAAGTGTTGATTTGACAGAAGAGATATTGAAAGCCCAAACTAATGGTTTGAAGGAAGAGAATGTTGAGGCAGAAAATTTGGGTAGAATGTTGAAACTTTTGTTTGAAGTGAAGTCGAATGGATTGAGGTATTTTAAGAATAGGATTTGGTTACCGTTGTGTCCGTCTGAGAAAGATTCATTAGGGGTGCGAGATTTGGTGATGAATGAATCTCATAAGTCAAAGTATTCAATACATCCTGGATCGGACAAGATGTATCAAGATCTTAAGAAAGTTTATTGGTGGCCGAATATGAAGGCATATATAGCACAATATGTTAATAAGTGTTTAACTTGTGCGAAGGTGAAGGCTGAACATAAGAAACTGTCTGGATTATTAGTGCAACCTGAGATTCCTGAGTGGAAATGGGAGAAGATTACTATGGATTTTGTGACAGGTTTGCCAAGGAATGCAAATGGTAGTAATATGATATGGGTGATTGTAGATAGGTTAACTAAGTCTGCTCACTTTTTGCCAATGAAGAAGACAGATAGTATGGAGAGGTTAACAACAATGTATGTAAAGGAGATTGTTTGTCGACATGGTGTGCCTTTGTCGATAATTTCTGATCGTGATAGTAGGTTTACTTCAGAATTTTGGAAGTCTTTGCAGAAAGCGATGGGAATGGAGTTATGTTTAAGTACAACATATCATTCGGAAACTGATGGACAAAGTGAGAGAACGATTCAAACGTTAGAGGATATGCTTCGCGCATGTGTGATTGATTTTGGAAATGGTTGGGATAAGCATTTGCCATTGGTTGAATTTTCGTACAATAATAGTTATCATGCTAGTATTAAAGCCGCTCCATTTGAAGATTTGTATGGACGTAAGTGTAGATCTCCAGTGTGTTGGAGTGAGGTAGGAGAAAGTCAATTTACTGGGCCTGAAATGATATTTAAGACGACAGAAAAGATTGTGCAAATTAAGAAGCGTCTGTTATCTTCCAGAAGTAGACAAATAAGTTATGTTGATAACAGAAGGAAACCGTTGGAGTTTGAAGTAGGAGACATGGTTATGTTGAAAGTATCTCCATGGAAAGGAGTAATACGTTTTGGGAAGAGAGGAAAGTTGAGCCCGAGATATATTGGACCATTTAAGATTATCCAAAGGATTGGATTGGTGGCTTATAAGTTAGAATTTCCTGATGAGCTTAAGCCTATTCATAATACTTTTCATGTGTCTAATCTGAAGAAGTGTTTAGCTGAAAGGGATGTGGTGATTCTATTGGAGGAAATTCAACTTGATGATAAGTTGCATTTTATAGAGGAACCTGTAGAGATAATGGATAGGGAAGTTAAGAAGTTGAAGCATAGTAGAATTCTGATTGTGAAGGTGAGATGGAACTCTAGACGTGGGCCAGACTTTACGTGGGAACGTGAGGATTTCTTTAAGGACAATTATCCTCATTTGTTTAGGAAGGATTAAGCTTCGCGGACGTCGCTTCTTTTAAGGGGGGGGGGATGTGACAACCCAAAATCGAGGTCATTGCTTAATCTTATTTTACGATTATTTTTGAAAATTTTGGATGAGTTTGAACGATATTTATTTTTGGAGGTTTAATTTTAAACCGATGTTGGAAGGTCTATATTTAGTATTTATTAAGTATAAGGAGTATTAGCAAGCGTGATGTCAATGGATGCCAAATATTTTACGTTTTATTGTCGGTTGTTCGATTTTTGTTATTTTCGAGGTCTTATTTTAAATGACGTGTTAAGTCGAGTCGAGAGTCGATATTATTATTTTTGAGGTACGTTTTAAATTTTTAAAAGTATCTTTACGAAACCCGAGCCCCGTAAATATTTTGAAAATTGACTAATAGTTATTTCCCGCTTTTTAGCTAACTATTTACATTTTTAGCCACAACTATTGCTAAATTGCAACTTGGTCCCTACCCCACTATATATAAACTAGAAACTAACACACACACACACACTCATTTCTTTCATTTTAAAATTTTCACTTTCATCTCTCTCTCTCTCTTTCTCTTGTGTTTACCGAAACCCACCACAACCCCAAAACACATTCAAACTTCAAATTTTCTTGAGTTTGAGGTTGATTCAAGCTAAACTAACACAAGACCCAATCTTATATTTGATCAAGGATCATTTTGGTGTAAGAAATCCTTACATACAAGCAACTTTTTTTTTCTTGATGTTGGTAGGTAGGAGCTATGATCATGCATGGCATTATCATTATGATCCATGGTGTTCTTGCTAGAAAGTCTTGTTAGAAACTTCATTTTAATCTTAAGATTTTTATTTTGATTATGATTTTGATGTTATGGTTGATGTATGATGATAATAGGGTATAGTAATGATCATTTTCATGGTTGGTTTTTATCAAAAAGTTGATTTTGTACAAGATTTTTATAGTCATTTTATAACAGTAAGTAAAGTGTAATATCCGAATTTTTATGTTTTGAAAATGGTTTAACTTATAGCCTAGGGTTGTATATAATTTTCTTAGCTTCGATTTGATATAAGGTAGAGCTTCTAGCTCAAAACGAGCGCGAAGTTATGATGCTTTGAATGATCGTGTACCGGGAGACGAGTATCGGCACTACAAGTAGTTGTTGTCGATATTTGGATCGAATCTCGGGGACTCTAAATGGATGTTTTGAAAAATGTAACCTACTGATAATGAGTTGTTTACTTATTAGGTTGAGTTACTTTAAAACCCGAGTGTCGGTTTTGTAAACGGAGTCGTTTAAAGAAGTTAAAACGGTTGTATGAAAAATTAACGTAAATCTGTCCGGATTTTATAGTTTGAAAATGAGTTGGGTAAAGTACTTTAAAAGTAATTTCATTTGATAAACTTGTAAGAGGACTTTCTATATATAGTAAGTTAGTTTATCGAGTCGTTTCATAAACGGTTGACGAGTTTAAAAGGGGTAAATAAGCTAGTACATGTAGTATGTACCGTTGGACTTTGTAAAAAGTATAAAATGGTTAAGTAAATGTGTAGTAAAGTAGAATGAAGATATTTATATCGTTTTCTCTCGAGTTTATCGTGATTTTATGAGTTTGAGTTTGATGTTGTTATGTATGATTTATTTCTCGAGTCATTATTAACGAACGCGCCTTATTTGATAAGTAGCGGTTCTCGTGTTTGAAAGGCATCCATTATCGTCGACGATCATCTCGCTAGATCTCTTATACTAAGGTGAGTCTATAGCCTCGCTTTCTACTCGTTTTAATGATTTTAATACCCGGAGGGGGATACATGCAATTTGAAAATAAATGAACACAAGTCATGAGTAATTGTTAGGCCCGAATGTTGCCTAAAGTTGATTTCATTGTATTGAGTAACTTGTTGCTAAAGACCCTAAATTCATGAGCCGTTAACTATCTTCTGACTTGATGTTGTGAGTCGGGAATAGCCGCTTATTCTAATGATAGTACTATTGGGTTGACCAACCTATCTGAGACCAGGGCATTACGTTGAGTAACCCGCTGGGAAGGATAATTTTACGTGAATAAGATTGTGGTATTCTAGCAACTGATACCCTAGAGGGGCAATGGTTTTATTCTAGTCATGCCGGCATTTGGCGTGGGTGACTATTTGGTTAAGGGGTCGGTGTCATGAGCTTAAATACAATGTTTGTTTAATAATACCATTATTATTACTGCCTTGAATATAGATTGTGTTTACGACAATTCTATAAATGATTATGATTGATTTTCCTTCTTGTGTTCAAATGTGATTTGATAAACCTATAGTCTCTCTCAACATTATTGTTGACTCATTTTATGCAAGTATTTCAGGTAATAGGAAGTGATGGAGCATGGAGCTTTGTTGTGGAGGTTGTGGCTTGGCTTTTGGAAGAATGTTGGTCTAAACTGTTTCTACCTTTTAATGTTGAACAATTTACTTTATGTTGATGTACTGTACTAAACTTGTTGGTTGTTGGTCGAGATCCATGGGGACTAAACGCTTTGCTCTGGTATCGTGTTAGTACAATTTGGGTTGAAATCTATGTTTTAGACCATTTATGAAAATCATGTTTATAATTATGTGTAAACGTCTCTATTTTGAGTCGTTCAATATACCTTGTGTGATGATGCTTGTGTCTAGCACCCAATTGTGTATTTCCACTGCGCAATGTAAATTGGGGGTGTTAGAAACCGAACCACCAATAACCCTCCAACCATTTTCTACAGACAATACCACCAAAAACTGCATCATATTCTTGCAAGACCGAAGTTCAGTCAACTCAGCAAACCACCACTTGCTTTACTTACAACCCCGCTAAGTGGTGCAGAATTCTTGGCACAAAGTACAAACCCTGATGCACCAAAGAAATATGCCGACCTAATTATGGCACCCAAATTTTAAGGATCCATGACTTAATCCAAAGCTAACCACAAAGGAGATTATTCGTTTGTATCAGTTACTACTCGATCCAATTCCCTAACATTCACCATCTGTAAAGGTGAAGCATCGAGAACCAACCCTGATGAGGCCTGCTATCAACAACAATATTAAGCATCCAAAACGTTATTGAAGCTTTGAAAATTTTTAGGCCCTTAAGTTGTTTCTGCCGGTCAAGCTGTTTGCACAGACCTGTCTGTTAAATGATTCTAAAATATCTCTTCATTTGAGCCATGGTATGTATTCTATCTGATTGATTTATGCCAGAAGTTATTTTTTTAATATTATGTGTGATTCATTTGTGTCAAAAACTATGATCGTAGAACCATATTATGTGTAATGTTGAATTAAGTTTTTGGAATAAACTGAGTTAGGAGGTGGTTTTCTTAAAAAATCTATAGCAAGTTTTAATCGGTTTCTTTCTTAGCTAGTTTATTTTACATGTTTATTTTAGTTTACGTATTTCACGTATAAAGGTAGTTGACTAGTTTGATATAATGTCTGATTGTTTAAGATACGCATTCACACATTTGTTAAATCATCTATGACGAAACGTTAGATCTATCACCAAACGTTGCAGAAGGTAGGTATTTTTATTGGAGGATTTGCAGAAATGTCTATTAGGAGACATATTCTAAGAAATGTCCTAAACTTACAATGTATAGAGGAAGAACTGTTTCTAGTCGGTAATAGCCAAATAATTTGGGCATCAGTTTTAGAAATTATTACGGCATCAATTTTAAAGTTTATTACGGCATCGATTTTAGAATTTATTACGGCATCAATTTTAGAATTTATTAGGGCATCTATTTGTTATTTGTTTATGCGTGTGTGGTCATTGGTCATGTCCCGGACCTACCTGAGCTGATATAGCCGTTTTGTTTATTAGGGCACCATAACGAAAGTATCAGCACTAGATTAAATATTAATTAAATCAGGTTAAGGGGAAAGTATCATCTGTTTGAAAGTATGTTAGTGCATCTGTTTAAAAATATTAGAAGTCGCAAAAGAAGTAGTTTGGGTGGGACAATAGGTCGAATTGGGTTTTGGTTAATTCGAGCTCTTTTAGCGGCTATGGACAGTCAAATTTGGTTAACATACTGCTCGCTAACGAGGTAACAAGGCCATTTAAGGTAACAATAATTTCAATAATTTAAGCAACCTTTTGCTTTCGCCTTTTTGTACTATAGATGTCAGTTTATGCGTAGTCTTGATGATAACACTGTTTAGGTGTAAGGTAACTTCCATAGCTTTTATATTAGGAAATAAGTAGTACTATCTAGCTAGACGAGATTGTGTTTTCAGTAAATGGTCATGTTTATTTTAGATTTTTATCTGTGAGGTTTTAAAAACTTGTAAGTGGGCAGCTCCTTTGTTACCAAGTTTGCTAGAATAAGTTTCTTCTAATGGTTTCGGTAAAAATGGAAGCGTATGAGCCTACAACTTCCATAGCTTTTATATTAGGAAATAAATAGTACTATCTAGCTAGATGAGATTGTGTTTTTAGTAAATGGTCATGTTTATTTTAGATTTTTATCTGTGAGGTTTTAAAAACTTGTAAGTGAGCAGCTCCTTTGTTACCAAGTTTGCTAGAATAAGTTTCTTCTAACGGTTTCGGTAAAAATGGAAGCGTATGAGCCTATAAGTTCTAGTATCATTAGACAAGTGTCGTAACGAAAAAACTACAAAATCTTGAGTAACAAACAATATGGTTGTCTGGTCGAGTATATTTGTTGTTTTCTAGTTGTTAACTTAAGATATAGGAGATGTGGGTTTCTGTAAGATTGCAAAACGGTGTCTAGTCTTTGAATCTATTTTGGACACTAGCTCAGTGCGTATACAGCAGAATCCATGTGTTTACTCATGCTATAAACCATGGTTGAGAAGATGCTATATATGGTACGTGCAGACGTATATCGCATTAAGCCCATAGTGAATAATGGAAATTAATCATAGCTGATATAATCATTCCCGCATGCCTTTTTTGTTTTAATTTTTTTATTTTTTATTCCCACATACATACAAAGAGTGTGTGAGTAAGAAAATGACATTGATTTACTTGGTTGGGTTTGTGCTTTATTATTGCATATCGTAAATTCTGATCATGAATTCGTGATGTGTTGACTTAGTTGATATGTCATTCATTTATCAACGAATGCTAACTTCACGCATTATGTATTTTAGGAAGGTGAAATAATTCGGATTAATGTGAAAAATAAACCTGCTAATGGAGCTGGGATGCTTTCTGCTGCTGGATTATCTGGAGGTGCTTCTGGAACTGAAAAGATAAAGCCACTAAGCCTTGCTCCTCCACCCGCTGCCTCCACGAAAAGTAGAACTGCTGGGACCGAGAATTTTAAGCCTCTAAGGCTTGCTCATCCAACATTATTAACGAGCTTTATAAGTGTTGCCTTCAGGAACATGAACTCCACGCGTGATCTGAAGATCGTACTCCTGGTTCAGTGGCATGCTCGGGATTGGATGCTTAAATTGTTAACAAAGCTGCTCGCGAGAAGATTGTTTCCAACCCGAATTAAAAGCACAAGAGAACATAGTTACGATGGGTATTTGTAATGTATTTTTGTTTCGTATTTTGTGAAGTAATTGATGTAGTTTGTTTGGGATTGCTTACAACAGAAATACTTTTTGTTGAGATGATAGTGTATTGTGTCTGTGACATGTAATTGATCTGTTAAACATTTTTAGATTATGAAATATGCTTTTTAGTATCGGTCGGTGTTGATTTTTTTTGCCTAATCTTTTTTGGAATATAGTAATGATTAACTTGGATCTATCGTGGTCATAGGAAAATGTTCAGTTTACATTTTCTAGTTGAACATATATGTTGATTGGTTTTATTAGTTATACATAAAAAGCGGGAGGTTAAAATGTTACCAGCCAAAAAAATAGAAAAACGTTGACAGCAAAAAAAAAATCAACCAACTCAAATAAATTGAAATATTTACAAAACAGTCCCTGAAAAGTAAAGAAAGTGAGAAAGAATCCCCTGCACTTATAAAAGTTTGAAAAGTGTAAGATTTGCCCCTACAGATTGATAAATTACATTTCGACCCCTTGTAGTTTTGGTGCCAAAGAAAGAAGGAGGATTTGCATTGTTTTCTAGGTTTTTTACCAAAGGAAGGTTTTCTAATGATCCCATCCCTATATATATATATATATATATATATATATATATATATATATATATATATATATATATATATATATATATATATATATATATATATATATATATATATATATATATATATATATATATATATATATATATATATATATATATATATATATATATATATATATATATATATATATATAGGTATAATTATGATTTGAAACCACAGTTTTTAATCCAGTCATATCCCAGTCACATCTTTAAACCGATAGGTTTTAAGATTTGCCTAAAAAATCTCATCACTTGCCTTATTTTTGACTTTTTTTTGGGTGGAACGCAGTTTCTGAAAACGCAATAAGTTTAAAATCGCGTTCTGAAACCGTGAGTATAAATAAGTACACACCCTTTTTTTTCATTTTTTCCCCACAACGACGGCTGAAAACACACACACACGACGTGGTGAAAACACACACACATCATCCATTCTTCCCTAACACTTAAAAACCAATCGACCTTTGATTTTTGTTTTTTGATCCAGTTTCAATCCTAACAGGTGTAAACCCTAATCCACTTTTCCCTAAACAATCGATCTTTGTTGTTTGATCCAGTTTCAATCCTAACAGTTGTAAACCCTAATTCATTTTCCCTAAACAAGGGGGTAAACCCTAATCCACAAAACATAAAAACGATTTGATCTTTGATCTTTGTTGTTTGATTGGTAACCACATGCGAATCAAAGATAGCTATAACCCCTAATACCAGACACAATATGTATTCACAATGGGTAAAATATATTGAAGACTTTTGGTTTTAATGATCAGACCAAAACCTGTCTAGAGGTTATTCTATATTTCTATATTGCTTTTTAGTTGCATTCAAGTTTTTAGCTAACAAAAATGTGTCAGTTACGATTCCTTTTTCAAATGGTATGGTCTAATTTGTCAAAAACTTAATCTGTTGGTAATTTGTATCTTTGATCTATATATTTGTTGTATTAAACTTGATTTTCATTCGTTTTTGGCATCTGTTATATCTAAAAGCAATTGAAGAGGATTCTCCTATATTTAAGGAGACTCCAATCATACTTCATGGCACCAAAAATGTTGACACATTAACAGATGAGGCGAAGGTCAGCATAGGAGCATATATATATGAGGTGCAATTGGGGTTCACTTAATATAAATCGTTGCTGCAATTGGGGTTCACTTACTATAAATTGTTGCCAAAGGTCAGTGGTGAGATATATGCCTCTTCTTTAAATCACAACTTTTGTAGAACTTGAAATCTATAGAGTTGGGGGAAATAGTCATATCCGTTGAGATGGGGTTGATGTTCTCTCTCACACGGGACTCGATGAACCTAGTTTTGATAACAATAAGGTCAGTTAGAATTAAACAACCCGTTACTATTTTAGAACTTACCCTTTTTTATGTCTACTGCTTCACATTCCTTATATTTTAAATGTAATTCATGCCTTATTTGATCACAAGAACTTTGAGTTAGCTCAAGTTCATAGATATTTGTGTTGTGGTTTTACCTATGGCGACCCTGTTTCTTGCTTTGCTATAGTTTTTTATTGGTCTGAATGAAATCATGTATAAGGTGGAATAACTTAGAATAAGACTTATTGAGAGTCTATTAAGACCTGTTGTCTTTGTAGCCAAAGTGTGCTATATTAGTTGACTCATTCCTCATCACCACCCGCTCCTTCCCTTGAGGTTATTCAAAAGATGATGATAGGGTGGTATAAGTGAGAGTGCAGTTGCCATGGAAAAGTCCCTGAGGATAATGTGCAGTTTCCTTTGTTGTTGTAGTTGAAGGAGCATGTGTAAATTTGTAAGTGCTATCATCTTTTCTTTATTGATTCTGTGTGTTTATGTCTTTATTTTCTACTGACATGGAATCCTATTTGAATATTTGTAGTTTATGTCTAACATTGACACAATAAATAAAGAGGGTCGGCTCTTGAGGGATGACACTTATTTCATCCTTAGATCCCTTAGGCCTATGGAGCAAATCTACAGTCTACAGACCATCAATATGAATACTTCCACTACACGTAAAACTTCAATTATAAACATTTTTTTACATTTACTTTCCTTTTAATAATGCTTACTCGCTGTTTGATAGGTGCAGATGACTCGGTGGACAGTGCAACCTCATCATCTGCACGTGCTGATGTGGCTAGCTAAACTGGTTATGTCATTGTAGTCATATATTTCAAAACATGTACTATTGACACAATAAATAAAGAGGGTCGGCTCTTGAGGGATGACACTTATTTCATCCCGAGATCCCCCTTAAGCCTATGGAGCAAATCTACAGTCTACAAACCATCAATATGAATACTCCACTACATGGAAAACTTCAATTATAAGCATTTTTTTACATTTCCTTTCCTTTTAATAATGCTTACTCGCTGTTTGATAGGTGCAGATGACTCGGTGGACAGTGCAACCTCATCATATGCACGTGCTGATGTGGCAAGCTAAACTGGTGGAAATGCTTGGATTATGGTTGAGGAGGACCCCATCACCTCATCCTTTCAATACTGTTCTGATGGCTATTGTTCTAGGGATCTCAGGTTCTTGATTGCTTCAGTATAAGAACTGTTGGAATTTATAAAAACCTTTTATCATATTAACACATTAATAATCACGAGTACGCAGCGGAATTTAGGATCACGTATAGACAAATAATTAACATAAACTATAAAGAAACGCGTACCTTTTAGCGATGGATTAAACACCTTTATTGAACCACCAATATAAACGAAAACCCAAAGATCAAACTATGATCTCTCTAAGAGTACGCACACAATACGTTATAGCGAACAATTAAGTATGCTAGTACTAATGTGATGAAGCTAACTCGACTTGATTTCTTAAATCAAGCAAATATAAAACCAACCAACTATAATGCTAGTTGATCGCAAAAGCCGAAACAAAAGAATCGCAATTCTCACTTTTTGTTTTCTATCGTAATATATGTTGTATCAAAGAATTAGCAAACTCTTATTATATATATACATACAAACGTTGGTAGAATCCTAATCCAATTAGGAGTACATGACGTAAGCTAAACAAAACATTAAATTGGAATCTTTCCTTTTTATTTATTTTATATTATAGTTAACGTTTAACTATTATTTATAAAATCCCGTTAACTAACTAATTAATTAACGTTTATAATAGCTTATCACTAATTAATATATTATGCATAATATATTAATGTATAATTGTTTTACTTATTAACGCGTGCGTCTCCTTAGGCTCGGGACGACTTCCGGACATATATTATTTACGTGGACATATTCCTTCAGCTCCCACTTGGACATGTACAATAATATAATATAATAACATCGGTTAGCGTCTAGCAACACGCCAATGCTCCCGGAAACTCTCGAGTGTAGTTTTCCATAAAGTACATTTAAATGACTTAAACATTTACAATCCCTTTGTTTCTCAAATGCCATGTTAATAATGGATATGGATCAAAGTCATTCCATTTTAATTATTCTGTTTCTCGTATTACATAATTAATATAAATTACCAATCTAATCGAGACAAATCTAGATTACCATTGGGTATGGTCATACAAACATCTAATTAATTAACGAGGGGCCCAGTAGCATTATTCTTCAATCCTAGTTGAATGAACAAATTCTATCTTAACTACACGTGCCTCTTACATGCTTCAAGATACAAATGATTATAGTCTTTATTACTACCTTATTCAGGATAGCGTTAGATCTATAGCAAAAAGTACCATCCACATATATAAGACCTGCTTGCATCTCAAGTCAAAGGATTTAGTAATGTAAATCATTTACAAGTTTCACTTAAAGACGCCGATCCATAAAGTGATTGACTTGTTGGTAGGATATGTCCAATATACAACTTTTGGATATTGTATGAGTTGGTGAACCGTTCTTGCATATTCTACGAATATTACCATCTCTCATATATGTCTTAATTTAAGTATATTCCCATATAATTAATCGACATAGACAATTTAGAATAACATATTATTCAAGGATTTAAACATGCAAAAATAGGACCAATAAATATTAAAGAAAACGAATATATCCAATACTTCAATTCATAAAATAAATATTGTTTAGCAATATCCTTTATCCAAATACTAAAACAGATTACATGAAACTACTAGCAGGACGAAGTCCCATGCTCCTAGCATGTTGAGTAAGCTTTTTACCAGGTAAAGCCTTCGTAAAAGGATCTGCTAGATTATTATCTGTATGAACTTTAACTAGATCAATTTCACCCAGTTCGATACATTCTCGAACATAGTGATATCTCCTTTGATAGTGTCTGGCGCCTCTCTGAACTCCCGGTTCGTTAGCTATGATGATTGCACTTGAATTGTCACAATACATCTTTATAGGTTCTTCATTGGTAGGAACTACACCAAGTTCTCCAATAAACTTCCTCATCCAAACAGCTTCCTTTGCAGCTTCAGAAGCAGCAATGTATTCAGCTTCTGTGGCAGATTGTGCAGTAGTACTTTGTTTGGAGCTCTTCCATACTACCGCGCCTCCGTTCAAAATGAAAACATACCCAGTTTGAGATTTAGTGTCATCTCTATCGGTTTCAAATCCAGCATCACAATAACAATTAACTTGTAGCTCAGTAGCTTCAGGATTTCCACCATAAACCAAAAACGTATCCTTAGTATGTCTTAAATACTTAAGAATATTTTTCACAGCAGTCCAGTGACTTTCACCTGGATTTTGCTGAAATCGGCTTGTAATATTTTGCGCAAACGCAACATCAGGTCTTGTGCACCTCACAGCATACATAATAGATCCTACAGCCGAAGCATAAGGAACATTCTGCATACGCTTCATCTCTGCAGATGTAGTAGCACCTTGTGTTTTATTTAAGTCGGTGTGCACTTGCATAGGAATGAGACCACGCTTGGAATTATCCATTCTATACTTCTTCAAGATCTTATCAAGATATGCATTTTGACTTAGTCCAATTAGCCGCTTCGATCTATCTCTATAGATTTTGATTCCAAGAATAAATGCCGCTTCCCCTAAATCTTTCATAGAAAAACACTTCCCAAGATAGGTCTTTACCTCTTGTAAACTTGGAATATGATTTCCCATAATTATTATGTCATCAACATACAAGATTAGAAAAACAACATTACTCCCACTAGCTTTTTGATATACACATGGCTCATCTAGATTTTGATCAAAACCAAACTTTTTGATTTCTTCATCAAATCTTTTATTCCAGCTTCTTGATGCTTGCTTAAGTCCATAAATGGATCTTTGAAGCCTACATACTTTTCTGGGATGCTTAGGATCAATAAAACCTTCCGGCTGTTCCATATAGATTTCTTCTTCTAAGTAACCATTCAAGAACGCAGTTTTTACATCCATTTGCCATATCTCATAGTCATAGTACGCTGCTATAGCTATGAGAATCCTAATAGCTCTCAAATCTGCAACAGGAGAAAAGGTTTCCTCATAGTCAACACCATAAGTTTGTGTAAACCCTTTTGCTACAAATCGAGCTTTATAGGTGTGTACAATGCCATCCATGTCCGTCTTCTTCTTGTAAATCCATTTACCCTTTACGACCTTCGCATTGGGTGGTAAATCTACAAGTCTCCAGACTTGATTATCATACATAGATTGCATTTCCGCATTCATAGCAACAATCCACTTATCGGATTCAGAATCCAATATTGCATCTCTATAGTTAGTGGGTTCATTAAGATCCCCTAAACTATGTTCCTCGACTTCTACATTTAGACATAGTCGTTCAGGTGCTTTGATTGTTCTTTTTGATTTACGAATGGGGACAACATCCTCTTCATGAGTTGCATCAGGTGCAAGACTTTCTTCCTCAATTAGATGTTCGCTAGTAGTTTCAGAAGGTAAAATATCTTCATCCTCTAGTTCTACAATCCTCCCACTCTCTTTTTGAACTATGAGATTATTTTCAAAGAAATCTGCATACCTCTCAACAACTATTTTGTTTTCAGGTGGGTAGTAGAAATAGTAACCCATAGTTTCCTTAGGGTAACCTATGAAGACACACTTAACCGATCTTGATTGAAGTTTGTCAGGCGTGTGACGTTTCACATGTGCCTCACAACCCCAGACCTTTAAGTAAGACAAGTTTGGGACTTTTCCATGCCATAGTTCATATGGAGTCTTGTCAACCTTCTTGGTTGGAACCATATTGAGAATGCGTGTAGCAGTCTCCAGAGCATAATCCCAAAAGGATAGTGGCAGAGTAGAAAGACTCATCATTGATCGAACCATGTTTAGCAAAGTTCGATTTCTCCTCTCAGAAACACCATTGTGTTGTGGCGTGTAAGGAGGAGTCAGCTGTTGGACAATTCCACTAGCCTTTAGATAATCTTTAAATTCTTGACTAATATATTCACCACCACGATCCGAACGAATGGCTTTAATAGTCTTCCCGAGTTGATTTTCTACTTCATTTTTGAATACCTTAAATGTTTCAAAGACTTCATGTTTATGTTTAAGTAAATAAACATAACCATAACGACTATAATCATCAGTAAAGGTAATGAAGTATGTAGCACCTTGCTTTGACACATGTCTAAGTGGACCACATACATCGGTATGGATTAATCCAAGTAGATCTTTCACCTTTTCCGTTTTATGCGAAAAAGATTTCCTTGTCATCTTGCCCGATATACAAGAAACGCATTGATCAAACGGTTCACTATCCATTGAGTTTAAAAGTCCATCATGTTGCAACTTTTCAATTCACTTCTTGCTAATATGAGCAAGTCGACAATGCCAAAGATAAGTAGAATCTAAACTTGCTTTAGATTTCTTATTGCTAATTGAATACATTGAATTCACAATTTGCAAAGTAGGATCATGCATATCAATTTCATAAATACCATTAACACGGATACAATTAAAATAAATCATATCATTACAAGAAACGTTCATACCAGAATCCGTAAATTTATGAATAAATCCTTTATTATGCAAACAAGAAACTGAAACAACACCTCTAGTTATAGTAGGTGCATAATGACAATCATCCAAAACAAGAATTAAACCATTAGGTAAAACTAAGTCAAAACTTCCAATATCTTCTACTTCAGCACGTACGCCGTTTCCAACATACAAGTAGACAGCACCTTGCTTCAGCTTCTTTGCTCCTCTAAGTCCCTGAAGAAGTGGACGATCCAACTTGCTTCTTCTTTTTCATCAACTCAGCTAGATAAACAGGACAATTCCTCTTCCAATGTCCAACCTCTTTGCAGTGGTGACATGTGGAATCTTTTGCCGGATGCTCTTTCTTATAAGGTTGAGGATTTTTAGGTTTAGGAGGATAAGAATTTTTAGGACCCTTATCCTTACCTTTACCTTTAGCCTTACCTCCTTGCGGTTTGTACTTCTGGATCCTACCACCTTGGATCGCCATCACTTGTGGTGTAGAAGAAGATGCAACATTTGACTTCTTGTTCTTCTTAACTCCTTTCTCAAATTCAATAAGCAAAGAATGAACTTCACTAATTGTCTTCCCCATGCTTTGCATATTGTAATTTTTCACAAAGCCCTCAAAATCACTTGAAAGTGAATTGAGAATCAAGCTGACAGAGACAGCTTCTGGAAGAACATAGTTGAGAGTTGCCAAATGATCCAAATAGCTTTTCATCAATAGAACATAATCACTGATAACTTGGTTTTTACTCAGGTTAAAAATATTCATTGTTCCGATCTCTTCGAATTGAAAAACTTGTGTTTAATGTGTGACTCAGTTGAATTTTGGTGGAACAAAGATGTGTCGTTGTAGTTTTGAAAATAAAAGGTACAGAATAATTAAAGTAAAAGTGCAATCAAAGTAAATCTAAATCTAATTAAAATAAAGTGCAAGTGCTTAAAGCGCGACTAAAACTAAAGGGCAATAAAGTAAATAACGCAAACTTAAATCTAACTAAGGTAAACTTAAAACGCAACTAAAACTAAAACTTAGACTAAGGCAAATAAACTTAAAGTGCGAGTAAGGAAAAAGGCGGGAAAATTAAAGCTTAAAATGAAAAGGCAGAAAACTAAAAACTAAGATTTCCCTATCCATAATAAACTCCTATTCGGAATAAATGCTATTCGGAATATCTGTCACCTATTCGGAAAGATTAGCCCTATTCGGAATATTTGTCTACTCGGAATATTGACCCTTATGCGGAATGTGCCTCCTATTCGGAATAATACCTCTATTCGGAATATCTGTCCCTATTCGGAATAAAGTCCTACTCGGAATATTGGGCCTATTCGGAAAGTTGAGCCTATTCGGAAAATACCTCCTATGCGGAAAATTCTGTCTATTCGGAAAACTATCCTCTATTCGGAATAAAAGTCCCTATTCGGAATAATGCCTTTACTCGGAAAGTTCAGCCTATTCGGAATATCTGTCACCTATTCGGAATAACTGTCTATTCGGAATAACTAAGCCTTACTCGGAAAGATCACCTCTATTCGGAATGTCAAATATTCCGAATATACCACTTAGGAAAAACTCCCTATTCGGAATACTGGGGATCAGAAACCTGCAACACTCAGTAACAAAAATACGAAGAACAAGGACAATAAAAACGCACGGATCTAATCAAAAATTAACCAAATCAACAAAAAGATTAAACCAAACAAATAAATAAACAAATATTAAGCATACACAATCAATCCAAAACAATAAAATTAACAAAACTTAATCAAATTAATCAAAACCCACTTAAATAAATCAACAAAAATTAAGAACATGAACATAAACAAATCAACACAAAGATTAAAGAAAGGAAGAATGAGATTAACAAGGTAAAGATAAAGCTTGACAAGAATTAAAAAGAAAAACTTACTTGAATTAAAATGGTAATTAAGTGCAAGACAAGGTAATTAAATGGACAAGTATTTAAATTGACAAGGTAATTAAAGGTGGAAGGACTAATTGTCACTATTAGCCAACAAGAGGAAAATGAAAATGATCTAATCTATATATAGGGGAGATTAAGGCTTGCTTAGGAAGCTTCCTTAATTGCATGCTTAGTCCCTCCTTCTTTAATCTTCTTTTAATTGCACCATTAGTCCTTTTCTTCTAATCTTCTTTAAACTTGGACTTAAGGATTTTTGGCTTCGGGATTTCTTTGGAACTCGTCTTTAATTTCTTCAATAAAATAGACTTGAGTTTCTTGACTTTTGATAAACTTCCGTCTTTTGACTTTTTCTTCGATAAATCTTCAGAATTGGTCTTGGACTTCCGTTCTTTTTCCACTCTTGACTTCTCGACTTCGTCTTTCATCTTTTTCTTCAATAAAAGCCGTGAATGCCCGTGAATTCTTGTGTTTTTCTCCACTTTTCACAATTTCGTCCTAAATCACAACAAAAACACAAACCACGCATAATTCCGACATAAAAGACATAAAATACACGTTTTGGTCCGGTTATTATTGTAATTAAGTGGTAGAAAAGATGGGTGTTTACACACCTATCAAATCCCCTACACTTGACCATTGCAATGTCCTCATGCAATGCATTAGTTACAAAGCATGTTTACACTTTTCATCATAATCAATCCACGTTGGCCTTTATTAAAGAGATAGAAAATTATAAAAATGCAAAGCAAAGAAATTAAAAGCATACCTTGGGTTTTGAAAATGTCATGAATAATCATCATCCTCAACTTTTCACTTTCTCCAAACCAAGCTTAAAAACGAGATCATTGTTATTATAAGTTAGTAAACTAACACGAACTCATGTGGGCCAATTATTCACTTAGACTCCCTTATTCCTATGGGTATCTCTTATATTTTATTATTTGTCTTGAATGATCACGAAGATGCATTGTTTGACTTATTTCGATAATTATTTAGTCTGAAAATAAAGTGCATGATTTAATCAATAGTTAGCTAAAGGACCAAATCTTTTAAAACTGCTTCTCGGGATATCAAAAAGTTCATATCTTGGCATAACTTGGTTCGCGATTTGAGACCTTTCTCGGGCCGATATTTGGCAGCGACTTCATACTCCAAATCTTGAGAGACGTTCATGAAATAATGGTCTTCTCTTCATAATTGGAATTTCTTCACTTGGAATTTTTGAGAGATTCTTCATATATGGACCACGACTTCTTCATTTTTCTCCAATCTTTATTTTGGATTTTGATATACAACGATCCGCCTCCTTTATTGACTTGGATCTATTTATCCTCATACCTTGTTAGGGTCTTTTCGGATACACTTCTCCATGACTTTTTGGGAGTTTTTGCTTTTCGTCGTGTGTCTCGATCCTTCATATTGATTTTCGATAAATGATTCTTCACATCACTTTTGGATCTTTAGCAACAAAACATAGCCCTCATGCCTTGTTAGGGCCTTTTCGGACTCGCCAATCTTCGCGCCCCGCTTCATAAGTTATGCCTTGGCTATGAACTCTCGTCATTACCGAGCAACTTTTAAACGATCTGGGGCTAGAAGCTAAGTAACTTTTCAAATCGTACAACCTTATTTATTAGCAGATAAATTTATTAGCAAGCGATGGGAGAATAGGCTCATAATTAACTCACATAAATTCACGAAAGAATACCGAACTTATAATTGGCTCTATCATCTCTCGTTCTCCACAGTTTAAAAATCTCAAGTAATGAGACTCGTGGATACTTAGCCTATTAAATCGAAGTTTTGGGTTTTCGAGTCGCCTATAGGATCTTGCAAATTCTTAGACTTTTTCAAGTTTAGAAATCGCATTTTAAAGTTCCCTTGATAAACGACTCTCTAGGATCAATTATAGGAACTTGCGAAAAGTTCTTGTTCTTAACCCGTGAGAGTTAAGACTTTCGCGTTTTATAGCTCCCTATATAACAGCCTAGCAAAACTTGACTTAAACATGTTAAGGATACTAGCTAGAGTAAACTCGGATTGAGTCCAAAGATTCACAACGTTTGAAAATTAAAACCACTTTATTGAAATTTATTCTAACAAAGAAAGAAAATAACTATACAAAAGGAAAAACTAATAGGCCAAAATAGATCAAAAATTTTGAAAAATGTCGAAAAATTGATTTTCCGGTTAAAATGAGGACAAATACAAGGAAAAGACCACTTAACTTCGATAGAAGTCCCCCCTACACTTAAGATAAACATTGTCCTCAATGTTTAAGCATGTGGGAGTAAACTCCCCTACACTTAGGACATTGTGCACGTTGTTTAAATCTCGCTAAGGAAAAGACAACTAAAGAGATTCTTATTTTTAATATTGAGAAAATATAAAATAGTGAATCGAAAAGAGTTTAGGATAGAACCGGGATAAAGTAGAACACGGAATCACGGGTCGTCAAGAATCATCAAGAGTGGATCATTGAAGCTCGAATCCCTGATTAAGAAGTGAGGAGAGGAAATAGCAATCCAAAGGGTCCCCCCTACACTTATGATAAAGAGAGCAAAAAGATAGATGCATGGGTTGCCTCCCAAGAAGCGCTTGGTTTTTGTTTACCGAGTCGTTAGCCTGACTCGACCTTGATCATCAAGAGAAGTAGCATGAAACAAATCCACCAGGATCAAAGACATAGTTTTCATCCATCAATAAGCACGAGCTTAAGGCGAACAAGGCAAGCCAAAGAAGAAGTGGCAGGGTTCCCTTAAGCAGTGATGGAGCATGGTGGGAGCAAGTATGAAGCGGTGCGAGCATGTCTTCAATAATTCCAAAGATTTTTCCTTTTATTTCATCAGGTGGATACTGAGATGGCTTAAAGACTTCAATACCGGGGTCGAACACCTTTTCCTTCAGGGGAAAATAGCACTCAGGCTCAGCCGAGTGTGAAGAAGATCCGCAAAGAAGCACAACCTCGTCCTCAGAAGGGGGACAAAGAGGTGTTAAATCGTACGTGCAACGGATTTTGGTGTCAACCGGTTTCTTCTCCTTAGACAAAATTTTCTTCAAATCCAAAGTAGGATCAAGACGATAAGATTCAAAGTCCAGAGGAGGTGCATCACTATCATGCGGGAAGTATGTATTGAGAAACATAGAGAAGTCTTCCTCGAATGAGTAATCGTCCAAAGTAGAATCGAGTGATGGCGGAGGATCTTCATCATGTGAAGAATCGCTCGAAAGAGTATCGGCCTCATCAAAATCATCGAATGTGGGCAGCTCGGGATACTCAGAAGTACAATCAAAATCATCCAAGTCTGAGCTAGAATCATCATCATCATAAGCGTCAAAGACCGGTGGTGAATCAAAAATGGGAGAAGCGTCCAAAGTAGGGAGAGAATCATCCACATTATCTTCAAAGAGTGGATTATCATTGGAAGACTCGAATAGAGGATTGTCATAGACGGTAAAGTCATCGAGCACATTTATCATATTCACTGATTCTCGTCCTCTAAAGGATTTGCCTGTAAGCTTCCCCATTTTAAAAACTTTAGAATCATCCCCGACTCGTAAGATTAACTCACCTTCGGCCACATCTATTAAAGCACGTCCGGTTCTCAAGAATGGCCGACCAAGTATTAAAGGAATACGAGGGTCCATTTCATAATCAACTACGACAAAGTCAACCGGAAAAGTAAATGTGCCAACTTTAAGAAACACATCTTCGGCTATACCAACGGGGTAAGCGAGAGTGCGATTTGCAAGTTCAAGAGTCATCTTAGTTGGAGTGAGGTCGGGCAATGATAGTGTTTTCCAAACACTGAGTGGCATCAAGTTAATAATAGCCCCGAGATCGGCAAGGGCAGTAAATTCTTCAATTTTGTTGAACACGCAAGGCAACACAAAATGACCGGGATCTCCAAGCTTTTCCGGAAGTTCTCTAAGAAGAACTGCAGAGCAGTTTTCATTTAAGCGTGTGTTGGCGAGTTCAATCAGCTTCTCCTTCTTGCTAAGCAATTCCTTGAATGCTTTGACAAATTTGGGCATGTGGCAAAGTGCTTCAACAAGGCTAATGTTGATGGTCATTTTAGATAGCATATCCACATATTTTGATACTTGGCAGTCATTCTTGGTTAGATCATTGGTCTTTCCTATGCGAGAAGGGTATGGGATTCTATGTTGATAAGGGTTAGGTGAAGGTGTAGTTGGTGAAGGTTGCGATGTTGAAGGGTCCTTCCGAGATACATCGTCATGACGAGGCGGAGACGGTAATGGTGTACTATCACTAAGTGTAAGAGGAGTAGGGATATATGGTGGTGGAGGAGGTGTAGATGATGGTGGTGAATCAGGTGGATTGACAATGGTAATTCCACTACGCGTAGTTATAGCACTCACATTAGCTCGCGGATTAGTGACGGTGTCTGAAGGTAGAGAACCCGAAGAAGAAGAAGGTTGAGCTTCGGGCAAGAAACTAGCCAACAGATTCTTCAATTCAGTTGTTTGAGTGATGAAAGAGGATTGTAGATTATCACGAACCTCGGTTCTGATGTCATTACCTTGCTTCAAGATATCTCCTTTCAAATTGATTATTTGGCTCTGTAGGTTCTTGATTTGCTCACCTTGAGTTCTCATGATTGTGTCAACATTGGGATTAATGGGTGGGTGTTGTTGGGTGGGTAGTTAATAAGGGTTAGAAGCACGAGGTGGGATTTGGTTGCTTCTATTGTAGTTGTTGGCGGGATTTTGGTTTTGAGGAGAAAAACCGGGTGAAAGGTAATTGTTTGAACGGTAGCTTAGCAGATTTCTATCCCCTTGTTGTCGAGCTTGGTAATTTTCTGGTGAATAATTACCGTAAGCTGCATACACATTTTCCGGATTTCCTTGTGTCGAAGGACAATCAGTGTATGAGTGAGGACCGCCACATGTTTCACAAGGATTAGCAACCGCTTTAACTTGTTGTTGTTGTTGGTTTGAAGCGAGAAGCGTAATACTTTTGCTCATTTCAGCCATCATGCGGGTGAGTTCGGTCATCTCAGGGTTTGCTGAGGTAGAAGAAACATTGACTTTCGTGTTGTTTCTAGAAGAAGCAGAGGAATCCCAGTTCTTATGATGAGTAGTCATGTTTTCAATTAACTCTCTACACTCCTCGGGTCTCCTTTTCATGAATGTGCCACCGGCGGCTGCATTGATCGTATCACGATCTCGAAAAGTCAATCCGTTGTAGAAAGTATCTATCAAAGTGACGGGAAGCATATTGTGGTTTGGACATTTATCGATCAAGACATTATATCTCTCCCAAGCGTCAAAAAGAGATTCATCGGGATCTTGCATGAAACCGCTGATCTGATTGCGAAGGCTTGTGACCATGGATGGTGGAAAGTAGCGCGATAGAAAGCGTTGAGTCATGTCATCCCAAGTGTGAATAGAATTCTTCGGGAGACGATCAAACCATTTCTCGGCATGATGTAATAGAGTGTGTGGAAAGAGTTGTAGGCGAAGCTCATCCATTGTGGCACCAGCCAACTTCATGCTTTGGGTGATTGTAATGAACTTGTCGAGGTGTTTGTTGGCATCATCATCAGGCAATCCTCTAAATGGGTTTGTTTGTACTTGCTGAATCATGTGGTGCTTCAACGAAAACTCAGGAGCGTTGATTTGCATCGGCGCAATCGGTCCTCCTCGTCCAAACATTGTTGGTTGACAAAGTTCCTCCATGGTCCGAAGATCGGGCTGTGGAAGAGCATTGTTGTTATTATTATTATTATTAAGGTGCGGTGGCATGTTGTTGTTGTTAACACCTGCCATATCTAAATCTTCTTGAGGCTCGGGTTCTTGATAATTAGAAGATCTAGTACGCATACACCTGAAAATGCAAAACAAAACAAAACCAAACACAAAAACAATATATATACACAATAAAGATAAAATCTTTTTGGATTTTTGAAATTTTTAATTTTTATGGTTTTTATGAATTTTTTAATTTTTATGATTTTGTAATAATTTTTTTTGCAAGAAAAATAACGTTCACAAGTGAACGGATCCCAAAAAGCAACGTGTCTCTCACAGAAAACTGTTGATCTTTACGAAAAGAGCCGGCAGCGGCGCCATTTTAATGAAGAGATTTTACTAGTTGAAAAGTTCGTTTCTCGGTATCTTAACGAATTGATTTCCGGCTTAAAGTACGACTCAGTTGATTTTGGTAAAACAAATATTTTTGGTTGTTTTTAAATAAAAGTGCAGAACAATTAAAGTAAAAGTGCAATCAAAGTAAATCTAAATCTAATTAAAATAAAGTGCAAGTGCTTAAAGCGCGACTAAAACTAAAGGGCAATAAAGTAAATAACGCAAACTTAAATCTAACTAAGGTAAACTTAAAACGCAACTAAAACTAAAACTTAGACTAAGGCAAATAAACTTAAAGTGCGAGTAAGGAAAAAGGCGGGAAAATTAAAGCTTAAAATGAAAAGGCAGAAAACTAAAAACTAAGATTTCCCTATCCAGAATAAACTCCTATTCGGAATAAATGCTATTCGGAATATCTGTCACCTATTCGGAAAGATTAGCCCTATTCGGAATATTTGTCTACTCGGAATATTGACCCTTATGCGGAATGTGCCTCCTATTCGGAATAATACCTCTATTCGGAATATCTGTCCCTATTCGGAATAAAGTCCTACTCGGAATATTGGGCCTATTCGGAAAGTTGAGCCTATTCGGAAAATACCTCCTATGCGGAAAATTCTGTCTATTCGGAAAACTATCCTCTATTCGGAATAAAAGTCCCTATTCGGAATAATGCCTTTACTCGGAAAGTTCAGCCTATTCGGAATATCTGTCACCTATTCGGAATAACTGTCTATTCGGAATAACTAAGCCTTACTCGGAAAGATCACCTCTATTCGGAATGTCAAATATTCCGAATAGACCACTTAGGAAAAACTCCCTATTCGGAATACTGGGGATCAGAAACCTGCAACACTTAGTAACAAAAATACGAAGAACAAGGACAATAAAAACGCACAGATCTAATAAAAAATTAACCAAATCAACAAAAAGATTAAACCAAACAAATAAATAAACAAATATTAAGCATAAACAATCAATCCAAAACAATAAAATTAACAAAACTTAATCAAATTAATCAAAACCCACTTAAATAAATCAACAAAAATTAAGAACATGAACATAAACAAATCAACACAAAGATTAAAGAAAGGAAGAATGAGATTAACAAGGTAAAGATAAAGCTTGACAAGAATTAAAAAGAAAAACTTACTTGAATTAAAATGGTAATTAAGTGCAAGACAAGGTAATTAAATGGACAAGTATTTAAATTGATAAGGTAATTAAAGGTGGAAGGACTAATTGTCACTATTAGCCAACAAGAGGAAAATGAAAATGATCTAATCTATATATAGGGGAGATTAAGGCTTGCTTAGGAAGCTTCCTTAATTGCATGCTTAGTCCCTCCTTCTTTAATCTTCTTTTAATTGCACCATTAGTCCTTTTCTTCTAATCTTCTTTAAACTTGGACTTAAGGATTTTTGGCTTCGGGATTTATTTGGAACTCGTCTTTAATTTATTCAATAAAATAGACTTGAGTTTCTTGACTTTTGATAAACTTCCGTCTTTTGACTTTTTCTTCGATAAATCTTCAGAATTGGTCTTGGACTTCCGTTCTTTTTCCACTCTTGACTTCTCGACTTCGTCTTTCATCTTTTTCTTCAATAAAAGCCGTGAATGCCCGTGAATTCTTGTGTTTTTCTCCACTTTTCACAATTTCGTCCTAAATCACAACAAAAACACAAACCACGCATAATTCCGACATAAAAGACATAAAATACACGTTTTGGTCCGGTTATTATTGTAATTAAGTGGTAGAAAAGATGGGTGTTTACACACCTATCAATCGCTAACGGATTGACCCTCTTCCTGCTTGCATGAATGGAAAGTGTGTACTAACTCTTGTAGTTCGACACCAGGAGGCTTTCCATACATCTTTTGGAGCTCAGTTATCATGTCCTTAGGACTTTTGTATTCAAATTGCTGATAAAGCGATGGAGACATAGTTCCAAGCATTAAACAAGCAACTTCATTATGACGATCATAAAGAGCATTCCATTCTACTAATTGTTCATTAGTAGCATTAGCACCAGGATGGTCAGGCAAAGGATTGTCATACACATCCTCTAGTTTCTCCACACGCACAACTAGTTTGAGCGCGCGTAACCACTCATTGAAGTTAGGACCAGTAAGATGTTGCTTCTCAAGCATCGACCTGAAAGCCGAACTGTTTTGTTTGGTTTGGGCATTATTCATTGCCATCTACAAATAAACAAAGTTCAATAATTTAGTATTTTCGATAATACTTCCTTTATAGAAAATTAAATACCCATGTTTATAAATAAACAATTAATTTCCTAAAAGCTAGAATCCACCAAGACATATCACCACCGCATCAGTTGATCTGCTAGTGATGATGATATTCAAGAGGTAATTGACGTTCAATAATTGCATCCCATACAACTTCTAGAATTATGGGACTCAACTTTATATACATCACTTGTGACAATTCAAAAGTGAAAAAGTGAGCATGTTTATCCCATCTATTGCCACGAGTTAAGGTCTCACCTATCTTAACTTGCTTAAGTCGTCCAACTAAAAACCGTGATTATATAGCACCGACGTCTCACAATCGAGTGTATTATATCACCTTGGGTTACAAAATCACCACAGTCTCACGTATGGTGAAAGAGTAAGTGCAAGTGCTTTTACACGTTGGATGGCAAATAAACTTATTTCAAAGGGTATAAATTTTGACAATTCAAAACATGTACAAAGAAGCATGCAACATCTTTGTATCATGATAATTTATAAAATTTACTCAATTCGTTAATTATAAACATCACTTATTTAACTTACAATTCAATTGTATAAATAGTGATATCATAAAAATTGACGATTCAACATGTATTCTATTTAAAGAAGTTTAATTTTATCACGGGAAAAGATTAAAGAATGATTAAAATCATTCAAACCATAGACCATTCGCGGCTTCCTAAATAGTAAACAAGATAAGGAGACTACAAGTAGTCAGGTATTATAGGGCAATGGTATCTACAAGACCGAAGTCTTGATGAGTCTTCCCGAACCTTAGCCTTGCAACTAGATAGTACTTTTGCAAATTACGTCATTAATAAAATATTACAACTTTAAAGTAGAAGACAAATTATAAACTTGATTCTTACTAATCACGGTGTGAGTTAGATTTAAAACCATGTAAGGGCGACTCATTTGTTGCCACATATGATCGTGCAAGAACAAGATTATAATAAATCAAATTTCATATAGTTTTAGTCCGGTTTATTTTTATTTTTCGAAAAACCCTTTGCTTGAACAATGATATAACAATTATAATCAAAAGCAAAACAAATAAACATTAACCTAAAACATATATCCAATTAACAATTAATCACATACTTCATGCATACCACATCTATCATGGCTTCAATTAAAATAATTAATCAAGAACACATGATCCATGGTAAACTTGCATGATTCCCATGGATCGAACCATAGATTTAAAAATTAACAACGTGATAAATAACGACTAATTAACAATTAACAACGACTAATTAACAATTAACAACATATTTATCAACAAAAATTGCATACAACTTAGGGTTTGTCTAATTAATTTTATTAACCCTAACTAGGGTTTATGAAAAACTAATCTTCAAATAAAATAATTCAAACGCCATCATAGTAAGTTTACACAATTTTATCTCTTTCGTTATTTTTAATGTAATTAAAAGCTATACGAACGGCTCGTGATGCCACTGTTGGAATTTATAAAAACCTTTTATCATATTAACACATTAATAATCACGAGTACGCAGCGGAATTTAGGATCACGTATAGACAAATAATTAACATAAACTATAAAGAAACGCGTACCTTTTAGCGATGGATTAAACACCTTTATTGAACCACCAATATAAACGAAAACCCAAAGATCAAACTATGATCTCTCTAAGAGTACGCACACAATACGTTATAGAGAACAATTAAGTATGCTAGTACTAATGTGATGAAGCTAACTCGACTTGATTTCTTAAATCAAGCAAATATAAAACCAACCAACTATAATGCTAGTTGATCGCAAAAGCCGAAACAAAAGAATCGCAATTCTCACTTTTTGTTTTCTATCGTAATATATGTTGTATCAAAGAATTAGCAAACTCTTATTATATATATACATACAAACGTTGGTAGAATCCTAATCCAATTAGGAGTACATGACGTAAGCTAAACAAAACATTAAATTGGAATCTTTCCTTTTTATTTATTTTATATTATAGTTAACGTTTAACTATTATTTATAAAATCCCGTTAACTAACTAATTAATTAACGTTTATAATAGCTTATCACTAATTAATATATTATGCATAATATATTAATGTATAATTGTTTTACGTATTAACGCGTGCGTCTCCTTAGGCTCGGGACGACTTCCGGACATATATTATTTACGTGGACATATTCCTTCAAGAACTGCCTCCAATTTAAAAGGTAGTGATGAATATGCTGGTTTGAAAGAGAAATGAATTCGATGAAACATATTGAGTTTACATCTAACTATGTATTATGGTTTTTTCTTACTTGAGATAGGAGTGGTTCTGACTTTGGCATACCATGGAGAAACACCAACAAAAGGGGCTACGTCATTTTCCATTATGTGATATTGTTGAAGATTGAATATTAAGAGTTATATTTGTCTACAAATCCGTCAATCTTAGCAATTGCGCTTGCACAAGGAACAGAGAAAATGTTTTCATCGGAATAAAGAGTTTTATTGAAAGTATAGTTGAAAAATGTTCTGTAAGAGTTTTATTCACAAAGAGTGTAGAGCATATAACCATCAGCACAACATTGAATAATTATAGGGTTATGTTGACAGTATAATGAGCATTGATGCAAATTCAGATGTTAATTAAAATAATTTTTTGAATAATAGTTGATTAACGTTTGGCAAATTCAGCACCAGGTGGAGCAGCAGCTGCAGAAGTAGCTAAAGTGCAACCCAACAGGATATGGGGAGACACATATTTAAGAGCTGATATAATCATCAACCAATGACCCATAACTCCTCTTCCCAGTGGCACCCCGACTTATACAGTACAGATTATGAACGTCTGCTCTACTGGTTGCAACATATCTGGAATCCATCTCACATACGGCTGCTTCAGCTCTGCGCGTCTCATCCACCCACGAATCTTTAAACGTCTGCATTACAATGCCTGGTGAACGAAGGAAATCTACGATGAATGGGAGAACGATATCCTTCGAGTATTCCAACACGTTCCCCTAGCGCCTCACAATCTCTTCCTTTATTTGCTGATACCATATTTGATAAATAACACATAGTATCAATGTAACTAATTTTATATATGTGGTGGAATCGACAGGAGCACAATCAAAAAATTCGAAAATAAGCTAAGGATAAATATAGAGAGAGCTGGTAAGCCACATGATCTTTAATTAGCTGCGCATTTTAGAAACATTATCAATGTAACTAATGTTTGTATATGTTTTTCTGGATATACTGTGAATTGAGCAGCATGTTGAGAGAATTTGTCTTCTTCAGCGTTTGTAGGATTCCAGCTCAGTATTCCATCCCATCCAAATCCAAATAGTATGTTCAATTTCCTTGCATGTCCTAATTTTAATGTCCTAATTTCCAAAAAGTTTATTTCTTAGCAAAACCATTTATTATGTATGGCCGTTCTTCGCTGTTCACTAACTGCTTAGCAAGAACTACTCATCTAATGTCTTCTTCGGCGTACGTCAGATTCCGGATCAGTATTCCAACCTCTGCAAATCGAAATGGTATGTTAAATTTGCTTGCATACTTGTTTCTTTAACTGCTATCTCATATTCATTAATTTGAATATCCTCATTAACTTCTTTTGTCAGTGAAACCATTAATTGTATATGGGCGCCCTTCGCCATTCACTGAACACAATTCAAAAACATTTTCTTAACTATCTCTAGCGAAGGGTGGTATCAAAAAAGAAATTTGGTTAATAAGATAATCTATTATTGATATAAATTTACATTTGCTTAACTATCTATGGGTTCAAAAAGTTGACCATATCAAACATCACACTACTTATCTCGGCACAGTGTGGCCATTAGATTATGTGCAATAGTTTTGCCTTCCTTCCTACAGCTGGACAAGATATTAAGGATAAGCTCATTGGTACAACAGATCGGTTATATAGAAGAATATGTCAGTTGATGTACGTCATGAACTTAATTATAAGAAACAAAATTTAGGAAAATATACCTTCATCAAAGTTGATGGTTCGATGTTGACAGATGTTGCTGATTTAGGTGTTTAATGTGTAGAAACAAGGTTTTCTTAACAACTAACACCTAAATCAAGTTTATGACTATTGATGTACAAAAATTGGGGGAAAATAAGGGTCTTTTGATGAATAAATGATGGGTAAAATTGAAGATTAGGATTAGGAATGCTTCTTTAAGGAGGTAAAGAAGTGGTGTTTGTTGCAAGGGCGGTTTCATGAACATATGCTGCTCTGTTAGAGACGAGTTGGACCTATCTAATTGTAGGTAGTTTTGGGCATTCTACTACTGAAGTTTCTCAAGATATTATTCTGATTAAAGGTTGGACTGGTCTTTTCATTTGTGTAATGTCATTCGTGTTCCTCCAAGCAAATCAAGTGAGTTATAACAACATTTTACCATAAAATATTCATATACGAGTGTCTAACTAAGTTTGGCTATGTCGATTAGTATTCCTTTGATGGCATTCAGTAGCTTTTATAATCACAGATTAGTGTGCTTTTGGAATGGTCTAAATATGACTTAAGGGGGTGTTTGGATGTGAATTTGAAAATGAATGTGATTTTGAACAATGAGAATTAGATAATCAATTGAAATGACACATGATGAAATAGATAATACAGTGTTTGGATGAGTTTACACTAATGACGTTTTCATTATCACATAACTTTTGTGCTATATGCCATCTAAAAGAAACCATAACCGTAATTCATTTTTTAAACTAATCATAGGTGAGGTTTGGAATACTAGAGGCTGGAGCTTTTGGTGTATCTCAATCACGTAAACGTGCGTTCATTTGGGCAGCCTCACCCGAGGAAATACTACCTGAGTGGCCTGAACCAATGCATGTCTTTTCCAGTCCTCAGCTTAGGGTAACACTAAATGGCAACAAACAATATGCTGCTGCTAGAAGTACTGCAACAGGTGCCCCTTTTCGTGCAATAACTGTTCGAGACACAATTGGTGACCTCCCAGCTGTTGGAAATGGTGCTTCTGCTGTTAATGCGGAGCACGATGCTAACCCTTTACCCATTAGTTGAATTCTTCATTGTATGTGTCTACGGTACAAAAACGAGCATGTCTCTTGGTTCCAAAAGAGAATCCAAGGACGTGCAGCTGTTCTCGCAGATCATATATCAAAAGAAATGAATGAGCTAAATGTGATTAGGTGCCAAAGAATCCCCAAACGTCCTGGTGCTAACTGGCATGACCTTCATGAGGAAAAGGTACGTCAAAGTATTTAAACCGGTATTCTTTATTAAATGGCATTTCAGTCGCTTTTCAATAATTGATATGAGATTAACCTTTTTGTTTCTTTGGGTTTCTTTCAGGTTAAGTTGTCAACTGGCCAAATGGTTGACCTTATACCCTGGTGCTTACAAACACAGCCAAAAGGCATAACCAATGGAAGGGTTTGTTTGGAAGGCTTGGATGGGAAGGAAAATTTCCAACTTCTATTAATGACCCCACGGCCTATGGTCAATGTACTTTCACCTGAACATATGATGTGCGCTATTTAGTTTCCTACCATACTTGGTGCATTTCTCAACTCCCTTTACGGCCAAGGAGAAGCGCTAAAATCTATTTGCCGCCATGTTGTTGTCGAAGGGTCTCTTTATGTAAGTACTGTCAGGTAGTATTATTTGATTTTTGCTTTATTTACAATGTATTTAATTTTTTTTCCCTATTGTTTATTTTAAATGTTTTTTAGAATGCCACTTTTTGACTGGAATTACTAATTTAGTAACCTGCAATACCGAGGGTCTTGCCTCTAAAGCAGTCAAACGCCGTGAAAGACAAACCCGAGAATAAAAGGAGGAAAAAAAATAGGGATAGTTACATTGTCGTTTGTGGGACTCTAGTGGCGGGTAACAATCCTTTTAGCTCAACTCGACAAAATAAAGGCAATAGGAGTAAGGCAGGTAATCCTCCTATTACAAAATAGACATAATATCAACGACCAAAAATATGATGCGTAGACCATTAACTTTTTGATGACATCATTTATGACACCTTTCTATATTGTTTGTATCTGTTAAACAGAGTTGCACTGATTGTAGGGCCTATATTTTATGTGTCTAGCGTATCATTCGCTCTACTGAGTTTCAGATGGCGAGTTAATCCCTGCGAAACTGATGCCAAGACAGTTACATCTTCCATGGCTTTGTGAGCAGAACCCATTTGTGGAATTCCATAATATTCCTTCAGGGTTCCAAGTTTCCCATTCTTGAGACATTCTCATGCTCATATCATCCAAACATGAATCAAATATTATTTGCTTCCTTTGTCCATATATAGATACATATGGGGTTCCTGGAAGTGTGACTTGAAACTAATTATGTCATATTCAAGAACCACACAATCGTAAACAACTACATCAAATTGTTACAATAAAAACGCTGCTCTTTGACTAATATCTAAACAGCTACATCAGGCATACTATGACAGGTAGTTTCTATAAATTGGTCAACCTGGATCGGGTTTGGTAGTACGTAGAAATACGCGTGGTTGAAAAATGTCATACATATAAGTAAATCAAAATAATGAAATAATCAATTTTTGAAACACACATCTGATGCTTGAAAACTGCAATAAGATTACTCTTCCCCCTAAAGAGCAATAAAGGTGATGTAGATAGTCCTATGTAGAATGTAGTTGTATTAAGCTCATGCATAACAATATTTGCGTGGATGTGTATTTTCAAAATTTGTTTCTACATACTACGAAACCTGATTTTGTAACTGACCGTGTTAACAGCATGTTAGGAATAGAGGTGGATAATCAGTGGCAAATGTGCAGAAACAAGTACAAAGATCAGCAACATATATATCAGAACAAATCAAACGGGGTGTTTGGGACAGAAAACAAACTGCTGCTATTTCATTATCTTTGAAAGTATATGTTACAGAGATAAAAAAAACTGGAAGCATCTATATCAAACAAACCGACATAAAAGTTTCCTACATCTTAAGTAAGTACTGAAAAGACCAAACTACCCTTTTACCAAAAATTACATAAACACCCTTAGGACTAACAGTCAACCATCTAACAATCTCCACCTTGACTTTAGCTCCTAGGTAGCGCCATATTTCCAATTATCGATATTGAGCAAATCCAAACAATGGCGAAACTTGCTCAAAGGAACCGGTTTAGTAAACACGTCAGCAGGATTGTCTTTCGTGCCAATCTTCTTCACTTTGATTCTTCTTTCGGAACGAATAAAGTGATAACGAACATCAATGTGTTTAGTCCGGTCGTGGTGTACTTGGTCTTTAGCCAAACAAATAGCACTCATGCTATCACAAAACACGGTCGCTTGATCTTGCGGGAAACCAAGATCTTCAATCAAACCTTTCAACCAAATTCCTTCCTTCGCTGCTTCGGTTAATGCCATGTACTCGGCTTTGGTAGTAGATAAAGCAACAGATGGTTGTAATGTAGCTTTCCAACTTACAACCGAATTCCCAATAGTGAAAACATAACCTGTCAAGGATCTTCTAGCATCAAGATCCGTAGCATAATCCGAATCTGAGTATCCGGCAACCAAATATTCGCGTTCACCACCGTAAATAAGGCCAACATCAGATGTCCCTTTCAAATAACGAAAAATGCGCTTCACCGCATTCCAATGCTCTTTTCCAGGATGAGCCATATACCGTGACACAACACTCATCGCGTGAGCTATATCCGGCCTAGTGCAAACCATAGCATACATCAAACTCCCAACAACACTAGCATAGGGTATTCGGGACATATATTCCATCTCTGCTTCACTTTGAGGTGCACAAGCAGTAGATAAACGAAAATTTGCCGAGGAAGGAGTATTTACCCATTTTGCCGAACTCATGCCAAAACGAGAAATAATCTTCTCTATATAACTTTTATGTGATAAGAAAAGCTTACCATGTTTTCGGTCTCGAATTATTTCTATGCCCAAAATCTTTCGAGCCGCTCCCAAATCTTTCATATCAAATTCTGTGTTGAGAAGAGTCTTCAACTTCTCAACCTCCGCCAAATCTTTAGCCGCTACGAGCATGTCGTCAACATACAAGAGTAAGTAGACAAGTGATCCTGATGGTGCCCTTTTATGATAGACACAACAATCATAAGCACTTCTACTAAAACCATGCTTTACCATAAAGCTATCAAATCTCTTGTACCACTGTCTCGGCGACTGTTTCAAACCATATAAAGATTTTCGGAGCTTACAAACATAATCTTCTTTGCCTTGAACAACAAAGCCTTCGGGTTGGCTCATATAGATTTCTTCCTCAAGGTCACCGTGAAGAAATGCCGTCTTTACATCTAATTGTTCCAATTCCAAATCGTGATGTGCTACTAAGGATAGTAACACACGAATAGATGTATGACGTACCACTGGGGAGAAAATCTCGTTGTAGTCGATTCCCTCCTTTTGGCTATATCCCTTCGCAACCAAATGTGCCTTGAATGTGATGTCTGAGCTCGGTAAGCCGATTTTCTTCTTGAAGACCCACTTACTATCAACAACCTTTCTTCCTTCAGGAAGTTTCACCAATTCCCATGTATTGTTCTTATGAAGAGATTCCATCTCTTCACTCATAGCCGCACTCCACATATCAGACTCTTTAGAAGTAATAGCTTCCCGATAAGTAGCCGGTTCAAGGGACTCCACCTCTTCCGCTACTTCCAATGCGTATGCGACATAGTCTTCAAAACCAAATCGAGTAGGAGCTTTAGCATCCCTACGAGGTCTATCATGGGCTATAGACCGTTCTTGCCCGCCTTCCGGCGAATTAGGTGGATCATTTGGTGAAGTAACATCGTGGTCCATGTCTTCGGGAACAACATGCTCCACCTGTTTCGGAACGTCCTCCACCTTTTCGGAAACACCATCTTGAAGCTTCGATTCAACCGGATCTTGTTTTGCACGAAACAAGTAATCCTCATCAAATGTCACATCTCGGCTATGAATGACTCTTCTTTCAGATGGTGACCAAATTCGATAGCCTTTAACCCCATCACCGTATCCCATGAAAATGCCTTTATTACCTCTCGGGTCCAACTTTCCGTCACTAACATGGTAATATGCGGGGCATCCAAAAACACGAAGCTTCGAATAATCTGCGGGCTTCCCAGACCAAACTTCAATCGGAGTCTTACAATCAATAGCAGTGGCAGGAGACCTATTGACTAGATAGCAAGTTGTATTGAGTGCTTCAGCCCAAAAACTTCTATCTAATCCGGAATTCAATAGTAAGCATCGCGTTCTTTCTAACAGCGTCCGGTTCATTCGTTCAGCTACCCCGTTTTGTTGAGGAGTGTAACGAACCGTATAATGCCTAGCAATTCCTTCATCTCGACAAAAGTCTTCAAATTCTCTCGAACAAAATTCCAAACCATTATCAGTACGAAGACGCTTAATCTTCCTTCCAGTTTGGTTTTCAATCAAAATCTTCCAATGCTTAAATTTCTCAAACGCCTGACTCTTGTGCTTCATCATAAACACCCACGTCATCCTTGAGAAATCGTCAATGATTGAGAGAAAATACCGAGCACCACCGAGAGAAGGTACTCGAGAAGGCCCCCAACAATCAGCATGAAGATGTTGATCCCAAACTTAGATCGATTAGCTTTGTGTATACGAGATTAGATCAAGTATAACACGTAGAGAAACCTTTGTTATATGCTTTGTGAATCTAAGTATTATGCGGAATTTAATACTTAAACAAGAACACAAGATGTAAACAAAACTTTCACTTTGATTATCAATGTCGAACTTGCTTACAATGAAAGATGTTTACGAATGAAAACTTAATGAAAACTTGATGCTAAACATTAACCTAAAGGCCTTCTTTTATAGACTAAGAAGCCTTGTACAATAAGCTACGTATCAACTATTCTAGGTAAAGATAAACATAGAAAATACATTGTCGTTTCTATCCTTACTAGAAGTATTCTAGAACATAATAAACGTGTAGCTCACATCTTCCATCAGTGCTTGTCTTCAATCTGTCAACGCTTGACTTTAACTTGTCAACGCTTAAGCTGTCAGCGCTCACTTTGCTCTTGTCAACGCTTGAGTTGTTCTTGTCAGCGTTCAAGTGATCTGGCCTTAATTTATTCCCAACAATCCTCCCCTAAACTTGATATCTACTCTTATGATCAAGTTTCTGAATAAACATTAAGAACTTGGAGGAGTCTGACAAACCTTATCATATTGGTAATAAATAAATCTGATCAAATTCTTTGCCACGTCACTTGTATAATCTATCTCCAACTGGGTGTCCTTCATCTTTTCCAAAACAGCCTTGGATATGAAATACTGAGCATCTACAAGTAAATACTCAGCAAACTTTGTAGAACTCAAATGGTATACACCAGCAGCTGAATATAACCTCCATTGAAGACCACTGAGATCATCTTCAAGATCCTTCCATATTTCAGGATCTTCCTCATTTGTCCCACACATTCTTTTGAATGTGGTCCAAAGTTTTATTCCATTAGCTGAAGTTGGTGCTTCAGCCTCATACTTGGTCTCTAGCAACCTCCAAAGGTCCACCAAGTCTTCTCTATCACAACTTGCAAATAAAGATATGAGAGTGGTAAAAGTGTGTACCTCCTTGCCATATCTTCCAATCTTCCAGAATCCACATTCATCTTCATCATAACTCACAATTGGATTTCTGGAATCTAGTGGTAACACATGCACCATATCTGAAGCTTCTAATGGGGAGAGCTTGAGGCTCTTTCTAATAACTGCTTCACTTGGATATAGTTGATTCATATCTTTTGGAAACTCAAGTGTAAATCCCTTCTTCACTGGTCTGGGAACTATCATAGCTTTCTTGATTTCCATCTCTTCTGCAAGTTGCTCCTTTCTTTCATCTGAAAGAAGTCTGAAAGTGTTTTCTTCCTGCACTTTCACCCAAATAGGATAAGCCCTATGTTCCAACTCATCAAATGTCAAAGCCTTCAGCTTCTGATGTGTCCATCCAACTCCATGACATTTGAGCAACATAAAGTAGAGCTTCCTTCTATCCCTCTTCAACTCAGAGAGAATGTTGCTTGCCTTGTGCTTCAAAATCACCTTACAATCCTTCTGAACTCTAAGAAGAATTTCCAAACCCCATATTTGATCTGAAATGGTCAAGTCTGGATTATCCATACAGCTTTCTTCCCAAGAATTGTACATCTGAACCACCTCTGGCATATCAAAGTCAATCTGCAACTTTAAATCTCTCAACTTTTCCCTAGCAAGCTCATCACCATACTCAAGCCTTTCTGGTTCAACAATCATCACACTTGAGTCTGAGCTAGCTCCATCACTTTCTTCTTCAGAAGTCACAACAAATGGTGACTTTTCCTTTTCACCTTGCTCCATCATTTGCTCAGCCAACCTTCTATCAAATTCAACCTGAGCTGCATTCTTTGGAACAATTTCTTCTACCAACTTACCCTTACCCTTATCTGATGGTGCAATTGTTGGTAAGGTAGATGGTAATACCTGAGTAGAAACATCCTTGATGATAGATGATGACTGGAATACATCACCTCCATATGCAGATCTGTCAACGCCCAAATTTCCTCTATCAGCGCCCAAAATACTTCTATCAGCGTCCAAACTTGTCTTGTCAACGCTCAAATATTTTCCCTCAGCGCCTTGTGTAACCTCTCTCAACATATCTGTAAATGATAAATTTAAATTGGTTGGAGAGATCAAGGACGTATCAAAACCTGTTTGTTCCTTCAAAGTAGTAAGAGCTTCAGCAACATCCAATGATTGACCATCTTGACTGCTCTTATCACTCAGATTTCTTTGATCTTCCTCCCCTTTGGAAGACTCCTCCATACCTCCCTTTGCATGAGCACTCTCCAAAACAACAATCCTCTCCCTCAATTCCTTGAGTTCAAGGCCTTGGTTGCTGACAATTTGTACTAAGTCTGCATTCTGCTTTTGCAAGATAATGCAGACAGCCGTCAATTCCAAAAGAGTCATTGGTTCCAGTCTGCCCTCTTCTAAAATGGGGATTTGACCTCCCAAGTCAGGTTCATTGGGCATGGATGAGGACTTAATTATGGTGGGACTGCCTTGGCCAGCTTCTAAGCCAGAACCAATAGTCCCAGCCTCATCCAGGTCACCAGCCACACTTGTGGTGGTGGTTCTCTCTGCTTCATGGCTAGGACCACCAGAGGAGAACACTCCAGCAGTCCTTTGGCGTTTAATCAACCTATATTCAGGTGGTGTGGAAGATGGTGTGGAGAAATGGGTAGATGTGGGTTGGTTAAGGGGTGTTTGGGATTGTGATGGATGGGTGTCAGCGTTGGAAATAGGCACATCAACGCCAACATTTGATGTGTCAGCGTCAAAGGGTTCTTGGTCTATTTGCATTTGTTCAGGTGAGGGTAAAGGTTCAGGGATAGGTTCAAGTTGTGGGTGAGGGTCAACATGAGGTTGGGGGTCTGGTTGGGGTTGTGCTGCTGCAATAACATCAAGCATGGCTGGGGTTAAAGGTAAGTCCCTATGAGGTGGTGAATTCATCTTGGTAAAAATATCTTTCTTTTGTTCAGGGATTTTATAAAAATCATTGTGATCCCTTGAACAATATCTTTGATCATCAAAAATCATTTGCAGAAAACGGGGATAAGCTAAAGTCATTTTTGTCCCCTGGTTTTTACACATTCCTTCAAAAATCATTTTAGACCAGTTATATTTTTGCCCTGTTGCAATACACACAATAGCAGTTGCAATGGATCTATTGATCTCATTGTGTGCAGTACATTTGGGACTCAAACATTGAAGGAGAATGTGAATGAGGTACTTCCAGGCTGGGGGAAATTCCTGCTTATGGTACTTATTAAGAGTACCTTCATCAGGAATAGGGTATCCCAAAGCCCTAAGCCCTTGTTCTATTTCAGTTATGGGAAGAATGGTTATACCATCAGCATCATCAAGATGCAAGGCCTGGCGTACCAAGGCCTCAGTAACCACCCAAGATCTCCCATGAACAATAGAAGTTAATGTGGTCACTCCATTAACTGTTGAGGAACTGACAGTGTTCCAAAACTGTTTAATGTGTGTGACTGGAATGAGTGGTGCATGAGAAAGAGCATACCTTAATGGGGATGCGTTCAAATACGCCACCATTTGTGTGTATTGAGGGAACAAAGTATTATCAGCAACAAGATAAGCAATCATGTTGTGTTGAGACTGGAACCCCAAATCCAATTCTGCTGAGTTAAATCTTGGTGCCATTGATGAAAGCTGTTAATTTGAAGTATAGAAGATGAAGGTTGATAAGAGAAAAGTGTTAGACAAGAATTATAGATACACTGTTTAAAAATAGGAGCCAAATTTATTGGAGTGGATGAATGCATGTGATTGGCCCAAAAATAGGCAAAGATTTTCAAAAACTAATCATGAAAATATTGAAAAAGTTATAAGTTATCTCATGCATTTAATGAAAGTAACAACTCCTAAAATTACGGCTTGATAAAATGTCAAAAAGTAACAACTGGGTAGGTCCCATTGAGTGTCAACGGTCAAATATAACCCATCAACGCCCAACGGCTATAATCTTGTCAACGTTCGCCTAAATCCATGTCAGCGTCCAATTTGGTCACAACAACGCTTGGAAAAATCTTGTCAGCGTCCAAAAATAAAATTGTTTTAAAAAGTGAAAAATGACCTTAACAAGTAATTTATCCTAGAGAAGATAACCAAAAGCTGATAATTATTATAGGGCGGCAAGCACTGTCCAGTTATGCACACTTGCATAAGCAAGATAGACATAACAGTCCTCTAGTGTCCCTTGCTAACCAAAATTCTTAACAACCAAGTTACCTCATAAAATCCTTGTTACTCCCAGTTAAATCCCATATCAAAATGATTCCCAAGTCTCCCAACAGACCACAACCAATTCTAGGCCAAAAATGTCTTGGCAGCATGCAAAGTTGATATACTATGCATGCTACAGTGCCTCATGGTTTAGTAAAACTAACCCATACTCACCTGTGGACACAATCTAGAATTGTGATAAGAGTATCATATGGATACCCAAAAATCCTAAAGGTTCCTAAAACCTCCCCTTAAACAAAGATACAAAGAGTTTGCTAAAAATATGCATGAACATAAAAAATTTATGTCAAGATAGGAATGAAACATTCCAACCATCATCCATAAACAAAAACATGTCCAAATGCTTCTCCTTTGATCCATAAGCAACTCTGTATCCAATGGTATACTTCTAACACCATCTGCACATTTAGATTGAAAACCACAAAACTAACATTGTTGCTGACAACGCCCCGATAACACATAACAGCGTTGAAGGAAGCTTTGTCAGCGTTAGACAATTATATTGCTGACAACGTTGTAAAAACACTTATCAGTGTTCAAACAACCTTTGTCAGTGTTAGAAAAATATAGTGGAAAATCTAAATCATCAATAAGACTAATAATAGTAAGGCATCATCCTGTACATACTTTTACAAAAAGAATCCAAAACACATACTTTAAGTGAGATTAACCATTCCAGTACTTGTTACCAAGTACTGAAATCTTCCAGCATCAAAAGGTTTAGTTAATGAATCTGACACATTTGCCTCAGTGTCAACCCTATCTGGTTGTATTAAACCTTTCTCAAAGCAATCTCTTATAAAATGGTGTCTAATTTCTATGTGTTTAGTTTTAGAATGATGCACAAGATTCTTAATGATGCATAAAGAACTATTATTGTCAACAAATATCTTAGTATGCATGAAATTATACCCATAATCCAACAGCTGGTTCTGAATCCACAACACTTGACCACAACATGCTGCTGCAGCCACATATTCTGCTTCAGTTGTAGAGTTAGCCACCACTGTTTGTTTCTTGCATTGCCAAGATATTAATCTGCTCCCAAGAAATTGACATCCACCAGTTGTGGATTTCCTATCAAACTTGTCACCACCATAATCACTATCTGAATATGCAATCAGCTCCAATGGTGAATCCTTTGGGTACCACAAACCAAGAGTAGGGAAACATCTTAGGTACCTAAAGATCCTCTTCACAGCATAAAGGTGACATTCTTTGGGAGTCACTTGATGGCGTGCACATGCACACACAGCAAACATGATATCAGGTCTGGAAGCAGTAAGATACATCAAGGATCCAATCATGGATCTATAATGCCTGACATCAACATCTTTCCCATCTCCAATCTTTCCCCAAGGGTGTTCTCTATCCATAGGAGTAGAAGCCCTCTTTTCATGTGGAGAAAAGCCAAACTTCTTCAAGATTTCAGCAACATATTTGTCTTGGGAGATGAAGATACCATCTTCTTTCTGCTGAACTTGTAAACCAAGAAAGAAGTTCATCTCCCCCATAGCACTCATCTTGAATTTGTCTGTCATGAGCTTGGAGAAATCCTCACTCATCTTTGGATCAGTAGACCCAAAAATGATATCATCAACATAGACCTGCACAAGCAACACATCTTTGCCTTTCTTCTTTGTAAATAGTGTCTGATCTATGGTGCCCCTCTTGAATCCATTGTCCACCAAATAGGTAGACAAAGTACCATACCATGCTCTAGGGGCTTGATGAAGGCCATACATAGCCTTTTTGACTCTATACACTTTATCTGGATGCTCTGGATCCTCAAAACCAGGAGGTTGCATGACATAAACTTCTTCAACAATGGTGCCATACAAGAATGCACTCTTTACATCCATTTGATAGACTGTAAAGCCCATGCAAGATGCATAGGCTAGAAAAATCCTAATAGCTTCAATCCTTGCAACTGGTGCAAAGACTTCTTCATAGTCTATCCCCTCCTCTTGTGTATAACCTTGAGCCACTAACCTTGCCTTGTTTCTGACCACAATACCTCTTTCATCTCTTTTGTTCCTGAGAACCCATCTTGTCCCAATTGGTCTGACATATCTAGGACAATCAACCAGCTCCCAAACATCCTGAATAGCAAATTGGTGAAGCTCATCCTGCATTGCTTCCACCCAACTTGGTTCTTTAAGAGCATCAAATATCTTCTTGGGTTCTTCTTGTGACAGAAAACATGCAAACAAACATGCTTGTACAAGAGGGGTATCAACCTTCTTGTGTATATTGGCAATAAATCCACCAAGACTTTGATGGGATCTTCTTGTCTGAACTGGAGTCATAACATCACCAATGATCTGAGATGGGGGGTGATTCTTCATTGTGGAAGTGAGAACTCCTCCTTCAAAAAGTCTGGTGTCCTCAACTTCACGCTCCATGTTGCCAATATCTTCTTCATCAGACTCTCTTTGAGCAACAGGAATCTCTTCATGGACATTGGAAGGTCCACCTTGTTCAAAACTGGAAGAGAAAAGATGCCCATAAGTGTTGTCAACGTTTGAATCTTGGTTGTCAGCGTCAGGGCTGACAGCGCCTGAAATGTTGTTGTCAACGTCTGAATTGGTCTTGTCAGCGCTGGATTTTCCTTTGTCAGCGCCTGAAGAACCATGCATGTTTGTATATGGTGGTATTTGGAAACCACCATTATCTTGTCCAGCAGCAGCAGCAGCAGCAAAAGCATCAGTCCAAATGGGAATTGTGACATATTCAAATGTAGGAGATGCCTTTTTTGCTTGTGATCCAACCCTTTCATCAACCTGTGTACCTAAAACATGAACAACTTGTTCCTCCACAACATTTGAAGTTACCTTCAAAATGTCTGGATTAGTGACAGGCATATAATTTAAAGTTCTAGATAAGGGTTCCAAATCAAACAACCAATTAGGACCACTTTCAGGATCACTAGGTTTATTCTCTAAGAACCTAACATGTACTCTTTCAACAATACGTTTGTCCTCCTTAAGATAAACCCTATAACCCTTGCTCTGCACTGAATACCCCATGAAGTAACCTTCATCACCTTTTGCACTAAATTTCCCTAAGGCATCACTAGTGTCTAAGACTACTACATGACATCCAAAAGGTCTGAGAAAACCAATATTAGGTTTTCTTCCCCAAAGTAACTCATAAGGTGTCTTGTTCTGAATTTTGTTAACCAATGCTCTATTTTGCACATAGCATGCTGTATTAACAGCCTCAGCCCAAAAGGCTATGGGAAAGTGAGCATCAGCCAACATTGTTCTGGCTGCTTCAATTAGGGTTCTATTCTTCCTTTCAGCAACCCCATTTTGTTGTGGGGTTCTAGCAATACTAAACTGCCTAGTAATTCCCTTCCTGGCACAAAAATCATCTAGCTTCTTGTTCCTAAATTCTCCACCATTATCACTCCTAAGCATCTTAACCTCATTGCCAGACCTTTTCTCAATTTGAGTGATAAATTCAATAAGAACATCAGCTGTGTCACTCTTCATAGCTAGAAAGAATGTCCAAGTAAACCTAGAAAAGTCATCAGTGACAACAAAACAATATGACTTGCCATTCAAACTTTCTATATTAGTTGGACCAAAGAGGTCCATGTGAAGCATATGAAGAGGTCTGGAACTAGTATGCACCTGCTTGGACTTGAATGAGACCTTGTGCTGCTTGCCTTTAAGACATGCAACATAAGAGTGGTCATTGTGGAAGGCCTTCTCAGGCAAACCATCAACTAAACCAAGCCTCACAAGTCTATTTATATTTTTAAAGTTTATGTGCCCTAGTCTCCTGTGCCACAAATTACTTTCATCTACTGAGGCCTTAGCATAAAAACAAGACATATTTGTATTCACTTTAATCCCATTTAAATTCACATTGTATATGTCCTTATGCCTAGGTGTTCTATACTCAATGTACTTCTCATCAGGGATCTTAAAATCCTTGCTTAACACCAAACACTCAGTATCAGTGAAAAGAACCTTATTTTTGTTATCACACACTTGTGATACACTAAACAGATTATAGTCCAGTTCTTTTACCAGGAAGACATTCTCAAAACGTAGATTATTGGTGAGAAGGGTTCCTTTGCCTGTGATGGTGCCGTAGCCCCCTCCAAAGTATACCTTATCACCATCTTTAATAGGAGAGAAGTTCGTCAGATAGTCTTCCTTTCCTGTCATGTGCCTTGAGCATCCACTATCCCAATATCCATAATCATTGATCTGCTTTTGAATGCCCTGCACATAAAGAAAACAAATTAGTTTTCTTTGGGAACCCAAGTCTCAGAAGACTTGGATTCATCTGGTTGTTCAATAAGAACAGACTTAGTTCTCACACCAACCCCATTCTCATCCCTTTTAGGATGAAATACCCAGTTAACCCCAATTGGTTTTGTAATGACTTTTGAAATATAATTAAACCTGTTGCAAGTCATTGAAATTCCATTATTATTAGGGTTTTGATCTTTCTTGGGTCTCCATGTTAAGCTTGAAGAAGCTTTAGACCCCTTTCCTTGTGGCTGCAAATACTTAGGTCTGGTCACGTTTCTGTCAGCGTTGGATTTTGTCTTGTCAACGCTAAAATTACGCTTGTCAGCGTTGAACCTAGGGTTTGCTACAGGAACCCATTGCCTATTTGACCAGGTGTTTGTCTTTTGAAAAGGTCTTTGTCCATGAGTGTTAGACCTTCTAGTAAAGAATGGGGCTGGTCTAATCACTTGTGGACTTTGCTGCACACAAGGTCTGGGTCTGACAACGTTTGACTTCCTAACAACGTTGACTTTCATCCTATCAGCGCTGAAATTGTTCCTATCAGCGCTGGCTTTGGGAGCGTTGACACACTTGTATGCCAAATGTGAAAAGCTACCACAAGTATAACAGGCTTTCTTAGACACATTCTTAGGTCTAGAAGCAAAGAAACCTGTTCCATGATTGTTAACTTGGCTCTTGGGTGACCTATTATTCCTATACATCTCTGCATATTTAATGGTAGGTTTTCTAACAGTGTTGGAGCCTAGGTCAACAGCTTCACCAGTAACTGGGTGAGTAACCTTAATGGGTGGAGATTCATTGGGACTTTCACATAGCAAACCTCCCTTAACAAATAAAGTAGGATTAGCTTTCTTCCACTCATTTAGGTCAGTCAGTTTTTGTTGATACTCTTCTACTGGGGTGACAACTCTTGGTGGAGGAATGAATTCCTCTTCTTGGCATTCTGGTATACCAGTCCAAGATAAATCCTTTCTAAGGACACCATAGAAGTCACCAGCTGGTGGTGGAACCAGAGAGTAATCATTCTCATTCATCCCAAGCCCAGTCATATCCTTAGGATCTATTTGTTTAGCTACATAGTCTCCTAGGGCTTGGGTGGCTCTATCAAATCTTTGAATCTTGAGGTCAACATTATCTTTATTCTTAATGGCCTCATCTAACTTAGCCTGTAGGTCTTTATTGACCTTTGACATGATATTTCTAATATCCATACTACCCTCTAGCTCATGTTTTAAGATATTTATCTTATCTTTTAAATCAAATTCCATTTTCTTGTATTCAGAAACGGTTTTCTCAGTTTCAGTAAGAGCTAGTTGGTAATTGGATAATTTACACCTTTCAGTGCTCATATCCTCTTTTAGTTTTAACACTTCTTTGTTAAGTCTGTCAGTGTTTAACCTACAACCTTTGCTACAAAAAGCATCATCATATACCTCATTATCAGATGAAGAGGAGGAGTGTGCCATGAGAGCATATTCAACATGCTCTTCTTTTTCAATATCAGCAATCAAAGCTTTATCCTCTTCAACATCCTTAGCCAGATAGCTCCAATCCCATCCAGTACCATCAATTCCTTGAACTGCAACCATGGCTTTGGAGTCTTGAGTTTTAACAACCTGACTTGAGGGTTTACCAGCATTAGATCTTCTAGGAGATCTGCATTCCCTCATGAAGTGTCCCATACGATGACAGTTGTAGCACTCAACTTTGGATTTATCAAATCCAGCAGTGTCTTTAGCATTGAAGGTCATCTTCTTCTTGAACCTTCTATTCCACCTATTTGCTCTTATACTAGCAAGAGCCATGTTCCACTTGATGTCCATCTCTTCCAAGTGTTCATCACTTATCTGCTCAAGGTCCTCATATGTAATCACTGAACCATTGGGCAAAGAAGCAATGTAAGCACAAACAATATCCAAATCCAAACCAGCAGGTTTAACTCTTGGTGAGTCATTCATGAATGTGTCAGCGTTTGAAAAGGAGACGTTGACAGGACTTGTTCCAGCGCTGACAAATGATGATCCAGTAACTGGATGCATAAAAGAGTCCTGCTGATTGAATTGACCTTCACTATGAGAGAAGAAGGCCATGTTGCTGGTGCTAGCTTTGCTTGAAAGAGTTTCATCTTCCAACAGTCTTAGTTTGTTGTAGATGTCATCAAACGAAGAGCTCTTGTGAGTATTATCGGCAAGAATAGATCTTGCCTCAATCTTCCATGTCTCACCAAGACTTTTCAGAAAAGTAGCATTGGTGTCAATATCACCAACTTGTGTCCCCATGAAGGACAATTTGCTTGTGATGTCAAGCAATCTGCTTCTCACACTGCTCAGTTTCTCATTGGGCTGAGCTTTGAAGACAGCATAATCATGCAGAAGTTGCTTTTTCTTTTCTTCCTTAGTTTCTGCATTACCACCATATGCAACTTCAATTGCTTCCCAAAGATCTTTAGCAGATTCATATCTTCTATATTTGTGCTGATTTTCTTGTCCCAGAGACACTTTCAGAATATTTAGGGCTTTCATGTCAGCCCTTTTCTTTGCAATATCTTCAGCACTTACAGCTCTACCATCTCCAGGTTTTTCTTTCTTATCTTCATCAGGACATCCTTCAACAGCTGTTCTTGTCGCAATGGCATTCAGAATCTTTTGAGCTTTATTGAATGAGTTTCCATATTCAATAATGTCCCAGAGTGTGTAGTCAAAGATCCCCAGATATTGTTCAAAGTTGAACCTCCATAAGTCAAAGTTGGTTGCCCAGAGTGTGTATACGAGATTAGATCAAGTATAACACGTAGAGAAACCTTTGTTATATGCTTTGTGAATCTAAGTATTATGCGGAATTTAATACTTAAACAAGAACACAAGATGTAAACAAAACTTTCACTTTGATTATCAATGTCGAACTTGCTTACAATGAAAGATGTTTACGAATGAAAACTTAATGAAAACTTGATGCTAAACATTAACCTAAAGGCCTTCTTTTATAGACTAAGAAGCCTTGTACAATAAGCTACGTATCAACTATTCTAGGTAAAGATAAACATAGAAAATACATTGTCGTTTCTATCCTTACTAGAAGTATTCTAGAACATAATAAACGTGTAGCTCACATCTTCCATCAGTGCTTGTCTTCAATCTGTCAACGCTTGACTTTAACTTGTCAACGCTTAAGCTGTCAGCGCTCACTTTGCTCTTGTCAACGCTTGAGTTGTTCTTGTCAGCGTTCAAGTGATCTGGCCTTAATTTATTCCCAACAGAAGATAATCGAGAGTACCTTTTGTTTGATGAATTGCTTTTGAGAAACTCACACGCTTTTGTTTCCCCATAACACAATGCTCACAAAACTCCAAGTTGGCAACCTTGTGGTTTTCAAGTAGTCCCCGCTTGCTCAATATGACCATGCCTTTCTCATTCATGTGACCAAGACGCATATGCCATAACCTCGTCAAATCTGAGTTACTTTTCTCTGAACACGAGACGGAAGCAGAACCTGTGATGGTTTCACCTTGTAAAGTGTAAAGAGAAGAAGTACCTTTGGTTGCTTTCATAACCACCAAAGCTCCTTTCGAAACACGAAGTACACCATTCTCACTAGTGTATTTGAAACCTTTCGAGTCGAACACACCTAGCGAGATCAGATTTTTCTTAAGATCTGGAACATGACGAACATCAGTGAGCGTTCTAACAACTCCATCATGCATCTGATTTGAATTGTTCCGATGCCAACAACTTTGCATGGTGAATCATTGCCCATAAACACATTCCCGCCATCAAACTCTTCATATGTCACAAACCAATCCCGATTGGGACTCATATGAAAAGAACAAGCAGAATCCATGATCCAAGCAAGTGGTGTACCTTTATAGTCAACAACCGACAATACCACATCGCGTTCTGAACCTGAGTCATCTTTAGCAACCGCAGCAACCTGGCCTTTCTCCTTAAGCTTCGGGCAATTGTTCTTCCAATGGCCTTCCCCATGGCAATAATGACAAGTATCTCGAGGATTCGACCCTCGAGGTCTTGAGTTCGATCTACTATTATATCTACCTTTTCCTTTTCCTTTTTGTGTTCGATGTCTACCTCTATCCTGTTGATTCGTAACTGTCAAGCCAACGGGTTGAGATTCCAAAGTTCCCGATGCTTGATGGCGAAGCTCTCGGGAATGCAAACTCGATCGAACGTCTTCCAAGGTAATAGTTTCTTTACCGACAACAAAGGAATTCACAAAGTTCTCATACGAGGGAGGTAACAAAACAAGTAGAATAAGAGCGGCATCTTCATCATCAATCTTGACGTCAACATTTTTCAAATCCATCAAGATTGAGTTTAACACATCAAGATGGTCTTTCAAAGCTGAGCCCTATTTCATTCTGAGTGAAAACAAACGCTGCTTCAGTAACAATTTATTCGTCAACGACTTGGTCATATAAAGCTTTTCTAGCTTCTTCCATACACCCGCAGTCGTTTCCTCATCAGCAACCTCATACAAAACCTCATCCGATAAAGATAGCAAAATAGTAGAATACGCCTTTTCATCTAGTGTATTATATTTTGCATCAGTCATATCAGCCGGTTTGGGTCCGGCTAGAGGTGCCCAAATACCTTGTTGTTTCAGCAAGGCTCGAACTTTAACCCGCCACAAACTAAAGTTACTTTTTCCATTGAACTTCTCAACAACACTAAGTGATGATGATGATGGTTGAGAGGACATGATTATTCAAATGGGTTTTCTAATAAGGGTTTAAAGTTCTGATGTGTAACAAAAATACTTCCACAAAACAAATTCTTACCAAGTGATTATCCCAATTCCCACATCAACATGCCCCTTCAAACTATCAAACAAGAGCAACAAATGATTGAACAACAGAAAATCCCAAAATCACAAACCTGATATCTTTGTAATCGAATTAGCAAGCCACCAAAAAAGGTATGAATCCAAACCAATTCAAATGATTCAATAACCCAAAACAAAATCTTGCTCCAAATTGATCAACCAAAGCTCTTGATACCAATTTGTTAGGAATAGAGGTGGATAATCAGTGGCAAATGTGCATAAACAAGTACAAAGATCAGCAACATATATATCAGAACAAATCAAACGGGGTGTTTGGGACATAAAACAAACTGCTGCTATTTCATTATCTTTGAAAGTATATGTTATAAAAAAAATTGAAGCATCTATATCAAACAAACCGACATAAAAGTTTCCTACATCTTAAGTAAGTACTGAAAAGACCAAACTACCCTTTTACCAAAAATTACATAAACACCCTTAGGACTAACAGTCAAACATCTAACACAGCAGCATGCATAAAGGTAAGATAAGATACATATAATTTGCAACAGTAACAGTAGTTGTTTGGTTTAGTGGTCTAAGAATTCTCTGTGTATATAGTTTCATTTGTAAAGAGATTTGTATATAATTGACGTACAATTAAATGGAAAATGATGACACTACTAATTTACCTATTAGTATATATCTTGAAAGTTATTGGTAAACTATTATAATTAACACATAGTTTATTCTTTGAATAGTTAATACACTATGATGCTATGAGCTAATTTATCTCATTAATGAGGTCAAACAGCTATTTGTAAATTTGAACTATAGTAAAACAGTTTAATAGTATTAATAGTCCCATTAAGTATATCAGGTTACCCAAACGACCAAATGCATTATATTTTTAAGTATACACTACGTAAACTGTGTCATCAGCAAATTTAGATTAAGTACCTGATTACACGTTAAGGCTATTCAGCATGCTGGTAAGGTTTGTTTGTGTTTCTTGTTGCTGTAAATAACATCTCTAACAATATGATAAACCCGTCAACAAAAAAAAACAAAATGGGTTAAGAAGGGAGTAATATGTATCTCTTAACTATCTGTATATTGATGTATTTACGTGCAGGTCATTCCTACTGCCAGTGTTGAAGTTATCATATAGTAGTAGCTGCAACACATTCTCCACTGATAACATGTAAATAAATAATAGTAGTATATGGTGTCAACTTATTAAGCTTCTATATATGTCAGAAAAAAATAATATGTTCTATAATGGAATATAATATACAATTTGGTTGCAGATTTCTGTCATCACTTTCTTCGTTTGGTCTCGATTTAATGACATGTTAATTTTGAAAACAAATTTTGGCTTAGTGTTTAAAAGAACTGAAATAAAGTTGCAGCCACCTTGATGTATGCAAGTCATTTCTCTTCACAACTGTTTTGACAATTAACATAATATTTTCATTTTTTGGACTCCAACGACACATATTACAAAAGGACCTAATAAGCCATATCTCCTAAATCTGTGATTTTTAACATTCTTAACAGGTAAATACTCTTTTTTGGTGATCAAGTGACTTTAGGAGTTTATGGAAGAACGACAAATTCTAAAAATTCCTTAGGGAAGGTGAACTATTTTGTAAGAACTCGTACTTTTCCCAGTATTATTTTATTCTTTTATTCATGCTTCTTGAATTTTCAATCGCATTACGTTTTCTTGTATTCTTATATGTAAAATCCTGAGATCTTGATATTCTAATAAATTATACTTTTTAATTATTTACTGATCAATGATAATACATTATTTGGAATTATAAAATTTCTTATTTTATTTTTTCATATTTATTTAAATCAAAGTTTTTGATTTAAAATCACCCGCGTGCATTTTACAACGATTTTACTCAAACCAATGAATAACGAGGATTTCTAATGATCGTGATACCGACGGATGCCCGATATTTTACATTTTATTATCGATTGTTTCGATAATTAATATTTCCGACGATTTCGTTTTAATTACATGATAAGTCGTGTCGGGGAACCATATTATCATATCTATGATGCATTTTAACTTTTGAAAAGTATTTTTATGAAACCCGAGCCCCGTAAATATTTTCAAGATTTACTAATAGTTATTTTATACCCTTTAAACTATATTACATTTTAAGTCCAAAAGATTTCACATTTGGAAAAACTAACCCTCCACCCCACTATATAAACCGTCTCCACCATTTTCCTTCTCATTTTCTTACAAAAAAAATACACAAAAAAAAATTACTCCTCCTTTCCTTTCCTCTAACTTTCTGCCACCCTTAACCTTCATAAACACATCAAAATTTTGATTTTTGAGATTAAATCCTTTAAAACTAAATTTAGACCCATCTCTAAAATCAAAAGGAGACTATGTTGATGTAAAAATCATACACATGCATCAAGTAACAAGATTTTTATGATATCATGGTTGATTTGTGTTTTGATCATTATACATGTAATGATCTTGGTAAGATCATCATGTTTTGATCATAAAAGATTTTATTTTGATCTTTGATTTTGTTAAATTTTACATGCAAGTGTTTAGGAGTTTGTTTGGATGATGGGTATGATAGTATGGTGATATTAGAGGTATGGAATTGATTTGAATGAGTTGAAAAATTGATTTGATTTTTTAAAGAGGGTATTTTGGACAGCAGGTTAAAGCATATTTTTCGTGGGTCAAAGTTTGATAAAAGCTTGATATTATAGGATATTATTATAGTGGTTGTCAAGACGCTCGTTTTGATATAAGATAGGGCTTCTAACTCGTTAATGATCAAAAGTTATGCTAGTTTTTGTATTTGTGTACTGGGAGACGCAAATCGGCACAATCCGAAATTGTGGCTGATTTTGGGTCGACTCTCAGGGACTTTAGGCATGGTTAGATAATTGATATTACTGGTTTTCAAAGTTTACAAACTTAATATGATGAGTCTAGTAGTGGGTTTAAAAGGCGAAATGTGAAGATAGTACTTTTAAAGTGGTATAAACGGTTTTATAAAACAAGTATACATTCTGTCCCAAATTTTAGAGTTGAGTAAAGTGTCGAGCTGATGGGTTTTAAAGTATGAACTTTGGCTCAAATTTTGGTGGGGTCTTATACAGGTTATAAGTGACCTTGACTCCAAGTTTCATCGAAATCGGATAAGTCTAGATAGGGTAGATTGGTGTGTACATTCGAAGGGTACTTGCTGATTTGTATTTGGACACATAGTTCAATGCTTATGTTGCATGAGTTTGAGTATTCTCTATTGGACATGGTGACTTACTCAAGTGATTAGTCATTATATAAATGACTTAGTTACTGGTCCGAGTGAAGTAAATGGATAGTATGACTTGCATTGACATGGCGTCTTATGACGGGTCAATTTCAAGAGTGCAAGTGTTTAATCGAGTAGTGTTGGATTAATGGGATAGTATGGATTCGTTTGGTTCTTGTCACTGGTTTTGAAATATGAATACTTTGTAAATATTTAAAGTCGTATTATACTTGGTATATATCGATATTTGAGTTCGAGTCTTAACGCGCGCCTTATTTTGATAGGTTGTGGTTTTCGTGTTTCCCGGGCATCCATATCGTCGGTGATCGTCTTTCTGCAACTGTTTCTACTCAGCTTCTGAGTACCGTGATTCACTTACCTCGTGGCTAAGGTGAGTTCATAGCCCCTTTTTACTTGTACATGGTTTCTAAACGTGGGGTGAGATTTTACATGGTGGAACACAACCAATTAAAATTGTATGTTATCCAGAACTTGTATGCTTTCCAGACTTTCATTATTATTATTATTGCTTTTAGTCTATAGCCTTAAGTTTCCTCCCTTGATCATGAACCGTTAATTATTGAGTACCAAGCGCGAATGTTGTGGGTGGATCCATCGGGATTGACTATCCCCGTCTCAAGTACCTTGACGCACTAATACTTGTTTATACTTCAGTATTTAGGCTGAATACTCTCTAGAGGAACTTACATGTGTTAAGCTTCGATTCATGAACTGAACAACAATAATAATAGTTTCGGACTATGGTTAATGATCATAACCATACTCCCTATTTACTTGTTTTACAAATAAATGCTTGTGTTCCACACCTTTACTGCTAAACCTATGAATATCACTCAACTTTATGTTGACGATTTTACATGTTTAATCTCGGGTATTATTACTTAGCTTTGCTTGGATGGGAGCCCGCAGGATATTATCGCAGCTTGGAGATTTCTGTGATGCTTTTAAAATACTGTTTTTAGTAAAAACTGTCAGAAGTTTATTCTATCTTTTTGGAAACCTTATGTTATAAATCATGACGAAATAATAGATTTTCCGCTTATAAAACTCTGGGACCTATGTTTAAAACTCTGATCTTTTACGATGTAATGTATATATTTTTATTACGTCAACTTTGTGTCAACAGTAATTCATTGTTTCTTGTACCATGACGTGGAACCCGCTTGCTGCCTAGTTGTTTCCTTGCCTGATTCTAGGGGTCTCATAGATTGGTATCAGAGCGATGGTTATAGAGAACTGGGTCGTTTTCAAAACTTAGTCTATAACCAAAAGTTCAAATATTTCATGTTTTCAGTGTCAACCATAGAATCTGCCGTTCAATATCTGCGCGGGTAACTCTCTAATCATTATTATTTACTTATAATTATCGTTGTAGTATTTCATCTCTTGAATACATGTTGAAATATTACCTTATCTTAAAGACGATAATTACTATCTCTTTTCAAAGCCTTGTGCTTCATGAATTATGATTGGATATTACTTGATTACATATGCTCTTAGTGCATTTCTTGAATTCTAGTTCTTGTGAATTGATCTTGTTACAATAATTTCATACTGTTATGACATTTCATACTGTTACGACATTTCATACTTATATTTAGAGCACGTATGCTGCCGACTTTTCATACTCATTTTTCGAGTACTATTGCTATCTTGTTTATGCGTGATACGACTGACCTCATATACTCGTACGTTTTGAACCGTCTGTTTTTCTCGACTCACTGTTACATGTTGTCGTATTCTCGTGATACCATTGTTCAGGATTAAATAAGTGTTGCTTTCAGTGAAACTTCTGATTTTCATTATACTACCCTGTGCGTTACTTCCATTGTTAAACCTCCTTAAGATATCTATTTAGATATCCAAATGCTTTCCGACCATCTGTGATTGGATGCCTTGAAAATTAGTCTATAGACCATTGTGTAGATCAATGTGTCTCCGAAAAAGACTAAAGGACATCGTGTGAGTCACACATCTCGAGGCATTTCTTGAAATCTGTGTTGAATAATATCGTGAGTTTTCGTAACCTTGATTGACCTTTACGTCACTGTTTTACACGACACTCGTATATCGATTAAATGTTATTTCATTGACCATTCTTAGTTTCGACTTCAAATTACAACGTCCGTTTTATCTTGGAAACACCATCGTCATCTTGTAATTCATCCTCTATTATATGACGATTGTTTGGAACACGATTGTACTTCTATAAACTTGTATCCTCCCTTTTCATTAAACCTCCTCTCTCTAGGAGAGCGACTTGTTAATATTTCGTTTCTTTCTCGATATGTCTTGTGGTTTTGGAAGACCACGCCGCCAGGAGACCTTCTTGCATTGCATCTTGAAATTTAAGACACAAATGTCATGCGCCGTTTTGATTTCTTAGATTATCATTGGTATTCTTGAACCATTGTTATACAATTTTTTCCTTTGTATGTTTAATTAAACAATCTATTCTTTTTCGTCTTTATGGAATCCACAAATCTTTGTGTACATTAATTTTGGGTTATTGGGAAATTGGATTTAATTTCAAGGTGTGTCGAAAAATATACTTTCTGCAGAAACGTTATATGTAAGTTCACGATGTCGAGAAAATATTTTTATAAACTTTAGACATAAAAATATATTTCTACTTACTGAGACATCCGTTTAGGACATAAAATCGACCAGTAAATTTTAAAAACGAGCAAGTTACGCTCATTTGAACTTGTAAAATTTAAGAACTTAATTCTGCATATTTGAAAAATATCATTTTGATGCAAGGGCATTTTCGTCCATTTTTTTATCCATTCAAGTCTCGAGTAAAACTATAAAGTTGTTTAAAACATCGTTTTACATCGAATTGCTTTAGACTTCGAGTCTTAAAAATGTCATCTAGTGAGTTAATTGGTCTGGTCAGACCCTGAAAGTCAAACTTAAAGGTCAAAACTGATAGAATTTAAAATATGGTTTGGAGCATTTTTGAGTTCGTGTGAGCTCATAAAACTTTAACTAATGACCTTTTACAACCATTAAACATTGATTGTGTTTGAAACCGTTTACAAATAGTAACTTGAGCTCGGTGATACATAAATCTTGAACTTTTAGGAACCAAGTGATTTGATAAACTGATGAACTATATGTTTCGAAAAATGTGTACATTTTATGCATTACTAATTACATGTTAAATTCCTAAACTCTCCTAAAAATAGAAACTTTACGGAATAGTTGTACTATTTGGGAACTGATGCCCTACTTTCTTAAAAGTATATTTATGTCAAATAAATTACTAGGTGCACACATATGGATTTTCTTTACCCTTTTTTATACATGACTTAATTGTCCTTATATATTAATTTTCTTTTCTTCCATCGTACCACAGATTTGGGGCGAGGTTTGAAGTTCTTGCTTTCATATCGTTCGTTATCATTTTGGCGCGTGTCTCATGACGACACCAATTAAACCTTTTGAAACCTTATCACCTTGTAATCATGTTGCAGATTTTCTTATCAATTCCTCTTTATTACCCTCATGTAACCCACTCGCTATTTTATAAGTTACTCTATAAACTCGAATTGACATTGTTTGCGAATCATTTTACAAAATGTTCCACTTAGGCCTTATTAAATCCTTGAATGTTATCTTATAAAATTAATTTATATTAATTTTACAATATATATTCACAAATTGTTTCAACAATTGGTATTATAAAGAATCCTTCTAACAATAAAATAATTGATTTAAACATCTATCCAATTAGTTACTGGCGAAAAGTTTCATAAATTATTTTGATCCCTGTTTTACCAATGGCATTATATGTATATTTTAAATCATATGATATGTAATACTGGTTAGACGAAGCTGAGCATCGCATTGATTGTTCTAAATTATGCATGGACTGATCACCTATGCCTAATTTAGAAGGAGCCATGCAAGGCCGAATAGTAGTCACCTTAAACATTTTGCCAAGAACCAACTTTTTACTTATGTTCCTTAAAAAGTTAGATAAAATAAAGTTTTGAAAACTTTTACATCTTATGGGAGTAACACCAGTTCGCGACATACACATATGATCTCTTATCTTTTCTTGAACAAAGTACATGTCTGCAAGCACATATTTCCTTACTCAATGATCTTTGTTTTACTTGTTACCTCATTTTCCTTTGTGATATGATTCTCGTTACCACTTGTCTAATTTCTTACCATTGATACCGGATTTAAAAGTTTCAACGCTGTTATGTTTCTACATCAATCAACCTCCTTTATCTATTTTGGTAGACCTTCGAAACGTCTCTGGACGCGGATAATGATTTATGATTAGACGTGAACAATGATTACGTGTATTTGCCATGATGTGTGTTAGACTTTATCTTCTTGAAATTCATTCGTGTGAACCACGTATTGATTTCACCTCTCATTGCTAATGTTGTTCATCTTACTGGAATTACACTCAAGTGACTTCTTAAGAAATTTTCTTTGATTCGAAAATTCATTGTGTGGCTTTTCTCTTTCGATCGTGCATCAACCACTTAGAACTTAATAAGTCGTTGTTGGTGACGCCAACCTCACTCGTGAATTAATCTTGTTAAATCCTTTGTTTCATATTACCCCTATCATTGATACATCTACTCTATCATGTCCGTTAAGAAATTGATACGAACTTCGTTTTATTACCTCGTAATATTGCTTGTATACAAATTGTTGATTATCATTCTTTTCATACTTGTTTACTATCTTGTCATTTTTGAAAACCAAAACATGTCACATGTTTACCATTCGATGCAATGAACACCTTCTTGGCTTTCTACAAATTATTCTTAAATTTTTAAGAAACAATTTACACAATATATTAAGTGGTTAAATGACCAAAATAACCATTTCAGGTTAAATGTCAGGTCTATACATCATCTTTGATAGATTTATAACTAGTGTTTAAAGGATGACGTGTTTTATCATTTAAAGTATCTGATTCTATCATACTTTACTTTCAATCTAATGAAATTATCAATTTAATTTATAATCTCTAACAACGATTCTAAATAATTTGGAAATTTGATTTTCTCTAATGGTAACGATAAACCTGAGCTTTTAACAATAAATTCATGCAGTCATCCAAAATCTTTTAAGTCGATCAAAATATAAAATTTTGAACTAAGTTATACTTTTGGCTTTGAAATCCTGATCAAGAAAAAGATTTAGCAACTGGTTACTCGCTAAATATATATAGTTTGATTTCAAATCACTAAACCTTGTAAAGTTTTCTTTTAATGAAGAAAGTACCAAAAGCGAGTTTTACAATAATACAAAATCCTAGACAGATAGTTGTGAAAACTTGTATTTTTGAAATGTTCATATGTAATTCATTTTTCCCTTCTATTTCTCTTGTATTCAGATTGTTATGTTTTAATATTGTCATGTTTTACAGTTGCGTCACTTGCAATTCCTTGTTGATTACCAATCTTGATTCATTTTAGCGCACCCTGTTCGTTTAAGCAATTCTTGTGTTCATCCTATCTTCTGATATTTCTCTGTATTGAAGGTCATTATTCTAATCCGAGTTTGAAAATTTATTCGAAAAGGAGCTACAAAACTGAAGCGTAGTGAATTCTAATTGTTTAGGTACGTCGTGATGCAGAAATTACCTGGGAAGAAATTAATCAGTTCAAAACTATGTACCTCCTTTTATTTGCATCTTCTTCTGTCTCCAGTAGAACTCTGAGGGACCAGAGTTCCTTTAGGTGGTAGACTATAAGAACTCATACTTTTCCCAGTATTATTTTATTCTTTTATTCGTGCTTCTTGAATTTTCCAACGTATTACGTTTTCTTGTATTCTTATATGTAAAATCCCGAGATCTTGATATTCTAATAAATTATAATTTTTAAGTATTTACAGATCATTGACAATAGACTATCTGGAATTATAAAATTTCTTATTTTATTTTTCCAAATTTTTTTAAATCAAAGTTTTTGATTTAAAATCACCCGCATGGATTTTACAACGAGTTTACTCAAATCAATGGATAACGAGGATTTCTAATGATCGTGATACCAACGGATGCCCGATATTTTACATTTTATTACCGATTGTTTCGATAATTAATATTTCCAACCATTTCGTTTTAAGTACATGTTAAGTCGTGTCAGGAAACCATATTATCTTATTTATGATGTATTTTAACTTTTGAAAAGTATTTTTACGAAACCCGAGCCCCGTAATTACTTTCAAGATTTACTCATAGTCATTTTATACCCTTTAAAATATATTGCATTTTAAGTCCAAAAGATTTCAAATTTGGCAAAACTAACCCTCCACCCCACTATATAAACCTTTTCCACCATTTTCCTTCTCATTTTTCTTACAAAAAAAACACAAAAAAATTACTCCTCTTTCCTTTCCTCTAAATTTCCGCTACCCCTAACCTTCATAAACACATCAAGAATTTGATTTTTGAGACTGAATCATTTAAAACTAAATTTAGACCCATCTCTAAATCAAAAGGAGATTATGTTGATGTAAAAATCATACACATGCATCAAGTTACAAGATTTTTATGATTTCATGGTTGATTTGTGTTTTGATCATTATGCATGTAATAATCTTGGTAAGATCATCATGTTTTGATCATAAAAGGTTTTATTTGATCTTTGATTTTGTTAAATTTGACATGCAAGTGTTTAGGAGTTTGTTTGGTTGATGGGTATGATAGTAGGGTGATATTAGAGGTATGGAATTGATTTTATTGAGTTGAAAATTGATTTGATATTATTTTTAAGGAGATATTATTAGATATTATTGTAGTGGTTGTCGAGACGCTCGTTTTGATATAAAATAGAGCTTCTAACTCATTACGGATCAAAAGTTATGCTAGATTTAGTATTCGTGTACCGGGAGACGCAAATCGTCACAATCCGAAATTGTGGCTGATTTTAGGTCGACTCTTGGGGACTTTAGGCATGGGTAGATAATTGATACTACTAGTTTTCAAAGTTTACAAACTCAATATGATGAGTCTAGTAGTGGGTTTAAAAGGCAAAATGTGAAGACAATACTTTTAAAGTGGTATAAACGGTTTTATAAAACAAGTATACATTCTGTCCCAAATTTTAGAGTTGAGTTAAGTGTCGAGCTAATGGGTTTTAAAGTATGAACTTTGGCTCAAATTTTGGTGGGGTGTTATACAGGTTATAAGTGACCTTGACACCAAGTTTCATCGAAATCGGACAAGTCTAGATAGGGTTGATTGGTGTGTACATTTGAAGGGTACTTGCTGATTTGTATTTGGACACATAGTTCAATGCTTATGTTGCGTGAGTTTGAGTATTCACTCTTGGACATGGTGACTTACTAAAGTGTCTGGTCATTATATAAATGACTTAGTTACTGGTCCGAGTGAAGTAAAGGGGTTGGAAATAAAATGTAGCCAGTACACTTGGACGCTGACAAGAGCAATCGGGACGTTGATAAGAAGAAAACAAGCGTTGACAGGACAAGCATTGACAGGAAAATGTCAAGCGTTGATAGGATGAAGTCAAGCACTGATAGAAGACTTAGTCTACACGTATTATGTTTCTAGTTTTTTTTTCTAGTAAAGATATGATCAACAATGTATTTTCTATTTTTATCTTTACCTAAAATAGCTGATACGTAGACTCTTGTACAAGGCTCCTTATGTTTATAAAAGGAGGCCTTTAGGTTTATGTTTGATATACGTTTTCACACTTTCATTGTACGCAAGTTTGTTTTATCAATGAAGTGAAAGTTTGGTTTACATTGTTTGTGTGTTCTTGTTTGAGTATTAATTCCGCATAATACTTAAATTGTTTTATACACAACAAAGTTTCTCTACGTGTTAAACTTGATTTAATCTCGTTAACACAAAGCTAAATCGATCTAAGTTTGGGATCAACAAGTGGTATCAGAGCTTGTTGATAAACTTTGATCTAAATAACACAAGAACCCTAAATCGCCAAAAACCCTAATTTTCAAGAAACCCTAAAAACATCATGTCTACCCTAGAAGTAAACTCCTTCTCCCCTCAACCTACAACATCAAGATTCCCATGCTAGACCCAGAAAATTTTGAGCTGTGTAAGTTTAACTTTGAACAGTATCTACAAATCCATGACTATACCCTATGGGAAATTATTGAATATGGAAACACATTCAATAAAGCTCAAAAGATTGCAGCTGCCATCTTAAAAAGAAGAAATGCTCAAGGATCTACTGAAGAGGATTGAAAAGAAAAACCTGAAGATGGTAGAGCTGTCTCATGTGAGGACATAGCAAAGAGAAGGAATGACATGAAAACCCTAAGCATTCTCAAACTCTCTTTGGGACAAGAAAATCAGTACAAATATAGAAGCTATGAGTCTACAACAGCCCTTGAAGTTGCTTATGGTGGTAATGCTGATACTGTACAAGAGAAAAAGAAGCAACTATTGCATGATTATGCTGTTTTCAAAGCTCAACCCAATGAAAAGCTAAATGGAGTAAGAAGCAGACTTCTTGACCTCACAAGCAAGCTGTCCTTTATGAGAACAGTACTTGGTGATGTTGATATCATCAACACTTTTCTTAAAAGTCTTGGTGATGTATGGAAGATTAAAGCAAGGTCTATAATTGCTAATAACACTCACAAAAGTTCTACTTTTGATGATGTTTATAATAAACTGAGGCTTGTAGAGAATGAAACTCTTTTGGATCAGGGAAGCAAGTCTACCAATGGAAATATGGCCTTCTTCTCACATAGTGAAGGTCAATTTGATCAAAAGGAGTCATACATGTACCCCGTTACTGGATCAACTTGTGTCAACGCTGGATCAAGCCTTGTCAACGCCTCACATTCAGACGCTGGCACATACAATGTTGACTCTCCAAGAGTTAAGCCTGCTGGTATTGATCTAGATACTGTTTGTGCATACATTGCTTCATTGCCCAATGGTTCAGTGATTACATATGAGGACCTTGAGCAAATTAGTGATGAGCATTTGGAGGAGATGGACATAAAGTGGAATATGGCTCTTGCAAGTATAAGAGCAAATCGATGGAATCGAAGATTCAAGAAGAAGATGACTTTTAATGCTAAGGACACTGCTGGATTTGATAAATCCAAGGTTGAGTGTTATAATTGTCATCGAATGGGACACTTTATGAGAGAATGCAAATCTCCAAGAAGATCTGATGCTAGAAAACCCTCAAGCCAAATCATCAAGCTCAGGATTCCAAAGCCATGGTTGCAATGCAAGACATTGATGGTGTTGGATGGGATTGGAGCTATTTGGCCAATGATGAGGAAGAGAACAAAGCTTTGGTTGCAAAAAACGAAGAAGAAGAGCATGTTCACTATGCTCTCATGGGACACTCTTCATCTTCATCAGACAATGAGGTATATGATGATGCTTTTTGTAGTAAGGGTTGTCGTTTAAACACTAAAAAACTTAACAAAGAAGTTTTAAAATTGACAACAGATGTGGTCAATGAAAGATGCAAGTTGTCTAACTATCAACTTGCTCTTACTCAAACTGAAAAGACTGTAGCTGAGTATAAGAAAATAGAGTTTGACCTAAAAGATCAAATCAATATTTTAACTCATGATTTAAATGCTAGTGTTGAGATTAGAAACATCATGGAAAGAGCCAATAGTACTTTACAGGCTAAGTTCGATGAGGCTATAAAAAATAAGGATAATGTAGATCTTAAAATTCAGGGATTTGATAAAGCTTCACAAACCCTAGAAAAATGTGTTAGTGAACAAAGGGATTCTAGGGATATGACTAGGATTGGGATGAAAGAGTATGCTGGTGTTTCACCACCTGCTGGGAACTTCTATGGTGTCCTTAGAAAGGACTTGTCTTGGACTGGTTTACCAGAACTTCAAGAAGAGGAATTTATTCCTCCACCAAGAGTTCTTACCACAGTAGAGGAATACAGGCAGAAGTTGACTGATTTGGACCAATGGAAGAAAGCCAACCTTACCTTGTTTGTTAAGGGTGGTATGCTTAGTGATAGCCCAAATGAGTCTACACCCATCAAAGTGACAAACCCAACCACTGGCAAGACTGTTGACCTTGACTTAAATGTTGATAGAAAACCTAGTATTAAATATGCAGAAATGTATAGAAAATCTAGGTCACCAAAAAGCTAAATTAGTGATAATGGGACAGGTTTCTTTTCTTCTAGACCTAGAGCTATGTCTAGAAAAGCCTGTTATACTTGTGGAAGTTTTTCACATTTAGCCTATAAGTGTGTCAATGCTTCAAAGGTCAACGCTGACAAAAAGTCAAACACTGTCAAACCCAAATCTTTTGTCCATCAAAGTCCACTAGTTGTTAGACCAGCCCCATTCTTTACTAAAGGGTCTAATACTTATGGACAAAGACCTTTTCAGAAGACCAATACATGGTCTAATACAAAATGGGTTCCTGTAGCAAACCCTAGGTTCAACGCTGATAAGGGTAATTTCAGCGTTGACAAGACCAAATTAAACGCTGACAGAAACGTTGCCAGACCAAATAATGGTAAATATTTGCAACCAAAGGGAAAAGGGTCTAAAGCTTCTTCTAGTTTGACATGGAGACCTAAGCAAGATAAAAACCCTAATTCAGATGGGATTTCTATGACCTGTAACATATTTCATTATATTTCAAAGGTCATAACAAAACCAATTGGGGTTAACTGGGTGTTTAATCCAAAAATAGATGAACAAGGGGTTGTCATAAGGACTAAGTCTGTTCTTGTTGAACAACCAAATGAATCCAAGTCTGCTCAGGCTTGGGTTCCCAAAGAAAACTAATTTGTTTTCTTTATGTGCAGGGCATTCAAAAGCAGGTTAATGATTATGGCTATTGGGATAGTGGATGCTCTAGGCACATGAATGGGAAGGAAGATTATCTTACAAACTTCACTCCCATTAAGGATGGTGACAAAGTTTACTTTGGAGGCGGTTATGGAACAATCACTGGAAAAGGAACTCTTCTCACCAACAATTTGCGTTTTGAAAACATGTTTCTGGTAAAAGAACTTGACTATAATCTGTTTAGTGTATCACAAGTTTGTGATAACAAAAATAAGGTTCTTTTTACTGGTACTGAATGCTTGGTGTTGAGCAAAGATTTTAAAATACCAGATGAGAAATTCATTGAGTATCGCACACCTAGGCATAAGGACATTTATAATGCGAATCTTAATGGAATTAGGACGAATAATAATTTGTCATGTCTATATGCTAAGGATTCAGTTGATGAGAGTAATCTTTGGCACAGGAGATTAGGGCACATTAATTTTAAAAATATAAACAGACTTGTGAGACATGGTTTAGTTGATGGTTTGCCTGAAAAGGCTTTCCACAATGATCACTCTTGTGTTGCATGCCTTAAAGGCAAACATCACAAGGTCTCATTTAAGTGTAAACTAGTGCACTCTAGTTCTACACCACTTCACTTGCTGCATATGGACTTGTTTGGTCCAACTAATATAGAAAGCTTAAATGGTAAATCTTACTGTTTTGTCGTCACTGATGATTTTTCTAGATTTACTTGGACTTTCTTTTTAGCTTTGAAAAGTGACACTGCTGATACCTTGATTGACTTCATTACCCAAATAGAAAAGAAGTCTGGTAATGAGGTTAAGATACTTAGAAGTGACAATGGTGGTGAGTTTAGAAATAAGTTGTTAGATGATTTTTGTGCCAAGAAAGGGATTACTAGACAGTTTAGTGTAGCTAGAACCCCACAAAAAAATGGGGTAGCTGAGAGAAAGAATAGAACCCTCATAGAAGCAGCCAGGACTATGTTGGTTGATGCTCACTTTCCCATTGCTTTTTGGGCTGAGGCTGTGAATACAGCTTGTTATGTTCAGAATATGGCATTAGTCAACAAGATTCACAACAAAACACCTTATGAGTTACTTCGGGGAAGGAAACCTAATATTGGTTTTCTTAAACCTTTTGGATGTCATGTAGTTGTGCTGGATACTGGTGATGCCTTAGGTAAGTTTAGTGCTAAAGGTGATGAAGGTTACTTCATGGGTTATTCTGTGCAGAGTAGAGGATATCGAGTTTACCTTAAGAAGGAAAAACGTATACTTGAAAAAGTACATGTTAGGTTTTTAGAAAGTAAACCTAGTGATCCTGAAAGTGGTCCAAATTGGTTATTTGACTTGGAACCTCTATCTAGGACTTTGAATTATATGCCTGTTACTAATACAAACATTGTGAAGGTAACTTCAAATGTTGTGGAAGAATCAGTTTTTGATGTTTCAGGTAAACAGGTTGATGAAGAGGTTTAATCACAAGCAGACAAATCAGCACCCATACTTGAGTATGTTACCATTCCCATATGGACAGATGCATTTGCTGCTGCTGCTGCTGCTGGAAAGGAAAAAAGTGGTCCCCAAGTATCACCAGTTGACAACATGCATGATCTTTCAGGCGTTGACAAAGGAAATTCTGGCGCTGACAAGACAAATTCAGGCGTTGATGGCTCAAACGTTGACAGCTTTGGTCCAGGCGTTGACAGATCTTTTGACCATCTTTTCTCTTCCAATAATTTTGAACAAGGTAAACCTTCAAGCAGAAATAGAGAGGTTCATTCAGATGATGATGGAAGAGAGTCTGAAGAGGATATTGGTAACATGGAAGATGAGATTGAGGATAATACACTTATTGTAGGAGGAGTGCTTACTTCTACAATAAAAAATCATCCTCCTTCTCTAATTATTGGTGATGTCATGACTCCTGTGCAAACTAAAAGGTCTCATCAGAATCAAAGAGGATTTATTGCCAATATTCACAAGAAGGTTGATACCCCTCTTGTTCAAGCATGTTTGTTTGCCTGTTTTCTGTCACAACAGGAACCCAAGAAGATTTTTGATGTTCTCAAAGAACCAAGTTGGGTGGAAGAAATGCAAGATGAGCTTCACCAATTTGCTATCCAGGATGTTTGGGAGTTGGTTGATTGTCCCATGCATGTCAGACCTATTGGGACAAGATGGGTTCTTAGGAACAAAAAGGATGAAAGAGGCATTATGGTCGGAAACAAGGCACGTTTAGTGGCTCAAGGATATACACAAGAGGAAGGGATAGACTATGAGGAGGTCTTTGTACCTGTTGCAAGGATTGAGGCTATAAGGATTTTTCTAGCCTATGCTTCATGCATGGGATTTACAGTCTATCAAATGGATGTGAAGAGTGCTTTTCTCTATGGCCCAATTGCAGAGGAGGTTTATGTAATGCAGCCTCCAGGTTTTGAAGATTCGGAACATCCAGACAAGGTGTATAGAGTAAAGAAAGCTATGTATGGACTTCATCAAACCCCAAGAGCCTGGTATGGCACATTGTCCACCTATCTGGTGGAAAATGGATTCAAGAGGGGCACCATAGACCAGACCTTATTTACAAAGAAGACTGGTAAGGATTTCTTACTTGTTCAGGTTTATGTGGATGATTGTGACAACCGTGGTTTTGGGTTTGTCATTTGGTCTTACTTTTAGGTTATTTTATGTGTGCTTACTTGATTTGTGTGTTTACGTGTTTATTTTGTGTGAACGAGGTTGGTGTGGTTATCGTTTATGAGTATAGAGTACTCATAAGTAAATCGAGGAATGGTTATTTCATGTTCATGAGCTCACAAGTGGTGACTATGAAATGAAAATGGTGATATTGTGGTGTTTACGTATACGTATAAGTATTATAGTAATAGTATTTTTTTAGGATTTACGGTTTAGCATTTAGAGGTCTCGGGTGAGGTAATTATCCATATGAATATTTTTCGGGATGGTTTTAAGTCATTTAGGACTTAGTTATAAAGTTTATTTCAAAATTTGAGATTTTTATAAAAGTGTATATTTTACGTCTTTTACGGTAAAACGCGCAAATTTGACTAGTTTTACGCTTTTGAGGTTTTGGGAAGCTTTAGGAGCTGAAATAAATTAAGGAAAATTAACGTAATATTATTAACATAATATTAAATAATAAAAATAAAAAAAACGAATTTATTGGGTGTTTGGGTCGGTTTAGACGCACCAAAGAAAGTGAAAAAGGGAAAAAGGGAAAAAAGGAAAGTTGGGTGTTATACTTGGACTAGGATTTTATGTACACACTATATAAGGTTATCTAATAAATAAAAAAAACATAAATCCCTGGAGACAAAGAAAAATTCGTGGGTTTCATAGAGGAGAATTAGGGTTCTTCAAAAAATTAGGTTTTCTTCATCTTCCATTGATTTAAGGTAAAAACCTTCATTAACCTTTTTAATTAAATTGTTTTTATGTTTAATTAATCATTCTTATGATGGATTAAGGGTTAGGGTTTATATAAAAACAGTAGATTAATGATGTCTTAATCATAATATGATGATCATATAATCTAGGGCTTGTATTAGAAGGGTTATAGGTGATTAATTAGATCAATTTGTTTAAAACCCGTTTTTAAAACTGGGTAGAATTTTGAGTCTATTGTTTTGATCATATCTCGAGTTCTAGGAACATTCAAGATGCGATCAAACTAGCCATGGATAGGTAATTTAGTTGGCTTTCTAAATCAAGAAACGAGAACTAAATTGGAGGTCGGGAAGTGGGTCAAAAACAGGTTACAACAGTCGGATGTCAAAACAGTTTTGAATTCAGCCTGTTTTCTTTTTAAGTTTTGGGTTGTTTGGGGTACTTAGGGTTGCATTGGGATCTTCTCACGAACATGAGAGATGGTTTATATATTGTAGTAAGTATCTGCACTTGGGCTAAGATTGTGGTTTAGGGTAAGACCCTCTAATGGTAATGAACTTTTCATACGTTTAAAATCAGTGAATTCTGAATAGGTAGCAATATATACACATATATCTGGGCCTTAACAGTAGCTTTAAGGTTAGGGCAAGTGGGAGGTTTTAGCTAACATGTATAAAAGTGTGAATATTCCTTTTATAGAAACCATGGGTATGTTTAAGTGAACATTTGACTTAAAGTTTTGAGACCTAAAACTGGGACTGTTTTGTGTAAAATTATGAACGGGATAGCTATTAAACTTAACCAAGTTAGGGACTTGTTAAGGAAGGGTAATGGGGTGATTAGAGCTTAACAATGAGGTAATTATACGGGAATAGACTAGATGTCCATAATAGGTTGATGAGCCATCTTAGTGATTGGTTCGTGTATTGATTTCGTGTTTTTGGTTTGTTAGCTTGTTGCTAGTGCGAGGACTTGTGAAGAAGCTATCAGGTGAGTTTCATAGTCCCATGTTTAATATTGATTTTGACTTCCAGATGGGATGGAAGAGACACTGTGTTGAGTTATTTTCTAAATTGATGCTGTGAATGTGTTTGTGATTTGAGATGGACTTGTGTGTACATTATGTGATTAACTACTATGTGATTTTTGATTGTGTATGATTTGGATCGGGGGACACGTGCCGTCTCAGTTATTGTGGTTTGACAAGGTAGTGGCCTTGGAATAGGTACATAGTGTGATCATCTATGGTACCATGTTGTTTGGCAAGGTAGGAGCCTTGGATTTTGGTTTGGAATGATTGATCTTGAATGCTAGTTGTTAATACATAATTGTAGCACATTGTCCATATGTTATTGTGTTTATGGTTGTTATTCACAGCTTGTAATTGATTTAGCGTTGGAGTCTAAACCTATGACTCTCACCAACTTTATGTTGACGTGTTTTAGTGTCTCTTTCAGGTGATACTATGGTTAACCATGAGAACATAAGTGGCTAGGATTGGAGAAGCTTAGGAATGCATATAGAAGGAGAATCCCCGTTTCCTTCTTAGCTTTTATTTGTTCTTTTAATAAGTGATACTGTGGCACACATATATTTGTTTGGTTATGTTATTTGTTTGTCTTGGGTAAGCGGTAGGACTGTTACCTACTTACCTAGACTCCGAGTCTGATGAGATATTGTCATGACTTTGTGTCTCCATTTTTTGACATTTCTTATTTCATATAGTTATCTCTATAGACACGCCATGTTGTGATGATATCCATACGTCGCGCCCCATATTCCGCCATGGTGGGGTGTGACAGAATGGTATCAGAGACAGGTTATAGAGAATTAGGTTGCCTAGTCGTGTAGCCTAGTCTATAGCTTAAGGGTCCCTGCATATAGGCGTCATAAGAGTATGTGTGCATTTTATAGTAATTGATGTGTTTGAATATTATTTTCACAGTATTTGTTAGGTTATGAACTACTATGGTTCATACTTAACTACATGTTATTTTCTTTACGAGTTTTGATTAGTGCGGGTGGAACCATGGTCGTATACGCTAGTCATTGTTGGATTTCGCTTAATTATGTTTTCATGTTCTTTATACATTTTGAATTTTGTCTACGCTGGTTCAGCTGGACTACGAATTTATGTGTTTCGTGCATTGGCTATGTTATTTTAATACATGGGGTTTTGGATCTTATCTTGTGTGGTTATGTGCTTGTGAGTTGTTGGATTATGTGTTATGTGTAGTATTAATTTCTTATAAGTGTCATCATAGGAGGGAGTACATTGGTGAAAGGGAACATGTATAATTATGGAGGCCTACATAATTATATATGTGCCACAACACCACTGGACTTTCAAGTATGATTACATGAAAGAGATTTAATACATGCTTGTATAGTATATGTTGGATGGATTTGAGTGTATGTACGCTTATGCCTATGTATGTAAAATTATTTTCTACTTACCGGTTGTATTCTTGGGATGGTTGCTAGCTCGTTTCTCTTTGAGATGTTCAACTTCTGTAGTAGCGCATTTCTCGGGTCCTCATTTCACGTGTTTGTTTGTACGGTACTTTTGGTGTGAAGGATTTTGAGATGGTGGAAATTTCTTTTTGGGGTAACGATGTATTTTGTTTCGAGTTATACATGGTAAAAAAAATTGAACTTGCAAATTGAAAAAAAAATTATAGTTGTTGGTAGTCGATGAAATAAGGAAGTGTCGGGATCATGTTTCAAATAAGGTGGAATATAAATTCTTTAACATATAAGCATGATTCGGTTATTTTTAAATATTTTGGTTTTGATCAGCTAAAGTTATTGTTCTTAAGTTAAAAATTTTGTTCTTATTTAGTGAAATATGTTAAAATCATGTAATTAATAGAGTTTTAATTTTCTAGAATTAAAATAAATTAGGTTCTGGTTTTGGTAATTAATGGGGGTTTTAGGGTTTAAAAATCGTTTTTTTTGGTATAAATCGGAGTAGGCAGAAACTGTCGCTAAACTGTCAAAATATGTCGCTAACTGTCAAAATATGTCGCTAACTGTCAGAAACTGTCGCTAATGCCTAGGCAGATTTTGAGAAAAATCGTTTTGGTCATAACTTATTCGTTATTAAAGGTTTTTGGGTGATTCAAAAGCCTAAAATTATGTACTCGGAACATACTTTTCAAATATTCAGAAAGTTTCGTAATTGGAAGTCAGTAGCTTGGTCGAATTAATTGTACAAGTGTTGAGTTTAAGGTTAATTTTCGGACAACATGGGTTAAACTCGTGTTTCGGGTATTTTGCGTTAATGAACACTTGGGGGGTTAACGTAGAGATGAGTTGGGAAGGAATTTGAGAGTTCCTTAGACCTTATTATACGTGGTTATATTTTGATGAGTTTTGATTTATGGTATTTATGAGTAAGACTGAAATCGGGGTGACAGTTTTAAACCCGTTGAGTTATGTGACGGCTCCTAACTTGGTTTCAAGACAGTTCTTGTTTGATGAGTTGCGAGATTTAGTTAGGTTGGTTACATAACTTTATGGTTTTGATAAGTTTCCTCGCGGACGGTTAAGGTTCATGTGTTGTTGGTTGAGATTATTTTCGTGTAAACTGAGTTCACATTTGAACGTGAAGGTTTTATCAGGGATATGCATCCTCGTTTGTTTGCTGAGAATAAGTTTGAGTTTAGGAGTGAATCTCGGGACGAGATTTCTATTAGGAGGGAGTGATGTGACAACCGTGGTTTTGGGTTTGTCATTTGGTCTTACTTTTAGGTTATTTTATGTGTGCTTACTTGAATTGTGTGTTTACGTGTTTATTTTGTGTGAACGAGGTTGGTGTGGTTATCGTTTATGAGTATAGAGTACTCATAAGTAAATCGAGGAACGGTTATTTCATGTTCATGAGCTCACAAGTGGTGACTGTGAAATGAAAATGGTGATATTGTGGTGTTTACGTATACGTATAAGTATTATAGTAATAGTATTTTTTTAGGATTTACGGTTTAGCATTTAGAGGTCTCGAGTGAGGTAATTATCCATATGAATATTTTTCGGGATGGTTTTAAGTCATTTATGACTTAGTTATAAAGTTTATTTCAAAATTTGAGATTTTTTATAAAAGTGTATATTTTACGTCTTTTACGGTAAAACGCACAAATTTGACTAGTTTTACGGTTTTGAGGTTTTGGGAAGCTTTAGGAGCTGAAATAAATTAAGGAAAGTTAAGGTAATATTATTAACATAATATTAAATAATAAAAAAAACGAATTTATTGGGTGTTTGGGTCGGTTTAGACGCACCAAAGAAAGAGAAAAAGGGAAAAAGGGAAAAAGGGAAAAAAAGGAAAGTTGGGTATTATACTTGGACTAGGATTTTATGTACACACTATATAAGGTTATCTAATAAATAAATAAAAACATAAATCCCTAGAGACAAAGAAAAATTCGTGGGTTTCATAGAGGAGAATTAGGGTTCTTAAAAAGAATTAGGTTTTCTTCATCTTCCATTGATTTAAGGTAAAAACCTCCATTAACCTTTTTAATTAAATTGTTTTTATGTTTAATTAATCATTCTTATGATGGATTAAGGGTTAGGGTTTATATAAAAACAGTAGATTAATGATGTATTAATCATAATATGATGATCATATAATCTAGGGCTTGTATTAGAAGGGTTATAGGTGATTAATTAGATCAATTTGTTTAAAACCCGTTTTTAAAAACTGGGCAGAATTTTGAGTCTATTGTTTTGATCATATCTCGAGTTCTAGGAACATTCAAGATGCGATCAAACTAGCCCTGGATAGGTAATTTAGTTGGCTTTCTAAATCAAGAAACGAGAACTAAATTGGAGGTCGGGAAGTGGGTCAAAAAGAGGTTACAACAGTCGGAGGTCGAAACAGTTTTGAATTCAGCCTGTTTTCTTTTTAAGTTTTGGGTTGTTTGGGGTACTTAGGGTTGCATTGGGATCTTCTCACGAACATGAGAGATGGTTTATATATTGTAGTAAGGATCTACACTTGGGCTAAGATTGTGGTTTAGGGTAAGACCCTATAATGGTAATGAACTTTTCATACGTTTAAAATCAGTGAATTCTAGATAGGTAGCAATATATACACATATATCTGGGCCTTAACAGTAGCTTTAAGGTTAGGAAAAGTGGTAGGTTTTATCTAACATGTATAAAAGTGTGAATATTCCTTTTACAGAAACCATGGGTATGTTTAAGTGAACGTTTTACTTAAAGTTTAGACTAAAACTGGGACTGTTTTGTGTAAAATTATGAACGGGATAGCGATTAAACCTAACCAAGTTAGGGACTTGTTAAGGAAGGGTAATGGGGTGATTAGAGCTTAAAAATGAGGTAATTATACGAGAATAGACTAGATGTCCATCATAGGTTGATGAGCCATCTTAGTGATTGGTTCGTGTATTGATTTCGTGTTTTTGGTTTGTTAGCTTGTTGCTAGTGCGAGGACTTGTGAAGAAGCTATCAGGTGAGTTTCATAGTCCCAGGTTTAATATTGATTTTGACTTCCAGATGGGATGGAAGAGACACTGTGTTGAGTTATTTTCTAAATTGATGCTGTGAATGTGTTTGTGATTTGAGATGGACTTGTGTGTACATTATGTGATTAACTGCTATGTGATTTTTGATTGTGTATGTTTTGGATCGGGGGACACGTGCCGTCTCAGTTATTGTGGTTTGACAAGGTAGTGGCCTTGGGATAGGTACATAGTGTGATCATCTATGGTACCATGTTGTTTGGCAAGGTAGGAGCCTTGGATTTTGGTTTGGAATGATTGATCTTGAATGCTAGTTGTTAATACATAATTGTAGCACATTGTCCATATGTTATTGTGTTGATGGTTGTTATTCATAGTTTGTAATTGATTTAGCGTTGGAGTCTAAACCTATGACTCTCACCAACTTTATGTTGACGTATTTTAGTGTCTCTTTCAGGTGATACTATGGTTAAGCATGAGAACATAAGTGGCTAGGATTGGAGAAGCTTAGGAATGCATATAGAAGGGGAATCCCCGTTTCCTTCTTAGTTTTTATTTGTACTTTTAATAAGTGATACTGTGGCACACATATATTTGTTTGGTTATGTTATTTGTTTGTCTTGGGTAAGCGGTAGGACTGTTACCTACTTACCTAGACTCCTGAGTCTGATGAGATATTGTCATGACTTTGTGTCTCCATTTTATGACATTTCTTATTTCATATAGTTATCTCTATAGACACGCCATGTTGTGATGATATACATACGTCGTGCATCATATTCCGCCATGGTGGGGTGTGACAATGATATCATCTTTGGTTCTTCAAGTCCAAAGATGAGTGAAGACTTTTCCAAGCTTATGACAGACAAATTCAAGATGAGTGCCATGGGGGAGATGAACTTCTTTCTAGGATTACAAGTTCAGCAAAAAGAAGATGGTATCTTCATCTCTCAAGATAAATATGTAGCAGAAGTCTTGAAGAAGTTTGGCTTTTCTCCACATGAGAAAAGGGCTAGCACACCTATAGATAGGTAACACCCTTGGGGAAAGGTTGGAGATGGAAAAGAAGTGGATGTCAGGCACTATAGGTCAATGATTGGTTCATTGATGTATCTCACAGCTTCAAGACCTGTCATTATGTTTGCTGTGTGTGTATGTGCACGTCATCAAGTGACTCCCAAAGAATGTCATCTTCATGATGTCAAGAGGATCTTTAGATACCTTAGGTGTTATCCAGACCTGGGATTATGGTATCCAAAAGATTCCCCATTGGAGCTTATTGCATATTCAGACAGTGATTATGGCGGTGACAAATTTGATAGAAAATCCACAACTGGTGGGTGCCAGTTTCTTGGGAGTAGATTGATATCTTGGCAATGCAAGAAACAAACAGTGGTGGCCAATTCTACAACTAAAGCAGAGTATGTAGCTGTAGCTGCTTGTTGTGGACAAGTTTTATGGATTCAGAACCAGCTGTTGGATTATGGGTATAATTTCATGCATACCAAGATTTTTGTAGACAATAACAGTACTTTATGCATTATTAAAAATCCTGTACATCACTCTAAAACAAAACACATAGAAATTAGACATCATTTTATAAGAGATTGTTTTGAAAAAGGTTTAATACAACCAAATAGGGTTGACACAGAAGAAAATGTGTCTGATTTATTAACTAAACCTTTTGATACTGGAAGATTTCAATACTTGGTAACAAGTATTGGAATGATCAATCTCACTTAATATATGTGTTTTGGGATCATATTGTAAATGTATGTACAGGATATGCATTGTTATTGGTCTTTATGTGAAATTATATTTTCCACTTTATTTGTCTAACACTGACAAAGATTATCTTAACGCTGATAAGTGTTATCATGACGTTGTCAGCAACATGTTAGTTTTGTGGTTTTTGATCTAATTGTGCAGGCGTTGTTAGCATTGTACCATTGGATACAAAGTTGCTTATGGATTCTTGGAGCATTATTGGAACATGTTTCAATTTATGGATGATGGTTGGAATATTTATATTCCTATCTTGACATAATTTTTTATTTACGTGCACATTATTTGGCAACTTATGTATCATAGTTTAAGGGGAGGTTTAGGAACCTTTTTAGGACTTTTTGGGTATTCTTATAATACTCTTATCACAATTCTAGATTGTGTCCACTGGTGAGTATGAATTAGTTTACTTGTTCATGAGGCACTATAGCATGCAAAGTTGATATACTATGCACGCTGCCAAGACCTTTTGGCCTAGAATTGGATGTGGTCTGTTGGGAGACTTGGATATAATTTATATTGGGCTTACTTGGGAAGTTACAAAGGGTTTTATGAGATAACTTAACTGTTAAGAATTTTGGTTAGCAAGGGACACTAGGGGACTGTTATGTCTATCTTGCATAAGCAAGTGTGCATGATTGGACAGTGCTTGCCACACTATTGTAATTTTTAGTTTATAGGTTATCTTCACTAGGATAAATCACTTTGTTAAGGTCCTTTTTCATTTTTATCATTTTTATTTTTGGATGTTGACAGATATATTTCCAAACGTTGTTATGACCAATTTAGACGTTGACATGGTTTTTTTCCAACGTTGACAAGAATATAGCCGTTGAGCGTTGATGGGTTATTTTTTACCGTTGACACTCATTGGGTCCTACCCAGTTGTTATTTTTGACGAAAATTGGGGCCGTAATTTTGGGAGTTGATAAATTTTAATTAATGCACAAGATAACTTATTTTCTTTTCAATATTTTCATCATTATATTTTGAAAATACTTGCCTCATTTTTGACCAATCACATGTGTCTATCCCTCCTATAAATTTGGCTCCTTCTTTTTAAACAGGGTACTCTCATATTCTTGTCTAACAACTTTTCTCCTATCATTCATCTTTTATAACCTTTCACAAACAGCTTTCTACATCAATGGCTCCTAAGTTTAAACCAACTAACTTGGTATTGGGATTCAGAAGTCAGCATAATATGATTGCTTATTTGGAGGTTGATGATGCTCTATTTCCTCAATACACCCAGATGGTGGCGTATTTGAATGCATCTCCATTACAGTATGCTCTTTCTCATGCTCCTCTCATCCCTGTCACTCATATTAAACAGTTTTGGAACACTGTTAGTTCCTCAACACTTAATAATGTGACTACATTAACAGCTATTGTCCATGGGCGTTCATGGGTGGTTACTGAAGCCTTGGTTCGCCAGGCTTTGCATCTTAATGATGCAGATGGTATAACCACTCTACCCATTGGTGAGATAGAACAAGGACTTCAAGCTTTGGGGTATCCTTTCCCTGAAGAGGGTACTTTAAATAAATATAATAAACAAGAATTCCCCCCATCTTGGAAGTACTTAATACATGTCATCCTTCAATGTTTAAGTCCCAAATGTACTGCACATAATGAAATTAACAGATCTATTGCTAGTGTAATTGTGTGTATTACAAATGGGCAAAAGTATAATTTTTCTAAACTGATTTTTGATGGCATGTGTAAAAACAAGGGTAATAAGATGACTTTGGCTTACCCAAGATTTTTACAAATGATTTTTGATGAGCAAAGGTACTGCACAAGGGATCATGATGATTTTTATGCGATCCCTGTGAAAAAGAAAGCTATTTTTAGTAAGATGAATTCACCCCCTCACAGAGACTTACCCCTTACCCAAGCCATGCTTGCTGTTATTGCAGCAGCACAACCTCAACCTGACCCACAACCACAACTTGACCCATTGCCTGCACCATCACCTTCACCTCAACATATGGAACTTGACCAAGATCCCTTCAACGCTGACACCTTAAATGTTGGCGTTGACACTTCAAATCCAGACGTTGACACCTTTCTACAACAGACCCAAACACCCCTTAACCTTCAAACTGCCACCCAATCCACATCATCTTCTACACCCCCTGAATTTAGGTTGGTAAAACGCCCAAGGAATACTGGAGTGTTCTCCCCTAGTGGTCCTAGCCATGTTGCAGAGAGAACCACCACCAAAAGTGTGGTTGGTGATATGGATGAGGCTGGGACTATTGGTACTCGCTTAGATGCGGGCCAAGCCAGTCCTAACATCTTTAAGACCTCATCCATGCCCCATGACTCTACTTTGGGAGTTCAAATACCCATTCTAGAGGAGGGAAGATTGGAACCATATACAATGTTAGAATTGACGGCTGTCTGCATTAGCTTGTAAAAGCAAAATGCAGACCTGGTACAAACAGTCAGTACACAAGGCCTTGAACTCAAGCAATTGAGGGAGAGGATTGTTCTTTTGGAAGATGATAACACTAGGCGTGGTATGGAGGATTCTTCCAAATGGGAGGATGAGCAGGTATATGTGAGTGACAAAGGCTCACATGATGGAGAATCTTTGGGTGTGGCTGAAGCTCTTACTGAATTGAAGAAGCAACCAGGTTTTGATGTATCTTTGGTTACTCCTACAAATTTGAACTTATCCTTTACAGCAATGATGGAGCAGTTCACAAGAAGCGCTGACAAGAATAAGGTGAGCGTTAACAAGCAGATTTTGGACGCTGACACACCAAGCGCTGACAAGAGTAAGTTGGGCATTGACACACAGGATTTGAACGTTGACAGACCTGCATATATGGTTGATGTATTCTAGTCATCAACTATCATCAAGGAAGTGTCTTTACAGGTACCATCATCATCTTTATCCATCATTGATCCATTAGATAAGGGTAAAGGAATCATGGTAGAAACAGAGGTTCCAAAGTATGCAGCACAAGTATAATTTGATTCAATGTTGGCTGCACAACTTATGGAACAAGAAAAGAAGAAGGTTGGTGAGTCACCATTTGTGGTTACTTCTAAGGAGCAAGAAGGAAGTAATGATGAAAGTTCATATTCAAGTGTTATGATAATTGAAGAACCAGAAAGACTTGAATATGGTGATGAGTTGGCAAAGGAGAAACTTGCAGAGTTGAAGTTGTAGGTAGATTATGATATGCCAGAAGTTTCTCAAATGTACCATGCTTGGGAGAATAAGGTTATGGAGAATCCAGATATGACAATTTCAGATCAAATTTGGGGTTTGGAGATTCTTCTAAGAGTTCAAAGAGATTGCAAGGTAATTCTAAAGCATAAGGCTAGCAAAGGTTTCTCACTGTTGAAGAGAGATATGAGGGAGCTTTATTATATGTTGCTTAGATGTCATCAAGGAGGTTGGACTTTTCATAAGTTGTAGGAACTATCCTTTGAAGAATTGGAGTATAAGGCTTATCCTATTTGGGCAAGAGTGCAAGAGATGAACACTATCAGACTTCTTTTAGATGAAAGGAAAGAAGAACTTGCAAAAGAGATGGAGATTCAAAAGGCTATGATTGTTCCAAGGCTATTAAAGAAGGGAGTTCCGCTTGAGTTCCCAAAAGATTTGAATAAAGTGAATCCCAGTGAAGCTGTTTAGAAAGAGCATTAAGCTCTCACCTATGGAAGCTTCAGATATGGTAAAAGTATTACCTCATGATGCCAGAAACCCTATCATTAGCTATGAAGAAGATGCACGTGGGTTTTGGATGATTGGCAGATATGGGAAAGAGGTACACACTTTTACTACTTTTATGTCTTTGTTTGCAAGTATGGATAGGGAAGACTTGGCAGACCTTTGGAGGTTACTGCTGGCCAAGTATGAGACTGAAGCACCTACTTCAGTCAATGGAATAAAACTTTGGTCAACATTCAAGAGAATGTGTGCACCAGAAGAAGAAGATCCTGTTTGGAAGGATCTTGAGGATGATATCAGTAGACTTCAATGGCGTTTGTATTCAGCTGCTGGTGTGTATCATTTGAGTTCTAAAAAATTTTCTGAGTATCTTCTTGTGGATGCTGAGTATCCCATGTCCAAAGAAATTTTAGAAAAGCTGAAGACAACATAGCTGGAGATTGACTACTCAAGTGACGTAGCCAAAGATTTGATTAGATATGTTTATTACCAATTTGATAAGATTTGTAAGAATCCTCATAGTTCTTAGTTTTTATTCAGAACCTTGATTACTAGAGTAGATATCAAGTTTAGGGGATGATTGTTGGGAATTAAATGTAGCCATTACACTTGGACGCTGACAAGAGCAATCGGGACGTTGATAAGAAGAAAACAAGCGTTGACAGGACAAGCATTGACAGGAAGATGTCAAGCGTTGATAGGATGAATTCAAGCACTGATAGAAGACTTAGTCTACACGTATTATGTTTCTAGTTTGTTTCTAGCAAAGATATGATCAACAATGTATTTTCTATGTTTATCTTTACCTAAAATAGCTGATACGTAGACTCTTGTACAAGGATCCTTATGTTTATAAAAGGAGGCCTTTAGGTTTATGTTTGATATACGTTTTCACACTTTCATTGTACTCAAGTTTGTTTTATCAATCAAGTGAAAGTTTGGTTTACATTGTTTGTGTGTTCTTGTTTGAGTATTAATTCAGCATAATACTTAAATTGTTTTATACACAACAAAGTTTCTCTACGTGTTAAACTTGATTTAATCTCATTAACACAAAGCTAAATCGATCTAAGTTTGGGATCAAAAAAAGGGATAGTTTGACTTGCGTTGACTTAGCGTCTTATGATGGGTCAATTTCAAGAGTGCAAGTGTTTAATCGAGTAGTGTTGGATTAATAGGATAGTATGGATTCATTTAGTTCGTGTCACTGGTTTTGAAATATGAATACTTTGAAAATATTTAAAGTTATATTATACTTGGTATATATTGATATTTGAGTTCGAGTCTTAACGCGCGCCTTATTTTGATAGGTTGCGGTTTTCATGTTTCTCAGGCATCCATATCGTCGGTGATCGTCTTACTGCTACTGTTTCTGCTCAGCTTCTGAGTACCGTGATTCACTTACCTCGTGGCTAAGGTGAGTTCATAGCCCCTTTTTACTTGTACATGGTTTCTAAACATGGGGTTAGATTTTACATGGTGGAACACAACCATTTTATACTGCATGTTATCCAAAACTTGTATGCTATCTAGAACTTGTATGCTTTCCAGACTTCCATTATTATTATTACTTTTAGTCTATAGCTTTAAGTTTCCTCTCTTGATCATGAACCATTAATTATTGAGTACCAAGCGCGAATGTTGTGGGTGGATCTATCGGGATTGACTATCCCCGTCTCAAGTACCTTGACGCACTAATATTTGTTTATACTTTAGGCTGAATACTCCCTAGAGGAACTTACATGTGCTAAGCTTTGGTTCATGAACTGAATAACAACAATAATGGTTTTGGACTATGGTTAATGATCATAACCATACTCCCTATTTACTTGTTTTATAAATGAATGCTTGTGTTCCACACCTTTACTACTAAACCTATGAATATCACTCAACTTTATGTTGACGATTTTACATGTTTAATCTCAGGTATTATTACTTAGCTTTGCTTGGATGGGAGCCCGCAGGATATTATCGCAGCTTGGATATTTCTGTGATGCTTTTAAAAGACTGTTTTTAGTAAAAACTGTCAGAAGTTTATTCTATCTTTTTGGCAACCGTATGTTATAAATCATGATGAATAATGGATTTTCCGCTTATAAAACTCTGGGACCTATGTTTAAAAATCTTATCTTTTACGATGTAATGTATATGTTTTTATTACGTCAACTTTGTGTCAATAGTAATTCATTGTTTCTTGTACCATGACGTGGAACCCCCTTACTGCCTAGTTGTTTCCTTGCCTGATTCTAGGGGTCTCACATATTTGGGTCTGTAACATCAAGTACCCCCAGCATAATTCTGTTTTTTTGCACGTATACGTCATTCATTTTTCCATTTCTCTTTGACTAAGATCAAGGATATTTGTGTATCCCGTATGCTGATTGTCACGTTTCTTAAATCCAACATGTAGAAGATATAGACCGTTACATTTCCACATAACTACTAGATCCAAAGGTCGACCCAGAAAGGTATAGAGTCATCTCCGAAATGATGGAAATTTCTCCATGAAGATAATTTTGAAACACCCCTTATAAACCCTAATTCATGATGCATCTTTAAAACCCTAAAGATAAATGTATGTAATCCTTTGTATTATTGTTTTCAATAATAAGATCAGCTTGTTGTGATACCTCTTTTTAGATACGACAAGGTTCAGAATCTTTGTCAGTGGCTAACTCGTGAAAATCGGATGTCATTGTATGGAACTTCTTGGAATATATCAGGTGAATTATGTAGAGCATTATAATGAATTTGTGGTCTATACATTAAGCTTACGTTTTGATTGAATGGTATCACCTCATTGACTGTTTTTTTATGCAGGGTATTCTATCTGGAAGTAAGCAACCCAAATGCCCTCTATGTTAAAAGATATCAATACATGTTTCTAACTGAGTTTGTTGTGTTTCTCTTTAACACGAGTATTTATGTTTCTAGAGATGCTCAGTTCATTGCTTTCCCGTCGCCATCAACGCAGATCATTCTCAAGTAAATTTATTCAAGGGGTAACTACTATAACCTACATCCCTCTCAATATATTTTTTTTCATAATTATTTTTATTTGATCTTTTCTTTATGGCTTTATTAGAGGTGTCAATTTGACCCACTTTGCTGTTAAAAGGGTCATTGTGGGTTGCCTTACCTTAAATTGTAAAATGGGTAAAGATGAATATATTTTACTGAAAGATAAATGGGTCAAGACTGTGTAAAGGACATCTAATAATTGCACCAAAATATCCAGAATTACTTTTGAGACAAGTTAATTCAATTTTGTACTAATAGTAGCTTTTTCGTTAAAAATTTCTGCTATTTCTACGTTATTTTACTACAGAACTTTTTTAAATATTTGAAAGCAAACCCCATAACTTATCCTTATGAAGAGGTCTCATTATCCTCACTGTTAACATTATCTTTGAACACCGAATGTTAGGATCATAAATGTACTGTTGACTCTGCCTACTATCGATCAAGTAAGCTTAAGCCATTGTAATCACAATTTATTGTAAGATCAATTGGTGGGAGAGAAAAAACGGGTTAAGTAATTATGTTTTTGGTAGGCTTATTATTTTATTTTCTAATTGCATATCCGTTATCCTGGTCGGAAAGGTGAAAACCAGATGTAAGCTAATCAGTAGGTGTTCGTATATAGTGTATTATATTAACTAACAACCTTTTTCTTCCCAATTTAAACTATACTTCTTTGATGGCTTTCAGGATACTGACCCTTTCAGCAAACTGGGTGGCTAACACCAGCAAGCCTATATTTAATTCGCAAACATCACAACACGGAGTCAAAGAAAACAAAGGATGATAACAAAACCTCTTCTTTTAGGAAGCTTAAGTTCTTCTGGACACTCTGAACGCCTTATAATCTGTGTCACAAAGCAGATATTAGTTACGGTTTGGCGTACATCATTTAGAATAACATATATTCAAACAGTAGCATATATTACCATTATAACATAAGGACATCATTAAGTGCATCGACGAGCATTGAGAGTTCTATAACAAGGCAGTAAACTAAGCCAAATGGTGATATGATATTATAACATTTGGGTTGTATAACTAGGCTGTGTACACATCTTATCAAATTTCATTCAGATTTTAAACTTAAATTCTTAGTAATACTTCTTAAATTCTAATGAATATGCTTGATTTATATAATTATGCTTGACTTCCAACTTTATGGGGTATGAGCCAGCTGCAGCTGGGGGACGAGGTACAAGATGATTTAAAACGCGCGACTAAGGAAATTATCAAGGAGGGAGCTGTTGCCAATAAACTTAATTGCAAATGCTTGAATTCTCAAACAATACCAACTCGTCTCCTTTTCTTTCCGTGACTGCAATACAAGTGCAAATAGGACAAAATCCTTTCCTTCTAAAACGTAAGCTTTTACTTTGCCCAGCTTTTATCAAACGCGCCATACTCCATGATAAAACCATATTGTTGGGTCTACTAGATGTAGATCTCGTAGCCTGTCAGGACCGGTGAATGACTTCTGTAATCACAAGTCAAATCACAAAGAGACTCTATACACAATATGAATGTAGAATATAAATATAATTAAGAAGAACAGAATAACTATAAAGACTTGATCCTTTCTAAGGATTTCTAATATTGATAATGACTAGAACTACGTTTTGTGAAGGTGTGTCTAACCCTTCTACCTAAGGTTCCTTTTATACTACAAGGAAACCCTAATACATCATTAAAGAAAACGTGTAAAACTGATATGCATATCCTTTCCTAACATATCTCATGCATATCCTAACAGAATATTAAGTAAATAATAAAGTTTGACTTCGACTAGGACCAGGAGCAGGACTTGCTCCTACTACTACTAGGACCAGGAGGAACTACATACCTCCTAGTCAACCTATTACATATAACTATTACAATGGTCCTAACAATCCTCCCCTAAACTTGAATTTGACCTGTTGAGTTCAAGTTTCCTGGAAAACGTGCAAAGAAAGCCCGAGGATTGTATCAGCAAAACAAATAGCAGCATCAACAAGATAAGAATAAGAGTAACAGCCGCAACATAAAACACTAGAAGCTTCTCCAAAGCTTGTAACAAATCAGCATCATGTTGAATCTTTTCAGCAACATGAGCAGATTTGATAAGCCTTTACCAAGTAGATGCTCGCTCTTGGGCTAGCCAGTCATTCTGGTGGAATATGCATCACCCTGGGAGACTAGAACCCAGCCCAACTCTTAGAACGTGAATCAATGGTGAGTGGGAGTACCCTGATGATTTTAGGCAAATCATCACAGCCGTCAACGGATTTGATGCGTCTTTACCAGAAGCCGTACCCCTCTGGACTCGCCAACTCTTAGCAATGAAGCATCGGTGAGTTGAACACCCTATAGCTTTAAGCAAGCTATTACAGCTATCAACGGATTTGACAAGATCTTTACCAAGAGTCGTACCCCCTTGGATTAGCCACTTTTCAGTCCAAGACTATGGCAAGTGAAAACCATCCAGTTTTGGGTAACCTGACAACCATCAACGGATTTGAGAATCGCACCAGGAGCCGTACCCTCAAGGTGAATCAACTTTTTCTTGTCGATTAGACATGGTAAGTTGAGAACCATTTGTTGTGTGGACCACGTCCAACACCAAGTGAAACCAAGTACCAGAACAAGCTCAAATCAGGAACCACATTGTGAAGCAGCCAAGGGATATTATGTACAAGTATAAAATCGAAACTGTGTTTAAAGTATAAGCAGATATTATATAAAAAGTATATATATATATATATTTTTTTTAGGAAATGTGTTTTTTTTTTTAACTATAAAGAATGAAATTCACCAATCACTGTACATATTGGTGAAAAGAATAAAAATAAGAACAAATGAACAAAAATACAAAGCATAAACACTTACAACCCAATCACCTTACATACCAGAAGCAGCCTTTTTATCTGCTAGCAACCGCGCCTGAATACCCTCTACCAATGCCATGGCCATACTTGACTCATTTCCAGAAGGAGCAGTAGAAATTTGTAAGTGACTCGCCAACATCGCCTCCATGGAAGAAATAGTCAAAGGATACTCCACATCCGTCAGCATAAAAACCATATGACCAGATTCTAATTCCAACATATGAACTCCACATCCAGCATATAGCTTCCAGCGCAGAATCTCCCATTGCATTTGATCCTTCTATATGCCCGAAACAGGAGCATTTGGAGGAGGATCCAACATCAGCTTGAGATCAGCCCAGATTCGCATACCAGGCCATGAAGACACAGCCATGGGGTCAAACGGCATACTAGAATCAACAAGTCCATACAACGCCATAAGATCCATACGGTCAGCCCAAGACAACACACCCTGCAAACCCGTTGCCAACCGTACAGACCCATCACTCAAAGTAATCCGATGGGAGACGCCACCCGGAAGTGTTGCAGAACGCTCAACCGTATAACCAGTAATGTTCCCATTGCCCAAGGGTAAGTCAGAATCGCTGTCAGAAGCTGCATCAATTAAATTCTCAGGATCACGCTTCTCAAAAGGAACTGTCTTACCACGGCGAATACGACGAGCCTGTTTCTGGCGAAGGGAACGTCTAGGTGTGGAAGCAAAAGGTGTTGATTCAACCTGTACCTTAACCTCAGCAGCAGCAGGGGAAGCAGTAGAAGTAGACTCATGAATGTGTCCACCCAATGGACCACTAGGAGCTGCATCAGAAGTAAGATTAGGTTGAGTGCCAGGAACTGGTGGTGATGGAGATGGCACATCAGATGTAGTAGCAGTAGGTATGGTGGTATCAACAAAGGTGCTTGCAGGAACATGTGTGGTGGTGGTAGTAACAGGTGTGGTGGTAGAAGCATGAGTGGTGGTGGTAGTAGCAAAGATGATAGTAGCAGGACCAGCAGTAGAACCCATAGGAGCAACCAAAGGTGTAGTAGAAGGACCAACAGAAGTAGCAACAAAACCAGTAGGACTAGCAGCAGAAGCAGGAGTGGGTGCAGACGAAGGACCAGTAGAAGCAGCAGGCATAGAAGAAGTCAAACCACGAGGATGGTAAATAAATCTTTCCGGAATAGGTTGACTCTGACGCTTAACCATCTTTTCATAAAGGGCCTTTAGCTCATCAAAAGTCAAAGCCCGCACCCGAGCCCATGTCCACGGAGCATTGAAATGAGCACCAGATTGATATTTCACATAACGTTGCATCTGCTGGCGCTCCTCAGCCCGAGATAAAGGTTTGTTCCTTCGCTGTTTCTTAAGTTCTGCAGCAAGAGCCAACTGGTGCTTACGCATCATTACCATAGCCCGCGGAATACAATTGTGTTCATCAACATCATCACCCAAAAGATCTTTAAACTGAGCATAATCCCGAGTGAGAACAGTCAACACTTGCATCCATTCACTATCACTCCAATGCATGGCATCATGCTGAATTTGTGCACGCCTGCGCTCTCGAAGCTCTTCCTCAGCAGCCCTATCAGCTTCATCAATCTCAGCTTGAACCCGACGAGCAGCCTCCTCACCAAGTCTTTCCTCTTCAATCTGGCGACGGGTACGCTTGCGAGATGGGGATGGAGCATCAGTCATTGGGGCCTTGCCCTTCAAATCAGGAGAGGGACCAGCATGAGGACCATCAGTAGGATCAGAATCACCACCCATAGAAGGGGGAATAGCACCAGGAGAAGGAACATTAGAGGACGTTGGAGGAACCGGCAAATCATCATAAACTTTATCAGCAAAGGCAGCCTTTGCCAATAATGTCAAGCCATCCTCAACATTCTCCGCACCCTCATCCTCAGATTCTGACTGGACCACATGTTTCTTGCGACGACGTTGTTGAGTTTCCAACGCCTTGATGCGATCAGCCAGAGGAAGAACAAACTCCCTTGTAAGCTTCCGATGTTGGTTTAAATCAGCCTCCAAACAAACCATCCGCTCATGGTACCTTAAGTTAGAAGCTTCAATGAAATCCAAGATGTCAGCAAAATGTTCACGATTTGGACCATCACCCAGATAAGCAACACGGTTGTGAGCAGGTTGGTAAGCAAGAGCAGCCATGGATCTTGATGAATTGATAGAAGAAGGATTGGGATTAGGGTGTAGAGAGTAGAAGTGGTTTTGTGTGTGTGTTAATTGTAATGAGTGAGTCAAGGGTGTATGTTGACCATATATAAAGAAAGTGGTAACTGTTCATTGACCCCTATTAATGGGGGGTTGCCCTTTCAAATTAAACCATAATTGCATAGTAACCACTTGCCCTTTTTAACATAATTACCAACTCCCAATTAACCATGCTAAATTTAAACTTGAAAATACCAGGATTGGGAGCGTTGACCAAAAGTCAAAGCACACAATTGTCAAACCAGGAGCAAAACGTGATTAACAAAGGACAAAAGGAATGAACAGTATGCCAGACCAGTACCAGGAGCCAAACACCACTTGACATGGAAGGATTTTAAATCACCAGAAGCCAACCAATTATAACTAGAAGCTGACCAAAGAGGACCAGAAGCCAGTCATGCAAGGCCATATCCACCAGAATAGAGCAAAAATCCTCCATCATAAGCACCACACACCATCATAACCAAGAAACTATGTTGTTAAATACTATTAATATGTTAGTCTGACCTAATATGTACACAAAGCCTCCCCTTAGGCTGTGCCTCCCCTCAATCCTAGACCTCAAGGATTGACCATCCCAATATGAACCACCAAGTGGTTAAACCGAGGACCATCAAAAGCTTTAGTCAGCAAATCAGCAACATTGTCATCCGTATGAACTTTAAGAACCTGTATCAGCTTCTTCTCATTGGCATCCCGTATAAAATGATGCCGAATCTCAATATGCTTCGTCCGCTGATGAAAAACAGGATTCTTCACAATGCAAATAGTGCTTTGATTGTCAATAAAAAATTTGGTATTCATAAAATTGAAACCATAATCCAACATCTGATTTTGGATCCACAAAACTTGTCCACAACAACTAGCAGCCGCAACGTATTCAGCTTCTATTGAAGAAGTAGCTACGATTGTCTGTTTCTTGCATTGCCATGAAATAAGTCGACGACCCAAAAATTGACAACCACCAGTAGTAGACTTCCTATCATTATTAGCACCAACATAGTCACTATCACTATAGGCTTCTAGAACAAAAGGAGATTCTCTAGGATACCATAGACCCAATTTAGGTTGAGCCTTGATATACTTGAAAATCTTCTTCACTGCATTTAAGTTCGAAACCGTTGGAGTCACCTGGTGTCTAGAACAAGCACTTACAGCAAACATAATGTCCGGACGTGATGCAGTCAAATACATGAGGGAGCCAATCATAGACCTGTACATGTGAACATTTACTGGGGGGTCTGGCTCATTCTTAAGTTTGATTTTAGCAACTTCATAAGGAGTTGCTGCTGGTCTAAGAGGATCCATGTCAAACTTCTGAAGAATCTCATGAACATATTTATCTTGACTGATGAAAATCCCATCCGATTGTTGCTTGACCTGAAGACCAAGGAAAAATGACAGTTCACCCATTGCACTCATCTGAAATTCGCCTTTCATCAAGTGTTCAAACTCATCACACCACTCCTTCCTTGTAGAACCAAAGATAATGTCATCCACATAAACCTGGACAAGGATAATATCCGTCGAATTCCGCCGAAGAAATAGTGTTTTGTCAATAGTACCTCTTCTATAGCCATTCTTTAACAAGAAAGTTGACAGACGCTCATACCAAGCTCTAGGAGCCTGATGTAACCCATAAAGAGCCTTGACCACCTTGTAGACTTTCTTGGGATGAAGTGGATCTACAAACCCCTTAGGTTGAGTAACATACACTTCCTCGTCAATTTTGCCATAGAGAAATGCACTCTTGACATCCATCTGGAACACCGTAAAGCCAACATAAGAAGCAAAGGCCAAAAACAGACGAATGGCCTCGATCCTTGCAACTGGCGCAAAGACTTCAGTATAGTCAATGCCCTCAGTTTGAGTGTGTCCTTGTGCGACAAGCCTAGCTTTATTCCTTACGACAATTCCCCGTGCATCCTTCTTGTTTTTGAGAATCCATTTGGTATTGATAGCTGTCTTTCCATCTGGTAAGTCAACCAGAACCCAAACATTCTGAAACAAGAATTGCTGCATTTCCTCCTGCATAGCCTCCACCCAACTTTGATCCTCAAGTGCATGAGAAACAGACCTAGGTTCCACCTGTGAAAGAAAACAAGCAAACAAACAGTGTTGAAAGTCCGTATGATTATTACGCTTTTGATCCTCAATATAGCCCACAAGAGCATGATGATCAGACGAGGCCTTCTGCTGCATTCTGCGTGTCTTGACGGTAGAACCAGGATCTCCAATAATTTGAGTGGTAGGATGATCTTTATGTGATTGCAAGACTGGATTGGAAGAAACCTCCACTTCTGGTGCCAAGTTATTGAAATCACCAACAAAGTCAGCATCATATGAAGCATTTTGGAAAATCCCATCTACCGGTTGTTTATGTATATCATCCAGCTTGGTAGAAGACTTCTTTTCATGGTTCCCCAAATCAGAAGGACTGGAGAACGTGTATTGGAAGCAAACTCACTAGCCGGAGTACCAGTAGTTGATAAGCTAGCGCTAGGAGTAGAAGCTGGAGTACCAGGAGCAACTTTGTCAGTAGGCTCAACCAAGGGAAACTCAAAACTACCTTGAGCAGCTGCTTTAGTAGCTTCTTGTTGTTGCTTGAGAAGAGTGTCAAGAGCTGCTTGGGAATCCTGTACATCCAATGGAGTTGCATCACTAGGAGGAGTAGGAGAAACCGTGGTGGAATAGGATGGAACCACAAAAATGTCATCCTCATCATCTGAATCAGAAAGACTAGAAGGAACACCAGTACTAGAAGTTGCAAACACTTGTGGTCCTGCATCATGGTTAGTTTTGAAACGAAAATATCCTAACGAATCACTAAGATAATCAAGATCAAAATACCATTCTGGACCTTTTCCTTGGATGTTTGACTTCTCCTCAAAATACCTGAGATTAATAGTTTCAATTATCTGTTTGGCTTGAAGATTGTAGACACGATACGCCCGAGAATGAGCTGAATATCCTACAATGTATCCTTCATCTGCCTTGCCATCAAACTTCCCCAAATAGTCACTAGTATTCAGAATGGTGACTGGACACCCAAAAGGCTTCAAATGAGCAATATTTGGAACTTTGCCCGTGAGCAGCTCATAAGGAGTCTTCTTGTGAGGATTGGTAATAGAAACCCTATTCAAAACATAACTTGCAGTATTAACAGCTTCTGTCCAGAACATGGTTGGAAGCTTGGAATCTGCAAGCATAGTTCTTGCTGCTTCTATTAGTGTCCGGTTCTTTCTTTCTGCCACACCATTCTGCTGAGGAGTCCTAGCAGCACTATAATCTCTTTTGATGCCCTTAGCATTGCAAAGTGCGATGAGGTCTTTATTTTTAAACTCGGTTCCATTATCGCAACGAATACCTTTAACTTTCTTGGACAACTTATTCTCTATCAGGGTAAGAAAATCTCTAAGAATTGAGTAGGTCTCACTTTTGGCAGCCATGAAGAACACCCACGTAAACCTGCTATAACCATCAGTTACCACCAAACAGAATTGCTTGTGGTCAATGCTCCTGATGGAAGTAGGACCAAATAAGTCCATGTGGAGAAGCTGCAATGTTTCAGTAATAAGACTTAGAGCAGTAATGGCTTTGAAGGATGCTTTGTGCTGTTTGCCTTTGCTGCAGGCAATACAATTTATATCATTTCGAAACGTCTTGGGAGGTAAACCAGAGACCAGATTCAGATTTGCAAGTTTGTGAATGGTCTTAAAGTTCACATGCCCCATCCTTCGGTGCCATTTAGTGGCTTCATCTTCTGAGGCTTTTGCAACCAGACATGCTAGTTGACCAGTAGGGTTGACTTCATTCAACTTGATGCTATAGAGATTGTGTCTTCTAGGGATTCTGAGTAAAACTTGTGATTCATCCGGAAGCTGAAAGTCTTTGGAAAGCACAAGTGCATCAGTATCGGTGAAGAGAACAAACTGCTTCTTGTCACAAATCTGAGAGACCGATATCAAGTTGAAGTGTTGAAGTGCTTCCACATAGTAGACCTGCTCAAAATTTAGATTTGGAGTCTTTATCGTTCCTTTGCTAGTGATTCTGCCTTCACCCCCACCAAAATAGACCTTGCCACCATGAAATGGTACAAAGTTAGAGAGAAGACTTTTATTGCCAGTCATGCTCCTGGAGCAACCACTATCAACAATGCCTAGACTAGGATCCTGGTATGGAGTAACCTACAACAACAAGATAAGAAAAATGCACAAGTTAGTGTCTTAAGGGGACCCAAACCTTTTCAGGTTTGAGCCTGCCTTGTGGATCATTAGAAGAATGCCAAGAAGGTTGATGAGATCCACCATTGTTCCTTGGTTGCCTATGCATCATATGGGTATTATTATTTGACCAAGAACAACCTGCTGAGGGCTTAACAGCAGTTCCCAAATTTCCCAAACCAAAATACGTGTGGTCTAAATTATGCGGATAGATTGGATTAAAATTTTGAAAATAATTACTGGTTGTTTGGAATCCACTATCTCTCCAATAATCAGACGCGAAAGGAGAGGATACTCTAGAAGTATTAAACATTGGAGCACTAGGATTAAGTCTTCTAGAAGCATATGAAGCAGCTCCTGGTGAACCAGGAGCAGGAAAAGCATGATTAACAGATGCATGTGTGTCATAATAATCACAATCTTTAATTAAATGAAAGGAACTGCCACAAACAAAACATGTTTTGAAAGACCTTTTATTAGAATGAGATTGTTTCATACTGCCTACTTTATTACACACATTTCTAGGAAAAACATTCTTCCTAGGACTCAATAAACAAGGACCAGACACACTTGACTTGACAGCAACTTTTTCTTCACACTTCCTAGCACCAGTAGCAGCATGTTCATTCGACTTGGAACTTGTAGGTCTTGACTCGTCACTTGAACCATTAGATGCAGAGTCACCGGCTTTGTCACTGAAAGTACATGAGACAAAGTCATTAGTATTAGTAGAACTTGTTGGGGACTCAAGCATCTGTGATCCATCCGAGTCATTATGCCATGAAGTGGGCATAAAAGTTCCAGTAAGAGGAGGAGGGACAGCATGCATTTCTGCTGCTGGTTTAAACCTATTGTAACTAGGTTTTCCCTCATCCTCTTTGTTGGCATCAAAGACACTTGAGAAAGATAAATCAAATACATCTTCTGAATCAATATATTTTTCAAATCCTAAGCCTCTTTTAGTTCTGCCAGACATGCTACTATCAATTAATTTTGAAAGATTTTTAGGTGCCTTTTGCCATTTGTCAAATCTTAGCATTGTAGCATCTAATTTAGCTTGCATCTCTTCTTTTTCTTTGATACTAGCATCTCTTTCAGTTTCTGTATATTTAAGCATATTTGTAGTGTTTTCTAAATCAATGCTTAGTATCCTGATTTTATCCTCATACGCACGTTGTGTATCTTGTAACCACCTCTTTTGTTGTTCCAATGTGTTTAATGAAGCCTTATAGGCTTGAACCTCTAAAAAATACTTATCATTTTGATCATTTACTTCATTAAATTGGGACAACAATTCTGAGTATTTATCATGACAACCAAGAGGACAATGTTGTACCTGAGGTGAGATGCCCATAAGAGCAAACTCGTCTGCTTCTTCTGCATCAGAGAGATTCCCAGCAATCATTGCAAACACGTCAGTCGAGGACTCAGCTGACTCCAGAGTAGAAGCCTGATGATCATTCCAGTTGACCATAGAGTCAACAGATACCAATGCCTTCCTGTCATCTTTTACCTCCTAAACCTTGAAAGCGGAGTACCTTCCCTTCTCCTGATCATTCTTGCTAGGGCACTCCCTTGCAAAGTGACCCTGTTGCTGGCAGTTATAGCATCTTACCTTGCTTCTATCGAATCTTGCTGGCTCCCGAGGGTTGTTATTAAATTTCCTTCCTGCTTTCTTCTCAAACTTGTGAACCCTAAGAGTAAGCATGGCCATCTGCCATTTAAGATCCATCTCATCCAGGTCACGTTTATCGACCTGTTTGAAGTCATCAAAAGCAAGTTCTTGTTCAGCATTAACATCAGCCACAAAAGAATGAAGAACAGCTTCTACCATACTACCAGACTTGGTAGTAGGATCAGGACCAGAAGTATGCTGAACAGTATGCTGAGAGGAGACAGTATTGCTAGGGCTACTTGCATATGACATGGGACTAGATGCCATAGAACTCACAAAGGCTGAATTAGCAGGAGTGGGAAAAGAGTCACTTGAAAATCCTCTTACATGAGGTTCGAAAGTTCTGAGCCTATGAAACAGATCATCAAAAGTGAGATAATCAAGCCCACCTTTGTCTTTGAGAGAGATCACCACCTGATTCCATGAGTAGGGTAAGGCTTTAAGAAACCTTGATTAATGTCACCATCATCAGGCTTTGACCGAAGTTGATTCAGCTGGCTCAATATCTTCTGGAACCTATCATACCCTTGATTTAGACCTTCAGTTTCTGAGATTTTGAATTCAGTGAATTCATCTCTCAGCATGGACCTTCGCATTTTCTTTGACTCCTCATTCCCACCAAACCTTGCTTTTATTCCATTCCAGATATCTCTGGCATCATCCAAATGGTAGAAGTCACCCATGTGATCTTCAGGAAGAGATTGAAGCAAAATCGTTTTTGCTTTTACCTCCTTCTGAATAGCTATAATTTCCTCATGAGATTTAGGGTCAAGAAGGGTAATATTACCATTCTTGTCTCGTCCAGTAAGCTTCCTGCTGTTCCCATTTAGAATGATCTTCCAAAGATCTTGATCAGTGTTGGTGATCCACCATTCCATCTTCATTGCCCAGTTATCATATTCACCCTTCTTCAGAAGAGGAAATTTTCCATTCGTGTTAGAGACCGTAGCCAGGATCTGCTGAGGTTGCACAATTTTAGGAGTGGTGTCTTCTCCTGTTTGAGTAGAAGTTGAGGCAGACATGATAAACAAACTGTCAGAAATAAGAAAACTTGATTCTTCTTGTATAGAGACCCTCCCAGGCTCTGATACCACTTGTTGGGTCTACTAGATGTAGATCTCGCAGCCTGTCAGGACCGGTGAATGACTTCTGTAATCACAAGTCAAATCACAAAGAGACTCTATACACAATATGAATGTAGAATATAAATATAATTAAGAAGAACAGAATAACTATAAAGACTTGATCCTTTCTAAGGATTTCTAATATTAATAATGACTAGAACTACGTTTTGTGAAGGTGTGTCTAACCCTTCTGCCTAAGGTTCCTTTTATACTACAAGGAAACCCTAATACATCATTAAAGAAAACGTGTAAAACTGATATGCATATCCTTTCCTAACATATCTCATGCATATCCTAACAGAATATTAAGTAAATAATAAAGTTTGACTTCGACTAGGACCAGGAGCAGGACTTGCTCCTACTACTACTAGGACCAGGAGGAACTACATACCTCCTAGTCAACCTATTACATATAACTATTACAATGGTCCTAACACATATACATACAGTAACTTCCTTTTTATTTTACTTGAATAAGACACATTGTCACACTTTTATCTTTGAACCACGATCCCATGTGAGTTGTTTGTTGGTATCATTTATCTTATGACTTGTTGTAGAATTTCCTAAAGCGAGCACCACATACTGATCTAATATTATCTTTTGAGACATTGATCTTCGTTTTACTTAGATTTAATGTAAAATATAATTCACCCACATTAATTTTACTCTTATAGAGTTGAATCGTATTCCCGTATTATCTTCGAGTTGTTTTTTTACTATTAGTAATTTCTCTAAGACAACAGGATTTCAACCACTATGTCTCTGTTATTTCATTTGCCAATCTCTTCGTTTATTCAGCTATTGTTCTTTGTTGTACTGATTTTGATCACGTTCAAAAAGGTTTCAGCCTCTTCAGATTACCACAAAAGCAAACCACCATCACCGTGAAAGCTTCCTCTTATTGGAAACCTTCATCAAATAGGCTCGAACCCTCACCGCTCTCGCCAAGCGTTAACTCAAAAACACGATTCACTTGTGCTCATTCAACTAGGCAGCGTACCAGTTCTTATAGCCTCATCCGTTGAAGAAGCCCGCAGAATCTTGAAAACTTATGATGTAATATTTACAAGTAGGCCCAAGTTAAGTATTACCCATGCGCTTACTTATGGTTCTAAGGACATTGCATTTTCTCCATACGGTGAGTACCAGAGGCAGGTAAGAAGCCTTGCAGTGGTCCATCTTTTAAGTAGTAGACCTGTTTAGTCATTTCGACACGTGAGAGAAGAGGAGACTCGTGTCATGATTGATAAGATTGGTAAAAGTTTTCGATCAATGATCGATTTAGGCGAGTTGCTAAATTTACTTACGAATAATACAATCTGTAGGGTGGCCTTAGGGAGGACATATCAAGAAGCTGAGTTTAATGACTTATTGGTAAGGTTTACTTATCTACTTGGTTCGTATTTTGTTGGTAATTATATTCCGTGGTTGTCATAGGTGGATCGATTAAGTGGTTTAGAGGCAAGAACAAAGAAAGTTTCTGAAGAATTTGACGAGTTTCTTAAGCGTGTTCTTGAAGAACATATAGACAAAGCCCTACAATCTTTAGTTCAAATTTTGTGGAAGTATACAGTAAGTTTACTTCTACAGTCTTTCAATTGATTCTGTTCATTTACTGTTTTGGTTATGGTTTGATTAAGCAACAATTTATTTATAGCAAGGTATTTTAGTTCCTCTTGTAGTCTTAAGATATGATGTCGATTCGAGACAAAAGTGAATTTATAACCAACATCGAGTCAACACAATGACACTATTAGTGCTTTATGTTATCTCATGAGAGTATCTGACGTACTGCATTATAACAGGATATAATTTCTCGCATTGAGGCATTAGAACAAAGGGTTTCAGCACTGGAACAGCCGGATGACGCATCAGAAAAACTACCAAACGGATTGGAAGAACGTGTACATGCGTTGGACAAGCGTGTTCATAGAATAGAGGTATTGCAACAGCGGATCAGTAATGGAACTGAGATGATATGTTGCTTTAGAAAAAAGACCCAACGGATTGGAACAACCCATTCATGCATTCGAGAGACAAACTAATATTCGGAACAATACGATGATGATGATATGCTGCCTTAGCTATTTGTAACAATCACTAATCTGCACATGTTCATGTACATATAATAAGTGTGAAAACACTTATCCTTTTACCACTTAATTATAATAATAACAAGACCAAAACATGTATTTAATGACGTAAAAGTTGGAATTATGCGTGGTTTATGTTTTTATTGTGTTTTAGGTCAAAAATATGAAAAAGGAAGAAACACGGGCTTTCACGGGCTTTTATCGAAGAAAAAGACAAAAGACGAATTCAAAAGATCAAAAGTGCAAGAAGAACGGAAGTCAAAGGCCTATTCTGAAGATTTATCGGATAAAAAGTCTAAAGACGGAAGTTTAACGAATTCGAAGAACCAAGTCTAATAAAAGAAGAAAATTAGAAGACTAGTTCATTTTATCTATCGACAAATTCGGAGACAAAGTCGAGAAAGACGAGTTATTTAAAAAGACGAGAAGACAAGAAGAAAGAGAGAAGCAACAACACCCTTCCCCTCCTCCTATAAATACCCTCCTAATACTTCATTAGGAGGAGTTAGTTAGTTTTATTTTTTAGTTTTTCTTAAGGTAATTAGGAGTAGGTGTTAAATACTTTCTCTCTCTAGTTTTCTCTTTCAAGATTGATTAATCTTTCATTTTAAATCTTGTATTTGGATCTTAATCTTCATTAATTCAAGCTTATTAAGTATTTCTCATTCTTCCTTTCTTAATCATAATCTATTGTATTGTTTGATTAATCATGTAGTTTGTTTAATCATGTTGATTGTTCGATTGATTTTCTTATTATATTGTTCTTATTGATTTGATGCGTTTGATGTTTTAGCTTATCGTGCTTATTGCTTATTGTGTGTTAGCTTATTTTGAATTAAATGGTTTTAATAGTTTAAATCTTTTAAAAGTTGATTTTAAATATTTTGATTATTTGGTGATTTTAGGTTTTTGATTTATGTCTTATTTAGTTTTTCTTAAAACATGTTTAGATTAAGTTTTGGTTAAGTGCTTATTTGGTTTTTGCTTATTTGGATTTTGTTCCCTGTTGTTTAGATCTATTGTTCTGTTATTGTCGTATTTGCTAAATTCGGATTAGGGTTTATAATTCCGAAGACAATCTTTTATACGAATAAGCCTTTTATCTGAAATCCAAGTTTTTCCCTCTACATTTTAATTATTACGAATATATACATTTATCCGAAGATTCCCTCATTATCCGAAAATAGTATAAGTTCATTTATCCGAATTCCCGATTATATGTTTATCCGAATTTAGTTAGTTTTCCCGAAAAAGGGCATTTTTCCCGAAAAAGTACCTTTTATCCGAAATAGCATCTTTTTCCCGAATTCAGTCGAACATCCGAAAAATCTTTTTTAATCCGAAATTAGTCATTATTCCGAAATAGCTCTTTTATCCGAAAAGCATATTTATTCGAAAATAAGGTTTTATCCTAAAAGTAGAGCTTTATCCGAATACCTAGATTTTTCTGAAGATAGTTCATTATTCCGAATATGGGCATTTTTCCGAATTAGAGGTTTTTATCCGAATTAGTTTTTTATCTGATTATGGTGTTTTTTATCCGAAAATCTTTGTTTTTCCGAAAATAGTTTTATTCCAAAGGAAGTTTGTTTTAACTGTTTTATTTCAGTTAGTTTTTAACTTTACTTTTTATTAAGTTTTAAAGTTTCTTAATTTCCTTTATTTTTAGCTTATATCTTTAAAGTTTTTATTTTTATTTTAAAATAGATAATCAACGACATTTGTTTTTTACACCAAGAACAACTGAGTCACACGTTAAACCGTGGTCAATTCGAATCGAGTCGAGACGATTTCAACTTTAATAAATTTTGTATATTAAAATGGTGCCGCTGCCGGCTCTTTTCGTGAAGATTAACGGTTTTTTGTGAGAGACGCGTTGGATTTTGGGATCCGTTCACTTTTGAACGTTATTTTCTTGCCAAAAATTTTCAAAAATCCTAAAAAATAAAAAATTCCAAAATTCCAAAAACATTTAAAAAATCATAAAAAGCATTTCTTTTTCAAAGATTTTGCACCAAAAATATTTTCTTTTTACGTTAACCATTATTTTTCTTCTATTTTGCTATCCTTTTCTTTTGTAGGTGTATGCGTACCCGCTCACGCAAAAGGAAGTGCATTCAAGCCGCTACTATTGAGCCTCCTATTTTAGAGCCTCCTGTTGTCAATACAATAGAGAACCGTCCAATGATCGAGCTCTTACAATCACACGTCGAAGGCAATGATGATGCGATTGTGGTGCCGGCTATTAACGCCTACAACTTCGAGCTCAAGACCGGGTTTATTCAAATGGTTTCCGCAACACCTTTTCTGGGCCGCACTCGTGATGATCCTCACGATCACATCAAGAGGTTCGTACACTTATCCAATACTGTCAAATACAATGGGGTTTCACAAGAGGCAATTCTTTTGCTCCTCTTTCCTTTCTCCCTCGAGGGACAAGCCCGGACTTGGCTTGATAAGGAACCACCCCAAAGTATTGCCACATGGACGGACCTTGAGACAAAGTTCATAAATTATTTCTTTCCACCCTCACATATTACCGCTTTGCAAAATGACATCATTAATTTTAAACAAAAGTACGGTGAGACATTTAGTGAATCTTGGGATCGCTTTAAGGAACTTTTAAGAAAGTGTCCACAACACGGTTTTACAAAGGTACATCAAATTAATACTTTTTATAATGGATTAACTTTGAATGAACAAGATTCACTAAATAGTGCCTCGGGGGGTAATATTCTTGTGAAAACTATGAATGAGGCTTGGGCAATTATTGAAAACAAAGTCAAAGTCCAAACCAAGAGTGTTAGGGCTACTATGGCTAGTGCTAGTTCTAGTGAGACCGACAAGAAAATTGACGTGCTTACTTCGATCATGATAGACCTTGCTTTACATGTTAAGAACAATGTGCAAGTTAATGCCCTGAGTGAGTCATGTGAGATTTATGGTGGTTCACATTCATACCTAAATTGTGATAAGGTTCATGACCCCTCTCAACAAGAAGTGTACGCTTTAACACTAATGAGAGGGTACATTTTAAACCAAATGTGGATGCTAATAATCTTTCTTATAGATCTACTAATTATTTGGCTCCTCTTGGTTTTAAACCTCATGCTAGACCCCCTCCTCAATTGAACAATGCCCAATACCCACCAAGGAACCAAGGCCAACAAAGGAATAACTATCAAGGGAATTCTTCCAACAATAAAAAGAATTTTAATTCAAACCAAGGGAATTTCAATGGTCAAAATCAAGAGAATTTTAATGGGCCAAATCAAGGGTTTCAAAATAACAATTTTAATCAAGGTTTTCATAATAACAATGGTTTTCAACCACAATTTCAAAACCAAGATTTTAATAATCAAGGGTATAATCAAATGAACATGCATAATCCTCAAATGGACTTGGTTCTACAAAAGTTGACTGAACATGAACGAACCATGAAAGAAATGCAAGAATCGACCGATAGGAAATTAATGCAAATGCTTCAAACCCTTCGTCCCCAAGGTTCCCTCCCTTCTAACACCGTGACCAATCCTAGGGCCAACGTTAATGCCATCACTACTAGGAGCGGTAAGAGCATCGAAGAACCTTCTTATTCCCCACCTAACCAAGGACCCGAGATTCCTTCTCCTTCTACCTACTGAAATGTGTATAGTTGAAGTTCGTTTTCTCAGTTCTTAACAAATTGAAAGTCCTAACAAGATCGAGTTTTTAATTGTTTTTAGTTGGTAAAGTATTTGGATATCTATAGCTAATTCAAACAAATCCTTGCTAAAATGAAAAATACAGTCTACTTATATGTAAAACAAAGTGCACAAACCAAGTATTTATTCAATTAAAATGCTCAAATGTAAATTCTACAAAATATAAGGACTGAAAATGTAAATTTAATGAAAATTAAATGCCAAAAATACAAAGTCAAAAAGTCTAGGGACTATATATGCAAAAATAGTTAACTAAATGGACTAAATGTGAGAATTTATCAAACAAAGTAACTAAATTTTAACTAATTTGAAAACTGACTAAACCACTTTTTAATAAACTTGGAAATACAAGGACCTAACTTTTGCAAAACCTAATTAGTTGGAAGTTTAGCCTGAAATAGAAACTGTTTAATCCTCCAGGGACTTTAATGCAATTTTCAAAACTTTTTAAACCAAAACGGGAACATGGACAAAATAAGCTCGTTTGAGCTCGTTTCTTAACCAATTAAGCTCAAACCACTTTCAAAAGTCTTAAAATTGAAATTAAGATAGACTTGTCAAAGGAAATAAGCTGAAACTGGCTAGAATTCTAATAAGCAATTTCAAATAAGCTCAAAATAAGCTATCTAATAAGCTACTCATACACAACTTGATTTTATTGAAGAAACTTGTTAAACAGCTCACAAGAAGAATGGGAAATCTAGTTTCAAAGAAAATGATCCAGTAATAAGCTCTAAAATTGAAAATAAGCTAAAATGAGCTTATGTTGACTTTTGTTGACCAAGATTTCAAAAAGCTCAAAATTTCAGAATCTACTCAGGAACACTTTCTAAATGGAAATATGAAAGAAAATTAAGAAGTTTTTGAAGTGGAATTGCTTGTATGAGAAATCAGATTAGCTCAATATTACAGAAACTGACATATGCTCAACAGCTTAATGATTTGCTTATTTCCCACTCAAATCAAGATACTGTATAATTTCCTTGAATAAGCTAAAAGTTCAGATGTTAAGTGAGAGATGAGAACTGGTTTCATACAATTTCATCAAGAAACAAAGTAATGCTAAGTGATTGAAATCAAGGACTTTTCTGAATACTCTTTTACAAAGACTGGCCTAGACTTTTTTTTGTGCCAATTGCCTTTTTGACTTATGAAATGAGTTGAAAACTACTAAACTTGGTTTATTATGACTCAATGACTTGAAATGAACTAAAATGAACCAATTACTAACACTTGAAAACAACTTGCAAGCTAATCCCAAACACTACTTTACTTAACTCTAACAGACTTTTATGAAAGAATTTTAAGCAATTCGCTAGATTGAGTAAAAAGTAATATCAGAAGTTTTATAACTAGAATGAAGTGCAAATTACCCAAAAGCAAATAGTTTAACAAGCTAGAACTCAATATGATCTAATAATCTGAAGTGACTGATAAAGCTGAAAACAGGACAAGATTAAGGCTAATGATGTAAGACCCCCAGAATCAGACACGGGACAGGTAGGCAACTTGGGGGTCCCACTTCATGATATCCCAAAACATGCTATAATGAATGACATGAAAATGAAGTAAAAATGACATCATAAGACTATAATTACTTCAAAATATGCAGAATTTAGATAAAATTATTCTTTTTACATAGGGTCCCAGACACGGATATTACACATCATAAGTTTTATAAGATGTACCAAACATTTTTTTTATTGTCTTAGTGCAACCAAATTTGAAGGGGGTAGATACCCAAAATGGACAGCTTTTTACAATATTAACAAAATATTAGACCAACAAGACATGAAATCTTCAAGGTGTCGCTATCCTGCGGGCTCCCATCCTTAGCCAAATTAAGCATTAGCATTACCTGAGAAATAACATGTAAAAAGGTCAACATAAAGATGAGTGAAATTCATAGGTTTAATAAGTAGTAATGTGAAATACAAACATTAATTTTTATAAATTAGTAACATGATATGATTTAGTACCGTCGTACAAAATCATTTATATTTATTTATTGCAATAGCTCACGACACCGAAGCTTTAACATAAATGTTTTACCCCTAGTAAGTATCTAGTCAAAATACTTAGATAATTAAATGTACGTGCGTCAAGGTAATCGGGACGGGGATTGTTAATCCCGATGGATCCATCCACAACATTCGCGCTTACAAAATGTGAATTAACGGTTCATGATGTAGGGGCTTTTTGACTAAGGTACTAATGCAATAAGTAAATGTATAATCTGGGGAAACATACAGTTCTCGGATAGCATACAAAAAGTTTTAAATGATTGTATTCCACGCATGTTATTCTCACCCCGCAATTTGTAACAAAGTATATAAGAAAAGGGGCTATGAACTCACCTTAAAAGGAAAAATGAGACGAGATAAGATCCGGCTGAAGAAAGGAAATAGTAATACTTTGAGAATTATCCGTGACCTACAAGTGTGATCACGACCTTAGATATTTGTTTTATAAAAGTATAAAACGTTTGAATCAAAATATTTCGTAAAATTGAGATATATAAGTAATCTTGCACAAGTAACCGAGTCTACGAGTAAACATGACCTATAAAGCTCACAATCTGTAAGAAATACTTAAAATGAAAGCTAAATGTCTTAGACTAAGATTCTCAAACAATTTGGAACCTAAAAACGCCAATTATACGTTAACTGCGATCTAATACGTAAAAAGTCAACAAAAGTCAAAGTACGACCCGAGTATGACTCAATAATGAAAAGTTGTAATATATATGTAAGTTACTGGAATACAATAAAATATGGTCATACAAACTTGTTTCATCAAGTTATATAGCTTAGAACTCGTTTTTATAAGTTTTGACTAAACGTATAGAAAATAGTCAACTTTTGGCCTTTTCCGACTTGGGGAGGATAACAAATCATTAAACCTCAATTTCACTTCAATTATGATTTTATAAATCCTAAGTATCAGTATTGATCATTTCAAATCCATTTCATAATGTTTAGGCTTGCCTAAGGGGCGTTCGGGTAATGAACTAGTCATCTACCCGCTTAGTAAAAAAATGCAGAAAACTCCTTTTCGCAAAGCCTAAAAATCCTATCTAGACTCTTGGAAAAAATTCAAAAAAATTCAGAGAAGTCATATCACTACAAGAAAAAGGTCTTTTAATGACAGACAAAAAGTGTGGGTAAATGTCCAAAAAGTGTCATTAAAAGACTTTTTTTTTCACCTACAGTTATAAAATGTGTGAGTTAAAATCCTGCTGGTAAAAGTATGTAGTGACACCCTATTCTGACACTTAAAAGTGTCAGGACAAGTTCAAACTATTTCTTACACACACAATCTGACATTATAAGTTGAAACTATGCAAAATGCTATGAAAATGTTATTTCGCAAAATGTTAATGATTAATAACAAAAAAAATCAAGAGTCAAATATATTTATTATTTAAACCACATCTCGATACCAAACCACAAACAAGAAACGAACTTTATAAGTTTGAAATACAAGTATGATTATCACAATTCATTGAAATTCAACTGAGTTTAAACAAGAAAAAACTGGGCATGTGCTCGGGCTTCACAATCGTCACGCCGCTTTAAATTTCCATTGGTTCCTGTCAACAATAGGTAATCATGATAATTATATAACGAAAAATCAATAGAGAACCATATATAACTCCTGGAAGGTAATATTTAAGAGTTTACTCATGCCCATAATCGTTCCATCTGTCTACTTGGTAAGTTTGAACCAAGACCAAAATAAACTATCCTAACAGCCTTTTGTTTTTGTATTACTACTAGTCAGCTAATAGTACCATTTTAAGTTTGTATCGAGAAGCTATCGGGGTTATTAAGGATAGTACTTTTGGCTAAAGTCATATGCAAACAGGGGATCTAGATACTACCAAGTTGTTTTGACGATTATCAACTTCGCAACAGCTTCTATATTGTGTCTTGGGTTGTGAGGTGTTGTTAGCACATTTTTTACCCATCAAACAGAACACTAGCAGGAGCCTTATTACCGACTTGCACTAATGACCTAACCCATTTACCCCACGACCCTTTTTACCCATTTCTAAAGGATGGGGTTGTTGACCCATTTGACCCACAACAGTTAGTTTAAACTTATCTAAGCACATATAAACTGGTTAAAGTAAACAACTACCTGATGTATTAAAGATGACTCGAGTAAGATTTGTTGACGCTGTCAGTTAAAGGCTTCCAAGCATTTTCGGATGATCTTCTTTTTCCCTATAGCAGCTGTACATACAAAAGCAGTTAAAAAGGCTTGCAAATATTATTTGATATATCAATAGGTTAACTGACATACTAAAAGACTACCTGAAGCATCAAAGCTTGGTTTGTTGAGAGTGTTACGGACAGCTAACTTGTTTCCTGAAAAAGTTGTACAAAAAAAATTAAAAGGGCTACAAGTATTGTGTAAGGTACGTTAAAGAAAGTATGTGTATAACTTGTGCCTGATTGGTTTAGAGTTGCACGGACACTTGATTGTTTTACTGATTGGTTTCCCGATGATTGGTTTTCCGATGATTGGTTTCCCGATGATTGGTTTCCTGATGATTTGTTTCCTGTAAAAGTTGTGGATGAAAATAATATAGGTATTAAAATATCTAATATGCATATAGTTTCAATCTCATAAATTTATAGTATGAATATACACAAAGGTTAAATTGTAGGAACATTGTCCCGTATGCGGTTTGATTTTATAATTATATTGTAAAATTACAAACAGAGCTAAAATATACAAGTCTCCTCAAGAATATTATGACACCCTAGGGAACTCTTCGCCTAAATTATGAATGCAATAGTTAACGTGTATATTGAACAGAGTGAAGCTGTCATTTTGCTATTGAACATGGTCTCAAAAGCATGTATGGTGTATCTTAAAATGTTTGTTTTACTTTATACACATTGACTTTGGGACTCGGTAATACAGTTCAAATTAGTTGCAAGGATTATAATGGAAGTTAGGTAGCTTCCATTTGATGATTTTTTTTCTTTCTAGGTAGTGTTGTTTATTCATGATTTAGTTCGATGTATACTTTAATTAGTTTTTAAGGAATTATTATATAAACATACACTTAGCAGGATATCCGACCCACCCGCACCACAGAGGCACAGACCTGCACGGCTGCACCGGTTGACCTGACCCGCAAACCGGCCCGTTAACCGGTCCATGTAAATTTTACAAAATACCCCCCATAGTATGTGGCAAATTACGAAAAATACTCTAAACTTTACGCTATTGTAAATTCGGCCCAACAAAAAATTTGGCAAAATAACCTCCACACTATGCGACAAACTACGAAACTGCCCTACCGTTTTTTTTAAACCCGGCCTGCTAACGCAATCTGATCAACTAACAAACGCCCGCCATGAAGTGCTACAATTCAATGTTAGTAACCTAACATATTTTAAAGTTACCACTTACCACCAGTAGCTTCAAATGAAAGACTTTAGAGGTTGACTTTTACAGCATATGTATGAGTTCTTGACTTGGTAAGTAACATATTTTTTTACTTTGACAATTAAAACACTTTTGAATAATGAGAGCACTTTTAAATTCTGATTCATATACCATTACAGTATTATTTTCATTACTACATTAAAGTCAAACTTGACCTGCTCATGACCGACATGGGTTCATACCTCTATTCTAAATGATACTTTTTCTGATAACACATGACATCCTTATTTTAGTATGCTGATGGCATCTCAAGTTGAAAATTTTATAACATAAAGAGACCAAATCCCATGTAGTTGATGAAAGTTATGGTCATCAACTAATGACACATCTTCTGTACACTAAAAGAGTTGCACCTGGACACAATCCTAGTGACGGTGTAATATTGTTTGATACTGAATTTTAGACTCTATGAGGTTAACCAGTACGGGATACTATTTTAGAAGGTTTATAACAAATTTGACCAAAATTTGACGAAAATTAATTTCATAAAAAATACATAATAAAAAACTTAACGATATATAAAATAGGCATCAGAATCAATAGATTTTCGATGCTCGATATATAAACCTCGCAAATGTAACTATCCTTCTAGTTGTGCACATGTGGCTTTATCGACCCAGTCGAATCTGCACCCATGTGGCCCTGGACCACATATACCATAATACCATTGACAAGGTTGTAAATATCGCTCGGCGGGGTCTCGGCGGTCGACCACTACCAAGCGATATATCGTCTTGGCGGCGATATATCGGTTTCTCGACGGGTACTATAAATTATCATTACTTTATATATTTATATCATTATTTTATATTTTTTTTATCATTATTTTATATATTTTTAATGTTTATATAATATAAATCCAAAATTATTATATATCTTTTAATTTTATTAATGTATTCATTAGTTTTAGTTATATATCTTGTAAAATTTACATTAAAAAATAAAAACACAATAAAAAACAATCAAAATACCAAAAGTCAACCATTTTTTATCGATATTGACCGATTTTGACCGCCATTTGAGCAAAACGCCAAGTTGGCCGATATGCTCCATGGCGTGGCGGTGGACCACCGCCAAGCGATATATCACCGATATATCGGCCGCCATGACCGATATTTACAACACTGACCATTGATCAAAATGGTGGTAAACATAACAGCCATGTTAAATCACATCCTATAAATTTACATTCCATACTAACTGAAAATTTGGTTCACCTAAAATGTAGACTAGTGCAGTAGGATAGCGACCTTGACTTAAAAGTGGTCAAAGTCAGATCATAAATCAGGTTGTTGACTTTTAATGCCGTCAACTGGACTTGTCTAATCCCTCTTATGTTTGCTCAAAAATTAATAATCCCCTTTTTGAAGAAAAAAAAGATTAGGACCTGTCTTAACACCCTTGGAAAAATAAAAATAGGACCTGTCTAAATAATTCAAGATTTACTTCATTACTTATTCCTGTAAACTGTTTAGTAATTGTTTTTACCAATTCTTTTGAACCTGATCAACTTACGTGATTATTTTGTCTAAAAATGACGGTGTAGCTAATTTAGTGGGGCGAGGTGGGCATGCAGAAGTGTATAAAGGATGCTTACCCGATGGCCAAGTTGTGGCGGTGAAGAGAATAACAAAGAAAGAGAAAAAAGACAAGGATAGAGTCGGGGAATTCTTGTCAGAGCTTGGGATCATAGCTCATATCAACCATCCAAATGCAGCTCACTTGATCGGCTTTAGCTCAGATACTGATTTGCACCTTGTTCTCCAATTCGCACCTCATGGCAGCCTTGCAACGTTACTACATAGTACACTTTCTATCCGTCTTTAAAAAAGGACTTGCCTAACGTCTGGCAATTGTTTTTATTTTGTATCCCTTTTTTTTATTCATCTGTACTTATATGTCTATTATGCAGACCCTGCAGCAAAGTTAGAATGGGCATCGAGGTATAAGATAGCCATTGGCATAGCAGAAGGACTACAGTATCTCCAATGTGAATGTCATAGGCGGAAGCTGTAAAAGCTTTAAATATGTTTGGATTTAAGCTTAAGCTTTACCAAAGAGGTTCGTAAAAATATAAGCTTCAACTTTCGGCTTATAATATAAGCTCTAGCCCCAGCTCTAGCTCCAAGCCCAGCTCATTTCGCCAAGCATACCCATAAGCTGTTAAGACACTTTTAGTTTTGTATCTCAAACTATTAAAAATAGTTTACTACTAGAGGCATGTTTTCTAGAAGGAAAGAAATGTATCTTGTGCCATCAGCCATACGACTCGTTTTATAGCAGAAATCTAATAAATAATACAAATCTACTAGAGGCATGTTTTCTAGAAGGAAATAATACAAATCTAATAAATACACCAAATGCCAAGTTTTCCTATTTTCTGTACTATTGCTGACGTGAAATCACTCATTTCGTACACATGATAGAACAATTTAGGTAGTCTTGTGTACTTATTAAGATCAGTTAGTACATAATCTCCGTAAATAAGCTATCACAAACCCCTTTTAGCTACTTATTCAAACAGCTTATTTGAGGATGTTTCTTTAAGCTTATTTGTTGGCTTATGAGCTAATGTGATTTCATCTTTTTTTTCATCACGCCGAATTTCTGGCTTATGAGCTAATGTGATTTCAGCTAATGTGAGCTTCTGTAATATAAGCCGAAATCGAATAAGCTTATAAAGTTATAAACCAACAAATACACTTAAACATACATGCCTCCCAAATAATCAGATAACGAGTATAGAATAAACATTCATAAATAGGGGCGGGGCGGATCGAGGACTCTAAATCACCATTTTGCCCGAATTTTTTACGAGTAATGAACCATATAACAGCACATCAAACAATTATCATAGGTTATGAATAAAATCCTTAGGCTCAAAATCATTTCGAAACAATTATCAACACATCAAACACTAATCAAACTACGATTCATAAAAATGAATAAAAATAAGCATCAAAATCATTTCGAAACAATTATCAACTAATTCATCAACTAATCAAACAACTTATCATTGTAAACTAAAGAAAAAAGTGCTACCGAAATAGATATCACGTTTTAATAAGCTAATAAGAGATAATAAGATAAGCTAAAAAGTTAACAAATAAGTTTTAATAAGCTACCTTTAAGCCGAGTGACAAGAATAAGCACGGATCGAACACCAAATCGATCACGGATCGAACACCAAATCGATCACGAATCGAACACCAAACACCGCCGCTAAAAATCGAACACCAAACACCAACGATTTGAAGGAACCTAGCTCATTTTGGATGTGTGTGTTTTAGCTAAGTGTTTGGGATAAACAATTGGGGAAATAGTGTTTGGGATAAATGATTTTATTATTATAATACTTTCTTAAATCGTTATTAAATTAAAAATATTTTTTATTTTCAATTTTAGTTCTAAAAAAAGAAGCAAGTAATTTTGTTTATTATTTTGGCTTTTTATTTGTGTTTAATTTTATTTTTTAAATGTAAGATAAAATTTAGGATTGATTTTGAAATATTTAAAAGAAAATGAAAAAAGTATATAAATTAGACCGGTCTTTAGTGGAACTTTTTTCTCGTATTTGATCGTCGGTTCGATTTGACTTAATTTTACCCAATGTGTTTGGTATGGTTCAGTTTTTTGATATGTTTGCCTAAGACATGTGCGTAAGACTGAACCTGATCGAACCAAATTGGATCGATAATCAAACATGAACTAAAGTGTCGATCAAAGACCAACGAAAATCGAAATCGAACCTTATAAATCAGATTTGGTTGAGAGCGATTTAGTCCAAAACCTCGACTCGAGAACTAAACCAAATGTGTTCGATCTCTTTCAGTTGTTCGATCGATAGTGAGTAAGACCATACCGTATCAAACCCAAAATCATCTATTAAGTAAAGTGTGAATAGAAGATCAGACTGAAATCGGTTAGGTCAAGTTCGAGATCGAGGTGATTTATTTATTAGAGTCAGTTTGTGATCCGAAATGTTTAACTCTAGCCAGGACTCTCTATGTATAGCTGGTACGTAAAAAAGACTTTCGCCCACACTTTTTTATAAAGTGTAGGTGAAAGTTGGACTTTCGCTCACACTTTTTATAAAGTGTAGGTGAAAGTTAGACTTTCACTCACACTTTTTATTAAGTGTAGGTGAAAGTTAGACTTTCGCTCACACTTTTTATAAAGTGTAGGTGAAAGATAGACTTTCGCTCACACTTTTTATAAAGTGTAGGTGAAAGTTAGACTTTCACTCACACTTTTTATTAAGTGTAGGTGAAAGTTAGACTTTCGCTCACACTTTTTATTAAGTGTAGGTGAAAGTTAGACTTTCGCTCACACTTTTTATTAAGTGTAGGTGAAAGTTAGACTTTTACTTATATTTTGGTTAAAAGTGTAAGTGAATATACATTTTTACTTACACTTATTTTTGTGTGTCATTAAAAAATTTGTCACTATATGCCCTTTTTTTTGTAGTGTATACATCATGAAGTTAATATCCTGTGAATTTCAAGAAAAGTTTTGAAGTCTAGATGCCTTTTTTAAAAATAAAACCAAAATGCATTCTGCACGAAAAAGTCAAACATCACAGTCTGTATTTTGCATTTTTGAGGGTCAAATGCCCACTTTAAAGCTTCCGTTCCCGCGATGGTGACTAAAAACATCATTCCGGACAACTTTGTAGTTTTATCCGAAGGCTGAAAACACCTTTTAGACACACTTAAACCTAGGACAGCAGCTATATCAGCAAACTTTATAAATTTTCTAGTTAGTCAACTATACCCACTTATGTGTCAAAAACTTAGATGTAACTAACGGACACTAAACCTTTGCATCAAAAGTCATCTTTATAAGTTTCTCAAATGATTCAAGTGAGAAATCATGGCTAAACACTCGATACCCATATCAAACGCGCTAAACCAAACGCTAGTTTAGGTCGGTTGCTACTTATTAGACTAGTTTCTAAAAATGCCCGCCATTTCTTCGTTATAAAGAGATAGACGATGAACCTTATACCGCCGGAAAGTTATTTTTGTACCCGACGTTCCTAGACATATGAATTTATCTCAGTTTTCTAAATGGGAAAAAAATCCATCTTAGAGAAAGGTTAAAATTTTAGAAAATCAGTTATAAAATTGGCGATCACCGTTTTAGTCATAAAATTCAATTGGTGATGGCTATTAACGCAAGGTCAGCGGCCAAATTTAAGTTATAAGTCCTAATAAGTCCTCACAACCTGCAATTTCAAGTTTAGGGGACCTAAGGTGCTGTAAAACACTAAACAAGTCTACACTTTTAGATTTGAGCTAAAATCTTATTTTGGCCATAACATTTTCATTAGGATGAGTTGATCGCCCATCCAACTCGCTACTAACATGTAAAAGGGTCAATGAATCCATCTAAGCTATAAAAACACAGCCTACATTGGGAAAATGTGTGAGTTTTGGGCTCACAAACCTGCTGTCCGAATTTAGAGTATAAAATTACTATGCCAAACAAACTCTAATTCAATCCAAACATCAAAATACTCATGACTAACATAAATCTTTATCAAGGAACTAAATTTCTATAATATGAATGGTCAAAATCAAAATTCATCCAAGAAGAATGATCAAAATAATAAACCTAATCACCATAAACTAGCTAATCACACTAATTATTATAGCAATACTACTAGGCTTGACACTAATTAACACAATGCATGCTTAATCCCTTGATCAAACATATAAAAACTTTAACTTATAAAATTTATGATTTCGTAAAACTCAAGTGCATGTGAAAAATAATTATGAGGGATTGATAGGGGTTTACCAAGATTGAATTTGGTGTTCTTTAACTAGTCAATAACCAAGAAATTGAAGATGATGATAGTAGTGTTTTGGTGAAACTCGTCCCACAGAGGGAGAAGAAGAGGGAAGAATTTTATTTTTTTCTTGTCTGTGTTTTGTTTTGGTTATATCCAGCAAGAGAAAATATTTGGGGCTTTTTGGCCCAATAACCTAATCTTGAATAAAACTTAGCCCAATTGTAATATAACTAGTTCTAGCCCGACTAAATTCTTAAAAACTCTACTCGATCCGACTCGGTGCAAGTTAAATTCTAAAAACGAAATATTTATTGAAAATAATATTTTTGCCTTCTTCAAGTCGAAGTATAAAAGTTGCCGGTTCTCATTCCGTCGGTTCGAGAACTTTATAAAATACACGAGAATGTATTTAAATCAAAAATTTGGATTTAAGTTAAACATGAAAAGAAATAAAATTTTCTAAAATTCCCATAAATTATATTAAATCATTAGAGAAATAATTAATATAAAATAAATTAAAATTTCTCGAAATTTCCAGGATTTACGTAAGCAAGGTATGTAATAAGTGAATAGCATGTAAAATAAGATAAAATAAAAATTACGAATAAAGAAATGGTTTTTAATTACCAGGAAAAATACGGGTTCTCACAGTCGACCCCCTAAAGGAACTCTGGTCCCTCAGAGTTCAACTTGAGATGGAAGATGACGGAAAAAGATGGGGATACTTGTCTTTGAACTGGTCTTCGCTCTCCCAAGTAAACTCAGCACCTCTACAAGAATTCCAACGAACTTTGACGATTGGAATCCAACTACGCTTCAACTTCTTGACTTGTCGATCCATAATTTCGATAGGTTCTTCTACGAAATACAGTTTCTCATCCACTTTGATCTCTTCCAATGGAATTTGAATATCCGATTCGGCTAAACATTTCTTAAGATTGGAAACGTGAAATACATCATGAATGCAACTTAACTCTTGTGGCAGCTTCAAACGATAAGCTACTAGACCAATACGTTCAATGATTTCAAATGGTCCTACAAAACGAGGGGCCAACTTTCCTCTCTTTCCGAATCTTACTAATCCCTTCCAGGGGGATACCCTTAGCAGTACATGGTCACCGACTTGAAATTCAAGTGGTTTGCGCCTTTTGTCCGCGTAACTTTTCTGTCGACTTCTAGCGGTTTTCAGTCTCTCTCTTATTTGCACAATCTTCTCCGTAGTTTCTTGGACTAATTCTGGTCCAATTAGCTGACTTTCACCCACCTCATTCCATATAACGGGTGATCTACATTTACGTCCGTATAATGCCTCGAATGGTGAGCACTTGACACTCTTGTGATAACTGTTGTTGTATGAAAATTCAACTAGTGGTAGATGAGTGTCCCAACTTCTTCCAAAATCCATAACACATGCTCGCAGCATGTCTTCTAAAGTCTGAATGGTGCGCTCACTCTGCCCGTCCGTTTCTGGATGATAAGCCGTACTCATTAATACCTGTGTTCCCAACGCCTTTTGAAGAGCCCGCCAGAAGTTAGATGCGAAACGACTATCTCTATCAGAGATAATCGACACTGGTACTCCATGTTTTGCAACAATTTCGTTTATGTAAATTCGTGCCAACCTTTCAGTCTTGTAGTCCTCACGGATCGGAATGAAATGAGCAGATTTTGTCAACCTATCCACGATAACCCAAATAGCATCGTAACCACCACTGCTTCTAGGTAACTTGGTAACTAGATCCATTGTAATCTTCTCCCATTTCCATTCAGGGACTTCCGGTTGCTGCAGGAGGCCAGAAGGTTTCTGATGTATTGCTTTAACTTTTAGACAAGTTAAGCATTGGTTGACATATTCGGCTATGTCAGTCTTCATCCCAGGCCACCAGTATACATCTCTCAAATCGTAGTACATTTTATCTGCACCAGGGTGGATTGAGTATCTTGATGCATGAGCTTCATCCAATATTACCTTCCTGATTCCACCAACAAATGGAATCCATATTCTACCAACAAAGTAAAGAGTTCCATCCTCTTTTTGTTCCAGTTGGGCTTCTAATCCTCGCAGTCGTTCGACTGGAGTCTTAAAATCTTTGGCAGCTTCTTTCCGTGCTTCTAAAATCCTAGCCTTGAGGCCAGATTGGATAGTCATGCTCATAGCACGTACTTTTCTGGGTTTAAGCCTTTCCTTTCTGCTTAAAGCATCTGCCACAACATTTGCTTTGCCTGGATGGTATTTAATCTCACATTCGTAATCGCTAAGTAGTTCTAACCATCGTCTTTGTCGCATATTCAGGTCTTTTTGATTAAAGATGTATTGAAGACTCTTGTGGTCAGTGTATATTATACTTTTTGTCCCATAGAGATAGTGTCTCCATATTTTTAGTGCAAATACCACTGCACCCAATTCCAAATCATGAGTGGTATAATTCTTTTCATGGGTTTTAAGTTGTCTCGAGGCATAAGCAATCACTTTACCTCTCTGCATGAGGACACATCCGAAACCTTGGTGAGATGCATCACAATACACTACGAAATCATTCGGTCCATCTGGAAGTGTTAATACTGGTGCATTACACAACTTTTCCTTCAGTAAGCGAAAGGCTTGCTCTTGATCATCACCCCAAATGTATTCCTTATTCTTTTGGGTTAGTAAAGTTAGAGGTTTGGCAATCTTAGAGAAATTTTCAATGAATCTACGGTAATATCCCGCTAACCCCAGAAATGAACGGACCTCTATAGGTGATTCAGGAGTTTTCCAATTCTTTACTGCTTCCACTTTACAAGGATCCACATGTATACCATCCTGATTAACCACGTGACCTAAGAATTGGACCTCTTTTAACCAAAATTCACACTTAGAGAATTTGGCATATAACTTTTCCTTCTCCAGGAGACTCAAAATTGTCCTCAGATGATGTTCATGGTCTTCTTCAGACTTTGAGTAAATGAGGATATCGTCAATAAAGACTATGACAAACTTATCAAGATAGGGCTTACAAACACGGTTCATTAAATCCATAAAGACGGCAGGAGCATTCGTAAGACCAAAAGGCATAATTGTAAATTCGAAGTGACCATAACGGGTTCTGAATGCGGTTTTAGGAATGTCACTTTCATGTACTCTTAACTGGTGGTAACCTGATCGAAGATCTATTTTTGAAAAACAGCAAGCACCTTGTAATTGATCAAATAAGTCATCTATTCGAGGGAGAGAATATCGATTTTTTGATTGTCAGCTTATTTATTTCCCTATAATCAATGCACATTCTCATTGCACCATCTTTTTTCTTAACAAAGAGAACAGGAGCACCCCAAGGTGAGTGACTTGGTCTAATGAAACCTTTCTCCTGAAGCTCTTTAAGTTGATTCGATAATTCATTCATTTCAGACGGGGCTAAACGATAAGGGGACTTAGCAACAGGTAGGGCGCCCGAAATAAGTTCGATACGAAATTCAACTTCACGCACGGGAGGTAATCCAGACAAATCATCTGGGAACACTCCAGGAAATTCACAAATGATACGAATGTCATCAAGCTTTTTCTCCCCAGCCTTGATACTTAAAAGAGAATTCAGATTTTCGTCCGGCTTCTCACCACGGATTTCTAAGATTTTACCAGATGGGAGGGGAATACGCACGATTCGTTCAAAACAAACAATGACGGCACGATGGGATGCTAACCAGTCCATACCCACAATAACATCAAAACTGCCTAGACGCGTCGGTAAAAGGTCGATTTTAAACAAGTGACCAAGCAAGTCGAGAGTACAACCACGTATGACGGTGTTGGTACTAACAATATTACCATCAGCTAATTCTATTTCAAAACTAACATCTAAAGCAGAAGGGGCAATATCAATAAAATGAGTAATGGTAGAAGACACGAAACTTTTCTCAGCACCCGAATCGAATAAAATGCTAACATAGTGACCGTTAAGAAGAAATGTACCCGTGACCACCCTTGGATTCTGCTGAGGGTTCTCGAAAACTTGATACACCTTTCCTCGAGTTCCATCATTTTGCTGGTTTCTGGCCTTGGGACACCGATTCTTGAAATAACCTTTTTCACCACAGCCAAAACATACTACAATACAATTTCCTTCATCATGACCAATTCTTTTACATATAGCACACTTAGGATGGCAGGGTCCAACAGGATGATGCCAGTTGCATCGATCACATTTTGGTAAGTTTCCAACATAACCTTGTCTGGCAGTAGGGGCTACAGGAGCAGCAGCAACATGAGCAGGAGCAGCAGGAGCATGAATAGGAGCAGCAGGAGCAGCTGCATACACTGCTACCGCTTCTTGCCTCTTGTTGGACTTACGGTTATTGTTCTTATTGTTGTTTCTATTATTGCCCTTGTTATTTTTACAGTTGTTACCTTGGTTGCCTCCTTGATTAAACCCCTGGGTGTCCTCCCATTTCCTTTTATGATCCTTATCAGACTTGGCAGCCTTACCTTCTACAGCTTGCTCAACAAGTTCACGTGCTATACTCACAACATCATGTAGAGTGGAAGGCTTAGAGGAAGTGATGTTCCCTTTAATCCTTTCCGGAAAACCCTTAACATACTTCTTTATTTTCTTTCTCTCAGTGGATACCAATTCAGGGCACATTAAAACCAATTCATGAAATCGGTTAGTGTATAAGTCAATATCGTAGTTCTTCATCTGCAGGGTCCACAACTCCTGTTCCATTTTCTCGATTTCGGTATCAGGACAATACTCAGTAGTCATCATTACCTTAAATTGATCCCAAGGGATTTTATTTGCATTTTCCAAACCCAAGGTTTTTATGTTCCCATTCCACCATGTTAGTGCGCGTCCTTCTAAGGTACTGGCAGCGAAAATGACTTTATCCTCTTCTGCACATTTGCAAGTACCAAACACTTGCTCCATTTTCTCGAACCAACGAGTTAAGCCTACCACACCTTCAGTTCCATTGAAAGCATGTGGCTTTCCAGACATAAATGTTTTATGTGAACACCCTTTAGCATTAAAGGAGCTTTCAGCTTTATCCTCAAGATTTCGTTTCTTTTCATAATCAGCAATTGCCTTGTCAACCCTTCTTGCAATGATCCTTTCCATCTTAGCCTTTCGGGATCGCCTGATATCAGAGGTTCTACGGAGTGGAGGCATGTTTCTGTCAACAACACAATACTAAATTCAGTGAGAATCAGTAAAGATATGCTATTTCAAGATTCATGTAGAATGAAGGATAAAAGAGGAAAGATTGTAGTAATGCATAACTGAATGTCAACACGAAATGCAACACAGAATAATTTAAATTACAATGGCGACGCTTAAGAATAAGAATCCAAGGAATATAGTAAAGATAGATGTAACCACAAAGATACTAAAATGTTAATTCATTAGCCAAGGTTTTCCATACATACTACATCGAGAGTTTGGTTACAAGGGTGCATATACAAAAGATACAAAATTACACCCAAGATGCAATGTAGCACTAACTGTCTTAGCAGCTTAGTAGAAATACACAAAAGATACAATATAAAAGGCACCAAGTGTACAAAAGATACATGATTAAGGGTGCATAAACATAAACACTAATAAGGAAACTACTGGGAGCCACTAGATGACCCCAAAGGTGACGATGCTGCACGAGTTGGCGGACTCTCTTGGTCATCCGAATCATCCGAGCTGTCTGAGATGTCATCAATCTCTATACCCAATCGTTCCTTCATGAGAAGCTGCATACTTTTCATGGCTTTCTGTAGCCTCCTGATCTTTTTGCTTTTCCGCTGGCTATAGAATTGGAGTTTTGCAAATTCCTCGCGCATTCTTACCATAAATAGAGAGTCTCTATGGGAATCACTAGCATACTGCTTCTTATGTTCCTCTAATTTCCCATCTAACTTACTTATCTCAGATTTCATTTCCTTGGTACTGTTCATCAGATAATTCATCCCAAAGTTAATATCATTTATCTCACTAGCTATAGAAGGGTGAACATAATCAGAAGATGTATCTGAGGAAGCAGAGCGGACAGTAGAGGGTTCTCCTGTCTCTTGATTGTCATCCTGATTTGGCAGGTTAAGAGTATTCTCCTCTTCTGGCTCTTCCTCAAGATCTTCCTCAGGATCTTCCTCAGGATCTTCCTCAGGATCTTCCGCAGGATCTTCCTCAACATGCATAGGCTCTCCCTGAGAGTCGTCATCAATGAAGTCGTCTGCATCGGAAAAGTGAAGGACGGAAGTAGGCGAACGAGGTGGTGATTCCATCTACATAAGAAAAACAATACATAGATGTAATAAGTGCAAAGGAATTGGAAAAGTGATAGCAAGTATCATAATGAAACCAATATAATATTTCAAAGTGAAATCAAGGAATGATATATTATAAATATAATCAAGGTAAATAAAAAGGATCAGAGAGTTACCCGCGCAGATACAGAACAACCTTGGCAGATTTCATGTTTGACACTAAGACACATAAATGTTTGAAAATTTGGGTCATAGACTAAGTTTGGAAACAACTCAGTTCCCTATAACCATAGGCTCTGATACCAATCTGTAAGACCCCCAAAATCAGACACGGGACAGGTAGGCAACTTGGGGGTCCCACTTCATGATATCCCAAAACATGCTATAATGAATGACATGAAAATGAAGTAAAAATGACATCATAAGACTATAATTACTTCAAAAGATGCGGAATTTAGATAAAATTATTCTTTTTACATAGGGTCCCAGACACGGATATTACACATCATAAGTTTTATAAGATGTACCAAACATTTTTTTTATTGTCTTAGTGCAACCAAATTTGAAGGGGGTAGATACCCAAAATGGACAGCTTTTTACAATATTAACAAAATATTAGACCAACAAGACATGAAATCTTCAAGGTGTCGCTATCCTGCGGGCTCCCATCCTTAGCAAAATTAAGCATTAGCATTACCTGAGAAATAACATGTAAAAAGGTCAACATAAAGATGAGTGAAATTCATAGGTTTAATAAGTAGTAATGTGAATTACAAACATTAATTTTTATAAATTAGTAACATGATATGATTTAGTACCGTCGTACAAAATCATTTATATTTATTTATTGCAATAGCTCATGACACCGAAGCTTTAACATAAATGTTTTACCCCTAGTAAGTATCTATTCAAAATACTTAGATAATTAAATGTACGTGCGTCAAGGTAATCGGGACGGGGATTGTTAATCCCGATGGATCCATCCACAACATTCGCGCTTGCAAAATGTGAATTAACGGTTCATGATGTAGGGGCTTTTTGACTAAGGTACTAATGCAATAAGTAAATGTATAATCTGGGGAAACATACAGTTCTCGGATAGCATACTAAAAGTTTTAAATGATTGTATTCCACGCATGTTATTCTCACCCCGCAATTTGTAACAAAGTATATAAGAAAAGGGGCTATGAACTCACCTTAAAAGGAAAAATGAGACGAGATAAGATCCGGCTGAAGAAAGGAAATAGTAATACTTTGAGAATTATCCGCGACCTACAAGTGTAATCACGACCTTAGATATTTGTTTTATTAAAGTATAAAACGTTTGAATCAAAATATTTCGTAAAATTGAGATATATAAGTAATCTTGTACAAGTAACCGAGTCTAAGAGTAAACATGACCTATAAAGCTCACAATCTGTAAGAAATACTTAAAATGAAAGCTAAATGTCTTAGACTAAGATTCTCAAACAATTTGGAACCTAAAAACGCCAATTATACGTTAACCGCGATCTAATACGTAAAAAGTCAACAAAAGTCAAAGTACGACCCTAGTATGACTCAATAATGAAAAGTTGTAATAATATATGTAAGTTACTGGAATACAATAAAATATGGTCATACAAACTTGTTTCATCATTATATAGCTTAGAACTCATTTTTATAAGTTTTGACTAAACGTATAGAAAATAGTCAACTTTTGGCCTTTTCCGACTTGGGGCGGATAACAAATCATTAAACCTCAATTTCACTTCAATTATGATTTTATAAATCCTAAGTATCAGTATTGATCATTTCAAATCCATTCCATAAGGTTTAGGCTTGCCTAAGGGGCGTTCGGGTAATGAACTAGTCATCTACCCGCTTAGTAAAAAAATGCAGAAAACTCCTTTTCGCGAAGCCTAAAAATCCTATCTAGACACTTGGAAAAAATTCAAAAAATTTCAGAGAAGTCATATACATCATGAAGTTAATATCCTGTGAATTTCAAGAAAAGTTTTGAAGTCTAGATGCCTTTTTTAAAAATAAAACCAAAATGCATTCTGCACGAAAAAGTCAAACATCACAGTCTGTATTTTGCATTTTTGAGGGTCAAATGCCCACTTTAAAGCTTCCGTTCCCGCGATGGTGACTAAAAACATCATTCCGGACAACTTTGTAGTTTTATCCGAAGGCTGAAAACACTTTTCGACACACTTAAATCTAGGACAGCAGGTATATCAGCAAACTTTATAAATTTTCTAGTTAGTCAACTATACCCACTTATGTGTCAAAAACTTAGATGTAACTAACGGACACTAAACCTTTGCATCAAAAGTCATATTTATAAGTTTCTCAAATGATTCAAGTGAGAAATCATGGCTAAACACTCGATACCCATATCAAACGCGCTAAACCAAACGCTAGTTTAGGTCGGTTGCTACTTATTAGACTAGTTTCTAAAAATGCCCGCCATTTCTTCGTTATAAAGAGATAGACGATGAACCTTATACCCCCGGAAAGGTATTTTCGTACCCGACGTTCCTAGACATATGAATTTATCTCAGTTTTCTAAATGGGAAAAAAAATCCATCTTAGAGAAAGGTTAAAATTTTAGAAAATTGGTTATAAAATTGGCGATCACCGTTTTAGTCATAAAATTCAATTGGTGATGGCTATTAACGCAAGGTCAGCGGCCAAATTTAAGTTATAAGTCCTAATAAGTCCTCACAACCTGCAATTTCAAGTTTAGGGGACCTAAGGTGCTGTAAAACACTAAACAAGTCTACACTTTTAGATTTGAGCTAAAGTCTTATTTTGGCCATAACTTTTTCATTAGGATGAGTTGATCGCCCATCCAACTCGCTACTAACATGTAAAAGGGTCAATGAATCCATCTAAGCTATAAAAACACAGCCTACATTGGGAAAATGTGTGAGTTTTGGGCTCACAAACCTGCTGTCCGAATTTAGAGTATAAAATTACTATGCCAAACAAACTCTAATTCAATCCAAACATCAAAATACTCATGACTAACATAAATCTTAAACAAGGAACGAAATTTCTATAATATGAATGGTCAAAATCAAAATTCATCCAAGAAGAATGATCAAAATAATAAACCTAATCACCATAAACTAGCTAATCACACTAATTAGTATAGCAATACTACAAGGCTTGACACTAATTAACACAATGCATGCTTAATCCCTTGATCAAACATACAAAAACTTTAACTTATAAAATTTATGATTTCATAAAACTCAAGTGCATGTGAAAAATAATTATGAGGGATTGATAGGGGTTTACCAAGATTGAATTTGGTGTGCTTTAACTAGTCAATAACCAAGAAATTGAAGATGATGATAGTAGTGTTTTGGTGAAACTCGTCCCACAGAGGGAGAAGAAGAGGGAAGAATTTTATTTTTTTCTTGTCTGTGTTTTGTTTTGGTTATATCCAGCAAGAGAAAATATTTGGGGCTTTTTGGCCCAATAACCTAATCTTGAATAAAACTTAGCCCAATTGTAATATAACTAGTTCTAGCCCGACTAAATTCTTAAAAACTCTACTCGATCCGACTCGGTGCAAGTTAAATTCTAAAAACGAAATATTTATTGAAAATAATATTTTTGCCTTCTTCAAGTCGAAGTATAAAAGTTGCCGGTTCTCATTCCGTCGGTTCGAGAACTTTATAAAATACACGAGAATGTATTTAAATCAAAAATTTGGATTTAAGTTAAACATGGAAAAGAAATAAAATTTTCTAAAATTCCCATAAATTATATTAAATCATTAGAGAAATAATTAATATAAAATAAATTAAAATTTCTCGAAATTTCCGGGATTTACGTAAGCAAGGTATGTAATAAGTGAATAGCATGTAAAATAAGATAAAATAAAAATTACGAATAAAGAAATGGTTTTTAATTACCAGGAAAAATACGGGTTCTCACAAATGAGTAAGTATTAAGCTACAATTAAGCTACTCAAACACTAAAATCAGATCAAATACTAGCTAAACACATTTGATCATGCAGGCAAATTCATTTATACTAGGAATTGAGCATACAATCAACTTTTTAGTGGAACAAAAATAGGAAAATTTACACCTTAGCAATTGAAGCCTCCATTGTAGGAGAAGGCAGGCGCTGAGCCTCCTTTAATCTGCTAAGAGAACACTAAACCACCACTAATCACCACCATTTACCATCTACAATCATCTACAACCATTATCATCATCATATCAACTACAACAGCTACTCAACTCTGCAACTATGGCTTCTGAATGGAAAGAACAGCTTCAGTCTTCAAATTAACTTCTAGTGATCAAGTTATGATCACTAAAAACAACAGATATCAATAGAGATTGGACAGTAGAACAGAACAGTAAGAAGATTGAAGGAATTTGGGAATTTTATTGAATTGTAATGGAAAAGTTGTTACAAGATTGTTATAACTACCTAACAGACTCTCAAGTGTGTGTCAAGCACTTGAGAGTTGTTGCTATCTATCTTTCTAACAGGAATGAGAGAAAGAAATTAAGTGTGTGTGTTTTCACACTTAAGCTACGTATCTACAAATGAGAACTACTATGCCTATTTATAGAATGGAAATGTGAAGTAGTTGAGGTTGGTGACGTGTAAGAGCCAATCAATTGCTTCCACGTGGACAATTCTGCTTGATTGAATTTTGTAGGTGAAGAACACTTTTGGGGATTTTTGATTGAAATGATTTCATGTTAATTGAGTTGTTGGGTTGTATTCGTCCCTTGATTTTGAGCAACTTTCATATTTATAACTTCTTCTGAAATGCATTCTAGCTCAATCCCGTCCCTGGGTTCTTTGTTGAAGACGATGAACACGTGGCACTTTCTTATTGGGTAAGAAGTTATCACACGGATCGTTATCCAAATTGGATAAAAGATATTATTGGCTGGCGTGTTGCTATTGGTGGAAAATAGAAGTAGTGCGCTGCACTGTTGAGATTTGATTATTTATTACTGGCGGCTGTGAGTGGCCAGGTGTCAATGATTTGGCAATCCTGGTGAACCCTTCCTTGCATTCTGATTGGTTGTTTACTCCTTCACACGGATTAAGCACAAAATACTTTCTAAAGTTGGTAGAAAAGGTCCTTGTACTTGGCAGTTTGGTACTTTAAGCTAGAATCTTCATTCCTTTGGCAATTTCAGTCCTTCCACTTGCAAACTTGATCAAATAGCTCCTTTGACTGAGTTGACTTGAAGGTTTACCTTGTTTGACTTTGATCTTGACTTTGACAAATTTGCACTTTAGCCCCTCAACTTTGTAAAGTTGTCAAGATAGGTCCTTGCACTTTAAAGTCTTGTCACTTTTGATCCTTCTTTGTCTTTTTCATCCAATTAAGCTTAATTTTCTTCTTTTTTGCTTGAAATTGTATCCTTTTTACATATTTGAACACAAACAAAGAACATACCACATAAGACTGCTTTTATAGCACAAAAGTTAGGTAATTTCCTTGTGTTTTAGGGTGTTTTGTTGATTAATTGATATGAGTTTTTGCTCTTATCACCTACCGTCCTTCACCTTCTACTTGTGAGATACCACCCGTTATGCCTTCGTCTACACCTTATATCCCACCTTTACCTCAAGTTTATACCACACCTTCGGTTCCAAAACCGGTTCCTCCACCTTCCACTTCTACCCCTCCTCCACCCAAGGATGTGAGTGAGAATTCCATTCCAAAGCCTTCATCTCAACCCAATATACCTTATCCCTCAAGGTTGAGGAAAGAGAAAATGAAGAATAAGGATGATATTCAAGTTTTGAACTTCCTTAAAATGTTCAAACAACTGAATTTCAATATCACCTTTGCTGAGGCTCTCGCTCACATGCCTAAGTATGCTAAAATATTTAAGGACCTTTTCAGTGATAAGGAAAAGTTTCTCGATATTGCCAATACCCAATTGAATGAGAATTGTTCCGCGGTTCTTTTGAGAAAATTACCTGTTAAGTTAGGAGATCCTGGTAGATTCCTTATTCCTTGCAATTTTTCGGGTGTTGAGAATTGTATGGCCTTGGCGGATCTCGGAGCGAGTATCAATCTTATGCCATTGTCCGTGTGGAAACAATTATCTTTACCCGAGCTAGTCCCCACTCGTATGACCTTGGAATTAGCTAACCGTTCAGTTGCTTATCCAGTGGGGATAGCCGAGGATGTTTTCGTTGGAGTCGACAAATTCACTTTCCCTACCGATTTCGTTGTCGTTGACTATGAAATGGATTCCCGTGTTCCCTTTATTGTGGGACGATCCTTCTTGAGAACCGGGCGTACATTGATTGATGTAGCCGCGGGTGAACTTAACATGAGGGCTGGGGATGATAAAATCGTCTTTAACATGGGTAAACTTTCCAAACGTCCCAATGAGCCCGAATACGTGAATTTCATCGATGTGCTCGACGAAGCATGTGAAGAACATTTTCACGAGGCTTGTAAGAGCGGGATTTCTCCTTTACCTCATGTTGAGAACATAGCTTCTATTGCTCCATCATTGACTCCATTTGGAGAAAGTGACTTTCTTTTAAAATAATTTGAAGCAAGTTTAGGGGATGTGGACTTAAAATATGACGATTCTCCTTCCGATTGGGAAGAAGACATTCGTACCATTAAGAAACTTCTCAATGAGGACCATATTTCTCCACCTACTCCTATGGAAGTTACAAACGATGATCCGAATTTGATTAAGCCTTCCATCGACAATCCATAGGAATTAGAGCTTAAGGATTTACCGTCTCATTTAGAATACGTTTTCCTAGAAGACAATAAGAAGTTACCCGTCATCATTGCAAAGGACTTAAAAGAGGATTAAAAATCTTGACTTGTCGATGTGCTCAAAAATCATAAGAAAGCAATTGCTTGGAAAATTTCCTACATCCGCGGAATTGATCCTAACTTTGGCACTCATAAAATTCTTATGGAAGATGACTTTAAACCCGCAATCCAAAGCCAAAGAAGGGCTAATCCAAAAATTCATGAAGTCATTAAGAAAGAAGTTATCAAACTTCTAGATGCCGGAATGATTTACCCTATCTCGAATTCGCCATGGGTTAGTCTCGTCCACTGTGTGCCTAAGAAAGGCGGAATAACCGTTGTTCCCAATGAAAACAACGAGTTGATTCCTACTCGACTTGTCACGAGTTGGCGAGTTTGTATAGACTATCGCAAGCTCAATGATGGCAATCGTAAGGATCATTTTCCTCTTCCTTTCATGGATAAAATGCTCGAACGTTTAGTGGGTAATGACTACTATTTCTTCTTAGACGTTTTCTCCGGGTATTTTCAAATTCCTATCGATCCAAAAGACCAAGAGAAAACCACATTCACTTGTCCTTATGGAACATTTGCTTACAAAAGAATGCCTTTCGGCTTATGCAATTCTCCCGGGACTTTCCAAAGGTGTATGATGGCTATATTCCATGACATGGTTGAAGAAACTATGGAAGTCTTTATGGACGATTTCTCGGTCTATGGTGATTCTTTCTCTTCTTGCCTTGCCAATTTAGAACATATGCTTAAACGGTGTGAAGACACTCGTCTCGTTCTTAATTGGAAAAAATGCCATTTCATGGTAAAAGAATGCATTGTCCTCGGTCACAAAATTTCAAAAGCCGGTATCGAAGTCGACCGTGCTAAAGTTGACGTCATTGCTAAGTTGCCTCCACCAACCACCGTCAAAGTAGTTAGGAGTTTTTTAGGTCATGCGAGATTTTATCGTCGTTTCATCCAAGATTTCTCTAACATAGCTCGACCAATGACTCATCTCTTAGAAAAGGATGATCCTTTCATCTTTTCTCAAGATTGTCTCGATTCTTTCGAACTTCTTAAAGGTAAATTACCTAAGGCACCGGTCTTAGTCTCTCCAAATTGGGAGTTACCTTTCGAGCTCATATGCGATGCTAGTGATTTCACGGTAGGAGCGGTTTTAGGTCAACGAGTTAACAAACACTTCCAACCAATCCATTATGATAGCAAGACAATGACGGGGGCTCAATTGCATTATACCACTACCGAAAAAGAGCTTTTAGCCGTAGTGTATGCTTTTGAGAAATTCCGCCCTATCTTGTGCTTTCCACCACCATCGTTTACACCGACCATTCCGCCTTGAAATACTTGTTAATCAAGCAAGATGCTAAACCGAGACTCCTTCGTTGGGTTTTGCTTCTCCAAGAATTTAAAATCGAAATTCGTGATAAAAAGGGAGCGGAAAACCTAGCCGCGGATCATCTTAGTAGACTCGAGGATCCTTATCAAGGAGAACTTCCTAATCAAGAGATTAATGAATACTTTCCCCATGAGGCCTTAATTTCTATTAACTCCAATATTGACGATACCCCATGGTTTGCGGACATTGAAAACTATTTAGCGGGTGGTGTTCTTATGGAAGGGTTAACGTCCCAACAAAATAAAAAAATTCTTTAAGGATATTAAACACTATTATTGGGACGACCCTTATTTTTTCAAGCAATGTGCGGATCTTGTTATTCGTAGGTGTGTTGATGGGCCGACAACCTTACTAATCCTTGAAGCATGCCACAAAGGACCCACCGGTGGTCACTTTGGTCCTAACTATACCGTCAAGAAAGTTTTCGACTCCGGATTCTATTGGCCCTCCATTTATCATGACGCTCATGAAATGGTTAAGCATTGTGATGCTTGCCAACGACAAGGCAAGATCACACATAAAGATGAGATGCCTCAAAATTTCATCCAAGAATGTGAAATATTTTACGTATGGGGCATCGACTTTATGGGGCCATTTCCATCATCCAAAGGGAACAAGTACATCCTTGTAGCCGTTGACTACATATCTAAATGGGTTGAAGCAAAGGCTTTACCTACGAATGACGCGAGGGTGGTTGTGAACTTTTTGAAACAATTGTTTGCTCGATTCGGTGTTCCTCGTGCTATCATTAGTGATCGCGGTACTCATTTTTGCAATAATCAATTTGCACGTGTCATGGCTAAGTATGGTGTCAATCACTGACTTTCCCCCGCGTATCATCCACAAACTAATGGTCAAGCCAAGATCTCAAACCGTGGACTTAAGCGAATCTTAGAAATTACCATGGGAGAGCATCGTGCCTCATGGGCCGATAAGTTAGATGATGCTTTATGGGCTTTCCGTACCGCTTATAAGACATCTATAGGTTGTACTCCTTATCGCCTTATGTACGGAAATGCTTGCCACCTCCCCATTGAGTTGGAGCATAAGGCTTATTGGGCCTTGAAATGGGCTAATTTTGATATCAACAAAGGCAGTGATCTTAGGAAAATCCAACTCAATGAACTCAATGAATTAAGGAATGAGGCATATGAAAACTCTTTGATCTATAAGGAAAAAACTAAGATCATTCATGATTCCAAGATTAAGAACCGAGAGTTTCAAATAGGTGATCAATTTTTACTCTTTAACTCTCGGTTGAAAATATTTCAGGAAAACTTAAGAGTCGTTGGTCCGGTCCATTCACCGTTGCTAGAATTTTCCCATATGGTACTCTTGAGCTTTCTCAACCAAATGGGCCTAATTTCAAGGTGAATGCCCAACGTGTTAAGTTGTACTTTGGAGAGGACATCTCTCACGAGATGATTCCATCCCTCTCCACTTTTCCCTTGAATTAGTTCTGGGTCGAGTCAGGCTCGTGACTCGGTTAACAAAAACAAGCGCTTCTCGGGAGGCAACCCGATGATCTATCCTTTTTACCCGTTTTCATAATAAATGTAGAGGGAGCCACGTAGGTGTTTGTTGTCTTGTTTCTTATGATGTGCAGGGATTAAAGCTTTCAAAGATCCACTTTTGATGATATTTGACGACCCTTGATCCCGTGTACTCGTTTTCCCTGTTCTATCCTATACTCTTGTGATTCAATATTTTATCGATAAATGTTGAAATGGGAATCACTTTAGCTGTCTCTTCCTTAGCAAGATTTAAACAAAGTGCATAATGTCCTAAGTGTAGGGGAGTTTACTCCCACATGCTTAAACATTGAGGACAATGTTTATATCAAGTGTAGGGAGACTTCTATCGAAGTAATAAGTGGGGTTTTCCATGAATATGTCCTCTTTTTAACCGGAAAATTTAATTTCTCAACGTTTTTCAAAATTTTTGATCTATTTTAGCCTAGTAGTGTTTTTCTTTTATGATCTTTCCTTTTGTCATCATATCTTATGTATATATTCCATTTCAAGAATAAAGTCAAAAGAGAAAAATAAATAAATAAAATGGTTTTAACGAGTTTAGACGTCTTTGATATATTAGGCACGTCATGAATCTTTTGACTCAACCCGAGTTTACTTATCTAAGTTTACTCTAGCTAGTATCCTTAACGTGTTTAAATCAAGTTTTGCTAGACTTTTATATAGGGAACTTTAAAATGCGAAAGTCTTAACTCCTACTCGTTTAAGAACAAGAACTTTTCGCAAGTTCCTATAATTGATCCTAGAAAGTCGTTTATCAAGGGAACTTTAAAATGAAAATTCTAAACTTTAAAAAGTCTAAGAAGTTGCAAGATCCTATAGATGACTTGAAAACCCAAAAACTTTGATTTAATAGGCTAAGAATCCACGAGTCTCATTCCTTGAGATTTTAAATTGTGGAGAACGAGAGATGATAGAGTCAATTATAAGTTTGGTATTCTTTGATGAATTTATTTGAGTTAATTATGAGCTTTTTCTCCCATCGCTTGTTAATATATAATTGCAATAAGTAAGGTCGTACGATTTGAAAAGTTACTTAGCTTATAGCACAAGATCGTTTAAAAGTTGCTCGGGATTAATTAGAGTTCATAGCCAAGGCATAACTTATTGAAGTGGGATGCGAAGATTGGCGAGTCTAAAAAGGCCCTAACAAGGAATGATGGCTACATTTTGTTGCTAAAGATCCAAAGTGATGTGAAGAATCATTTATCAAAAATCAATATGAAGTATCGAGACACACGACGAAAAGAAAGTACTCCCCTAAAGATCATGGAGAAGTCTATCCGAAAAGACCCTGACAAGGTATGAGGATAAATAGATCTAAGTCCTAAAAGGAGGCGGATCGTTGTATATCAAAATCTCAAATAAAGAATGGAGAAAAATGAAGAAGTCATGGTCCAAGTTTGAAGAATCTCTCAAAGACTTCAAGTGAAGAAGTTCCTGTTATGAAGAGAAGACTATTATTTCAAGAAAGTCTCTCAAGATTCGAAGTATGAAGTCAATGCCAAATATCGGTCCGAGAAAGGTCTCAAATCACGAAACGAGTTATGCCAAGATATGAACTTTATGAGGTTTCGAGAAGCAGTTTTAAAAGATTTTGTCCTTTATCTAACTATTGATTAAATCGTCCTACTTTATTTTTTGCCTAAAAAAATTATCCAAATAAGTCAACAATGCATCCTCGTGATCATTCAAGACAATAATAAAATATAAGAGATACACCTAGGAATAAGGGGGTCTAAGCGAATAATTGATCCACATGAGTGAGTATTAGCTTACTAACTTATAATAACAATGATCTCGTTTTTAAGCTTAGCAGGGGGAATGTGAAACTTGAGTATGATAAACATTCATGACAACCAAAGTTCTAATGTAAGTCTTAGATTTCTTTACTTGTTCTTCCTTCAAGCATTTTGTAATTTTCTATCTTTTTAGTATCCTTAGTGTCTAGTATTTAATAAAGGCTAAGGTGGGTTAATTATGATGGAAAATGTTAAACTATTCTTTGAAATTATGCATTGCATGAGGGCATTGCAATGGTCAAGTGTAGGGGATTTAATAAGTGTGAAAACACTTATCCTTTAACCACTTAATTATAATAATAACAAAACCAATACGTGTATTTAATGACGTAAAAGTCGGAATTATGCGTGGTTTGTGTTTTTATTGTGTTTAGGACAAAAATATGAAAAAGGAAGAAAACACGGGCTTTCACGGGCTTTTATCGAAGAAAAAGACAAAAGACGAAGTCAAAAGATCAAAAGTGCAAGAAGAACGGAAGTCAAAGGCCTATTCTGAAGATTTATCGAAGAAAAAGTCTAAAGACGGAAGTTTAACGAAGTCGGAGAACCGAGTCTAATAAAAGAAGAAAATTAGAAGAATAGTTCATTTATCTATCGACAAATCCCGAGACAAAGTCGAGAAAGACGAGTTATTTAAAAAGACGAGAAGACAAGAAGAAAGAGAGAAGCAACAACAACCTTACCCTCCTCCTATAAATACCCTCCTAATCCTTCATTAAGAGAAGTTAGTTAGTTTCATTTTTTAGTTTTTCTTAAGGTAATTAGGATTAGGTGTTAAATACTTTCTCTCTCTACTTTTCTCTTTCAAGATTGATTAATCTTTCATTTTAAATCTTGTATATGGATCTTAATCTTCATTAATTCAAGCTTATTAAGTATTTCTCAGTCTTCCTTTCTTAATCATAATCAATTGTTTCGTTTGATTAATCATGTAGTTTGTTTAATCATGTTGATTGTTCGATTGATTTGCTTATTAGATTGTTCTTATTGATTTGATGTATTTGATGTTTTAGCTTATTGTGCTTATTGCTTATTGTGTGTTAGCTTATTTTGAATTAAGTGGTTTTAATAGTTTAAATCTTTTAAAAGTTGATTTTAAATATTTGGTGATTTTAAGTTTTTGATTTGTGTCTTATTTAGTTTTTCTTAAAATTTGTTTAGATTAAGTTTTGGTTAAGTGCTTATTTGGTTTTTGCTTATTTGGATTTGGTTCCCTGTTTTTTTAGATCTATTGTTCTGTTATTGTCGTATTTGCTAAATTCGGATTAGGGTTTATAATTCCGAACACAATCTTTTATCCGAATAAGCCTTTTATACGAAATCCAAGTTTTTCTCTCTAAAAGTTTAATTATTTTGAATATATACATCTATCCGAAGATTCCCTCATTTCCGAAAATAGTATAAGTTCATTTATCCGAATTCCCTATTATTTGTTTATCCGAATTTAGTCAGTTTTACCGAAAAAGGGCATTTTTCCCGAAAAAGTACCTTTTATCCAAAATAGCATCTTTTTCCCGAATTCAGTCAAACATCTGAAAAAGCATTTTTTATCCGAAATTAGTCATTACTCCGAAATAGCTCTTTTATCCGAAAAGCATATTTATCCGAAAATAAGGTTTTATCCGAAAATTAGAACTTTATCCGAATACCTTGATTTTTCCGAAGATAGTTCATTATTCCGAATATGGGCATTTTTCCGAATTAGAGGTTTTTATCCGAATTAGTTATTTTATCCGATTTTGGTGTTTTTTATCCGAAAATCTTTGTTTTTCCGAAAATAGTTTTATTCCAAAGGAAGTTTGTTTTAACTGTTTTATTTTAGTTAGTTTTTAACTTTACGTTTTATTAAGTTTTAAAGTTGCTTAATTTCCTTTATTTTTAGTTTATATCTTTAAAGTTTTCATTTTTATTTTAAAATAGATAATCAACGACATTTGTTTTTTACACCAAGAACAACTGAGTCACACGTTAAACCGTAGTCAATTCGAATCGAGTCGAGACGATTTCAACTTTAATAAAATTATGTATATTAACATATCAGTTCATAGTGTATTTCAAATATTAGAAAATTCGTAAAACATGCACATAGCAGTTGGGCAATGTAGAAAGTATAGACATATGACTAACAATTGTTAGACTTTTTTTTTCTAATTTACGCTAATTCTCTCAAGTCTTATATCAAACTACGTAGTACTACTCTATCTACACAAATAAGCTACAAATAAAAGATGTCAACGTGTAAGCTACATCAAATATAGCCTATTAATAAGTAGGGCTCAAGCTCCCCTAATATTATCAAACCAACTAAAATTTAACAAAGAAACAAAAAAAACTCGATAAACTTAACAAGATCAAATGTAACAAAAAAACAAAAAACACTCGAGAAACTTAACATAATCATAAACACATAATGAATAAAAAAACTAAAAAAATATTAAATTCACTTATCTATCAACCCATTGACTTGAACTTGATTAGACATACTAGCACGGTACTCGCATTGGAGCTGTAGGTACCATATGATTAAAGTTTAGATGTCACAAAATAAAAATGATAAACAAAGTAATAAAAAATGATCATAGTCTTTCCTGTCTTCAACTGTTTATACTAAGTTCATTACTTCCAGTCTGGTTGTAAAACCATATATACCGCCAACTTGTAAATTATATAAAGCTTTTTTGTGTTTTATTATACAATATGTAAATTTTATTATTTAAGAGGTATTTAAAATGGTTAAAAATCTTACAAAACCTGTTTTAGATCATTTTGGTTTAAGTCAAACCGGTTTGTTAACCAAATAAATAAAATAGAAATGATATTGGCTTAAACCAGATTGATTCGGTTAAGAACAGGTTACAACAGAACTGATCTGGTTGGATAGCCAAACCAAAAAATAAAAATAAACATTCTTTTCTCTCCTTTAAACATCAAGCCATAATTTACGTTTAACCAACATAAATAAAAAACGATATCAGTACGACGAAATATTAACATGGGACTAAACACGTCCGTTGGGTGGGCCAAAGCCGTAAAAATATAAATAAATAGTTTCGTTTATGTTTTCTTTTAACAAAAACGAGTAACGTCACACCCCACCATGGCGGAATATGGGGCGCGACGTATGGATATCATCACAACAATAGCGTGTCTATAGAGATAACTAAATGAAATGGAAATATCATAAATGGTGACACTATGTTATGAAGATAACTCAAACAATGCAGGCGTCTAGGTAAGTAGGTAACAGGTCTACCTCTTACCAAAGACATACAATTAACAAATAACAAACATATAGGTGTCTACAAAGTATCACTTATTCAAACATAAATAAAGACTAAGAGGAAAGGGGGTTCCTCCAAATGAAATCCTAAGCCTTCCAGCTAGCCACTCCTATTCTCGGGCTTAACCACATTCTCACCTGAAATAGACACTAAAACACGTCAACATAAAGTTGGTGAGAGTCATAGGTTTAGACTCCAACGCCAAATCAATTATAAGCTGTGAATAACAACCATTAACAAAAGAACATATGGACAATGTGCTACAATTATGTATTAACAACTAGCACTCAAGATTAACCAATCACCATAAATCCAAGGCTCCAAGCCTTACCAATAACCACAATTCCAAGGCTCCAAGCCTTACCAATAACCACAATTCCAAGGCTCCAAGCCTTACCAATAACCATGGTCCCATAGGTGCCCATACACCTATGAACCAATCCCAAGGCCCCACCTTGTCAACATCCCCTTGGTACCAAGTCAAACCACAATAACTGAGACGGTATGTGTCCACCGATCCAAATCATAAACACAATCAAGAATCACATAGCAGTTAATCACATAAGTGTACACACAAGTCCATCACAAACCATAAAAACATTCACAGCATTCTTTATAAAACCATACATTATCTATTCCATTCCATCTGGAAATCAAATCATAAAAAGACATGGGACTATGAAACTCACCTGAACAAGCTTCTCCAAGTACCCGCGCTCTAGCACAAATCTAAACACACAAACGTATACAATCAAGACATAAAACACATACCAAAATGGCTCATCAATCTATGATGGATATATAACCTTCTCCTACAACTTAACCCCATTTATATGCCATAATCATCTCAGTACACCCCTCTATAAAGCCCTTAACTTAGTTTAGTTCATAACTCGTCCCGTTAACATTTAACCCAAAACAGTCCCGTTTTTCACACTCCGTATTATGATACAAACGCCCACCAAACCTAAACCAAATTCCTTGTAATGAAGACCCCATAAACTTATATGTGTTAGCTAAAATCTCAGCCCTTGCCCCAACATCAAAGCTAATCTTAAGTCCCCGATATACAACTTATACTTTCGCCTATTCAGATTCTATCGATTTTGAACATATGAAATGTTTGTTATGATCAGAGGGTCTTACCATATCCCATTTGCTTAGCCCTTATCCAGATATTTTATTTAATATATGATCTAAGTTTGATGTTTATTTTAAGCTCCAATTATAACCCTAAGTACCCCAAACAATTCAAAACATAAAATGAAAACAAGCTGATCCAAAAACTGTTTTGACACCCGACTGATGTAACCTGTTTTTGACCCACTTCCCGACCTCCAATTTTGTTCCCATTACTTGAATTTGAATGCTAATTCAATTACCTTTCCAGGGACATAAGATTCGAAAATTAAAAGTTTGTAGAACTCTATATATGATTAAAACAATGGACCAAAAAGTCTGCCCAGTTTTTAAAAACGAATTTAAACATGATTAAACCCTAATTACCATCACTAATCTTCCTAATAACCAAAGTAATCAATTCATATGAACCATAAAATCACTAATATCAGAATCTTACAAACCCTAATCCATCATAAGATCAATTACATAATTAGATTGATTAAAATCATTAATAAAACAAGGGTTTTGAAGGTTTTACCTTAGAAATCAATGGAAGATCTTTATTTTTGAAACCCTAATTGGCCACCATTGTTGAATTTCGACTAGGAGCTGTTATGCAGCTTAAAAATCTGATTATTTTGGTTATGGATTGGGTTTGGTTAAGTCCTAAAGGCCCCCTAATCCCATTACAAGTCCATTGGGCCTGTTTTTGGGCTTTTCCTTCTTTCTTTCTTTTAGCCGCCCAACCCAAAGCCCAAAACCCCTATTTGGCCGACTTTTATACTCCACCTACTGTAAATTAACTATTAATTATTATTACCTTAAATTCCCTTAATTTATTTCAGCTCCTAAAGCCCCCGAAACCTCAAAACCGCAAAACTAGTCAAATTTACGCGTATACCGTAAAAGACGTAAAAATATACAGTTTTATATAAACTCTTAGAATACAAAATAAACTATATAACTAAGTCCTAAATGACTTAAAACCATCCCGTAAATTATTCCCGTGATTAAATACCTCTTCCGAGACCCCTAAATGCAAAACCTTAAACCGTAAAAATACGATTTTCTATAATACATATACGTATACGTAAAACCACTAAACAAAACCATCTCATTTCATAGTCACTACATTGGGAGCTCATGAACATGAAATCATCACACATCGTTTCACTCACAAGGTACCCTGTACCCTAAATGATATCCAAACCACAATCTATACACACCAATTAGCACATAAACACGTAAAGACACGTAACTTGCACAAAATAAAACTAAGTGACGAACCTCAGAACCGCGGTTGTCACATCACTCCCTCCTAATAGAAATCTTGTCCCGAGATTTACTCCTTAGGATCAAACACACAAACAACAAATCATATGAGGATACTTGTTCTAAATGAACTCCTCTCATTTCCATGTGTACATTAGTTCAAGTCTCAAATTACCACATACACTAACCAACAATATTTAATTTCATTCCCAAACTCTTGACCTCACAGCCAATAAATCTCAAAAATGACTCTTTGATAAAATAAAGACTCTTATTAACACAAATTCCGAATAACCGTACATGAAAATATGCATTCTCAAACAACATTTACCAATCTTAATACATGAAATATCATGTATACCACTCAATTCCCCCAGGTAATTCTATTCTCATAAACTACTGGTCCAATCTTTCAAAAGATTATAAATGGACCTACAAAACTTGACATCGACTTTCCCTTTTACCAAAACATGCCACCCATTACTATAGGTGAAATTTCTTACATAACTTTGTCACTAAACTCTAGTGATTTCCTCTTTTTCAACATATCATCTCTTGTTACTCTCATCCTTTCCACAAACACCATTTCCACATTAGTAGTCTCTTTCACGAATTTTAGTCCACCATAAGGACAACTCACCCTATCCTTCCATATAGTGCCTCAAATGGCATTCATCGACTTCTAGTATGATAACTATCATTATATGAAAACTCAGACATCGCTAACGAGTTTCCCACATCCCTATAAATCAGTAACCCAAGCTCTCAACACGACTCCTATACTTGTATCAATCTCTCACTTGCTCATCCTTTTCCAATTAGCTGGATATACTCATATCCAATCTTGTTCAAAAACTCCCTTTAGTCCGTACCCCAAACTACTTAAAAATTCAAATTTCCTTTAAAAACTGACCTATGACGGTCTTTCACATATCCATTAGTTCATCACAACAAGGCTCTTCCAATCCAAATCAACTTATGATCTATATGCATCACCAAAAGGACGGTTATCTCAGTTAGTCTATCAACTGCCATCCAAACCCATTCTACAACTACTTCCATTAAATTTGGATGGCTCATTAGTAGCACCTATACACTTCTTTTCTCACTTTTCTCAATGAAGGATTTTTTTTCCTTGATACTCAACACTTCCTTTATACCTACACAATGTCTTACATTCAAGGTCATAGTGCTCCTCATCTTGTCTCAGTTAGACCAAGCCCTTCGTCTCTCATGACACATCACATCTATAACTACTCAACCATTTGATGATCAATACTAAGCCTTCCAATCAAATATTATAGGTCAGTACCATTTCCTTTCCACACAACAACAATATTAGCATGCTTAGTGCCTTAGTCTACTCATTAGGTTATACCAAAGTTTTACATTCGGTTCCTATCTCGACCTATTTCATTCATGATTCACATCTATCCACACTTCCTTCTTCTTCCTCAGCTCATGACATACATCACGATGTTATGCTTCCCGTCTTTCAAGTCATCTATACCTCAAATTTTTTCCAAGTAGCTTCACTTGTTTTTCCTCACGATCAGTTCTCCTACTCCCTCCTAATAGGGACAGACTAGAGTTTTATGTGATCCCATGCGGATCACACTCTCATATTATACCCATATTAGTTTCCATTTGTCTAAACTAAGCCATATTTTAAATTCTTATTTGAATTTCATACTTCTATTTTGATCTTGCACCCAACATGAGGTACTTTCAATCATCATCTTCTAGGTACTTGGTTCTCTCCTTCCATGGTTCTCCCTAATTCCTACACTATCCCGTCCAACAGAAATTCCATACTTCATTCATCAAATCTATGGAAATCGCTAGTGCATTGGATAATGCATAACTGTCTCTTCCAAAGATCTTTCATAACACCTTCACAAAACCGACTCTCTAATCACTTCTCCATGAACTTATTCAGCTCAGCTTCACTACTCATCCTTTGATATTGATTGCCACAAAAATTCTATCCGTGTAGTCACTAGACTCCCCTTGTTACCTTCACGAGTTCTTAATCTCCCATGTTATGTATTCAATTCATCATGATCCACTAGTTTAACTTTTTGTTACTCCACTCTGGTACTCGATCTGTCCTTCTTCGTCACGAACCATACAGAGATTCCCATCATAGTGCTTGTCACCTTTCCAGTCCTTGCAATTTATGTGACTCCTTCGAAATCTCTTGCTTTCTTCTAGCAGCCGGCACGTAGTCCTTTCAGCTCCTTGATTCATGATGTAACTCTTCACGCACTCCTTCTCGTCTCTATGATGTTACCTAGGAACTTCACACTACCCAGTAGCCTCTAACTTCAACTCATCTACCATAATATTTCTAAAGGTACTTCAACCCCTCAATGGCTCACTCTTCCTTACTTGTTGTAATCACCATTAATCAGCCTCCTACCAATGATACTTTCACATCCATGTTTTCCTTCACGTGTCTACTACTACATCGCCTCCATAACTATACCAATTCCATTGCGTGTTATTTTCGCAATCTTTCCATTAGTAGAAAATTTCTACTCTACCCTCACATCCGCTGGTACTTTCATCAATCTCCTAATGGTACTTCAACCAACTTCTCATAGCATGACATCTTGTTCCCACGACCAGTCAACTAACTTTACTTACTCCCTTATTCCCGTAACCAATCTAAGTTTCAAAACTCTACAAATCTTAATCATTCCTTCAACACAACCTTTAAACCAAAAGACATCTCTACATTCTAATATCTAACCATAAGTAATACTACCCAACTATATCCTCTCATCCTAACGTTTCCACAACCGCATAACTAAATCAACCATGACGTGTACCAAAAGAATTCCAAACGATCGCGTCCTAATAAATATAGGGTAAACCAAAAGATCAACCATAATGAACCCTAGCCAAAACAACTGAAAATGAAACAAGGTAATCCAAAAGACTCAATGGAGTGTGCCAACAACGAAAAATTAGACTCGTCACGGTTAGTATTACCAAATTTCGATACCTCAGAAAAATTTAAACTTTCGCCCCATTTAGTTACTCCTCATAAGAACCAAACTTCAATATTATTAAAATCAATCATACTCGTTTTGAACAATAAACTCATCTTTTATCTTCATTATTTTATCAAGGATATCAACTAGTTAGTATACTATAATCTTATTCTAACCATTATCTTGTTTACTCATATTAAACTTATTTCACTTGTTATAATGAAAACAATACATGTTTATAAAATACAGTGTTCTTTTTTCATTTTATTCTATATTATTATTATTATTATTATTTTGTAAAATCCATTTAGGCTAGTTATAACTAAACTACTACACGTTTATAAGGTGTGGTGTTATTATTATCATTACTATAATAAAATCTCCCTTTTTACTCTTTCCGTCTAGTTAAATACTTCTAAAATTTTAACTCCACTTAAGAAAATTTTTGTAAAATTTCTTTACCCCTTTAAAATGTATTATCACATGTTACATAGAAAATTAATCCAATTATTTTCAAGACAAATTTTTTTATAACTTACTACCACAAACATAAAAAAAGATATGTAAGTCACGATATCATACCATACAGTTACAAATTATTTTCAAAGTCGTTTTCCTATAATTAGCCAGACTTATTTGCAAAAAAATTTAGTAGTTCTCATTAATAAAAATACATACCCGAATGTAGACACACATCCAAAAGACTCACAACGTCGTTGGAACTCCATCAAACTCCAGCATCATAAAACACGAGCAAACACAAGGTACGTTCAAGTTATAATAACTACTAAACGACCATATATCATAACTTAACACATACTAGTATATATACATCCGCATAATATCCCTATTAAATCACCCAAAACATACTCGTTACCATACATGTTAGATCAATCAATCGCGTCATACACTCGTTTTTTCCATACGAGTAACCGTCATCTTACAACAAGGCATAAAACCCATCACTAAAACCAGTCCATATCATGTGACCCCATAATCACACAACATGAATATACCCCAAAACATATAACACACTAAAAAATATCCATACGTAGGCAACCGTTACATAAACCCACATATTATACATATTCCCAAAATCCACATCTCATCATATACAAGCATGTACTAACCCTCTTTCATGCAGTTATACTTAGGAACCCATTGAAGTTGTGGTGCTTGTATAACTATGTTGGCCACCATACTTATACAATTACCCTTTCCTCAATGCACTCCCTCCTATGATGACACTTATAAGAATCAATACAACATATAACACATAAATCCATCTACTCATATAAGCTCATAACCACATAAAAATAAGGTCCAAAACTCCATCTACTAAAATAATATAGTCAAACTCTTGGAATACATAAATCCATAGTGTAGCTAAAACAGCATAGATAAACTCCAACAGAACATCATAATCAGTTATAAGTCATGTCGCCCATAAGAGTGGAAACAACTTAAAATCCTTCCTATCCACCTACTCCTAGTGACTCGAATGACTTAAACATCAAAAGAAAATACTATACATTAGGTACACCAAATAACTTACTATGGTGAAAGTAATTTATATATCAAAAGCAAAACAGAAATTAACAGGTGACTAAGTATGGGCAACTACAATTCAACTCATACTAGTCAAAATTCACAAAAAATAAAATTTAGGAAAATATAATCAAGACCACACGTAATCCTGTGACGCCTATATGCAGGGATCCTTAAGCTATAGACTAGGCTAGGCAACCTAATTCTCTATAACCATTGTCTCTGATACCATTCTGTCACACCCCACCATGGCGGAATATGGGGCGCGATGTATGGATATCATCACAACAATAGCGTGTCTATAGAGATAACTAAATGAAATGGAAATATCATAAATGGTGACACAATGTCATGAAGATATCTCAAACAATGCAGGCGTCTAGGTAAGTAGGTAACAGGTCTACCTCTTACCAAAGACATATAATTAACAAATAACAAACATATAGGTGTCTACAAAGTATCACTTATTCAAACATAAATAAAGACTAAGAGGAAAGGGGGTTCCTCCAAATGCAATCCTAAGCCTTCCAGCTAGCCACTCCTATTCTCACGCTTAACCACATTCTCACCTGAAAGAGACACTAAAACACGTCAACATAAAGTTGGTGAGAGTCATAGGTTTAGACTCCAACGCCAAATCAGTTATAAGCTGTGAATAACAACCATTAACAAAAGAACATATGGACAATGTGCTACAATTATGTATTAACAACTAGCACTCAAGATTAACCAATCACCATAAATCCAAGGCTCCAAGCCTTACCAATAACCACAATTCCAAGGCTCCAAGCCTTACCAATAACTACAATTCCAAGGCTCCAAGCCTTACCAATAACCATGGTCCCATAGGTGCCCATACATCTATGAACCAATCCCAAATCCCCGCCTTGTCAACATCCCCTTGGTACCAAGTCAAACCACAATAACTGAGACGGTACGTGTCCCCCGATCCAAATCATAAACACAATCAAGAATCACATAACAGTTAATCACATAAGTGTACACACAAGTCCATCACAAACCATAAAAACATTTACAACATTCTTTACAAAACATACAGTATCTCTTCCATCCCATCTGGAAATTAAATCATAAAAAGACATGGGACTATGAAACTCACCTGAACAAGCTTCTCCAAGTACCCGCGCTCTAGCACAAATCTAAACACACAAACGTATACAATCAAGACATAAAACACATACCAAAATGGATCATAAATCTATGATGAATATCTAACCTTCTCCTACAACTTAACCCCATTTATATGCCATAATCATCTCATTACACCCCTCTATAAAGCCCTTAACTTAGTTTAGTTCATAACTCGTCCCGTTAACATTTAACCCAAAACAGTCCCGTTTTTCACACTCCGTATTATGATACAAACGCCCACCAAACCTAAACCACATTCCTTGTAATGAAGACCCCATAAACTTATATGTGTCATATAAAATCTCAGCCCTTGCCCCAACATCAAAGCTAATCTTAGGTCCCCGATATACAACTTATACTTTCGCCTATTCAGATTCTACCGATTTTGAACATATGAAATATTTGTTATGATCAGAGGGTCTTATCCTATCCCATTTTCTTAGCCCTTATCCAGATCTTTTATTTAATATATGATCTAAGTTTCATGTTCATTTTAAGCTCCAATTATAACCCTAAGTACCCCAAACAATTCAAAACATAAAATGAAAACAAGCTGATCCAAAAACTGTTTTGACACCCGACTGATGTAACCTGTTTTTGACCCACTTCCCGACCTCCAATTTAGTTCCCATTACTTGAATTTGAAATCTAATTCAATTACCTTTCCAGGGACATAATATTGAAAAATTAAAAGTTTGTAGAATTCTATATATGATCAAAACAATGGACCGAAAATTCTTCCCAGTTTTTAAAAACGAATTTAAACATGATTAAACCCTAATTATCATCACTAATCTTCATAATAACCAAAGTAATCAATTCATATGAACCCTAAAATCACTAATCTCAGATAACTCACAAACCCTAATCCATCATAAGATCAATTACATGATTAGATTGATTAAAATCATTAATAAAACAAGGGTTTTGAAGGTTTTACCTTAGAAATCAATGGAAGATCTTTATTTTTGAAACCCTAATTGGCCACCATTGTTGAATTTCGGCTAGGAGCTGTTATGGAGCTTAAAAATATGATTATTTTGGTTATGGATTGGGTTTGGTTAAGTCCTAAAGGCCCCTTAATCCCATTACAAGTCCATTGGGCCTGTTTTTGGGCTTTTCCTTCTTTCTTTCTTTTAGCCGCCCAACCCAAAGCCCAAAACCCCTATTTGGCCGACTTTTATAATCCACCTACTGTAAATTAACTATTAATTATTATTACCTTAAATTCCCTTAATTTATTTCAGCTCCTAAAGCCCCCGAAACCTCAAAACCGCAAAACTAGTCAAATTTACGCGTATACCGTAAAAGACGTGTAAATATACAGTTTTATAAAAACTCTTAGAACATAAAATAAACTATATAACTAAGTCCTAAATGACTTAAAACCATCCCGTAAATTATTCCCGTGATTAAATACCTCTTCCGAGACCCCTAAATGCAAAACCTTAAACCGTAAAAATACGATTTTCTATAATACATATACGTATACGTAAAACCACTAAACAACACCATCTCATTTCATAGTCACTACATTGTGAGCTCATGAACATGAAATCATCACACATTGTTTCACTCACAAGGTACCCCGTACCCGAAACGATATCCAAACCACAATGTATACACACCAATTAGCACATAAACACGTAAAGACACGTAACGTGCACAAAATAAAACTAAGTGACGAACCACAGAACCGCGGTTGTCACAAGTAACACTACAAACACATAAAACGAATACCCAAACGTACTTTAAAAAAAGATTTGCGAAACGACTCCGCCTGTTGGGCGGGTTACGACTCTAGTATATATATATATATATATATATATATATATATATATATATATATATATATATATATATATATATATATATATATATATATATATATATATATATATATATATATATATATATATATATATATATATATATATATATATATATATATATATATATATATATATATATATATATATATATATATATATATATATATATATATATATATATATATATATATATATATATATATATATATATATATATATCTTACTAGTATATAAAAGAAGCTTTTTAAGAACTCATCTTAAAGCAAAAAATCTAAAAAAATGACACGTGTCACATATCAAATAATCAACGTCCCATAAACAATATAGCTTCCAGTATTCACCCCCTCCCCAAAATAACGACCAAATCAAAATAACCTAACCAACCAATCTAAGCCACCTGCCGATTAAAACATTCAAGAAATCCTTCCGATTTTGAATCCACAACCAAAAATCAAGAATAAAAAATCAGTGTCGTAATCTGTAACGTGATGGATATACAAAAACAATCCGTATCAAATCTTCAAAGTTCGATTGATTAAAAAAACCTGCGAAAAAATGAAACGTATACTTGATCATGATATTGGATATCTGATTTGTTAAGGTAATTTTTTACTTTTATTCTTGTTTAATTTTTATAAAATTAGGCTTTTTATTGAGGTTCGTAATTTTATTCATTTTGGAGATCTCAATAATGTAAAATCCATGATTTTACCATGATTCTTTTTATGTAATGAAATTTCACCGATTAATCCTAGAACACATACTCACATGTGTATCCCTATAGGTTGAGTGTGAACTTGTTCATTTAGGTACTTATACCTTTACATCCACACTTGTTGTAAATAAGTTACATAGCTGAAACCTTGTACTCAAGACTAGGAAAAACAAATGATAAAAATGTAAAATCAATACTTGGCTATACACAAAGCACTATATCAAGTTGGAAAAACATGCTACATAGTGTATGTAGCCGTGTATGTGTACAAGAGTGTATACCACCAACATGTTCTTAACTTCCTTGGACTAGCCCAAGACCTTACTCTTTGTGTACTAGCCCAACATGAGCCCAAGCCAAAGCCCATTACCCTCCTTTTTGGCTAGCTAGACACGGCACCCCATATGTGGAAGAAGAGGGGTTGTCTTGGTTTTGGAAAAGCCAACACATGGCATAATAGTTCTTACCAAGGCAATCATTCCTTTTTGCCTTCACCTCTCTCTCTTCCTTTAAGCTGAAACACATACACATACCTTCTCTCAACTCCTCATGCAACCAAATCTCATTCTCTCTTCATCTCTCTCTCTCAAATCATTCGGCATTAAGCCACAATAATCGAAAGTTGTTCATTAAATCCACCAAGATCTTTGTCTCATCTTTACTACAAATCATTAGTAGTATCATTCCCTTGGATTCACTATAAACAAGCCCTAGCTAAGCCATCTAGGCCACGGATTGATTTATACATAGGGTTTTCTTCATCATTTTGAGTAGATCTCAAACCACCTTGTTCACCTAGATCATTTGTGGTACTTTTGGGAAAGAAAGGTATACACTACTTGTTCTTTCATTTCTTCATGCATGCATCATCATACATCTATAAAAACAAGTAAGATAACATGTTAAAAATCAAGATTTGATGAAGCTATGACCATTATAGGTCACGGCTTATTTATAAAAATCAAGTTCATGATTTAAAAACCTTTTGATAAGGAACATATGATTGGTATGTTATGTTTTAAACATGATTTAAAAACCATATGAAACATTAGTAAATCAAAAAGTTACACGAGTTACAAATCTAGTCCTATGGGACTATGGTTAAACCAATAGCCATAGATCTCATAAAATGGGTATGTGTAACTTAAAAGTCTTGAAGACCATGACCTTAAAGGTCAGGACATATATGGTTAATGTTTATATGAATCATGTGTTAAGTTTAAATTATGGAATATGAAATGATGATTGATAAAATGACTATTAAAAATCACAAATACAACTTATGTGTATAAATGTAGCCGTGGGTTACATAAGGTTTAAATGGATAAAATGTACATGCATGTTATTATAAACCATAGATCTAGTGGCAAGGGCTAACTTGAATATGTTAAACATAAAACAAGATTATGAGAACCTTGGGAAGAGGCAATATAGCCGTGAGCTATATGTGGTCTCCTTGGAAAAATAGTAACCTTGGAAACATACATGTAAACTAGATAATCATGATCGTATTTTAGATAATTACAAGACTTAGAAACTAGATATAGTGTTCATCTTGGAAGTACCAAGATCTAAAATATAGCCGTGAGCTATATAAGAATATACATGGGTTTATGTTTGATTTTTAGGTCTAGACATAGTTTAGATCTTATTATGAACTTGTGATTTATTTTATTAATGTGTACATAGTGAGATCTAATTTTGTAACACATATAAACTACATGCAACCCTAACATGGAACTTGATCTATCATAATATGCTATAACTAATGTAGGCCGTGAGTTATAAGCACCTATTAGGGCTTATGACTTACTTGTAACCTTATGACACACATAGATCTAATTTGGTATAACCCATAAAATGAATTTTTAATATTATTCATCTATTTAGATTGAAAACTAAATGGCGATAAGCTTAGTAATCTTATATTAATGCACTAAGTAAAAACTTATATAAAATGAAAAGTAGTGTTAATGGACTATTTAAACCCATGAATAATTAACCTAAAACTTAAATGGACCTAATAAGCCCATTTCATAAATTATAGTAATTTAAATGGACTTAATATCACAATTAGGCCCATTTAACAAATTAAAGGACTTAAAAATGTATTTAGGCCCAATAAATGATTTAAAGACTCATTTAAATAAATTAATGGACTTGAGATACATTTTAACCCACTAATATAGCCCATTAGATGTTTAGCCCATTTAATGAGTCCATATAAAGTTTGAATGTTAAAATAAAAGTTTTTATAATAAAATATAACTTATAAAAACTTTTTGGATGAAAATGACAATTTATAAAACTTAAGGACTACAAACCGTAACCTATGAAACCTTTTTTGATAAACTAGTAAACACAAGGACTGAAGATGTAAATATCCAAAAGTCTAGGGTTTAATAAATATTATCCGTGGTAAATTAAACCCTAGGGACCATTTTGGGAAGTTTCTAAAAGTTATTTTGTCATTTTATAACCCTAAGGACTATTCTTGTAAATTGCCGAAACTTAAAGAAGCCCTAGGGGCTGTTTTGTAATTTTTATATATAGTTACAAAACCTAGATAATACTAGGGGGACTAAATCTGCCATAAGCCTAAACTTAAACAAGCCCTAGGTACTAAATGTGTAATAATCCGAAAGTTACTTGTTTAAAAATATGGAGGGACTAGTTTTGCCACATTCCGAAACATTAACTAGCCCTAACCCTAAAAGCTATTTTTATTATGATAAAACATAATTAAAAGTCTAGATCATGAGGATTAATGCATAAGCTTAAGTTTGTGATAAATAAATTATTTTATAAATATTAAATAATTTGTGAAAACATTAGAGTTAAATAAGATAATATTTTTTTTTGAAATATCTATTTATATTTGCTTTACAAAATAAATTGTATAAACAAGATGAATATGTACTATTAAAACATATACTCATATACTTTTAAGAAATAAAATTATATGAACGCTAATTAAATTGAATGTTACTACATAAATATATTATAAGTAGAACCCCTTATGTTTACTTAAATATAAAACTTGGTTATAAATTTAATTAGATGTTATTGATACAAGTACTATAAACATGAATTAATATTTTAAGTGAAACATTCTCTTTTATGTTCACTTAAATATAAAACTTAATTGTAAGGTTAAATGAGTATTAATGCATGTATGCTAACTGATATTAATAGTTAAACAGTTCATGTTTCCTTAGAAATGAAACTTATATAAATGAGTTTAAATAAATGTGATGCTACTTGAGCTACGGTTATTTAGATAAATACCATAGTATGAATAAACTGAATAAAATCCCTATAAGCATACATACATGTTCTTTGTACTATCTATTAAGACTGTACTATCTGATTAGGCATAACTTTGGTGTGAGCTTTAATTGGATATCTGTGTTAAACAATCAATTGCCTACTCCAAAGTGAGTTTACAGCCCCATTTAAACTTTGATAAAACTTTCCCTTTTGGGAAAGAAAATATGAAAACATATATTAGACACGTCTGGATTGTATAAACTGGATTATGATTGATTACTATTGAAACTGTTAAATTGTTGTAAATCGCCCAAATGTTATAAATAGATCTAGTAGGGATTGACCATCCCCGTCTGGGTGAGTCATGCTCACTGTGCCTTGGCCAGGACAACAGACGTATACCATGTTGGAACTGGAATGGGTGTCTTTCTGTAAGACACTACGTCCTCATCTGTTGAGGACTATGGGGTTAAGCTTCAGTTTCTAATAATAAACAAATATTATTTACATTTTAGTAAGAATGCTTTGTGCATTCTTACTTCTATGATTATTGTATGTCCAAACTAATAAATTGTTAAAAATCTGTAAATTCACCAACTTTATGTTGACCCATTAGTATATTTTGCACAGGAATATGAAGTTAGTACGTGGTGTGTGCATGGCCTCCAGCATCTTAGAAATCTGCATCATAGGAATCGTCAAGGGTTCTATTTGGGAAACAAAAACAATCACCTTCTGTCATGTTTAAGACAATTTTTAATACTTGGTTGTCAAATATGTAATTTGATTTAAATAATCTTTATCTTATGCTCTATGGACTATATGCTATCGATCCACCCTTGTGACGTCTCCGGGGATATTTTCCGCATATTTTGACCCTACCTGGGGTGTCATAGAGAATGGTATCAGAGCATTAGTTATAGAGAACCAGATAAATTTTTAAAACTGGACTATAACTTATAAAACTCTTGGTGGGATTTTATTTTGGTACCGTCTTAGTTAAGCATATAGATCTTAGGGCATTTTATGCTATGTGAACTAATTGTATATATACGTATGTTTACTACATTTTATTATTAATACTGTTTAGTAAGGTACTGCTATATGTCAGACGTGCTAAACTTGAAAATTTTACACTATATAGTAAAATACTGAAATGCGAATATGAGTAATATTAAACTAAATATCACACTTACTAACTGATAAATGAACTACTTACATGATAGTACATATATATGTATAAGTATAAATATTTGTAACTAATGTTATGGTTTTGTATGGTAAGAAAGTTCGTGTTCTCGATATCTTAACGAATTGATTTCCTGTTCAAAGTACGACTCTATTGTTTTTGGTGAAACAAATATTTTGGGTGTTTTTAAAATAAAAGTGCAAAACTTTAAAGTAAAAGGCAAGTAATTTAAATCTAATTCTAATTTAAAGTAAATGACGAGTATTTAAAAGCGTGACGGAAATTAAAAGGCAATTAAAGTAAATAACGCAAACTTAAATCTATCTAAGGCAAACTTAAAACGCAACTAAAACTTAAAACTAAGGCAAGCCTAAAATAAATCTAAGGCAAATCAACTTAAAGTGCAACTAAGAAAAAGGCGGGAAAAATAAAGCTTGAAAATTAAAAACAAAAACTTAAAAACTGAAATGAAAAATAACCTTAAAACAGCTCATCCGGAATAATCCTTCGTTCGGAATAAACAATCATCCGGAATGTCACCTTCGTTCGGAATGTTTTTCTTCACTCGGAATATTCACCAAAACCCTTGATCCGGAATAAATTGCTTACTCGGAATATGGCACCTATCCGGAATAATCTTCTCTATTCGGAATAAAGCCTTGATGCGGAATATTGCTCTTGATCCGGAATAATATTCCGAATAGAACTCCTTGATCCGGAATAAATTGCTTATTCCGGATGGAAGCCCTTGATTCGGAATATGGTGCTTAATCCTGAATGTCTTGCTGATCCGGAATGTTGAAGATTCCGGATGAAGACTTTGATTCGGAATAATTAATTATTCCGAATGAAACTCTTTGATCCGGAATATCTCCTTCGTTCGGAATATTCTGTTGATCCGGAATAACTTCCTTGATCCGGAATATTGGATATTCCGGATGAACCTTTTGCTAACCTTTGATCCGGAATGTTTGGTTATTCCGAATAGAACACTTGATCCGGAATATGTCACTTATTCCGGATGAGTGCCTTTGATTCAGAATATTTTCTTCATAAACCTTCACTCGGAATGTTGGGGCTGATTCGGAATATGTACCTGGGAACAGAAACTTGCAGCGAAGAACAAGGAAGAACCAGAACACACGAATCTAATCCAAACTAATCAAAATCAACCACAAGATTAAATCAAACTAACCAATAAACAACTAATAATCATAAACAAACAATCCAAAACAATCAAACTAACAAATCTAACCAAAATAATCAAAACCCACTTAAATAAATCAATAATAATCAAGAACATGAACATGAACAATAAAGCATGAAGATTAAGATCAAATAAAGAAAGGTAGATAGGAGATTAACAAGAAAAAGTAAAGATTGACAAGAATTAAAAGAAAAACTTACTTGAAATTAAATGAATTTAAGGTGCAAGACAAGGTATTTAAATTTGACAATAAAGTAAATGACAAGGTAATTAAATTGTAAGGTAATTAAAAGTGGAAGAAATAGTGTGTCAAACTATCCAACAAAATGAAATGATTAACATCCTAATCTATTTATAGGGGAGGTTAAGGAGTGGTTAGGAAGCTTCCTCCCCTCTTTCATTTCTTTTTAATTGCACCATTAGTCCTTAAGCCTTTTAATCTTCTTAATTGCACCATCAAGTCCTTCTCTTCTTAATCTTTTGTTAATCTTGGACTTTAATGACTTTTGGCTCGGGATTTCTTTCAACTTGTCTTTTAATTCTTCAATAAATAAGACTTGAGCTCTTCGGCTTTTAGTAAACTTTCGTCTTTTGACTTTTTCTTCGATAAATCTTCAGAATTGGTCTTGGACTTCCGTTCTTTTTGCACTCTTGACTTTTTGACTTTGTCTTTCATCTTTTTCTTCAATAAAAGCCCGTAAATGCCCGTGTTTTCTCCACTTTTCACCTTTTCGTCCTAAATCACAACAAAAACACAAACCACGCATAATTCCGACATAAATGACATAAAATACACGTTTTGGCTCGGTTATTATTGTAATTAAGTGGTAAAAAGGATGCGTGTTTACACACCTATCAAATCCCCTACACTTGACCATTGCAATGTCCTCATGCAATGCATTAGTTACAAAGCATGTTTACATTTTTCATCAAAATCAATCCACCTTGGCCTTTATTAAAGAGATAGAAAACTATAAACAATCAAAGTAAAGAAATCAAAAACATACCTTGGGTTTTGGAAATATCATTATAATCATCATCCTCAAGTTTTCACTTTCTCCAAACCAAGCTTAAAAACGAGATCATTGTTATTATAAGTTAGCAAACTAACACGAACTCATGTGGGCCAATTATTCAATTAGACTCCCTTATTCCTAGGTGTATCTCTTATATTTAATTATTGTCTTGAATGATCACGAGGATGCATTGTTGACTTATTTCGATAGTTTATTAGGCTGAAAATAAAGTGAACGATTTAATCAATAGTTAGCTAAAGGACAAAATCTTTTAAAAATGCTTCTCGGGACCTCATAAACTTCATATCTTGGCATAACTCGCTTCGCGATTTGAGACCTTTCTCGGACCGATATTTGGCAGCGACTTCATACTTCAAACCTTGAGAGACGTTCATGAAATAATGGTCTTCTCTTCATATAGGAATTCTTCACTTGAAGTTTTGAGAGATTCATACTTGGACCACGACTTCTTCATTTTTCTCCAATCTTTATTTTGGACTTTGATATACAACGATCCGCCTCCTTTTTGGACTTGGCTTTATTTATCCTCATACCTTGTTAGGGCCTTTTCGGATAGACTTCTCCATGACTTTTGGGGAGTTTTTTCTTTTCGTCGTGTGTCTCGATCCTTCATATAGATTTTTGATAAATGATTCTTCACATCACTTTGGATCTTTAGCAACAAAATGTAGCCCTCATGTCTTGTTAGGACCTTTTTGGACTCGCCAATCTTCGCATCCCGCTTCAATAAGTTATGCCTTGGATATGAACTCTAATCCATACCGAGCAACTTTTAAACGATCTTGGGCTAGAAGCTAAGTAACTTTTCAAATCGTACAACCTTATTTATTGCAGATAAATTTATTAGCAAGCGATGGGAGAATAGGCTTATAATTAACTCACATAAATTCACGAAAGCATACCAAACTTATAATTGACTCTATCATCTCTCGTTCTCCACAGTTTAAAATCTCAAGGAATGAGACTCGTGGATGCTTAGCCTATTAAATCAAAGTTTTGGGTTTTCGAGTCGCCTGTAGGATCTTGCAAACTCTTAGACTTTTTCAAGTTTAGAAATCGCATTTTAAAGTTCCCTTGATAAACGACTCTCTAGGATCAATTATAGGAACTTGCGAAAAGTTCTTGTTCTTAACCCGTGAGAGTTAAGACTTTCCCGTTTTATAGCTCCCTATATAAAAGCCTAGCAAACCTTGACTTAAACACGTTAAGGATACTAGCTAGAGTAAACTTAAGTAAGTAAACTCGGGTTGAGTCAAAAGATTCACAACGTTTGAAAATTAAAACCACTTTATTAAAGATCTATTCTAATAAAGAAAGAAAATAACTATACAAAAGGGAAAGACTAATAGGCCAAAATAGATCAAAATTTTTGAAAAATGTCGAAAAATTGATTTTCCGGTTAAAATGAGGACAAATACAAGGAAAAGAGCCACTTAACTTCGATAGAAGTCCCCCCTACACTTAACATAAACATTGTCCTTAATGTTTAAGCATGTGGGAGTAAACTCCCCTACACTTAGGACATTGTGCACTTTATTTAAATCTCGCTAAAAAGAGACAACTAAAGAGATTCCTATTTTAATATTGGAAAATATAAAATAGTGAATCGAAAAGAGTTTAGGATAGAACCGGGAAAATGGGAACACGGAATCACGGGTCGTCAAGAATCATCAAGAGTGGATCATTGAAGCTCGAATCCCTGATTACAAGAAGAGAGGAAATAGCAAACACCAACGGGTCTCCCCTACACTTAGGATAAAGAAAGCTAAAAGATAGATGCATGGGTTGCCTCCCAAGAAGCGCTTGATTTTTGTTAACCGAGTCGTGAGCCTGACTCGACCTTGATCATCATAGGAAGAAGCATGAAACATATCCACCGGGATCAAAGACATAGTTTTCGTCCATCAAATAGCACAAGCTTAAGGCGAACAAGGCAAGCCAAAGAAGAATAGGCAATGTTCCCTTAAGCAGCGATGGAGCACGGTGGAAGCAAGTATGGCGAGGTGCAAGCATGTCTTCAATAGTTCCAAAGATTTTTCCTTTTATTTCATCAGGTGGATACTGAGATGGCTGCAGAAAATCGATACCAGGATCGAACACCTTTTCCTTTAAGGGAAAATAGCACTCAGGCTCAGCAGAATGTGAAGAAGATCCGCGAAGAAGATGCACAACCTCGTCCTCAGAAGGGGGCAAAGAGGTGTCAAATCATACGTGCTGCGGATGTCGGTGTCGACCGGTTTCTTCTCCTTTGAAAGAATTTTCTTCAAATCCAAAGTAGGATCAAGACGATAATATTCAAAATCTAAAGGAGGTGCATCACTCTCATGAGGGAAGTAAGTATTGAGAAAAGCAGAGAAATCTTCCTCAAATGAGTAATCATCCAAAGTAGGATTAAGCATGGATGACGGAGGATCTTCATCATGTGAAGAATCACTCGAAAGAGTATCGGCCTCATCAAAATCATCGTAAATGGGCATGTCGGGATACTCGGAAGTAAGGTCATCATAATCCTCCGAATCTGAGCTAGAATCATCATCATAAGCATCAAAGATTGGTGGAGAATCATAAATGGGGGAAGGTTCCAAATTGGATAGAGAATCATCCACATCATCTTCAAAAAGTGGATTATCAATGAAAGACTCGAATAGAGGATTGTTGTAGATGACAAAATCATCGAGCACAATAATCATATTCGCAGATTCTCGTCCATAGGATTTGCTTGTAAGCTTCCCCATTTTGAACACTTGTGCATCATCCCCGACTCTTAAGATTAACTCACCTTGGGCAACATCAACTAAAGCTCGTCCGGTTCTCAAGCATGGCCGCCCAAGTATTAAAGGAATACGAGGGTCCATTTCATAATCAACAACGACAAAGTCGACCGGGAAAGTAAATGTCCCAACTTTAATGAACACGTCTTCGGCAATACCAACGGGGTAAGCGAGAGTGCGATTTGCAAGTTCAAGAGTCATCTTTGTTGGAGTAAGGTCGGGTAATGATAGTGTTTTCCAAACACTTAATGGCATGAGATTTATACTGGCCCCGAGATCAGCTAGGGCAGTAAATTCTTCGGTTTTGTTAAAAATGCACGGCAACACAAAACGACCGGGATCTCCAAGCTTTTCTGGAATTTCTTTAAGAATAACTGCAGAGCAGTTTTCATTTAAGCGTGTGTTGGCGAGCTCAATCAACTTCTCCTTATTGTTCAGCAATTCCTTGAATGCTTTCATAAATTTCGGCATGTGGACAAGTGCTTCAACCAGGCTAATGTTGAAATTCAGTTGAGAGATCATCTTCATAAAATTTGACATTTGAGAGTCATCCTTGGTGAGCATTGTGGTCTTGCCTAGCCGTGAAGGATAAGGGATATTGGGTTTGGGTGGTGAAGGTGCAGGTGTAGGTAAAGGTTGAGATGTTGAAGGGTTCTTCTTGAGGACATCGTCATGACGAGGCGGAGACAGTAATGGTGCACTAATACTAGGTGTAGGAGGAGTAGGGATAAATGATGGTGGAGGAGGTGTAGATGATGGGGGTGGGATAGGTGGTCCTACGATGGTAACTCCACTACGGGTAGTAATAGCACTCACATTCGCTCGCGGATTGGTGACGGTGTTTGAAGGTAGAGAACTCGAAGCAGAAGGTTGAGTTGTGGGCAAGAAACTAGCCATATTCTTTATGTCATTCGTTTGATTGCTGAAGGAGGATTGAATATTATCTCGAAGCTCGGATCTAATTTCATTCCCTTGCTTGGTAATATCTCCTTTCAAATTGATAATTTGGCTCTGCAGATTCTTGATTTGCTTATTTTGGGTTCTCATGATAGCTTCAACATCTTGGTTAATGGGTGGGGTTTGTTGAGCGGGTGGGTGATAAGGATTAGAAGCTCTAGGTGGGATTTGGTTGCTTCTATTGTAGTTGTTGACGGGGTTTTGGTTTTGAGGAGAAAAACCGGGTGAAAGGTAGTTGTTGGACCGGTAACTCAGCAAATTTCTATCCCCTTGAGGTCAAGCTTGGTAATTTTTCGGTGAATAATTACCGTAAGCTGCATACACATTTTCCGGATTTCCTTGAGTAGAAGGACAATCAGTGTATGGGTGTGGACCACCGCATGTTTCACAAGAAGGTGCAACCGCTTTAACTTGTTGTTGTTGGTTTGAAGGGAGAAGCAAGATACTTTTGTTCATTTTAGTCATCATGCGGGTGAATTCGGTCATGTCGGGGTTTGCTGAAGTAGAAGAAACATTGACTCTCGGGTTGTTCCTTGAAGAATCGGAGGAATCCCAGATTTTGTGGTGAGTAGTCATGTTCTCAATTAGCTCTCTACACTCCTCGGGTCTCCTTTTCATGAATGTGCCACCGGCGGCTGCATTAATCGTATCACGATCTCGAAAAGTCAATCCGTTGTAGAAAGTATCAATTAATGTTACAGGGAGCATGTTGTGGTTTGGACAACGATCGATCAAGACATTATATCTTTCCCAAGCATCAAAAAGAGATTCATCGGGATCTTGCATGAAACCGCTGATTTGATTGCGAAGGCTCGTAACCATGGATGGTGGAAAGTAGCGCGACAAAAAGCGTTGAGTCGTGTCATCCCAAGTGTGAATAGAATTCTTCGAGAGACGATTAAACCATTTATTGGTGTGATGTGATAAAGTATGTGGGAAGAGTTTTAGGCGAAGAACATCCATTGTGGCTCCGGGCAACTTCATGCTTTGGGTGATTGTAATGAACTTGTCGAGGTGTTTGTTGGCATCATCATCAGGCATTCCTCTAAAAGGATTTGTTTGCACTTGCTGAATCATGTGGTGCTTCAACGAAAACTCTGGAGCTGTGATTTGCATCAGCGCAATCGGTCCTCCTCGTCCAAACATGGTAGGTTGACAAAGTTCCTCCATTGTCCGAAGATCGGGCTGTGGATGAACATTGTTGTTATTATTATTGAGGTGCGGTGGATTATTGTTGTTGACACCTGCCATAGCTAAATCTTCTCGAGTCTCGGGCTCTTGATAATTAGAAGATCTAGTACGCATACACCTACAAAGGCAAAAGAAAACAATACCAAACGCAAAGACAATATATATACACAATAAAAATAAAATCTTTTTGGATTTTTGAAATTTTTAATTTTTATGGTTTTTTTGAAAATTTTTAAGAAAGAAAATAACGCTCACAAGTGAACGGATCCCAAAAAGCAACGCGTCTCTCATAGAAAACCGTTAATCTTTACGAAAAGAGCCGGCAGCGGTGCCATTTTAATGTTATGGTTTTGTATGGTAAGAAAGTTCGTGTTCTCGGTAGCTTAACGGATTGATTTCCGGTTCAAAGTACGACTCTATTGTTTTTGGTGAAACAAATATTTTGGGTGTTTTTAAACTAAAAGTGCAAAACTTTAAAGTAAAAGGCAAGTAATTTAAATCTAATTCTAATTTAAAGTAAATGACGAGTATTTAAAAGCGTGACGGAAATTAAAAGGCAATTAAAGTAAATAACGCAAACTTAAATCTATCTAAGGCAAACTTAAAACGCAACTAAAACTTAAAACTAAGGCAAGGCTAAAATAAATCTAAGGCAAATAAACTTAAAGTGCAACTAAGAAAAAGGCGGGAAAAATAAAGCTTGAAAATTAAAAACAGAAACTTAAAAAATGAAATGAAAAATATCCTTAAAACAGCTCATCCGGAATAATCCTTCGTTCGGAATAAACACTCATCCGGAATGTCACCTTCGTTCGGAATGTTTTTCTTCACTCGGAATATTCACCAAAACCCTTGATCCGGAATAAATTGCTTACTCGGAATATGTCACCTATTCGGAATAATATTCTATATTCGGAATAAAGCCTTGATGCGGAATATTGCTCTTGATCCGGAATAATATTCCGAATAGAACTCCTTGATCCGGAATAAATTGCTTATTCCGGATGGAAGCCCTTGATTCGGAATATGGTGCTTGATCCGGAATGTCTTGCTGATCCGGAATGTTGAAGATTCCGGATGAAGACTTTGATTCGGAATAATTAATTATTCCGAATGAAACTCTTTGATCCGGAATATCTCCTTCGTTCGGAATATTCTGTTGATCCGGAATAACTTCCTTGATCCGGAATATTAGATATTTCGGATGAACCTTTTGCTAACCTTTGATCTGGAATGTTTGGTTATTCCGAATAGAACACTTGATATGGAATATGTCACTTATTCCGGATAAGTGCAGTTGATTCGGAAAATTTTCTTCACAAACCTTCACTCGGAATGTTGGGGTTGATTCGGAATATGTACCTGGGAACAGAAACTTGCAGCGAAGAACAAGGAAGAACCAGAACACACGAATCTAATCCAAACTAATCAAAATCAACCACAAGATTAAATCAAACTAACCAATAAACATCTAATAATCATAAACAAACAATCCAAAACAATCAAACTAACAAATCTAACCAAAATAATCAAAACCCACTTAAATAAATCAATAAAAATCAAGAACATGAACATGAACAATAAAGCATTAAGATTAAGATCAAATAAAGAAAGGTAGATAGGAGATTAACAAGAAAAAGTAAAGATTGACAAGAATTAAAAGAAAAACTTACTTGAAATTAAATGAATTTAAGGTGCAAGACAAGGTATTTAAATTTGACAATAAAGTAAATGACAAGGTAATTAAATTGCAAGGTAATTAAAAGTGGAAGAAATAGTGTGTCAAACTATCCAACAAAATGAAATGATTAACATCCTAATCTATTTATAGGGGAGGTTAATGAGTGCTTAGGAAGCTTCCTCCCCTCTTTCATTTCTTCTTAATTGCACCATTAGTCCTTAAGCCTTTTAATCTTCTTAATTGCACCATCAAGTCCTTCTCTTCTTAATCTTTTGTTTATCTTGGACTTTAATGACTTTTGGCTCGGGATTTCTTTGAACTTGTCTTTTAATTCTTCAATAAATAAGACCTGAGTTCTTCGGCTTTTAGTAAACTTCCGTCTTTTGACTTTTTCTTCAATAAATCTTCAGAATTGGTCTTGGACTTCCGTTCTTTTTGCACTCTTGACTTCTTGACTTCGTCTTTCATCTTTTTCTTCAATAAAAGCCCGTAAAAGCCCGTGTTTTCTCCACTTTTCACCTTTTCGTCCTAAATCACAACAAAAACACAAACCACGCATAATTCCGACATAAATGACATAAAATACACGTTTTGGCTCGGTTATTATTGTAATTAAGTGGTAAAAAGGATGGGTGTTTACACACCTATCAGTAACCTTAAAACATTTTAATAATTGTTTAAGAAGGGATATATTTCATAAAGCATGTAATCTCAATAATATTATTCTTTGTTTGTAAGCCTATACTCACTTCAAACTTAAAATGATATTATTTCAGAGCATCATGACTCCGCCTACTGCATCTACGACTCTTCTACCTAGAGTAGCTCCTGCTCCAGTTGTCTGCTCATCCCCACGATCAACGCAGTGTGGATGGTTGTCAGCCTCAGATTCAGAGGATGACCCAGCCACCGAAGCTGTACTCCCAGAGGACCTATTTTCTATCTCAGCATCAGCCACACCGGCCCAACCTCTATGGAGGAGGGCCGGGTCCTTTCTAGCATACCATCTTCCATGCCTCTGTCCTGTTCATCAGACTATTTCTCCGGACCCACGCCCGTCTCTACTTTTGATGTCGGGGAAGGCTCCGGGGCAGGACATGTTGATCCCATCCCGACCAAGATCTCTGCATTGGCTGCACGCCATGAGCAAGAGATATCCGACCTCCACAGCCAGTTGACAGTCAGTCAACAGAGCCATGCCGTTATCTATGAGCGTATCGACACTCTTTTCCGCACCAGGAGGGAAGACTTCCAAACTGCTAAGGGCATCCAGGATAGGACGGACAAGGCACTGAAATGGTTATTGGATGAGAACTACCGCCTCCACTAGCGCATCCAGGTCATGGAAGGTCTACAACATCAGACCCATGCTGCCCTTGCTACTCGGGAACAATCCTTGTCCATCTTCTTTGATCTCGCCACTATCGGGCATGATGGGGTTACTGGGGAGATGGCTTATCTCCGAGGGGTCGTCGATAGGCTCCAGAACCAGCTACTGTCTGCACTCCGTACGCTCAAAGAGACCCGAACGACAGTTCGGACTTTGTGGAACACCAGGAGGAATTCTGCAGCCCTACCAGCTCCATCTGCACCATCAGCCCCGGCATCATCTAGTGGACCATCCAGGCAGGATTAGCATAGACGTACTAGACTTCTTGTACGTCATGATAAGCTCACGGGTTGCATCCCGGCTATCATGGCATAGGGCCTTTGTACTTTTATCTCTTGTTCAGCTTTTGTGATGTAATCCCGTACTTTATCTTTTCTTTCTTTTGGGACATGTAACTTTGGGATATGATGTTTTTAAAGACGGTGTGTATCATTATTTTGGATTAGGCTCGACTGGCCGATGACTTAGATTGTGTTATGCTAAGATGACTGTTAAATTTCTCATGGAAATAACATGTAATAACTCTCTTTATTATATATGCTGTGCAATGTATTATATTATGAGAACTTAACAGGTTGCCCAAATTTGTTATGAAATCCGTGCATAAGTTTCTTTGTGCAAATAATAAAAAACTGTACTAATGTTTGAACTAATAATATCATTTTGTATATGATTATAGACAAATGGTGATTACGAGGTCAAATCCCAATAATGCAACCACTTCCAATGTCGACAATGCTGAATCCCCAGAAGCTACACGAAATTTCACTGCCGCGCAACTGAGGGAAATGATAAGTGAAGGCATCACAGCAGCTATGGCAGCCAGAGGAGCTAACCCAAATACAAACAATGACCCAAACTCTGACGCCCGCAGAAACAACACCAACAGGGGTTTCTCTTACCCCGACTTCTTGAAATGTAAACCCTCATACTACCGAGGTAAAGAAGGAGTTGTTGAATTGATGCAGTGGTTTGAAAGACTAGAGACATTCTTCCGCATCAGTGGTTGTGCTGACGAGAACAGAGTTAAGTTTGCCACATGCACCCTACTTGAAAGTGCCCTTACCTGGTGGAACTCTGTGGTCGCTATCCTCGGACATGACGCCGTTTATGCTCTCACTTGGACCAACCTCAAGGAAAGAATGACTGAAAAGTACTGTCCCAGAGGAGAAATGAAGAAGTTGGAAGTCGAGTTGTGGGACCTCAGGTGTAAGAACAATTATATCATTTGGTACAACAAAATATTTCAAGAGTTAAGCCTGATGTGCACCAGAATGTTTCCTCTAAGGAGTGATAAGATTGAAAAGTATGTCAGCGGACTTCCTGACAATATTCATGACAGTGTGCTTGCTTCACGACCCACCATTGTTGAAGGTGCCATGGAATTTGCGACTGAGCTGATCAACAAACGAGCTCGCAATCTGTCCGAGAGGCAATCGGACAACAAGAGGAAATCCGATGAAAAATCTCGTAGCCAGCACCAACAGCCTCCCAAAAAGCAAAACGTTGGGCAAGCAGATGACACTACCCCCACAACCCGCACCAAGAACTACTCAGTGACAAAACCCAAGTGTCCGAAATGCAACTACCATCATGCTGTTGGAGGACAATGTCAAGGATGCTACAAGTGCGGCCAACAAGGCCACTTTGCCCGTGAGTGTCCAACTAATGTTGCTAACCCAGGTCGACCCAACGCCACTCCTGGAAACAGCAACAGAGGCAAGTCCAATGCACGAGGGAGTGGAAGTAGGAAACAAGGAAACCAAAATCCCAATGGTGGGAGCAATAGCGGGCCAAAGAAAGTTGTGGTATGTTACGAGTGTGGAACCCCTGGGCATGTGAGACCCGATTTCCCCAAGAGGGCCAACCAGAAGAAGGACGGGAAGGGAACTCCTTCGCAAGTGTACATGGCTGGAAACGCCCCAACAAACCCAGGCCCCAACACCGTATCTGGTACGTCCTTACTAAATCAATGATATGCATCTATCTTGTCTGATACATATGTAGATCAAGGCATTACAATTGCTAAGCTTAGTAAGATAATAGAAACCCCTTCGATAGTTCTAGGATCCTACCACAATGCGGAATGGACAACGGAAAGGATATGATAAGTTAAACCCCATCATACGAGGTTGATCAAACGTTTTACACCCATCAAATCCTAGAAAGCCTTGATAACTTTGATGTCAATATTTAGCACAAATTGGCTAGCAGGTAACATGCAGTTATCCCTTATAGCCAATGATGGGTTTGTGTACCTTGGTGAGATGAAACCTTGATTATATTAGGGAGCCATAACCCCGATATAGTTAACACTAGATTTAGTGTCATCTCTAGCACCAACGGACTAAAGAATATTGGGTTTGAGAGTGACCCGTCTCCCTAATCTACTTCTTCCCTGCCTAACCCTGAGGAACACACCCAACGCACAATGGGTGTATTTTGTAGGGTTATTTCCGCCACCTAGGCAACCCTAAACCTGAAAAGCGCATCTAACTCACAATGGGTATGCTTTGTGGGGCTATATTCGGCATCCCCCGTAAGGAAATGGTGAAGGTCCTATGTTTTGGACACTCCTCTTTCCTCTTCGGGTTCAAATAGTTCGACAATACCATCATCCACTAGACGATGGGAGATGAGAATTCCTCTCTTTAGAAGTTATAATTTGTACAAATTTTGAACCAGTAATAATGAAAGCATGACCCTTGTTGCGACACCCTGCAAGGCGCACATTTCTTTATTCATGGTATCTTCTATTATTTCCACCATTTGAGGTACTTCTTTTCTGTGCCCCTCTCACTCAGCCTCACGGCAAAGGGAGCAGACTACTTGCAACCTCTTACGCAAACGCCCTCGACAACAATCTTAGCCTCCTTGTTGGGTAGAAACTTTAGTACCATTGACTAATGTTTGTACCCCGCTGCCTAGAGGTAAAATATCGTAAGTCTTTCCTCAAAAGATGCTAAGATAGGAGGGGTTAAAGTTAAACATGTTTGTTTTACCTTCAAACCCTAGTTCTTCATCCGCGAGTATGGGGATATAACGTGTATCTCACCCATGAAAAGGATGTAAAAATAATGCATTCCCAGATTCCCTAGCGTATGAAATATGTTGGCGTGCCCTCCTCATATCAGAAACCATTTGCAATGGATTTGTCCTCCTGACCAAATCCACCACGCCAATGGTCCCCTCCCAGATCCGGGATAAGTACGACTACAATACCCATTGAGAAGCTCCTCGCCTACCCATCCACAGCATCAGTCTCCTTTACAGCTCAATTAGATGTATAGTGCGATCCGGATAAAGATCTCTTTGCATTCCTCGCCTACCCATCCACAGTAGCAGTCTCCTTTACTGCTCAATCGGATGTATAGTGCGATCTGGATAAAGATCTCTTTGTATTCCTCGCCTACCATCAACAGCAGCAGTCTCCTTTACTGCTCAATCGGATGTATAGTGCGATCCGGATAAAGATCTCTTTGCATTCCTCGCCTACCCATCCACAACAGTAGTCTCCTTTACTGCTCAATCGGATGTATAGTGCGATCCGGATAAAGATCTCTTTGCATTCCTCGCCTACCCATCCACATCAATAGTCTCCTTTACTACTCAATCGGATGTATAGTGCAATCCGGATAAAGATCTCTTTACATTCCTCACCTACCCATCTACAGCAGCAGTCTCCTTTACTGCTCAATCGGATGTATAGTGCAATCCGGATAAAGACCTCTTTACATTCTCTTCTGTTCACTTATAATGACGGAAGCTTCCATAAATGCCAGATTAGGCGTATAAGAATAACCTAGGTGTAGACCACTTCACGTTGTGCCGCCATCCGTACCTGAGAAAGAACCCAAAACAAATCATGTACTTGGAACATCTCTTACTTAGAAGATAACTAGGTTTTTAGTAGCTTTGAGGACAAAGCTAAAATAACGGGGTGGTGCTGTAAAATCCATGATTTTACCATGATTTTTTTATGTAATGAAATTTCACCTATTAATCCTAGAACACATACTCACATGTGTATCCCTGTAGGTTGAGTGTGAACTTGTTCATTTAGGTACTTATACCTTTACATTCACACTTGTTGTAAATAAGTTACATAGCTCAAACCTTGTACTTAAGACTAGGAAAACAAATGATAAAACTGTAAAATCAATACTTGGCTATACACAAAGCACTATATCAAGTTGGAAAAACATGCTACATAGTGCATGTAGCCGTGTATGTGTACAAGAGTGTATACCACCAACATGTTCTTAACTTCCTTGGACTAGCCCAAGACCTTACTCTTTGTGTACTAGCCCAAAATGAGCCCAAGCCAAAGCCCATTACCCTCCTTTTTGGCTAGCTAGACACGACACCCCATATGTGGAAGAAGAGGGGTTGTCTTGGTTTTGGAAAAGCCAACACATGGCATAATAGTTCTTACCAAGGCAATCATGCCTTTTTGCCTTCACCTCTCTCTCTCCCTTTAAGCCGAAACACATACACATACCTTCTCTCAACTCCTCATGCAACCAAATCTCATTCTCTCTTCATCTCTCTCTCTCAAATCATTCGGCATTAAGCCACAATAATCCAAAGTTGTTCATTAAATCCACCAAGATCTTTGTCTCATCTTTACTACAAATCATTAGTAGTATCATTCCCTTGGATTCACTATAAACAAGCCCTAGCTAAGCCATCTAGGCGGATTGATTTATACATAGGGTTTTCTTCATCATTTTGAGTAGATCTCAAACCATCTTGTTCACCTAGATCATTTGTGGTACTTTTAGGCAAGAAAGGTATACACTACTTGTTCTTTCATTTCTTCATGCATGCATCATCATACATCTATAAAAACAAGTAAGATAACATGTTAAAAATCAAGATTTGATGAAGCTATGACCATTATAGGTCAAGGCTTATTTATAAAAATCAATTTCATGATTTAAAAACCTTTTGATAAGGAACATATGATTGGTATGTTATGTTTTAAACATGATTTAAAAACTTTATGAAACATTAGTAAATCAAAAAGTTGCATGAGTTACAAATCTAGTCCTATGGGACTATGGTTAAACCAATAGCCATAGATCTCATAAAATGGGTATGTGTAACTTAAAAGTCGTGAAGACCATGACCTTAAAGGTCACGGCTTATATAGTTAATGTTTATGTGAATCATGTGTTAAGTTTAAATGATGGAATATGAAATGATGCATGATAAAATGACTATTAAAAATCACAAATACAACTTATGTGTATAAATGTAGCCGTGGGTTACATAAGGTTTAAATGGATAAAATGTACATGCATGTTATTATAAACCATAGATCTAGTGGCAAAGGCTAACTTGAATATGTTAAACATAAAACAAGATTATGGGAACCTTAGGAAGAGGCAATATAGCCGTGAGCTATATGTGGTCTCCTTGGAAAAATAGTAAACTTGGAAACATACATGTAAACTAGATAATCATGATTGTATTTTAGATAATTACAAGACTTAGAAACTAGATATAGTGTTCATCTTGGAAGTACCAAGATCTAAAATATAGCCGTGAGCTATATAAGAATATACATGGGTTTATGTTTGATTTTTAGGTCTAGACATAGTTTAGATCTTATTATGAACTTGTGATTTATTTTCTTAATGTGTACATAGTGAGATCTATTTTTGTAACACATATAAACTACATGCAACCCTAATATGGAACTTGATCTATCATAATATGTTATAACTAATGTAGGCCGTGAGTTATAAGCACCTATTAGGGCTTATGACTTACTTGTAACCTTATGACACACATAGATCTAATTTGGTATAACCCATAAAATGAATTTTTAAGATTATTCATCTATTTAGATTGAAAACTAAATGGTGATAAGCTTATTAATCTTATATTAATACACTAAGTAAAAACTTATATAAAATAAACAGTAGTGTTAATGGACTATTTAAACCCATGAAAAATTAACCTAAAACTTAAATGGACCTAATAAGCCCATTTCATAAATTATAGTAATTTAAATGGACTTAAGATCACAATTAGGCCCATTTAACAAATTAAAGGACTTAAAAATGTATTTAGGCCCAATAAATAATTTAAAGACTCATTTAAATAAATTAGTGGACTTGAGATACATTTTAGCCCACTAAAATAGCCCATTTGATGTTTAGCCCATTTAATGAGTCCATATAAAGTTTGAATGTTAAAATAAAAGTTTTTATAATAAAATATAACTTATAAAAACTTTTTAGATGAAAATGACAATTTATAAAACTTAAGGACTAAAAATCGTAACTTATGAAACTTGTTTTGATAAACTAGTAAACACAAGGACTGAAGATGTAAATATCCAAAAGTCTAGGGTTTAATAAATATTATCCGTGGCAAATTAAACCCTAGGGACCATTTTGGGAAGTTTCTAAAAGTTATTTTGTCATTTTATAACCCTAAGGACTATTCTTGTAAATTGCCGAAACTTAAAGAAGCCCTAGGGGTTGTTTTGTAATTTTTATATATAGTTACAAAACCTAGATAATACTAGGGGGACTAAATCTGCCATAAGCCTAAACTTAAACAAGCCCTAGGTACTAAATGTGTAATAATCCGAAATTTACTTGTTTAAAAATATGGAGGGACTAGTTTTGCCACATACATTAACTAGCCCTAACCCTAAAAGCTATTTTAATTATGATAAAACATAATTAAAAGTCTAGATCATGAGGATTAATGTATAAGCTTAAGTTTGTGATAAATAAATTAGTTTATAAATATTAAATAATTTATGAAAAAATTAGAGTTAAATAAGATAATATTTTTTTATGAAATATCTATTTATATTTTCTTTACAAAATAAATTGTATAAACAAGATGAATATGTACTATTAAAACATATACTCATATACTTTTAAGAAATAAAATTATATGAACGCTAATTAAATTGAATGTTACTACATAAATATAATATAAGTAAAGCCCTTATGTTTACTTAAATATAGAACTTTGTTATAAATTTAATTAGATGTTATTGATACAAGTACTATAAACATGAATTAATATTTTAAGTGAAACATTTTTTTTATGTTCACTTAAATATAAAACTTAATTGTAAGGTTGAATGAGTATTAATGCATGTATGCTAACTGATATTAATAGTTAAACAGTTCATGTTTCTTTAGAAATGAAACTTATATAAATGAGTTTAAATAAATGTGATGCTACTTGAGCTACGGTTATTTAGATAAATACCATAGTATGAATAAACTGAATAAAATCCGTATAAGCATACATACATATTCTTTGTACTATCTATTAAGACTGAACTATCTGATTAGGCATAACTTTGGTGTGAGCTTTAATTGGATATCCGTGTTAAACAAGCAATTGCCTACTCCCAGGTGAGTTTACAGCCCCATTTAAACTTTGATAAAACTTTCCCTTTTGGGAAAGAAAATATGCAAACATATATTGGACACGTCTGGATTGTATAAACTGGATTATGATTGCTTACTATTGAAACTGTTAAATTGTTGTAAATCGCCCGAATGTTATAAATAGATCTATTAGGGATTGACCATCCCCGTCTGGGTGAGTCATGCTCACTGTGCCTTGGCCGGGACAACAGACGTATACCATGTTGGAACTGGAATGGGTGTCTTTCTGTAAGACACTACGTCCTCATCTGGTGAGGACTATGGGGTTAAGCTTCAGTTTCTAATAATAAACAAATGTTATTTACATTTTAGTAAGAATGCTTTGTGCATTCTTACTTCTATGATTATTGTATGTCCAAACTAATAAATTGTTAAAAATCTGTAAATTCACCAACTTTATGTTGACCCGTTAGTATGTTTTGCACAGGAATATGAAGTTAGTACGTGGTGTGTGCATAGCCTCCAGCATCTTAGAAATCTGCATCATAGGAATCGTCAGGGGTTCTATTTGGGAAACAAAAACAATCACCTTCTGTCATGTTTAAGACAAATTTTAATACTTGGTTGTCAAATATGTAATATGATTTAAATAATCTTTATCTTATGCTCTATGGACTATATGCTATCGATCCACCCTTGTGACGTCTCCGGGGATATTTTCCGCATATTTTGACCCTACCCGGGGTGTCACAGAGAATGGTATCAGAGCATTAGTGATAGGTGTGTAAACACCCATCCTTTTTACCACTTAACTACAATAATAACCAAGTCAAAACGTGTATTTTATGTTGTAAATGTCGTAATTATGCGTGGTTTGTGTTTTTGTTTTGATTTAGGATCAAAATATGAAAAGGAAGGAAAACACGGGCTTTCACGGGCTTTTATCGAAGAAAAAGACAAAAGACGAAGTCGAAAGATCAAGAGTGCTAAAAGAACGGAAGTCCAAGGCCAATTCTGAAGATATATCGAAGAAAAAGTCTTAAGAAGGATGTTTAATAAAAGCCAAAGAACTCAAGTCTAAATTAATGAAGAAATTACAAGACGAGTTTATTAATCCCGAGACAAAGTCGAAAAAATCAAAGAATTAAGAAGACGAAAAGACGTGAAGAAGAAGAATAACCAACACATGCTTAGTCGTTCCTAATCCCCTATAAATACCCTCCTAATGACACCATTAGGAGGTGTTAGCTAATTTGACACATTAGTTTTTCCAATTTATTTTCCAAGCACCTTCATATTGTCATTTACTTAATTTCACCTTTAATTACCTTGTCTTGCACCTTAAATTTGTAAGTTTAATCTTTACTTTTATTGTCGAATCTTTAATTTTAATCAAGTGTTATATTAATCTCTCCTTCTACCTTTGTAAAACCCGCATGCTTTTACCATGAATAGTACCCTTAAGATCGTACGTACTAGATTAAAACTTTCCTATTATAGCATGATTACGATTATGTGTTAGGAATTTACGTATTACGTACGTGTTAGAACACGATAAGTATTTATTACGCACGAACACGTAATAATTATTTGACAATAATTAATCACGAAAATGCGATCATGAAATCATGAACGTAATTAAATCACGAACTAATATTAATTACGTATATACATTTATTACGAGCGTGAATAAATATATGAGGTCACGGTAATTAGTTAACGAGAACACACAAAACGCGAACACAAATAAACACGAACGAACAATTAAACATCGAGACACGGAAAACGGTACGGGTACCCCATGTGGGGCCCCCTACCCGCGGCAACATTAAGGAGATGGGCCAAGCCCATCTCAAAACTTTCTAAGAAGGGGTTATGGTAAATTTTGCTAGTCATTTTCACATTACAGTAAACTTAAACAAAAACCTAAAAGATTTTTCTCCTTCTCCTCCTTCCTCTCTTGTGGCCGCCGCACATAAACACCAAAAAGGGGGTGTTTAGTTGATTTTGATCTTGAATATTTTACGTGTGTTCGTGTGTGTTCATCCTCGTTAGATCCACGCATTCTGTACATTCTTTTAATCCTTTTTCTTTTTGATTTGATCTAATAAAATAATTAAGAACATGATGTTTTTAAAACCTAATTAAAAACATAGATCAAACATGTAAATGGTTTTTGGGTAAATCAAAAAGGTTGTTTTTAGGGGTGTTTGTTTGGCCGGCGCCTAAACCGAACACCAAGGGGGTCTCTGTTTGGCTACTAAACCACCACCGAGACCATATGGTCCCGGTTGGGTGGTGTGGGTCCCACGGCAGCAGCAAAACAAAAGGAACCCTGAAGTGGTTCGGGGTATAGTGTCGATTTCTTGTCCGGTTCATGGTTTCTAGTCAAGATCCGGTTCACGGTTTATGTTAAAATTATTTTTCTATAATCATATGTTTAAATTAAATTAATAAATATGACATGATTAATTTAATAAACATGACTTAGGTTATAATTTAATTATTTGAATCATGGAATTATTAACCTAAGTATTCTATATTTTCTAAACTTATAATTAATTAATTATTTAAAAACCATGGTTAGAATTAATTAATTAACATGACCTAGGTTATATTATTACTAAATAATAATACATGTTTGAACCTAAGTATTTAGCTTTATTTAATTAAAAACATGATATATTTTAATTAAGTACTTTTAACCTATAGTTTATTTAAATTACATGAAATAATTAATAAACTATACATTATATCATTATGGCTTAGAAAATAATCAGAAAAACACTTAGGCTTATATACTTAGCTTATTTAGCCAGATTATATCTAATTATGGAAACTTTCTATTTTTAGAAACTTATTTAATTAAGGCAGCTAATCTATTTATGTAAACTTTCTATTTTTAGAAACTTAATTAATTCAGGCAGCTAATCTATTTATGGAAACTTATTTAATTAAGGCAGCTGATCTATTTATGGAAACTTTCTATTTTTAGAAACTTATCTATTTTAAGCAGTAATTCTATTTTTGGAAACTTTATATTTTTGGAAACTTTCTATTTTTGGAAACTTTCTATTTTTGTAAAACTTTCTATTTTTGGTAACTTTCTATTTTTGGAAACTTTCTATTTTTGGAAACCTGCTATTTTTGGAAAGTTACTTATTATTACACAGTAAGTATAATAATACATGAAATACCAGAAATACTTAATCAGAATAGACAGAATATAAGATAAACACAGTTTAAGGCTTTATACAGTAAAACATGATATGAACATATAAAATAAGCTAAGACATGATATAAAACCAGTTACGTATTTAATAGTCAGATACTTATTCATGTATGTATTTATGTAACATTAGTGATACCGAAGTAGGATTCTCCTTAGTTCATCTTCTTCGTTCACTGGACATAAGGTACGGATTCCCGTCCTTTCAGTATGGACATTCTTTCCATATTAGGATTCCCCGTATGCAGCCAAATGTTTTCCCGTAGTATAAGTTTATATGTTTGACTTGTTTATGTTTAATTTTGAATACCTATAGCCATATACATGCATGACCAGTTTCACCTAGTTATGGAGGTACCATAACCATAACATTAGAGGCACTGATGTTATGACTTCACCACGGCGGAGTGATTGCTCGTGGCGTCCCTTCAGCTTTTGGCCATATTATTATATTTATCATGTGGGGCGTATGGGTGCATCCTAGTTACATGTTTTCAGCAGATTACTCAGTGTGAATGTGATGTGTGCCTTGCATTCTTCACAAGGAGCTTATCCCTCCTACCCAAACCATTATATTAAATTAGAGGCAGCCCCTCTAATCTGCATGAAGAGGTCACCCCTCCAAGTATTCATGCACGGTGGATTTTCATGACCTATATTGGCTAATGGTAGAACATGTTAAACAGTTTTTTAAGATAAACATAAGGCTTTTCAAACTATAAAACCAGTTTTACCAAGACTTAACCAAGTTATACGGGACATAGTTTCTTCTGCGGTTATATGTTATATGCTTATCATATTCATGCTTTATTGTACATTCGTGCACTGAGCGTATTGCTCAGCCGTTTTCCTTTTCTACGTTCCCAAAACGGCAGGTACTCAGGGACGCTCGTAGACTTTAAGCGTACGTGCATATGGACTGGAAGCTTTCTAGCCTTTCTTTACTTTATGCATTATCTTTACGTTGATACTCTGCTATAGACACTGTTTAGTCCTTTCCATTTTAGTACTTATGTTTGTGTGTGATAAGCTTTACTTTTGGACTACTGATGTTTGATTCCGGTATTTTCCTTTTATGGTCATGTAATGTTTAGACATTTTTCCTTGTATGCTTTGATGACATGCCATAATTACGCGTGACATTCCATTATCAAAATGGGGTGTTACAATTATGGTATCAGAGCCAAGGCTTCGACCTATAGGCTCTCAATATATGACATGTGATTAGTCGGTAGTCACTACGGTCTTCCTAGAACTGACAGTCGTTTTCATGCATTCATCATTTTTATGCATACATATATATGTCTTTGTCGCAGGTTTATGACTAAGTAATGGTTGGTACAGGCCTGGCCCTATTTACACTACTACAAAATGAAGCTATAGCAACACTGATGAAGTGTTGTATTATGTATTTAAAATGTTGCATTATGCTTAATGTGACACTTTTGCAAGTGCTCCTTTATGCAACGTCGCCTTAGGTATATGCAACACTTTTTATTGGAATAGGCAACACTTTATCAAAGTGTTGCTCATGATCACCAATTACAATACTTTTTATGCAACACTTTTTAAACACAATTACAGCACTTTGTACCTTCAAATACAACACTTTTCGTATGCAAAGGCAACATATTTTAGAAATTCAACATTACTATAGACAACAAGTGCAACACTTTTTGCTCTATAGAGCAACGATTTAATTATTAGTACGCTAGATATGTGACACTTTAATTCATAAAAAGCAACACTTTTTGTTAATTATAGAACATAGAGCAACACTTAATTAACTAATTTTGTAACACTTTTGTACATATAATACAAAATGCACGTCATATCGTTGTAGAAGGTCTAATGCATTAATATTTTAAATTCCATCATAGAAATAACAAAATACATAGATGAATTGCAGATTGTACTTTGACAGGTAACAAAACTATGACAAATCTATAGTCTACAACAAGAAGTGTTATTAATTATTAGAATCCTATAAATCTTGATGTTTTCTTCGTAAATCACCACTTGAAGCTTGATGTAGTCCAAAACAAAGCTTATCTGGTACAAAAGTAAAGAATGTAGTTAGTCTTCTCCTTAGTTATGTGAAAAATAGCAACCTACAATCATGTAAATGCTTATATTTACCATTAACTAGACTCGTGATATCCAAACTACTTCAAAATCTCTACTCAGTCATTCAAGTAGCATTTAAGTAACGACTATGAGTCTAGAAAATAAGCTCGAAAAACAAAGTCGAGTCGGTTTATAAATGAACTTTCATATTAACCAATCAACTTTTCACTTCCACCAATCACACTTATAGGCTCATCATTAGGTTAATCACTAACGCATACAAATCACCTTTCTGATCTAAGTCAAAACTTAGACACATACTTCTTTCAATATCATACCTACCACATTACTATAGCTAAAACTGAATACATGTTGCGTTTGGTCATGCCATAGGTTAGAGCATGTCAAACTCCGGCTGTTTGGGTCAAGATGGGCAGTACCATAAACATATCAGAGAGTTTTGGGTCACGCTAGTTGGTTTGTCAGCCAACTTACTCTAAAATCAAAATTTAGACACGTACTATTTCAGTATCATACCTACCACATTACTGTAGCTAAAACTGAGGTTGAAAAACGACATGTTGGGTTTGGTCGTGCCATAGGTTGGATCAAGTTCGGCTCAAAATGGGTTGTACCATAAACATATCATATAGTTTTAGGCCAGGCAGGTTTGTTTCTTATTCTAAAATCAAAATTTACACACGTACTTTTTCAATATCATACCTACCACCTTAGTGTACTAAAACTCAGAGGCTGAAAAAAGACATATATATGATATGGGTTTGGTCATGCCATAGGTTGGAGCATGTTGCAGTCAAACTGGGTTGTACCATAAACATATCAGATAGGCATTCGGGTTGGTTTATCAGCCTACTTATTCTGTTTTTGTTTAGATTTTACAATAACAAATAGTCTAATATAATTTGTTTCTAATTCAGTAGATAGTGAAACTCATAGATTTATTGATTCTGTCATGTCTAATTTTTATCGTCAAACTAACACCACATATGAAAGTTACTTAGACCATTCTCGCTTGTAGTATTAATGAGTGAAGAATCATTACCTCGTACTAAACATTGATGATAACTCACATAACAAAACTCTCAAGAAACTTGAAGAGGTGATTCTCATATAGCTTAGTATCTTCAACTGATTTTTCTCTCAGGTCATCAACTTGCTCCTATTTCAGCCTCGTTTCTTTCATGTTATTGTCTTCAATGTACACCATCCTCTGCAATAGTTAATTAAAGTTATTAAGCATGTTTATCCATAATTAACTACAATGGCATAAGTAACAAATCAGGTCTTACTGGATCTATTCCTTGTTCTTTTATGTTACTGAATACTTCATCTACCCAACCAGTTACAATTTTTACATCCTTTGCAAAGACAACAAGTTTGACGTCCTTTGCTCGCCTTAGCAAAAGAAGCATAAAGAAAGTCAATAACTCTTGTTTCAATCTCAACCAACTGTCTAGGAAAAGACGTCCAGTATCTATGTTGACCCATGTCTTGAAGCATATAGAGAGATGCAACTGGATTTGATGTATTTCTTAGTATTTTTCATGGCTATTTTTTTAATTTATAAAATGGATGTCCATTTGAATAACTATATATGCATCCATTTTAAGGCAGAGGATGATCGACTTTCAAAAGTCAAAGTGACAGGAAACTTGGGCGATGCATTGAAGTAACTAAAATTTACCACATTTCAAAGTTGATGTCGTTCATTTCCAAGTAATTTATAACTACTAGTTATTTCCTTGGATAGAAATTTGTTGTTCGTATTCCTGTTTTTCGCACATAAAGGATTTGTAACCATACCTAAAGAAATCGATCACATACGATGTAATTGTTAAAACATATGTTATAGTCCTAATCAAATTAACTAACCGAATGAACTAAAAGGAACTTACCAGCCCACTAAAGCGTATGTTGCAGACATACACGAATTTTACGCTGATATTGTAGCCAGTGACAAATCATCTATTCATGAAAACACTAAATAAAGCACTTCATATGACCAAATCGATATGTCTAAGATTTAGGTACTTTACATCCATGAGAACACACATAGATAAACACAACTGACATTTTTAATTTGTGTTATCAACAACTTATTATTAAATCTCTAAACTTAATACCCCTATTCAATAATCAACTTGTTTTTCCTAGGTACTCCTAATATGTAAAAAAATGGCGCTATAAAGAACTTGTAAACTTGTAATAATTACTAGACGCTTGTAATAATAACATTCAAGTTAAAATTAAATCATACAATGATAAAGTCTAGCATTCATGATTCTCATATTAAAAAAAACACTTATTCAAGTCTTTTCAATTCAACGCAAATGAACATCCCAAATTTACCTATTGGCTTAGGAAAAAAAACATTGCATTAAAAAATATGAATCGCCTGGTTTTGCATAAGAGAACATGGCTCTATACAAGTAATAAAGTTCGATTTTGTTGGATAAAACATGGATCTAACGTTTTTCAACATAAAGCTCGATTTTGTAGAAGAAATTATGGCTCTATGCCGTTTTTTATAACCCGTGATCCCTTTAGAGCCCTTTTTCACTAAAATCATGCTCTATTAAGGGACTCTATTTCACATTCTCTAGTAGTGATACATGTTTGAATAGTCTTATATAACCAATGCATAAACAAACAATACAATGTGTGACATTTTCAAGGGGCATGACATGCTTAGATCCCCATAGATAAATAATGGAACAAACATCAACACTTACTTTTTAGGTTCTAAAGATCCCATACAAAACAATTGGATAGTGGGGTATCCAGAAACTCCAAATTTGGCACAAAAGCTCTTACGCTCATTGCAGTTACCGACAACGCAAAACAGACAAGGTATAAACGCATAAGAGTTAATATAGAGAACCGATAAACAAAATTTCCTTTTCATTATGTTCTATTATTACTACGTTATCTTTCACATTTCAAAGGGATGTATGAGATTAAAATTCATTATAACAAGTTATAAATGACATAAAATCACATAAAAATAGCAGATAATTATTAGTATAATTATCAACTTTCCAAACAGCATACATGATTCACTACCTTGAATCCCAGCATAATTCAAAAACATATGTGCCTTGGTTTGAAAAATATTGAACGGGCATCAACCTATAATTTTCTTAAAACATAGTTGGGCGAAATCAAAGTCAAGCAAATGGCAAATCAACCTCTTGATGTTTTACCTTTCCAATCAAGACGGATTTTGACTTTCTGAAGCTTGTGCCATGTATTTCTTATTCAGGAGCGAGCTTTTTACAGTGTCTCACCTGGCACACAATACAAGTCAAAATCCAAAATATCACTAGACAGACTATAATTCAAAACCCGCAACTATAGAGGAAAACTCAATTCTTAATCATTTTTCTATAAGTTATCAAAAAAAAAAACCCCAAGAAAATATATAAATCCAATATGTGTATCAAAAATAAATAAATTTGTTACAATCTGGGTACCAAAAATAAATCCAAGCTCAATTAATATCAATTTATTTAAGTTCTACAAACCTAAATCTACCCAGAAATCTTAATTTGAAGAAGCAATATATGAATACAGACATTGAACAAGTATACCACATATATAACATGTAAAATGAGGCGATTTAAACCAAACAGATCCTTAATATTTTCGCATTTCATAAAATAGCAGATAATGGGGAGACGATAGATACACAATTTGACCCAAGAAGCTCTATAATACAATTGATATAAGATGATGTACCCGTACCTTATCACTGACCGATTAAAAAGAAAATGAAAACGATGGCTAAATGAAAAACCAAAGATTTGGTTCCTTTTGTGTGTGATCTCCAAATGAAAAAATAAAAGAGGTGGGGGGATATCACAAATAAAAAAGGGGGGGCAAGATACTAAAAAAGGGGGTTTTAATTTTGGGTTAAAAAAAAAGTGGGGCACTAAAAAAACTATAAGCGTGAATTTAAATTTTCACGATTTTTTGTGCAATACTTTAAACTGATTATTATTTAAGGCATTAGAATTGCAGCACTTCTTTTTATGTGCGGTTCAGTCAGCTTGCAACACTTCTAGAAAAGTGTTGTTTTTTTATTAATTTGTGACACTTATTTTGAAAATGTTGCTTTTTCATGAATTTTGTGAAAAATGCAACACAATTAAAAGTGTTGCTTGTAAAATGTTGTATTAGGCTCATTTTGTTGTAGTGTTAGTCGCATGTGTTTTATCGAAACTTTTAGATTTGGGACCGACCCATAGGCGTCCCCTCGCCATGTCTTTTATTTTGGGTGAACTGACCATAGGCGTTCACTCTCGAGCATACAAAAGTTTTCATAAAACTGCATCATGCATTCATACACAAAATGTTCTTGCATAAAATTTTTCTCTTGAAATTTTGGTATAAATTTTTTCATGTATATATATTTTATGTTCTGATCTGTTTAATCATATATTTTATGTTATACTGTCAGATGGTTTTCACACGCGAACATGAACAACTTAATGCTGCAATCCAAGCTGCAATGCAAGCTTTGCTTCCTCAACTGAGGAACGACATCAGGGCTGAGGTTCAAGCTGCCAACAATCAGCAGCATAAGTAGGCACCTCCTCCTCCTCCTCCAGTGACATTAGCAATATGGCTAGAGAGATTCAACAAGCTCCGTCCTCGAGCTTTTGAGAAAACAAATAGCCCCAGTGATGCTGAAAGCTAGTTGGCTCACATCGAGAAGATTTTCAATGCTATGGGTTGTGACCCCACGTACAAGGCAAGGTTGGCATGCTATCGGTTCGAAGGCGATGTGCTAATTTGGTGGTTAGCATTGATGCAGTCTGAGAGAGGTGACGAGTGGGTTGCTGGTTGACAAGGGTTCAGTTCAAGGACAGGGTGATGGAGTAGTTCTTTCCCAAAGCTGAGCAAGACAAGCTCAAGAGGGAGTACCATGGGATCCGACAGAGAGCTGGGGAGAATAGCAACGAGTTTATGCAGCGCTTTCTTCGCTTAGCTGGTTTCCTTGGTGCAGCAGCAGGTACTCCGGAAGAGCAGGCACACCACTTTAGGTGGGCTCTTCGCACACCGATCACAAACAATCTGGTGTGTGCTACGTTCAACACTGTAGCACAAGTGGCCGATGCAACACGTAAGTTGGAGACGCTGCAGGAGAGAAATGAGTTCGGGGAAGCTGAGAGACCCGACAAGAGGTAAACATTCGTATTCAAGCGGTGATCTATCCATATTCTTTCCATATATGTCAATTATTCATCCCTTTAAATGTATCTTCTAGGCAGAAAACTGGGGACCGGTCTCAGCCGGCTACTCAGCAGCAGCCTCATCAGCCCAAGGGAAACAGTCAGACTAACGACCGTTCTGCTACGGATAGGCGTGGCGGTAATGATAATTACCGTAACAACGCTGGACACTCCAACAGCAGCAGGTCCTAATACTTACGAATTTTCTTATGATTCCATGTTATAACTCATATTCTGACACTTTAGCAAAACTTCTACCAGGAACCATGGAAACGGTAGGGACCAGAACCAGAGAGGTTCACAGCCTAGCCGTCCAGCTATCACTGGTATTTAATCTTACGATTATCCGCATTGTCCTTGTACCCTATTATCATGTCTTATGTAAAATGTTTTATCAGGTTCCCAGTCAGCCAGAGCACCTGCTGGAGGATTTACTCATCCTCTTTGCTCTACTTGCCATCGTAGGCACCCAGGGCCATGTCGTCGTAACACTGACACATGCTTCAAGTGTGGTCTTCCTAGCCATATCATGAAGGATTGCCGAAAGGGTGAGATGGAGGGCACATCGGGACATGCTGATTCCAAGCCGCCTCCTACCACCGGGCGTGTCTACACGACATCTCGAGACCAGGCCAACAAGTCTACAGGTACCATCACTGGAATCTTGTATATGTATGGTCAAGTTGCATGTGTTCTTTTCGATACGGGTGCTACTCACTCGGTTATTTCTACTGCTTATGCTAAGAACATTAGGATGCTCCCCATGCCACTAGAGAATAGGCTTACTATTTCCAGGCCTTTGAGGGACTCTGTATTAATCACCCATGTATACAAGAGTCTTCCCCTAGAATTTGATGATAAGGTTCGACCTATTGACGCACTTCCGCTGGACATGAATGACTTCGACATGATTTTGGGCATGGATTGGCTATCCAAGCATCATGCTACCATAGATTGCCATTCGTATCGAGTTATCTTCGGTGATGTTAATGCACCAGAGTACATTCATAACGGGTTCATACCCAGACGGTCTATACAAATCATATCTACCCTGCAAGCGCGTGCACTACTGTCACATGGCTGCGAGGGTTATCTAGCTACGGTTCACGACATGGATGCTGAATCTCCATCAATTCAGGATCAACCTATAGTGTCGGAATTCCAAGATGTTTTTCCAGCAGAACTTCCGGGCATACCACCTGTACGAGAAGTGGAATTCAGTATCGAGCTTATTCTAGGAGCTGAACCAATCTCCAAGGCTCCTTATCACATGGCTCCCATAGAGCTGAAGGAGCTGAAGGATCAACTGCAAGAACTTCTTGAACGAGGTTTCATTCGACCGAGCGCATCTCCATGGGGCGAACCGGTCTTGTTTGTTAAGAAGAAGGATGGCAGTATGCGTCTCTGCGTAGACTATCCCGAGCTCAACAAGATTACTATCCGGAATAGGTATCCACTGCCACGTATTGACGATCTGTTTGACCAACTCCAAGGGGCCAAACACTTCTCCAAGATTGATCTTAGGTCAGGCTACCATCAACTACGGGTTAAGGAGCAGGATATTGCCAAGACTGCTTTTCGTACCCGCTATGGCCACTATGAGTTTGTAGTTATGCCATTTGGCCTGACAAATGCTCCAGCAGTGTTCATGGATTTGATGAACAGAATCTTCCATGAATTTCTGGACAAGTTCGTCATTGTCTTCATCGATGACATCCTGATTTTCTCAAAGTCCAAGGAGGAACACGAAGACCATCTTCGTACAGTACTACAGATTCTTCGCCAGAAGCAGCTGTATGCTAAATTCTCCAAGTGTGAGTTCTGGTTAGACGAAGTGGCATTCTTAGGTCACATTGTATCAGCAGAAGGAATCACTATGGATCCAGCGAAGGTTGAGGCCATTACTAAGTGGCCAAGGCCGACATCAGCGACGGAAGTCCGTAGTTTCTTAGGCTTAGCTGGCTATTACCGTAGGTCCATGGAGAACTTTTCCCGCTTAGCACTACCATTGACCAAACTGATGCGAAAAGGGGATAAATTCGTCTGGACTGAAGAACGAGAGAAGAGCTTTGAAGACCTGAAGCAGAAGCTAGTATATGCACCTATTCTTACTCTCCCATCTGGTACGGGTGGATTTCAAATCTACAGTGATGCATTGGGGAAGGGACTTGGCTGTGTTCTCATGCAACATGGGAAAGTGATCGCGTACGCTTCACGGCAGCTTAAGCCTTATGAAGAAAATTACCCCACGCATGACTTGGAACTTGCTGCAGTCGTGTTTGCATTGAAGATATGGAGTCACTACTTATATGGAGAATCATGTGACATTTTCACGGACCACAAGAGCTTAAAGTATATCTTCACTCAACGTGAATTGAACATGAGGCAGAGGAGATGGTTAGAGCTGTTGAAGGATTATGACATTAATCTACAGTATCATCTCGGAAAGGCAAATGTAGTAGCAGATGCTCTTAGCAAGAAGTCCGGAATGATCAACGGCATTAAAATTGAGGAGGAAATCATAAGAGACTTGGAGCGACTTGACATCGAGATCATGGTACGTGGACAACACAGTTACTGGGCTAATCTTAGAGTAGAACCCGAGTTACTCTCTAAGATCAAGGATGCTCAGAAATATGATGGAGAAATCTGGGCGATAGTACATAATTTGGAGAAACAGACGGAATTCAGAGTAGATGCAGATGGTATCGTATGACAGGACACGAGACTTTGTGTTCTTGATGACCAAGAACTCCGGGAAGCCTTGTTAGCTGAAGCTCATAGCTCCCCATTCTCTATACATCCTGGTTCGACTAATATGTACCATGACATCAAGCAATACTTTTGGTGGAGTGGTATGAAATAGGATGTGGCCACTTACGTCTCCAAATGTCTTACCTGCCAGCAGGTTAAGATCGAGCATCAGCGATCTGGCGGTCTCCTTCAACCGTTAGATATTCCAAAGTGGAAGTGGGACAAAATCACCATGGATTTTGTTACTGGTCTTCCGCCTACCAAGAAGAAGCACGAAGCAATTTGGGTTATCGTAGATCGACTTACCAAATCAGCTCATTTCTTACCGATACGCAAGGAATATCCGGTAAGTAAACTCGCCGATACGTATAGAAGAGAGATCATGAGACTCCACGGTGCTCCATCCAGCATCGTTTCAGACAGAGATCCTCGATTCACTTCGCGCTTTTGGAAGAGTCTGCAGAAAGCTTGGGGTACACAACTTAAGCTTAGCACGGCTTTTCATCCTCAAACGAACGGACAGTCAGAACAAACGATTCAGACATTGGAAGACATGTTGAGGTCATGTGTTGGAATGGACGGGTGATTGTTGTAAAATTACCCCTTTAGGAAAAGAAAGGTAAATAGGGCAAGTGGGCACGACGATTTAGGAAAACCGTGTGTGAATGACCCTAAAAGTGAGTTCGTTCTCGAGGAGGCTAGTGTGTTGTGTCAAGAGATGATTAATGTTTGTGATTATATTTGAGAAAGGAAAGAAAAGAGAAATAAGAAAGAAATGACGGTTACGAAGACGGATCGAGCTAAGACGAAAAAGTGTTCACGTAAAACCGTAAAAATCTATAAAATTAAAAATTTTTGAACCTAAAAATTAATTAAAAGCTAAAAGTAGTCTAAAATAATATAAATAAGAATAAAAATCCAATAAAAATATTTTAAAACCTTTTATTAATTAAATATTCAATTTTAAATACTAATTAAAGCCCTAAAATTAAATATAATTAATCAAAATGTCCAAAATATGATTTTATTGAACAAATAAGTTAGTTATATTATTTAAAAACTAAAAAGTATTTTTCCTAATTTTTAGAAACTATTTTTATATTTTTAAATTACTAAAAACTATTTTAAAACTAAAATAATTATAAATAATAATAAAATAATGCCAAAAAATAATTTGACACTTTTAAAAATCCTATTTTACTCTAATGAACAGAAGAAAAATGAAAAAGTTTGAAAAATAATAAATTTTTCACTAAAAGACAAAACTGATTTAAATTAAACCCTAATTAACTTAAATTAATTATAAAAAATAATTAAAAGATGAACAGTAAAAACTTTTTTAACTAAAAATCTTAAAATATTTTTTTTTAATCTATAAAAAATGTAAAAACTGAAAATTAAGTATTTTTGGCACTAAATGCCAAAAACAGATTAATTAAAAGTATTTAAAAAAGCAATTAAACCTAAAAAATAGCTAATGAACAGTAATAAAAATTTTAATTAACCAGAAAAATCAGAAATTAAATCAGAAAAATAATGGAACCAGTTTCAAACCCTAATTCTAATTTTATAGCACTAGAGACAAAAAATCAGGAATGTGATAGTGACATGTGACTAGTTTCTGTCTGCTAGTGAAGCAGTGGCAACAGATGTGCTACCAGTGGGAAAGGAGTTCCCGCTGCTAGTGTAATTTGCTGGTCAGTTGACCAAATAAGCTCAGGAGAGCTTATTGTGAGCTTATATTGGACAAAAAGGCACCCTTATACTCAGTTGAGTATAAGGAGTCAGTTAATGCACAAAAACACACAACTCTCTTCACAAAATCAATCACAATGAGCACAAAAAGTTACTGAATAGGGCTAAATGTATCTGATGAACAGTAGGTCCTTTTTACTTGCACAAAAATGAAATTTACAAGCTCATAACTTGCACATAAGCTCACCAAATAGCATATAACTGACTCACAATCCTGAAATGACCTAGACTCTAACAGACTACAAGATTGGAAGGCACAAAATTCACTAAACAAACAAGAAATTGCACTTTCTGATTTTTGACCACTTTTCCAAATTTTTAGCATGCAAACTTGTTCTAAACTTGTCCAAACTGAAAACCAAACACACTTATCATATAATGACCACCTAAGAAGTGTTTCCCACAGGTATTAAAGCAAGATTAATGTTATTAAACCCTACTTAAGCCCTAATCCAAACACCCCTTTAAAATCTGAAAATGATTTTTAACAAAGCAAGTCCTAACAAAACTCAACCAACTGATTCCTAAACTATCTAAACATGCATACTAACCTTAAATAAGCAATATCCAATCAGTCAATCAAACACTTAACAACTTCTCATGCAGATTCACATAAAACTGAAATTTTATAAAACTGAAAAAGAGAACAAGGTGACTACCTTGTGGGACCCACATCCAGGCCCCACAATGGCTGCTTTGCCATCTCCATACAGACTGGGGTCTGTGCAGACTTTTTGAGATGCTTATGAAGGTCTGCTCAAAAAAATGAATGGACAAAAGTAGTTCTTGATTGCTTCTTGTTTTTTGCACACCACAACAAACCAAGAAGAAAACTCCAAGAATCAAGAGCTTCAAGCTACAAGCTTGAAGCTTTTGATACAGTAAGTAGTTAATGATAAAAAGGAAAAAGATTTTGAGAAAATCTTTGAAAACAAACTTTTTGAAAACTGATTTTTGGAACTTTTGCACTTAAACAACCACCAAACAAGAATGAAAAACAAAATTTAAATTAGCAAAGAAAGTAAATGGAACTCGTCTCTTTTCATCAACAATCACTTAACCACTTTTCATTCATTCATAAAAGGGGATTTACAAGCTGTGACCAAAGAAAAGAAAAACAAGAACAAGCTGAAAAATGAAATGAAATGTGCCTTATATATGGCTACAAGAAGTTACTAGAAAGCTGAAAACCCTAGTATATGAATTTCCCAAGCTGCCCTTGGGTCTTTATCTTGAAATTGGTCAAAAATATGGCATCATGTGATATGCCAGAAGTCCAGTTGTGTAGGATTGATCTTAGACGTTTGTTTGAGCTTGGGGGCCAAGGAGTCCATCATAGACGTTCATCTTGTCTGTTCTTGGGTTTGGGAGGAAAAAGACGGGTGCAGGGGAGGGTCCCACAAGACACATGGGTGTGTCTTGTGTTGATTTGGGATGTGGGATGTGATGTCAAAAACCCTAATCAGTGATCTGGAAAGAGGCATTAAAAACCCCTTTGTTTTTAATCCAATTGTGCCTGGAATTAATAGGGTTTATGGGAGGATTAGAGGTGGGTTTAATCCAGTTTAGGGGTTAATGTTTTTAAATTAGTTGTTTGGTGGGAAAGTGTTGGGTTTTGACTTTGTTGACCAGTTTAACTAATAAACTGGTAGGTTGGGTTTGGGTTACGGGTTTGAGTAGGGTAAATGGGTAGGGTCGGGTACTTGGGTGACGTGTCAGTTTCTGGTTGGGTGTGTGAGTTTGGGTGTTTGATAGTAATGGCCCCCATTCTCTCTTGTTTTGTCCATGTTGTAAAATCAGCTCACAAAGTCTAATTCCTTTTATAAACAAGTTTGGCAGTTTGACACTTTTGGCACAACAAGTTTTTAAACTTGTTTTAAGGACTAAACATGCAAATTTATGATACTTGAAGGACTGATTTTGGCATTTTCTTCATTCTTCAAGGTTTGACTTGTTTGTTGACTTCTTGGAGGACCAATATTGACAATTTAGTTTTGTTGAGGGACTAAATTTGCCAATTCTTCAAAGTTAAGGGTCCTTTTTGTAATTTTGACAAACTTTAGGGACCAAACTTGTAATTATGAAGATACAAGGGTATAAAGTGTCAATTCTTCCATATTGGAGGACCAATCTTCATAATTCTTCAAATCTTCAAGGGTTTTCTTTGGAAAATTCTTCATTAGGGCTTGGTTCATCGTGCGGCTTCGTTTCCCGTGTTTGTTTTTGACTGATTCTTGTGATCTTTTGTCATTTTCTCAATATCCGTACCTAAAATACACAAGCAACAAACACAAGCATATATTTGGGTATTTTGATGATATTTAATGCATTTTAAGCCCAATTTGGACGATGAGACTATGTATAAAAGCAGTCTCATCACTCCCTCATACTAGACCATTGCCGTGCCCTCACGCAGTGCTAGAATAAAGTATCGTAGCATCTCCAAAATTCATTTTTATTCGCTTTATTGAAATGATAAACTAGCTATACTACTACTATTGCTACTACTTGCGTTTTAGATATAATGTATGATTTTCATCGCAAAATGGGACGTTTTGGTTCATAGAATAAGAACACGTGAATGCTTCGTTAGAAATAATTTCATCGTCCTCGATTTTCACCCCAATTCCATGCTAAGCGTGCAACGAGATAATTGTCATTATAAGTTAGTAATGCTAACACTACTCATATGCCCTAATCACGTACTTATCCTCCCATTATTCCTAAGTTGTATCTCTTATATTTTATTTTGTCTTGAATGTTTCACGAGGATACATTGTTTGACTTATGCGATAATAGAGATTTAGGTCTAAAAATAGAGTCCTAACGGTGTAACTAAGACCATCAAATCAATAACCCCTCCTAATAGACAACGATGTTAAAAAATTAAGTTGACAAGAAGGATCGATAAACACGGTTTTATAACGGTTTTGAACATGATACTTATTACCAAGACTTTTATACGCCCCCTAACGGAAGGGCCTTATTATCTTTGGTTTACCTCCATCTTTTATTCAACTTCGCCATGAAGCTTTTATTATGACTTCGGTCTTGCCTTGCCTTTTATTATCCGCCTCATCGGTGGTTTTATTAGCCAAAGACGTATATCCTCACGCTAAAGCGAATTTTGGATCTTTAAAGCTTCGAAGATTAAGGCTTGATTCACTTTCAATTTTGCATAGATTTTTCAGCCTTGTGGGGCTTCAAATTGTTTGCTAGATTTAGGTGAGCACTTGAAATCTTATTATTAGGTGAAGCTTTCGATTATTCGGGTGTCAATACTTCAAAACCGTGATGCTGGCGATACCTTAATGTCTTCCCAATTTAATTACACGGAAGCTACTAGAAAAGACTAGAAACCCAACAAATATTTACAAGCGAAGGGAGAATAAGCAAACAACGAGAACACATGAGTTTTTGAAAGAATACGAGTACTCTACGTTTAGCATAGTAACTTATAATTAACTCTATCATTTCTCGTCCCCATTTAAGAGACTTAGCCTAATGTGTAGTTAAGGAATCAAAGCTAAGTGGTCAACACGCACGATCGAGTCAAAAATTACTCTTATTCTCGCCATCGGAAAACCTACATTCGTGTCTTCAAACACTTATAAAACATGAGAAAATTTTTAAAATTTGGCCATTTTTAGCCTTATTTTGCAACAAAAACGATAACAAAAAGATGAACTTTGGAAAACGTGAAGGTTTGGCAAGGCAAGTATCTATTCACCCCCTCCCATACTAAAGTTAAACATTGTCCTTAATGTTTCGAGTCTAGGGGTGCAAACACCCCCATACTAGAGACGTAGTCGAATGCCTAATCTAGCATGGAAAGGGTGTAACCAATAAATTAATAGCCATTTATGAAGTGTGCTAAAAACCTAAGGTTAGAACAATCAAGGATATATCATGGATAATGAGAAAGTCTTCAAAGCAAACGATCTAGTGCTCCCATAAAACGAACACGAGAGGCTCAAATCGTGAAGATCATGATCTAAAAACCACAATGCACAAACAACCACGGAACAAAGGTTGGAAGGGCACAAATCCCCACACGTTAACTACATTAGAAAGCGATAATATGTACATAGGATAAGCATGGGACTCCCCCACGAGGCACCTCGTTTTTGATTACCGAGTCATGAGCTCGACTCGATCCCCTCAATACTAATTATCATTGGGGAAGGTGACTTGGTCGAGGTAGTTCAAGGATGGAACTTCACCGCCAAAGTAGTGCTTCAACCTATGTCCATTCACCTTGAAGTTAGGACCATCATATTGAGCTAGCTCGACAGTCCCATACGGAAACACTTGAGTCACGGTGAATGGACCGGACCAACGGGATTTCAACTTACCGGAAAAGATTTTTAATCTTGAATTAAAAAGCAAAACTTGATCCCCAATGTTAAAAACCCGGTTTTTAATTTTAGAATCATGCAACTTTTTAGTTTTCTCCTTATAAATCAATGAATTTTCATAAGCAATGTCTCTCAATGCATCTAATTCATTCAATTTCATTTTCCGGTGTTTTCCCGCGGTCTCCATATCATCATTACAATGCTTTAGGGCCCAATAAGCCTTGTGTTCTAACTCGATAGGCAAATGACAATTCTTTCCATACACAAGCTTATAGGGAGTGCACCCAATGGGCGTCTTATGAGCGGTCCTAAAGGCCCATAAAGCCTCGTCCAACTTATCCGACCAAGTTTGTCGGTTTTCCCCAACGGATCTCTCCAAGATCCTCTTCAACGCTCGGTTTGAAACCTCGACTTGCCCACTCGTTTGTGGGTGATAAGCCGTAGAAAGCCGATGTGTAACCCCATATTTCCTTAGAACCCTTTCAAATTGGTCGTTACAAAAATGGGTTCCACGATCGCTTATGATAGCACGAGGGGTTCCAAACCGAGAAAACAAGCTTTTCAAAAACTTGACTACCACACGAGCATCATTGGTGGGCAAGGCCTTTGCCTCCACCCACTTAGATAGGTAGTCAACCGCAACGAGAATGTACTTATTACCACGAGATGATGGGAACGGCCCCATAAAGTCTATACCCCAAATGTCAAAGATCTCACACACTTGGATGATATTTTGTGGCATTTCATCTTTTTGTGAGGCTTTTCCTTGTCGTTGGCATGCATCACACGACTTCACAAGATCTTGTGCATCTCGGTAAATAGTAGGCCAAAAGAAGCCGGCATCAAACACCTTTTTAGCCGTGAGATTAGCACCGTGGTGACCACCCGTGGGTCCCTCATGACAAGCTCTAAGGATGTTAGAAGCTTCGGTGCCAAATACACAACGTCGGATGATTTGATCCGCACAAGTTCGAAACAAGTAAGGGTCGTTTCAAAAGTATAACTTGACGTCACGAAAGAATTTTCGTTTTTCTTGAGTCGTCATACCCTTAATGATGAAGTTACCCGCATGGTAATTTGCAAAATCCGCAAACCATGGGGTGGAAGAATCAAGCTTAGAATTCACTACACCAAGTGTCTCGAGTGGAAATGTTTCGGTGATTTCCTTGGGCTCGTAAACACTTTGGTGAGGATCTTCCAAACGAGAGAGATGATCGGCCGCTAGATTCTCGGCTCCTTTTTTGTCAACGATGGTGTGATCAAATTCTTGAAGGAGGAGAATCCAACGAAGTAATCTAGGCTTAGCATCTTGCTTTGCCATTAGATACTTAATAGCCGAATGGTCCGTATACACTATGCATTTCGTCAAGACGAGATAAGGTCGGAACTTCTCAAATTCATACACCACGGCAAGGAACTCCTTTTCCGTTGTAGTGTATTTAAGTTGAGCCTCGGTCATCGTCTTGCTAGCATAGTGAATAGGCAAGAAGTGCTTATCATGACGTTGCCCCAAAACGGCCCCTATAGCGTAATCACTAGCATCACACATAATTTCAAAGGGGAGGTTCCAATTGGGAGCAACAAGAATGGGAGCTTCGGTAAGTTTCCTCTTAAGGATCTCAAAGGCTCGTACACAATCTTCGTCAAAGACAAAACATGCCTCTTTTTCAAGAAGATGTGTAATGGGTCGAGAAATCTTCGAGAAATCCTTGATGAATCGACAATAAAAGCCCGCGTGGCCTAGGAAACTCCTAACTCCCTTAACGGTTTTGGGATGAGGTAATTTGGCGATGACGTCTACCTTAGCTTGATCTACCTCAATCCCCGCTTTCGAGACCTTGTGCCCTAAGACGATTCCACTCTTAACCATAAAATGACACTTTTCCCAATTGAGCACAAGGTTGGTTTCCTCACATCGTTTCAACATTCTCTCTAGATTCGACAAACACGAAGTGAACAAATTACCAAACACGGAAAAGTCATCCATGAAGACTTCCATTGTTTTCTCGATCATATCATGAAAAATAGCCATCATGCACCTTTGAAAGGTTCCCGGTGCATTACAAAGTCCGAATGGCACTCTACGATAGGCAAACGTTCCATATGGACACGTAAACGTAGTTTTTTCTTGATCACGAGGATCGATGGGAATTTGGAAGTAACCGGAAAAACCATCTAAAAAGCAATAGAAATCGTTTCCCGCAAGACGCTCCAACATTTGGTCCATGAAGGGCAAGGGAAAATGGTCTTTTCGAGTGGCTTCATTCAACTTTCGATAGTCAATGCACACTCTCCATCCGGTCACGAGTCTAGTGGGAATCAACTCATTGGCATCGTTTGGCACAACGGTCATCCCTCCCTTTTTAGGGACACAATGAATAGGACTCACCCAAGGGCTATCGGAAATAGGGTAAATCATTCCCGCGTCAAGGAGTTTAAGGACCTCCTTTTTGATGACGTCGTGAATTTTGGGGTTCACCCTCCTTTGACTTTGGATTGTGGGCTTGAAATCCTCCTCCATTAAGATTTTGTGGGTACAAAACTTGGGATTGATTCCCTTAATGTCGGATAACTTCCACGCAATCGCCCCTTTGTGATCCTTTAGAACATCGACAAGTGCCGTTTTTTCATCATTCGAAAGTTCCTTCGCAATAATAACCAGCAACTTGTCGTCCTCCTCCAAATAGACATATTCGAGGTGAGGAGGTAAATCTTTCAACTCGAGGATAGGTGGTTCATCAAGTGAAGATTTGGGCTCGATACTCATAACCTCCTCGGGTGGAGGAAATGGGAAATCGTTAAGAAAATCCTTGATAATCGAGAAGTCCTCATCGTTGTCGAGGTCTTCGTCACAAGTACGTGGAACATTGCATTCTTCCAACGTAAAACCACCGCCTTCGAAAGGAGTGAAGGTTGGTGTCGAATTATCAAGAATTGGATCTAACATAGTGGGATTGCCACTAGTTTCTTCATCACCAAACCCTAAAACTTCTTGTGAAAATTCCTCGCAAACCACGTCGATCATATCAACGAGGTTAATGGTAGCAACGGAATAAACATGAGAAAGTTGAGAATTTTGAGTTGCATTTATAACAAGTTCCTCGTCGTTGAAACGTAAGGTGATCTTTCTAGCATGCACATCAATTAAAGCCATATACGTATCTAAAAACGAACGACCTAAAATAAGAGGAACTTGAGGATCCGTGGGGATATCAACAACGATAAAGTCTACGGGATAGTATAACTTCCCCACTTTCACAAAAACGTCTTCCGCCAAACCACATGCACGAATCGTGGAATGGTCGGCCAACTCGATAGACATTAGTGAAGGAGTAAGATTAGGAAGATTGAGCGACTTGAAGATTGCAAGTGGCATCAAATTAATGCTAGCACCAAGATCGGCCAAGGCATAGCATTCTTCCATATCTTGAATTGCACAAGGGATCAAAAATTTACCGGGATCACCGACTTTTTGAGGTATGCGATTAAGATAAACCGACGAACAACTAGACAATTGATGCAATTTCTCCTTGTTGTTCAACATACTCTTAAAGTTAGCGGCAAATCGAGGCATCATGACCAAAGCATCGGCGAAACTCACATTAAGGTGCAACTCACGAAACATTTTCATAAAAAGCTCAAATTGGTAGTTATCGCGCTCTTGTCGTTTCTCCTTCCTAAGTCTCGATGGGTAAGGCAAGGGTGGTGTGGGTTGGGGCATAGGCATAGCCTTTGGAATCTTGGGTTCCAATGTTGGTAAAGGGTCGATCGTAGGTGTGGCATGAGCGGTACTTTGTGGGCTTGAGATATGCTCCTTTTCGACCAGCACCTCGGGTTCTTCCTCAATTTCCTCCACTGTTGGAGTAATTGGTTGAGGATTCGGTTCTTTAAGTGCCTTACCACTTCGTGTGGTAATCTTTTTCATCTCTCCCTTCGGGTTTGATACGGTGTTACTAGGCAAACTTCCCGAAGTAGATGCTTTGTTCCCCATGACGGCTTCTAAAATGGCATTAAGCTTAGCATCTTGACTATTAAACTTAACATCTTGACTAGCGGCTCTTTGGTCAATTCTTTGTTCAAGCCTAGCATGACTTTGTTCAATTTTATTGTTTTGACCTCTAATTTGATTAGCAAAATCATTTTTCAACTCATTTCTCATGTTAAGATTTTCCTTCACAAAATTAGCTAACTCCTTGGTGTTTTTAGCCGTGTCCCTAGCTTGACTAGCCAATTGCTCTTGAATGTTTTCCAAAATCTTATCATTTGCCGTAGCGTAATTCAAAAAGTCCATTGGAAGTTCTTTAGTGTAAACATTTTGAAGACCTTGACTCGTGTTTTGAAAATTACGGTTTTGATTTTGATTTTGCAATTGGCTACTACTTCCTTGATTCCCATAGTTGTTATTACCCTTGTAATTGTTCCTTTGATTGTTTTGGTATCCAACTTGATTGTTTTGATAATTGTTAGCATTTTGATTTGGTGGAAAACCCGGTGGAGTCAACTGATTAGTGCGGGGAACTTGACCGTTTTGGTTATAAGTTCCCGCGGCCGCGAAGGCACTCGAAGTGTTAACACCGTTGGTAATGCACTCGGAATAATCGTGAGCTCCACCACAATACATACAAGAAACCTCAACCGCTTTAGCCGTAGCGGGAGTGGGTTGTTCACCAACTTTAAACTCAATTAACAATCCTTTAAGCTTATCAAAAATCTTGTTCTCCAAATTAGCCTCGATTTGGCAAGCATCAACGGTGTGTGAAAATGAAGGCGAAGGCGAAGACGAAGTCTTACGAACACTCGACGTGCTACGAGGACAATAGACCTAGACCTATTCTCAATGATTAACAATGCTTCCTCGACCGTCTTACACAAAAAATTACCACCCGCGGCGGCATTAAGATAATCACGCTCATGGTCATTCAAGCCATTGTAAAACGTGTCAATTTGATGCAAGTCGGAAAAACCATGATGAGGACATTCGTGCAACATTTCCTTAAACCTATTCCAAGCCGTTGAAAAACTCTCATTATACTCGTGCGAAAACTTTGAAATCTCGTTTTTCAAATGCGTAGTCTTAGAGGGCGGAAAAAATTGGTTCACGAATTTTGAAACGAGATCCTTCCACGTCAGTATAGAATTGGGTGGCTCTTTCTCTAACCAAATTTTTGCGGGCCCCGCTAAGGAATACGGAAAAAGCATCATCTTAATCGAGTTGTTAGAGACGTCCTTAAACTTGCAAGTGGCGGTGAGACGATTAAATTGGCGAATGTGGTTATGAGGGTTGTCCTTTTCGTCACCTCGAAACTTGTTGTTTTGAATCATGGACAACAAACCCGTCTTAACCTCAAAATTCTCCGCAAGGATAGCGGGAATCACAATCGCTTCTCCATAACCCTCGGTGGGTGCTTGAAGCAACTCCATCATAGTTCGACTAGCCATGGGTGCTTCTTTCACTACAATGGGTTCGTCAATAGGAGACTCCTCACTAGAAGGAGTGATTGATTTGTTTCTTCGTTTACGAGCACGTCTTGCTTTGGAGCGAGTTTGCATAAACGTCACGTACAACGAGAAGGTGAGCAAAGAATATTCTTTTTGGTGTTTTTATTTTTTCAATTTTTTTGTGGTTTTTGATTGTTTTTACTTTTTTTGGATTTTTGGAATGTATTAGGTAGACACAAATCTACAAATCTCCTCCTTAATCAAATCTCTCGATTAAAGAAGCCTCAAGGAATGAAAACGATCACGTGAAGTGAACGCCTTCGATGACTTTAGAACGATGGTGGAACACCAAATCGTTCAAGAGGGTTTAATCAATAGAAACCAAGAAAATATATATGATACTTAAGTAATACTTTGGGCGGCAAAACCATCGATTAGCTCTCAAAATCAAAATACGCACAAGCAAGCGGAGGAAACGAGGCGGCGCGAAGCACTTAAGAGCCTTTTTCCTTTAGGTCGTGAAATACAACCGCCTTATACCCACCTTTATAGTTTGTATTTTTCAAAATCGAGCTTCACGAAAGTATTTATCTATTTTTGCCTTTTTCTTTGGTTTGAGATTCGAATACAATGATTGGGTAATGACCTCCCAAGTCAAGGTTGTGATTTCTCACGTATTTGGAGTACTTGTAAATTTATTGTTCTACGTATACAATATAGTAATAGTATTCACAAAAAATGAAAAACCGATAATACGTATTAGTAGAGTGCTACTAATACAAATACTATTATGGCTATATATAAAAGCAAAAATTGTTCAACCAAAACACAACACGCCTCCCGGCAGCGGCGCCAAAATGATTGTTGTAAAATTACCCCTTTAGGAAAAGGAAGGTAAATAGGGCAAGTGGGCACGACGATTTAGGAAAACCGTGTGTGAATGACCCTAAAAGTGAGTTCGTTCTCGAGGAGGCTAGTGTGTTGTGTCAAGAGATGATTAATGTTTGTGATTATATTTGAGAAAGGAAAGAAAAGAGAAATAAGAAAGAAATGACGGTTACGAAGACGGATCGAGCTAAGACGAAAAAGCGTTCACGTAAAACCGTAAAAATCTATAAAATTAAAAATTTTGAACCTAAAAATTAACTAAAAGCCAAAAGTAGTCTAAAATAATAAAAATAAGAATAAAAATCCAATAAAAATATTTTAAAACCTTTTATTAAATAAATATTCAATTTTAAATGCTAATTAAAGCCCTAAAATTAAATATAATTAATCAAAATGTCCAAAATATGATTTTATTGAACAAATAAGTTACTTATATTATTTAAAAACTAAAAAGTATTTTTCCTAATTTTTAGAAACTATTTTTATATTTTTAAATTACTAAAAACTATTTTAAAACTAAAATAATTATAAATAATAATAAAATAATGCCAAAAAATAATTTGACACTTTTAAAAATCCTATTTTACTCTAATGAACAGAAGAAAAATGAAAAAGTTTGAAAAATAATAAATTTTTCACTAAAAGACAAAACTGATTTAAATTAAACCCTAATTAACTTAAATTAATTATAAAAAATAATTAAAAGATGAATAGTAAAAACTTTTTTAACTAAAAATCTTAAAATATTTTTCTTAATCTATAAAAAATGTAAAAACTTAAAATTAAGTATTTTTGGCACTAAATGCCAAAAACAGATTAATTAAAAGTATTTAAAATAGCAATTAAACCTAAAAAATAGCTAATGAATAGTAATAAAAATTTTAATTAAACAGAAAAATCAGAAATTAAATCAGAAAAATAATGGAACCAGTTTCAAACCCTAATTCTAATTTTATAGCATTAGAGACAAAAAATCAGGAATGTGATAGTGACATGTGACTAGTTTCTGTCTGCTAGTGAAGCAGTGGCAACAGATGTGCTACCAGTGGGAAAGGAGTTCCCACTGCTAGTGTAATTTGCTGGTCAGTTGACCAAATAAGCTTAGGAGAGCTTATTGTGAGCTTATATTGGACAAAAGGCACCCTTATACTCAGTTGAGTATAAGGAGTCAGTTAATGCACAAAAACACACAACTCTCTTCACAAAATCAATCACAATGAGCACAAAAAGTTACTGAATAGGGCTAAATGTATCTGATGAACAGTAGGTCCTTTTTACTTGCACAAAAATGAAATTTACAAGCTCATAACTTGCACATAAGCTCACCAAATAGCATATAACTAACTCACAATCCTGAAATGACCTAGACTCTAACAGACTACAAGATTGGAAGGCACAAAATTCACTAAACAAACAAGAAATTGCACTTTCTGATTTTTGACCACTTTTCTAAATTTTTAGCATGCAAACTTGTTCTAAACTTGTCCAAACTGAAAACCAAACACACTTATCATATAATGACCACCTAAGAAGTGTTTCCCACAGGTATTAAAGCAAGATTAATGTTATTAAACCCTACTTAAGCCCTAATCCAAATACCCCTTTAAAATCTGAAAATGATTTTTAACAAAGCAAGTCCTAACAAAATTCAACCAACTAATTCCTAAACTATCTAAGCATGCATACTAACCTTAAATAAGCAATATCCAATCAGTCAATCAAACACTTAACAACTTCTCATGCAGATTCACATAAAACTGAAATTTTATAAAACTAAAAAAGGGAACAAGGTGGCTACCTTGTGGGACCCACATCCAGGCCCCATAATGGCTGCTTTGCCATCTCCATACAGACTGGGGTCTGTGCAGACTTTCTGAGATGCTTATGAAGGTCTGCTCAAAAAAATGAATGGACAAAAGTAGTTCTTGATTGCTTCTTGTTTTCTGCACACCACAACAAACCAAGAAGAAAACTCCAAGAATCAAGAGCTTCAAGCTACAAGCTTGAAGCTTTTGATACAGTAAGTAGTTAATGATAAAAAGGAAAAAGATTTTGAGAAAATCTTTGAAAACAAACTTTTTGAAAACTGATTTATGGAACTTTTGCACTTAAACAACCACCAAACAAGAATGAAAAACAAAATTTAAATTAGCAAAGAAAGTAAATGGAACTCGTCTCTTTTCATCAACAATCACTTAACCACTTTTCATTCATTCGTAAAAGGGGATTTACAAGCTGTGACCAAAGAAAAGAAAAACAAGAACAAGCTGAAAAATGAAATGAAATGTGCCTTATATATTGGCTACAAGAAGTTACTAGAAAGCTGAAAACCCTAGTATATGAATTTCCCAAGCTGCCCTTGGGTCTTTATCTTGAAATTGGTCAAAAATATGGCATCATGTGATATGCCAGAAGTCCAGTTGTGTAGGATTGATCTTAGACGTTTGTTTGAGCTTGGGGGCCAAGGAGTCCATCATAGACGTTCATCTTGTCTGTTCTTGGGTTCGGGAGGAAAAAGACGGGTGCAGGGGAGGGTCCCACAAGATACATGGGTGTGTCTTGTGTTGATTTGGGATGTGGGATGTGATGTCAAAAACCCTAATCAGTGATCTAGAAAGAGGCATTAAAAACCCCTTTGTTTTTAATCCAATTGTGCCTGGAATTAATAGGGTTTATGGGAGGATTAGAGGTGGGTTTAATCCAGTTTAGGGATTAATGTTTTTAAATTAGTTGTTTGGTGGGAAAGTGTTGGGTTTTGACTTTGTTGACCAGTTTAATTAATAAACTGGTGGGTTGGGTTTGGGTTACGGGTTTGAGTAGGGTAAATGGGTAGGGTCGGTGATAGGTGTGTAAACACCCATCTTTTCTACCACTTATTTCTTGCTAAAACAAGACCAAAACGCGTATTTAATGTCATTTGTTTGGAATTATGCGTGGTTTGTGTGTTTGTTATGTTTTCAGAGCCAACCGGATAAATATTGGAGAAAACATGGGATGTCACGGGTTTTATAAAGGAAAAAGACTGAAGACGAAGTCTATTGTCCAAGAGATGCAAAAGATTTGAAGTCAATGGGCCTATTTGAAGATTTATCGAAGAAAAGGACCAAAGACGGAAGATTTACACATGTCGAAGAAACTCAAGTCTATTTAACGAAGAAATTAAAAGACGAGTTGAATTTAATCGACGACAAATCCCGAATCAGAATCGAAAACGTCAACTTTTCTGAAAAGACGAGAAGACAAAAAGAAGAGAAGAAAGCCCACTCACCAACCAAGGGAGAAGCCTATAAATACTCCTCCCATTCAAGACTCCACATCTTCTTTTTCAGTTATTCTTCTTCCTAGTTTTTAGGAACCATCTCCCTTAAGGAGTGGTTTTAATCTTTGTTTGATTTATCTTTCAATCTTGTAAGTTAATCTTTTCTTGTTTGTTGAATCTCAATTCATTAATACAAATCATCTTTTAATCTTTCCATCATCTTGTTCTTCATATCTTTTTGATTCTTAGTTCTTAAGCTTCATTCGTTTGATTTGATTGTCATAAGTAAGTGGGTTTTGTGATTTTTGTTGTTGGGATTCAAGTTTTCTTTGAGTAAAAGATTAGTGGTAAAATTGGTTAAAGTTTGGATCAAAAACTTAGTGATTTCTGGTCTTGATTTCGTGTTCTGTAACTTCCCTGTTCTTCGCTGCTCTTTCTGATCTCGCCCAGATTCCGAATAGGGAATCTGGGATTGTGTCCATTCGGAATTTTCCATTTATTCCGAGTAAGGGTTTGGTTTTCTTTTCTATTCGGAATATTTACTTATTCCGAGTAAGGCTTTATTTCCAGGTTTTCCGAATAGTGTTCTGTTTAAAAATATTCCGCATTGCCCAAACTTTCCGAATGGAATTTGTTTTCCGCATAGCACAATTTATTATTTATTCCGCATAGACCGATTTCAAATTTCTCTATTTGGAATATTTCATATTCCGAATAGTCCCATTATTCCGCATAGAATCCTATTTTCCGAATAGGGCATTTTTCCGCATAGCAATATTATTCCGCATAGAATTCTGTTTTCCGAATTGAGCATTTTTCCGCATAGAGTTTATTGTTCCGCATAAGAGGTACTTTCCGCATAGAACAAAATATTCCGAATAAGCAATACTTTCCGTATAGGGAATTTCCAGATTTTTCCGCATAAGGAAGTTTATTCCGAGTAAGAAGATTTTTCCGCATGATCATAACTTTCCGCATAGGGCATTTCCAGATTATTCCGCGTAAGAGCTTTGTTCCGCATGGGATTAAATATTCCGAGTAAGGGGAACTTTCCGAATAAAGAAAATATTCCGCATAGCAAGTAATATTCCGAATAGAGCAGTTTCATTTTTCCATCAAGGTATTTCCTACTGTTTCATTTAAAGCTTCTAGTTTAGTTTTATTATTACTTGCCTTTATCATTTTAGTAGATTTAGACCAAAGCTCCCCCTTTTTAGTCACCAATTACAGCTATTCCACTTTTGACCGTGATCGATTCGAGAAGATACCGAGAACGAAACAACGATATATATCAATTGGGTACGAGCAACGCAAAGAGAGATCTTGCAAGCAAAAACCTTTTTATTAACCAACCAAAAGTCAGTTATTAAATGGCGCCGCTGCCGGCTCTTTTCGTAAGGATCAACGGTTTCTTGTGAGAAAAATTGGATTTTGGGATCCGTTCTTTCGGGAACGTTATTTTCAAGCACAAAAATTTTCAAAAATCCATAAAAATATAAAATTTCCAAAAAAATACAATAACAATATAAAACCTATAAAAACCAAAAATATTTTCTCTTGCATTTTCTTTTTAGTGTATGCGTACTCGATCCACGTCTTATTCAGAGCCCGAGACTCTCGAACAATTAGACATGGCCGGTGTGCACAACAACAACAACAATATTCCACCCCCCCCAAAACAACAATAATAATAATAACCCATCCCACCCAAATATGAATAATCCACCCGACTTACGAACCATGGAGGAGCTATGTCAACCCACAATGAACGGACGTGGAGGCCCGATTGCACCGATGCATGTCACGGCTCAGGAGTTTTCGTTGAAGCATCACATGATACAACAAGTACAAACGAATCCATTTCGCGGAATTCCAGATGATGATGCCAACAAACACCTCGACAAATTCATTACCATTACCCAAAGCATGAAGTGCCCCGGTGTTTCTATGGATGACCTTCGCCTTCAACTTTTTCCACACTCGCTTTCTCACCACGCCGAAAAATGGTTTGACCGTCTTCCTAAGAATTCTATTCATACGTGGAACGACATGACTCAACGCTTTTTATCGCGCTACTTTCCCCCATCCATGGTCACTAGCCTTCGTAACCAAATCAGTGGATTTATGCAAGAGAATGATGAATCGCTTTTCGATGCTTGGGAACGTTACAATGATTTGATTGATCGCTGTCCTAATCACAATATGCTCCCCGTCACTCTCATTGACACCTTCTACAATGGTCTTACCTTTCGCGATCGTGACACGATCAATGCCGCCGCCGGTGGTACTTTTATGAAAAGGAGACCAGAGGAGTGTCGAGAGTTGATTGAAAACATGACTACTCACCACAAGAATTGGGATTCATCCGCATCCTCAAGATCTAACTCGAGAGTCAATGTTTCTTCTACTACCTCCAATCCTGAAATGTCTGAAATTTCTCGACAACTTGCTGAAATGAACAAGAATTTCATGGCCATGGCTACAAACCACTTTCAACAAGCTAAAGCCGTTGCTATTTCTTGTGACACATGTGGTGGCCCTCACTCTTATAATGATTGCCCTTCTACTCACGGTAATTATTCTGAAGACGTTAACGCAGCATACGGTACTTATCCCACGGGAGGCTATCAAGCTCGCCCTCAAGGAGACCGTAACTTGCTAAGTTATCGATCCAACAATTATCTTGCTCCCCCCGGTTTCCCTCCTGCAAACCAAAACCAACAACAAAGCTACAATCAATCCCAACCTCGTGCAAACAATCAGTATCAATCCCAAAGAAACCCATTCCCAACTCAAGGAAATTCTCAAGCTTACCAGGCTCCACCTCTCAATCAACCGATGGCAGTGAATCCAGAAGTCGAGACATTCATGAAGACTAATCGGGAGTTGGTGACGAATCTACAGAGTCAAGTCCGCAACTTGAAGGGAGAAATGGCAAAGCAAGGGAACGATATTCGAGCCGAGCTAAGGAATGATATGGCCAAACACAATGATGCTATGAATGCAAACATGCAAAACTCTTTTAACAATCAAGCTCTTCACCTTCGTGATATGATTAGTTCGCTCATCCAAGGTAATCAACCCTCTTCTTCGGGTACTCTTCCGAGTAATACCGTTGCGAATCCAAGAGGGGAGATGAAAGCAATCACCACTCGTAGTGGAAAAGGTTATATGGAACCTGAGCTTCCTTCACCTCCACCGGTGATTGTGAACAAGGAAAAAGAGCAACTTTCCCCACCTCCTTCACCTTCTATCCCCATTTCCCCACCACCCGTGGTTTTGAGTGATCCTATCCCCTTAAAGCCTTCTTCTTCATCCAATATACCTTATCCTTCAAGGTTGAGGAAAGAGAAGCAAAAGAGCAAGGATGATATTCAGGTTTCAAACTTTCTAAAAATGTTTAAACAATTGAATTTTAACATCTCCTTTGCCGAGGCTCTCGCTCACATGCCCAAATATGCTAAGATGTTTAAAGATCTTCTAAGTGATAAAGAAAAGCTTCTTGACATTGCTCAGACCCAACTTAATGAGAACTGCTCCGCAGTGCTCTTAAGGAAATTGCCCACCAAACTTGGTGATCCGGGTCGCTTCTTGATTCCGTGCAACTTCCCGGGAGTAGAGAATTGCATGGCCTTAGCCGATCTAGGTGCCAGTATTAACTTAATGCCTTTAAGTGTTTGGAAGCAATTATCTCTCCCCGAGCTCGTCCCCACACGAATGACTTTGGAATTAGCCAACCGTACGGTTGCTGATCCAGTGGGGATAGCCGAAGATGTCTTTGTCGGCGTTGATAAATTCACCTTCCCGGCTGATTTTGTCGTCGTTGACTACGAGATGGACCCTCGTGTTCCATTAATCGTTGGACGTCCATTCTTGAGGACCGGTGATACAAGGGTTTTGCAATGGGGAAAAAGTTTGATTCTCGGAATCCTCTCGAATTGATCTCAGTTAAAAGTGGAATGATTTGTTCTTGGTGACAAAAAGTGGATTTGGTTTTCTATTCTACTAACAGGTAAGTGAATAAAATGGTAATGAAATAAACTTAAAACAGGCAACAAATAATAAGCTGAAAAATAACTCTTACTGAAGAATACCCTATGCGGAATAAAACACCATTCGGAAAGACAGCTCTATTCGGAAACTAAGGTTACTCGGAAAGTCTTCTCTATGCGGAAAACCATTCGGAAAGTAGGCTTATGCGGAAAATACTTCTATTCGGAAAAATCAGGGCTATGCGGAAAATTAAGGTCATTCGGAATATCATGCCAATTCGGAAAACTAAGGTTATGCGGAATATTTGAAATGTTCCGAATAGGGGGAAAGTGGAAACCCCTATTCGGAATAAAAACTCTATTCGGAATATATGGAAAGTTCCGAATAAGACAACAAAAGAGTGTCTATGCGGAATATTGGAAAGTTCCGAAAAAGGAAACAAAGAAACAAGGCTATGCGGAATATTGAAATATTCCGAGTAGAGGAAATAAAAACACCCCTATTCGGAATATCAAAAGTTCCGAATAAGGGAAACTCTAAAATGGCTATTCGGAATGTCTAGGAGATGAAGAACAGTAACAGCAGCGAGTAAACAGGGTACACGAAATTAACTCAAAATCAACTCCAATACTTAAAAAAGTTTTACCAAACTAACCAACAATCATTAACATACCATAAGAAACAAATCCCACCAATAAAAACACTAAATCAACAACTTTTTAAGATCAAACTAGAATCAAAGAAAAACTTAAAAACTTGCAATAAGAATGATGAAGAACAAGATGAATAGAAAGATGGAATGGATTGATTAAAGGAAAAGTAACAAGAGTATATGATTAAAGATTACAAGATGAAAAGAAAAAGATGAAAATCACCAAACTCCCTAATGGAGTTGGTGAAGGGACGAACTACAAAGAAACTGGAAAAAGGAAAATTGAAGCTCTTAATTATGTGAAGGGAGTGTCTATTTATACTCCTAGTAGTTGGTTGGTGAGTGGGCTTTCTCCCTTTCTTCTTGTCTTCTCGTCTTTTCAGAAAAGTTGACGTTTTCGATTCTGATTCGGGATTTGTTGTCGATTAAATCCAACTCGTCTTTTAATTTCTTCGTTAAATAGACTTGAGTTTCTTCGACTTATGAAAATCTTCCGTCTTTAGTCCTTTTCTTCGATAAATCTTCGAATAGGCCTAGTGACTTCAAATCTTTTGCACGTCTTGGACAATAGACTTTATCTTGAGTCTTTTTCCTTGATAAAACCCGTGCAATCCCATGTTTTCTTTAATATTCATCCGGTTAGCTCTGAAATCACAATAAACACAAAAACCACGCATAATTCCAAACAAATGATATTAATTACGTGTTTTGGTCTTGTTTTAGCCAGAATTAAGTGGTAAAAGGATGGGTGTTTACACACCTATCAAATCCCCTACACTTAACCATTGCCATGCCCTCATGCAATGCTTAGTGATAAAGCAATTTTACATTTTTCTCATAATTAATCAACCTTGGCCTTATTCAAATACTACTAATTAAGAATCAAATAACTAAGAGAAATAAAAACTTTAAGATAAACAAAAAGAAATGAAATTACTTGTAAAGAAATCAAAGACTTACATTAGGGCTTTGGTGTTGCGAAGATTTATCACCCTCAAGTTTCACGTTCCCCAAACTAAGCTTAAAAACGAGATCATTGTTATTATAAGTTAGTAAATCAAACACTTACACACATGGCTTAATTAAATGCTTAAACTCCCTTATTCCTAGGTGTATCTCTTATATTTTATTTTTGTCTTAGAATGATCATGAAGATGCATTTTTGGACTTATTTCGATAGTTTATTAAGGCTGAAAGCAAAGTAGGACGATTTGATCAATAGTTAGCTAAATGACAAAATCTCTTAAAACTGCTTCTCGGGATATCAAAAAGTTCATATCTTGGCATAACTTGGTTCACGATTTGAGACCTTTCTCGGGCCGATATTTGGCATGTACTTCATACTTCATATCTTCGAGAGACGTTCTTGAGATAATGGTCTTCTCATCATAATAGAGTTTCTTTGCTTGGAGACTTTTGAGGGGTACTCCAACTTTGTTGACCACGACTTCATGATTATTTCTTCAATCTCTAATTGGGATTTTGAGATACAACGATCCGCCTCCTTTTCGGACTTGGATCTATTTATCCTCATACCTTGTTAGGGTCTTTTCGGATAGACTTCTCCATGATCTTTATGGGAGTTGATTGCTTTTCGTCGTGAGTCTTGATCCTTCATATTGACTTTAGGAATAATGCTTTTCACATCACTTTGGATCTTCAGCAATAAAATTGAATCCTCATGCCTTGTTAGGGCCTTTTCGGACTCGCCAATCTTCGCGCCCCGCTTCATAAGTTATGCCTTGGCTATGAACTCTTATCATTACCGAGCAACTTTTAAACGATCTTGGGCTAGAAGCTAAGTAACTTTTCAAATCGTAAGACCTTACTTATTGCAGATAAATTATTAGCAAGTGATGGGAGAATAGGCAATTAATTACACCAAGTGAGCTTGCGCAAGAATACAGACTTATAATTGACTCTATCATTTCTCATCCTCCACAATTTAAAATCTCAAGTAATGAGACTCGTGGACACTTAGCCTAATAAACCAATTAAGGTCTACATGGTTAAGGATACTAGCTAGAATAAACTTGGATAAGTCTATTCGGGTTGAGTCAAAATAAACGCAACGGGCCTAATATGTCAAAGATATCTAAACTAGCTACAACACTATATTAAAATTTTGACTTTATTGCGGGATATATACATATGAAAGCAATGATAAAAATTTAAAAATTACGACTAAATGGCCAAAGTTAATAAAAAATTTGAAAAATGTTGAAAAATAGGATTTTCCGGTTAAATGAAGGCATTTTCATGGAAAAGTCCACTTAAAACTTCGATAGAAGTCCCCCCTACACTTAAGATAAACATTGTCCTCAATGTTTAAGCATGTGGGAAAAGTTTCCCCTACACTTATGACATTGTGCACGTTGATTAACTCAAGTTAAGGAAGAGACGACTAAAGTGATCAATTTCAAATGTGAGTATGAAGAAAATTGAATCACGATAGTTGAGAGATAGAACCGGATTTCGGATAACACAGGAACACGGTTCTTCAAAGTTTCCAAGATTGCAGTAATCCCTGTAATCACATCACCACACAAACACAAATGACCAAAATAGGTCCTCCCCTACACTTAGGGGGTTAAAGGGATAGATACTCGGGCTGCCTCCCGAGGAGCGCTTGTTTTTGATAACCGAGTCACGAGCCTGACTCGACCCAAAATTAGTTCATGGGGAACGTGGTGAGGGATGGAATCACCTCGTGAGAGGTGTCCTCACCAAAGTACAATTTCACTCGTTGGCCATTCACCTTAAAATTTGGTCCATTAGGTTGAGCGAGCTCGAGAGTACCATATGGAAAAATTTGGGCTATGGTGAATGGGCCGGACCAACGAGATTTGAGCTTGCCCGAAAAGATTTTCAACCGAGAGTTAAAAAGTAAGACTTTGTCTCCAACATGGAACTCTCGGTTTTTGATCTTGGAGTCGTGAATGAGCTTAGTTCGTTCCTTATAGATCAAAGAATTTTCATAAGCCTCATTCCGAAGTTCATTCAGCTCATTGAGTTGGATCTTGCGTAGGTCACCGGCTTTGTTTATATCAAAATTAGCCCACTTCAAGGCCCAATAGGCCTTGTGCTCCAACTCAATAGGGAGGTGGCACGCTTTCCCGTACACAAGACGATAAGGCGTACAGCCGATCGGGGTCTTGTAAGCAGTACGGAAAGCCCACAAAGCATCATCGAGTTTATCAGCCCATGCGGCACGATGCTCTCCCACGGTTCTTTCAAGAATTCGCTTCAGCCCTCGGTTTGATATTTCAGCCTGGCCATTAGTTTGAGGGTGGTAGGCTGTGGAAAGATGATGGTTTACACCATACTTAGCCATGACTCTTGCGAATTGGTCATTGCAAAAATGAGTCCCACGATCACTAATAATGGCGCGAGGCACACCGAATCTAGCGAATAACCCTTGCGTCATTAGTAGGCAAAGCTTTGGCTTCAACCCATTTGGAAACGTAGTCAACGGCTACAAGGATGTATTTGTTTCCTTTAGATGAAGGGAATGGCCCCATAAAGTCGATACCCCAAACATCAAAAATTTCACACTCTTGAATGAAATTCTGAGGCATCTCGTCTTTATGTGTGATTTTGCCTTGCTTTTGGCAAACATCACATCTCTTAACCATATTGTGAGCATCACGATATATGGAGGGCCAATAAAATCCCGAATCAAACACTTTCTTAGCGGTGTAGTTGGGACCAAAGTGACCACCGGTGGGTCCTTTGTGGCAAGCATCAAGGATGTCCGACGCTGCCGGTCCATCAACACATCGGCGAATTATCAGATCAGCACATTGTTTGAATAGGTAAGGGTCGTCCCAAAAGTAAGTCTTGATGTCGATAAAGAACTTCTTTTTTTGCTGGGACGTCAACCCTTCCTTGAGAATTCCACCCGCCAAATAGTTTGCAAAGTCCGCAAACCACGGGGTTTCATTCGGCTTCGAGTTTATAGACATTAAGGTCTCCAAGGGAAAAGAATCATTGATTTCTTTAGTCGGATGATCCCCTTGGTATGGATCCTCAAGTCTACTAAGATGGTCCGCGGCTAAGTTTTCTGCTCCTTTTTTATCGCGGATGTCGATTTTAAATTCCTGGAGCAGCAAAACCCAGCGAAGAAGTCTTGGTTTGGAATCTTGCTTTGTCAACAAGTACTTCAGCGCGGAATGATCGGTGTACACAATGGTGGTGGAAAGGACAAGATAGGGGCGGAATTTTTCAAAAGCATAGACAACAGCTAAAAGCTCTTTTTCGGTTGTCGTATAATGCAATTGTGCCCCTGTCATTGTCTTGCTAGCGTAATGGATCGGTTGGAAGTGTTTGTTCACTCTTTGTCCAAGAACCGCTCCAATAGCAAAATCACTAGCATCGCACATCAACTCAAAAGGCAGCTCCCAATTAGGGGTAACTAAGACGGGTGCCTTAGTTAGCTTATCCTTAAGTGAGTTAAAGGCTTCAAGACACTCTTTGGAGAAGATAAAAGGAGTATCTTTTTCCAAGAGGTGGGTCATCGGGCGAGCGATTTGAGAAAAATCTTTGATGAATCGACGATAGAAGCCCGCATGACCCAAGAAACTTCTCACACCCTTCACGGTTGAAGGTGGAGGCAACTTTGCTATAACATCAACTTTAGCACGGTCTACTTCAAGACCGGCTTTCGAAATCTTATGTCCAAGCACGACGCCTTCTTTTACCATAAAATGGCATTTTTCCCAATTTAGAACTAGGCGAGTGTCTTCGCACCGCTTTAGCATACGTTCTAAATTGGCAAGGCAAGATGAGAAGGAATCCCCGAAGACCGAGAAATCATCCATGAAGACTTCCATGGTTTGTTCAACCATGTCATGGAAGATAGCTAACATACACCTTTGGAAAGTCCCTGGCGCATTACATAAGCCAAAAGGCATTCTTTTGTAAGCGAAAGTGCCATAGGGACAAGTGAATGTAGTCTTCTCTTGATCTTGGGGATCGATGGGTATTTGAAAATAACCCGAGAAACCATCCAAAAAGCAGTAATATTCATTACCGGCTAATCGTTCAAGCATTTGGTCCATAAAAGGTAGAGGGAAATGATCCTTTCTCGTGGCATCATTGAGTTTGCGATAGTCTATACAAACTCTCCACCCAGTAACGAGACGAGTGGGAATCAACTCGTTGTGTTCATTGGGAACAACGGTTATTCCGCCCTTCTTGGGCACACAATGGATTGGACTAACCCACGGGGAATCCGAAATAGGGTAAATCATACCCGCATCAAGAAGTTTGATAACCTCTGTTTTGATGACTTCATGTATTTTTGGATTCACCCTTCGTTGGCTTTGAATAGTGGGCTTGAAGTCGTCCTCCATGAGAATTTTGTGTGTGCAGAAGTGAGGATCAATTCCACGAATATCGGAAATCTTCCAAGCAATAGCCTTCTTATGATCTTTCAACACAGCAACGAGGCGAGTCTTCTCTTCATCGTTCAAATCCTTCGCAATAATGACGGGCGATTTCTTGTTGTCGTCAAGGAACACGTACTCGAGATGAGGCGACAACTCCTTAAGTTCCAAATCCGGAGGATTTTCGACGGGAGGCGTTTTCAAAATCGTGGCATCGACAGCAATAACCGTGGGAGATGGAGGCGAAGGATTGTCTTCAGTGAGAAGATTGTCAAAGAAACTCATGTCTTCATCCCCCTCGGTGGGAGAATCATTAGTGGCTAAATTCACATCTCCCATGGTATCTTCAAGATTGTTCCAGAATAAATCACTATCTCCAAATAGAGACAACGATGAATCAATAGAGGACACGGTCTCAACAGTGGGAAGAGAGGTAGGAATACTTTTGCAAGCATCATTAAAGTGTTCTTCACAAGCCTCATCAAGAACGTCAATACAATTAACGCTCTCATATGAATAAGGCTGTTTAGACAACTTACCCATGTTGAAGACTACTTTGTCGTCACCCACTCTCATGATAAGCTCACCGGCTTCAACATCAATGAGAGTGCGACCGGTCCTCAAGAATGGACGACAAACAATAAGTGGCACACGGGGGTCCATCTCGTAGTCGACAACAACAAAATCAGCAGGAAAGGTGAATTTGTCGACTCCTACAATAACGTCTTCGGCTATCCCCACTGGATAAGCAACCGTACGGTTGGCCAATTCCAAAGTCATCTTGGTGGGGACTAGCTCTGGGAGAGATAATTGCTTCCAAACACTTAGAGGCATGAGATTAATACTGGCACCTAGATCGGCTAGGGCCATGCAATTCTCTACTCCCGGGAAATTGCAAGGGATAAGAAAACGACCCGGATCACCAAGCTTGGTTGGCAATTTCCTTAAGAGCACTGCAGAGCAGTTCTCATTAAGTTGGGTGTTGGCAATGTCGAGGAGCTTTTCCTTGTCGCTCAAAAGATCTTTAAACATTTTAGCATACTTGGGCATGTGAGCGAGAGCCTCAGTGAAGGAGATATTGAAATTCAGTTGTTTAAACATTTTAAGAAAGTTAGAAACCTGAATATCATCCTTGCTCTTTTGCTTCTCTTTCCTCAACCTTGAAGGATAAGGTATATTGGAAGAAGAGGAAGGCTTTAGGGGAATAGGGTCACTCACAACCACGGGTGGAGGAGGGGTAGAAAGAAGAGGTGGAGAAATTGGGGAAGGAGAAGGAGGAGGAATAGGAGCAGGCGACTCGTTCTCCTTAGTCACAACCACCGGTGGGGGTATAGGAAGCTCGGGTTCCTTGGTACCTTTACCACTTCGAGTAGTGATTGCTTTCATCTCCCCTCTTGGGTTCGCAACGGTGTTACTCGGAAGAGTACCCGAAGAAGAGGGTTGACTACTTTGGAAGAAACTAGCCATCATGTTCCTCAGATCATTCGTCTGACTATCCAACGTGTTCCGCATATCGGCTCTCAATTCATTTCCTTGTTTAACCAAATCTGCCTTCAAATTGCGCACTTCCTCTTGGAGGTTTCCCACTATCACATCGTTGGTTCTCATGTAGGTGGCGACCTCTTGGTGTAATGCAGTGGTGGCTTGGTTGGGAGGAGCATTGTATGCAGGTGGTTGGTAAGCAGGTTGTTGGTAGACTTGATTGTTACGTTGAGGCGGTTGTTGCTGCTTGTGAGGTGGAATGTATGGTTGACGAGGTTGTTGTTGTTGTTGAGGAGAGCGGTTAAGGTTTTGTTGTTGGTTTGGGTTGGCAGGAGGGAAACCAGGTGGAGAAAGATAGTTGTTGCTGCGGTAGCTAAGCAAGTTACGGTCACCTTGGGGTTTTGCTTGATAAGCGGGTTGTTGATAGGTGCCATATGCCGCATTCACATTCTCAGCAGGGTAATCTTGGGTAGCGGTACAGGTTGTGTAGGAGTGGGGACCACCGCATATCTCACAAGGTTGACTGACAGCGTTGACTTGTGCGTTCTTAGCGTTGTTGTTGTTGTTGTTGCTGACGGTGTGGGTGACAAGCGATTCAAGAAGCGTAGTGATTTTGTCTAATCGCTTGTCGCTGTCATTAGTGCTAGCACTAGCAACATTGGTCCTAACGCTCTTGGTTTGCACACGAGATTTGTTCTCAATGATGTCCCAAGCAGCATTGGAAGTCTTAGCCAATAAATTACCCCCTGAGGCACTATTCAGTGAATCTTGATCATTCATGCTTAAACCATTGTAAAAAGTATTAATTTGATGTACTTTGGTAAAACCATGTTGTGGGCATTTTCTTAAAAGATCTTTAAAACGATCCCAAGATTCACTGAATGACTCATCGTACTTTTGTTCAAAGTTTATAATCTCATTCCGCAATGCGGTAGTACGAGAGGGTGGAAAAAAGTAATTGATGAACTTTGTTTCCAAATCCGTCCACGAGAGAATACTCTGTGGCGGTTCCTTAGCAAGCCAATGCCGGGCTTGTCCCTCTAAAGAAAAGGGAAAAAGTTGTAACCTTATAACCTCCTGTGGAACTCCATTGAACTTGACCGTGTTGGTGAGTTGTAGAAATCTCTTGATATGGTCGTGTGGGTCATCAATGGTTCGTCCCAAGAATGGCTGAGCGGAGACCATCTGGATAAAGCCTGACTTGAGCTCGAAATTGTTGGCGGCAATTGGTGGTATAACAATTGGATCCGTGTTGCCATCGACATGAGCTTGCAGCAATTCAATCATTGGCCGATTATCCGGAAGTGGCTCATTGTTGTTGTTATTCATGTTGTTGAAAGGCGGGTTGTTGTTATTATTATTGTTGTTCGGAGGTGGTATATTATTGTTGTTTTGTACACCCGCCATGTCTAAGTTATCGAGAGGCTCGGGCTCTTGATAAGACGTGGATCGAGTGCGCATACACCTGCAAAAGAACGAACAAAGAAAAACAAAGCAAAAATATTTTTGGTTTTTTTTGTTTTTTTAATTTTTAGGATTTTTGAAAATTTTATATTTTTTAGTTGTTTTTGAAAATTTTTGAAAAAGTAACGTTCACGGGGAACGGATCCCAAAATCCAAATTCTCACAAAAAACTTTTGATCTTAACGAGAGGAGCCGGCAGCGGCGCCATTTGATACAAGGGTTTTGCAATGGGGAAAAAGTTCGATTCTCGGAATCCTCTCGAATTGATCTCAGTTAAAAGTGGAATGATTTGTTCTTGGTGACAAAAAGTGGATTTGGTTTTCTATTCTACTAACAGGTAAGTGAATAAAATGGTAATGAAATAAACTTAAAACAGGCAACAAATAATAAGCTGAAAAATAACTCTTACTGAAGAATACCCTATGCGGAATAAAACACCATTCGGAAAGACAGCTCTATTCGGAAAGTAAGGTTACTCGGAAAGTCTTCTCTATGCGGAAAACCATTCGGAAAGTAGGCTTATGCGGAAAATACTTCTATTCGGAAAAATCAGGGCTATGCGGAAAATTAAGTTCATTCGGAATATCATGCCAATTCGGAAAACTAAGGTTATGCGGAATATTTGAAATGTTCCGAATAGGGGGAAAGTGGAAACCCCTATTCGGAATAAAAACTCTATTCGGAATATATGGAAAGTTCCGAATAAGACAACAAAAGAGTGTCTATGCGGAATATTGGAAAGTTCCGAATAAGGAAACAAAGAAACAAGGCTATGCGGAATATTGAAATATTCCGAGTAAAGGAAATAAAACACCCCTATTCGGAATATCAAAAGTTCCGAATAAGGGAAACTCTAAAATGGCTATTCGGAATGTCTGGGAGATGAAGAACAGTAACAGCAGCGAGTAAACAGGGTACACGAAATTAACTCAAAATCAACTCCAATACTTAAAAAAGTTTTACCAAACTAACCAACAATCATTAACATACCATAAGAAACAAATCCCACCAATAAAAACACTAAATCAACAACTTTTTAAGATCAAACTAGAATCAAAGAAAAACTTAAAAACTTGCAATAAGAATGATGAAGAACAAGATGAATAGAAAGATGGAATGGATTGATTAAAGGAAAAGTAACAAGAGTATATGATTAAAGATTACAAGATGAAAAGAAAAAGATGAAAATCACCAAACTCCCTAATGGAGTTGGTGAAGGGACGAACTACAAAGAAACTGGAAAAAGGAAAATTGAAGCTCTTAATTATGTGAAGGGAGTGTCTATTTATACTCCTAGTAGTTGGTTGGTGAGTGGGCTTTCTCCCTTTCTTCTTGTCTTCTCGTCTTTTCAGAAAAGTTGACGTTTTCGATTCTGATTCGGGATTTGTTGTCGATTAAATCCAACTCGTCTTTTAATTTCTTCGTTAAATAGACTTGAGTTTCTTCGACTTATGAAAATCTTCCGTCTTTAGTCCTTTTCTTCGATAAATGTTCGAATAGGCCTAGTGACTTCAAATCTTTTGCACGTCTTGGACAATAGACTTTATCTTGAGTCTTTTTCCTTGATAAAACCCGTGCAATCCCATGTTTTCTTTAATATTCATCCGGTTAGCTCTGAAATCACAATAAACACAAAAACCACGCATAATTCCAAACAAATGATATTAATTACGTGTTTTGGTCTTGTTTTAGCCAGAATTAAGTGGTAAAAGGATGGGTGTTTACACACCTATCAACCGGTCGCACTCTCATTGATGTAGCCGCAGGCGAATTAATCATGAGAGTTGGTGACGATCAAATTGTCTTCAACATGGGTAAGATTTCCCAGCAACCTTATTCATATGAGAGTGTTAATGCTATTGATGTTCTCGATGAGGCTTGTGAAGAACATTTTTATGATGCTTGCAAAAGTACTCTCTCTTCTCTACCCATTGTTGAGACCGTTGCCTCAATTGCTCCGGCATTTACTCCTTTTGGAGAAAGTGACTTAGATGAGTTCGAAGCTAGCTTGGGTCCTCTCGATATTAAGTATGATAATTCGTCCACCAATTGGGATGAAGATATTCGTACTATTGAGAGACTTCTCAATGAGGACCCATTGTCTCCTCCTACTCCTAAAGAGGTGACTAATGATGATCCATCGTTAGTTTCACCATCTACTAAGGATCCCCCTACTCTCGAGCTTAAAGACCTACCGCCTCATCTTGAGTACGTTTTCCTAGAAGACGACGAGAAGTTACCGGTTATCATCGCAAAGGATCTAAAAGAAGACGAAAAAGCCCAACTTGTCGCTGTGTTGAAGAAGCATAAACGCGCTATCGCTTGGAAAATCTCCGACATCCGTGGAATTGATCCTCACTTCTGCACACATAAAATTCTCATGGAGGACGACTTTAAGCCCACAATTCAAAGCCAAAGAAGGGTGAATCCTAAAATCCATGAAGTCATCAAAAAAGAGGTTATCAAACTTCTTGATGCGGGTATGATTTACCCTATTTCGGATTCACCATGGGTCAGTCCAGTCCATTGTGTGCCTAAAAAAGGCGGAATCACCGTTGTGCCCAATGCAAACAACGAGTTAATCCCTACCCGTCTCGTTACTGGGTGGAGAGTTTGTATAGACTACCGCAAACTCAATGATGCCACGAGAAAGGATCATTTCCCTCTACCTTTTATGGACCAAATGCTTGAACGTCTAGCGGGTAATGAATATTACTGCTTTCTGGATGGTTTCTCGGGTTATTTTCAAATACCCATCGATCCCCAAGATCAAGAGAAGACAACATTCACTTGTCCCTACGGCACATTTGCTTATAAAAGAATGCCTTTTGGCTTATGCAATGCCCCCGGGACTTTCCAAAGGTGCATGTTGGCTATATTCCATGACATGGTTGAGCAAACCATGGAAGTCTTCATGGATGATTTCTCGGTCTTCGGGGATTCCTTCTCTGCTTGCCTTGCCAATTTGGAACGCATGCTTAAGCGGTGCGAAGACACTCGCCTTGTTCTGAATTGGGAAAAATGCCATTTTATGGTAAAAGAAGGCATTGTGCTAGGACACAAAATCTCTAAAGCCGGTCTTGAAGTCGACCGTGCTAAAGTTGATGTCATAGCCAAACTACCTCCACCTTCAACCGTGAAGGGTGTGAGAAGCTTTCTGGGTCATGCGGGGTTCTATCGTCGATTCATTCAAGATTTCTCTAAAATCGCTCGCCCGATGACCCACCTCTTGGAAAAAGATACTCCTTTTATCTTTTCTAAAGAGTGTCTCGAAGCCTTCAATCTTCTCAAGGATAAGCTGACTAAGGCACCGGTCTTGGTTACCCCTAATTGGGAGCTGCCTTTTGAATTGATGTGCGATGCTAGCGACTTTGCTATTGGTGCGGTTCTGGGCCAAAGAGTGAATAAACACTTCCAACCAATCCACTACGCTAGCAAAACAATGACGGGGGCTCAATTGCATTATACGACAACCGAAAAAGAGCTTTTAGCTGTTGTCTATGCTTTTGAGAAATTTCGCCCCTATCTTGTTTTATCCACCACCATCGTTTACACGGACCATTCCGCGTTGAAGTACTTGATGACAAAGAACGATTCTAAGCCAAGACTTCTTCGCTGGGTTTTGCTCCTTCAAGAATTCAACATTGAAATTCGTGACAAGAAGGGTGCTGAAAACCTGGCCGCGGATCATCTGAGCAGACTTGAGGATCCATATCAAGGGGACCATTCGAACAAAGAGATCAATGACTCTTTTCCCCTTGAAACCTTAATGTCTATCAATCCCAATCTTGATGGCACCCCGTGGTTTGCCGATATTGCAAACTACTTAGCGGGTGGTGTTCTCATCCAAGGGTTAACATCCCAACAAAAGAAGAAGTTCTTGAACGATGTTAAGACTTACTTTTGGGAGGACCCTTTTCTATTCAAACAATGCGCTGACCTAATTATTCGTCGGTGTGTTGACGGACCGGCAGCTTTTGATATTCTCCAAGCGTGCCACAAAGGACCCACCGGTGGTCACTTTGGTCCCAACTTCACCGCCAAAAAAGTGTTTGACTCGGGATTCTATTGGCCCACCATTTATCGTGATGCTCACGAGATGGTTAAACATTGTGATGCTTGCCAAAAACAAGGCAAGATCACACATAAAGATGAGATGCCTCAAAATTTCATACAAGAATGTGAAATCTTTGATGTCTGGGGCATCGACTTTATGGGGCCATTCCCGTCTTCTAAAGGCAACAAATACATCCTTGTCGCTGTCGACTACGTTTCTAAATGGGTTGAAGCAAAAGCTTTACCCACTAACGACGCGAGGGTGGTTTGTAATTTCTTGAAACAACTGTTTGCTCGTTTCGGTGTTCCTCGTGCTATTATCAGTGACCGCGGGACTCATTTTTGCAACGATCAATTTGCAAGAGTCATGGCTAAGTACGGTGTCAATCACCGTCTTTCCACCGCCTATCATCCTCAAACCAACGGTCAAGCCGAGATATCCAACCGTGGATTGAAGAGAATTTTGGAACGTACTGTGGGAGAGCATCGTGCCTCGTGGGCCGATAAACTTGATGATGCTCTGTGGGCTTTCCGTACCGCCTATAAGACGCCGATTGGCTGTACACCTTATCGTCTTGTGTACGGGAAAGCCTGCCACCTCCCCATCGAGCTGGAACATAAGGCATACTGGGCCTTGAAGTGGGCTAACTTCGACATCAACAAAGCCGGTGATTTTTGGAAGATTCAACTCAACGAGCTTCAAGAATTGAGGAACCAAGCTTACGAGAACTCATTGATTTACAAGGAGAAGACCAAGATTATCCACGATGCTAAAATCAAGAACCGAGAGTTCAACGTTGGTGATCAAGTCTTGCTCTTTAACTCTCGGTTGAAGATCTTCTCAGGCAAGTTGAAGAGCCGCTGGTCTGGTCCATTCACCATCGCCAATGTCTTTCCCTATGGTACCATTGAGCTTTCTCAGCCAAATGGGCCTAACTTCAAGGTGAATGGCCAGCGTTTGAAGTTGTACGTTGGTGAGGACATCTCTAAGGAGATGATTCCATCCCTCACTACGTTTCCCTTAAATTAGTTCGGGACCGAGTCAGGCTCGCGACTCGGTAAACAAAAACAAGCGCTCCTCGGGAGGCAACCCGAGTATCTATCCCCCTTTCCCGTCTTTCATCATAAGTGTAGGGGGAGCTGTATAGGTTGCTTGTTTTTGGATGGTGATGTGATTACAGGGATTATTGCACTCTTGGAATCTTTGAAGAACCGTGATCCCATGTTATCCGAAATCTGGTTCTATCTCTCAACTATCGTGATTCAATTTTCTTCATACTCACATTTGAAATTGATCACTTTAGTCGTCTTTCCCTTAACTTGAGTTAACCAACGTGCACAATGTCATAAGTGTAGGGGAGACCCTTCCCACATGCTTAAACATTGAGGACAATGTTTATCTTAAGTGTAGGGGGGACTTCTATCGAAGTTTTAAGTGGACTTTTCCATGAAAATGCCTTCATTTAACTGGAAAATCATACTTTTCAACATTTTTCAAATTTTTAATCAACTTTGGCCATTTTGTCGTAATTTTTAAAATTTTTATCGTTACTTTCATATGTATATACCCCGCAATAAAGTCAAAAATATTAATAAAATGGTGTAGCTAGTTTTGAAATCTTGAACATATTAGGCCCGTTGCGTTTATTTTGACTCAACCCGAGTTTACTTATCCAAGTTTACTCTAGCTAGTATCCTTAACCATGTAGACCTTAATTGGTTTATTAGGCTAAGCATCCACGAGTCTCATTCCTTGAGATTTTAAATTGTGGAGGACGAGAAATGATAGAGTCAATTATAAGTCGGTATTCTTATACAAGCTCACTTGGTGTAATTATTTGCCTATTCTCCCATCACTTGCTAATAATTTATCTGCAATAAGTAAGGTCGTACGATTTGAAAGGTTACTTAGCTTCTAGCCCAAGATCGTTTAAAAGTTGCTCGGTAATGACGAGAGTTCATAGCCAAGGCATAACTTATGAAGCGGGGCGCGAAGATTGGCGAGTCCGAAAAGGCCCTAACAAGGCATGAGGATTCAATTTTATTGCTGAAGATCCAAAAGTGATGTGAAAAGCATTATTCCCAAAATCAATATGAAGGATCAAGACTCACGACGAAAAGCAATCAACTCCCATAAAGATCATGGAGAATTCTATCCGAAAAGACCCTAACAAGGTATGAGGATAAATAGATCCAAGTCCGAAAAGGAGGCGGATCGTTGTATCTCAAAATCCCAATTAGAGATTGAAGAAATAATCATGAAGTCGTGGTCAACAAAGTTGGAGTACCCCTCAAAAGTCTCCAAAGTGAAGAAACTCTATTGATGAGAAGACCATTATCTCAAGAACGTCTCTCGAAGATATGAAGTATGAAGTACATGCCAAATATCGGCCCGAGAAAGGTCTCAAATCGTGAACCAAGTTATGCCAAGATATGAACTTTCTGATATCCCGAGAAGCAGTTTTAAGAGATTTTGTCCTTTAGCTAACTATTGATCAAATCGTCTTACTTTGCTTTCAGCCTAAATAAACTATCGAAATAAGTCCAAAAATGCATCTTCATGATCATTCTAAGACAAAAATAAAATATAAGAGATACACCTAGGAATAAGGGAGTTTAAGCATTTAATTAAGCCATGTGTGTAAGTGTTTGAATGGCTAACTTATAATAACAATGACCTCGTTTTTAAGCTTAGTTTGGGGAACGTGAAACTTGAGGGTGATAAATCTTCGCAGCACCAAAGCCCTAATGTAAGTCCTCGATCTCTTTACAAGTTATTTCCACATAGCTATGTTCTATCCTTTTGTTTGCTTTAAATTTCTCTTAGTGCTTTAGTTTTTGTTTAGTAGTATTTGAATAAGGCCAAGGTTAATTAATTATGAGAAAAGTGTAATGTTGCTTTATCACTAAGCATTGCATGAGGGCATGACAATGGTTAAGTGTAGGGGATTTGATAGGTGTGTAAACACCCATCTTTTCTACCACTTATTTCTTGCTAAAACAAGACCAAAACGCGTATTTAATGTCATTTGTTTGGAATTATGCGTGGTTTGTGTGTTTGTTATGTTTTCAGAGCCAACCGGATAAATATTGGAGAAAACATGGGATGTCACGGGTTTTATAAAGGAAAAAGACTGAAGACGAAGTCTATTGTCCAAGAGATGCAAAAGATTTGAAGTCAATGGGCCTATTTGAAGATTTATCGAAGAAAAGGACCAAAGACGGAAGATTTACACATGTCGAAGAAACTCAAGTCTATTTAACGAAGAAATTAAAAGACGAGTTGAATTTAATCGACGACAAATCCCGAATTAGAATCGAAAACGTCAACTTTTCTGAAAAGACGAGAAGACAAAAAGAAGAGAAGAAAGCCCACTCACCAACCAAGGGAGAAGCCTATAAATACTCCTCCCATTCAAGACTCCACATCTTCTTTTTCAGTTATTCTTCTTCCTAGTTTTTAGGAACCATCTCCCTTAAGGAGTGGTTTTAATCTTTGTTTGATTTATCTTTCAATCTTGTAAGTTAATCTTTTCTTGTTTGTTGAATCTCAATTCATTAATACAAATCATCTTTTAATCTTTCCATCATCTTGTTCTTCATATCTTTTTGATTCTTAGTTCTTAAGCTTCATTCGTTTGATTTGATTGTCATAAGTAAGTGGGTTTTGTGATTTTTGTTGTTGGGATTCAAGTTTTCTTTGAGTAAAAGATTAGTGGTAAAATTGGTTAAAGTTTGGATAAAAAACTTAGTGATTTCTGGTCTTGATTACGTGTTCTGTAACTTCCCTGTTCTTCGCTGCTCTTTCTGATCTCGCCCAGATTCCGAATAGGGAATCTGGGATTGTGTCCATTCGGAATTTTCCATTTATTCCGAGTAAGGGTTTGGTTTTCTTTTCTATTCGGAATATTTACTTATTCCGAGTAAGGCTTTATTTCCAGGTTTTCCGAATAGTGTTCTGTTTAAAAATATTCCGCATTGCCCAAACTTTCCGAATGGAATTTGTTTTCCGCATAGGACAATTTATTATTTATTCCGCATAGACCGATTTCAAATTTCTCTATTCGGAATATTTCATATTCCGAATAGTCCCATTATTCCGCATAGAATCCTATTTTCCGAATAGGGCATTTTTCCGCATAGCAATATTATTCCGCATAGAATTCTGTTTTCCGAATTGAGCATTTTTCCGCATAGAGTTTATTGTTCCGCATAAGAGGTACTTTCCGCATAGAACAAAATATTCCGAATAAGCAATACTTTCCGTATAGGGAATTTCCAGATTTTTCCGCATAAGGAAGTTTATTCCGAGTAAGAAGATTTTTCCGCATGATCATAACTTTCCGCATAGGGCATTTCCAGATTATTCCGCGTAAGAGCTTTGTTCCGCATGGGATTAAATATTCCGAGTAAGGGGAACTTTCCGAATAAAGAAAATATTCCGCATAGCAAGTAATATTCCGAATAGAGCAGTTTCATTTTTCCATCAAGGTATTTCCTACTGTTTCATTTAAAGCTTCTAGTTTAGTTTTATTATTACTTGCCTTTATCATTTTAGTAGATTTAGACCAAAGCTCCCCCTTTTTAGTCACCAATTACAGCTATTCCACTTTTGACCGTGATCGATTCGAGAAGATACCGAGAACGAAACAACGATATATATCAATTGGGTACGAGCAACGCAAAGAGAGATCTTGCAAGCAAAAACCTTTTTATTAACCAACCAAAAGTCAGTTATTAGTCGGGTACTTGGGTGACGTGTCAGTTTCTGTTTGGGTGTGTGAGTTTGGGTGTTTGACAGTAATGGCCCCCGTTCTCTCTTGTTTTGTCCATGTTGTAAAATCAGCTCACAAAGTCTAATTCCTTTTATAAACAAGTTTGGCAGTTTGACACTTTTGGCACAACAAGTTTTTAAACTTGTTTTAAGGACTAAACATGCAAATTTATGATACTTGAAGGACTGATTTTGGCATTTTCTTCATTCTTCAAGGTTTGACTTGTTTGTTGACTTCTTGGAGGACCAATATTGACAATTTAGTTTTGTTGAGGGACTAAATTTGCCAATTCTTCAAAGTTAAGGGTCCTTTTTGTAATTTTGACAAACTTTAGGGACCAAACTTGTAATTATGAAGATACAAGGGTATAAAGTGTCAATTCTTCCATATTGGAGGACCAATCTTCATAATTCTTCAAATCTTCAAGGGTTTTCTTTGGAAAATTCTTCATTAGGGCTTGGTTCATCGTGCGGCTTCGTTTCCCGTGTTTGTTTTTGACTGATTCTTGTGATCTTTTGTCATTTTCTCAATATCCGTACCTAAAATACACAAGCAACAAACACAAGCATATATTTGGGTATTTTGATGATATTTAATGCATTTTAAGCCCAATTTGGACGATGAGACTATGTATAAAAGCAGTCTCATCAACGGGTGATTAGGACGATTACATCTGTTTGGTGGAGTTTGCATACAACAACAGTTGGCACGCAAGTATCAAGTGTGCTCCTTTCGAGATGTTGTATGGCAGAAAGTGTCGCGCCCCAATCTGCTGGGATCAGGTTGGCGAGCGAACACTTGAAGGACCAGAAATGATAGAGATGACCAATGAAAAGATCGCAGTAGCTAAGCAGAAACTTCAGGAAGCACGGTCACGTTAGAAGAGTTACGCCGATAAGCATCGTAGGGACATACATTTTAACGTAGGAGATCACGTCTTCCTTAAGGTTTCGCCGGCACGTGGTGTTAAACGCTTCGGGATTAAAGGGAAGCTCAGTCCTCGTTTCATCGGACCGTTTGATATCATTGAACGAGTCGGTGAAGTATCTTACCGGTTAGCGTTACCTCCGCAGCTTTCGCATGTACACAATGTGTTTCATGTGTCCTTACTCAGAGGATACCAGTATCATCCCCTTCACATGGTTCAGTATCCACTGGAACAGATACGTTAAGATCTCACTTTTATAGAAGAACCCGAACGAGTTCTTGACAGACAAGAACGAGTCATGAGAAGGAAGACGATTCCTTTCGTCAAAATCCTTTGGAGGGATCATACCGAGCGGGAATTGATGTAAAGTAAAATACGCGTTTAGGAAAACAACGTATAAATGCGGTGATGTTGAAGTTTTGTACACCTTTAGGAAAAGGATGACAAAAGTGGCAAGTATTGAGTGTCGGTTTAGGAAAACCAAGCACTAATGACCAATTAAGTTCGTTCTCAAGGAGGCTAGTGTGTTATGTGTGTAATGATATGGATTAATTTGTGATTATATTTGAGAAAGAAAAATAGAAAAGGGATTAGAAGAGAATGACGGTTATGAGGACGGATTAAACTAAGTCTAAAAAGGCGTACACGTAAAGTCGTAAAAACTACCAAAATTAAAATTTTAACCTAAAAATTTCTAAAAATTACCAAAAATCCCTAATAATACTCTAAGAGTTTACAAAAAATCAAAACTTGCAAAAACCTTTTAATTAATTAGATAATGACTTTTTAATGCTAATTAAAGCCCTAAAAATCAAAATTAATTATTAAAAAGCCCTAAACAAGATTTTCAAGTTTGTAAACCTCAAAAATACTCTAATTACGCTAAAAACTATTTTTCAAAATTTTAAAACCAATTAAAACTATTTTTAAACAATTAAAAACTCCTAAAATCAATTAAATCTTAAATTAATTATAGAAAATAATTAAAAGACCTAAAAAATATTTGGAAAGTTGCAAAAATCCTAATTAAGTGTTTAGAACCTAGGAAAAATATAAAAACCTAGAAAATCAGACTTTTAATTTTTAATAATAAAATAATATTAAAATAATATTAAAAATCCAAAAATTATAAAAAATTCTAAAAACTTGCAAACTAGCTTAATTTAACCTAATAAACTCAGAAATGAAAGTGAAATTACCTAAATACCCCTATTGGGCCTAGAAAATGGGCCAAACCCAAAACAGTCCCTTATTGGGCTTAATTAAGGCCCAATAAGAAAAAGTGTTCAGAATAAGCCCAAAAAGCACAGGTTAACTCAAAATTTGATTTTAAACAACTTTTTCCAAAGGCCCAAAAGCTGAAAATGTGAAATAAGCCAACTTATAATAAGCAGCTTATTCTTAATGGGCTTTTGAGCCCATTAAGCTATAAGCTGATGCCATAAGCTAAAATTTTACACACAAGCTTCTTTTGACCTAACAAAGACTTCTGCAAAAAGAATTTTCAAATAAGCCCACTTAATAAGCCAGAAACAAGTCACAAACTTATTCACAAAACGACAAAATAGTCGTTTTTATGACAAAACTAAGCTTAATAATCAAAAACCTACTCAATAAGCACACTCAATAAGCTGGAAAGTCAATTAAGCACTTATGTTAAAAGTCAAACAAGTTGGTTTTCTAGTAAAAAGTCAAAGTCAAAGTCTCATAAGCTCCAGTTCACTCAAATGGGTCAAATAATGAAGATCTATCACAAAAAATAAGTTGTTGCAAGTCAGAATAAGCTAGAATAGCGTATTGATAAGCTGATGACAAAATTGCACTAGCAGGGGCTAGTTTTGGATGTTGAGCAGTGGAAACTTTTTCCACTGCTTGACTACTTTGACTTTTTGTCTTTAGTGACTTTTTCTTGGATTCAGATTTCACAAAGGCACCCAAACGATCTTTGGATCAAAAGGAGTCAATCACAATCAAAATAACACAATCACTAACACCCAATTGATACAGTTTAATCAATCATTCATCAGACATTGCACAGACATGAACAATAAGCAGTTTAGCACTTAAGAGCAGTTTTAGCACAAATCAGCCAGCCAAATTCAACCAAATGCACACACAAGCTATAATAAACTCCAATAAGCAAGTCTAAACAGGTTTCATGCACTGGTTCAAAGAATTAAGCAAGATTCAAGCAATGAAAGTTACTGATGAACACTAACACATGTAGTTTTCTACTTTTGCTGATGTATTTGACACACAAGCCAATTTCAACACCTCAAATCTTTCAAACAGGTTATATTAACTTTGTTTAAACCACTTTTATCCCTAAGCATGCATACACACTAAGTGTTCCCAAAATCCTAGGTCAAAACAAGCAGAAACAAGGTCTATATAGCAGATTGATTGATTCAAGTGTTCAAACCCAAAAACTTGCAGCAAAACACTCTCAAACAAAGGTATAGCAGATACAAAGCATAAACAACAACTTCCCTTAACACAATAACAAGTTACAAGCATAAACCAGTAGACCCAAACACCCTTTTAACTTTTTCAAATCAAAATTTTCAAAAGCACAATGAGATTTCAGGCCAACCAAGCATCAATTAACACTAAAACAAGTATAATAAACAGATTCAAGCAAGAACAAGCCACAAAATTCACAAGAACAACAGTTTCATACAAATATCACCAAAAATTACAATTTAAGCAGATTTTGAGATTAAGTATGCAAACCTCATGGATGTACATCCACACCCACGAATTTTGAGCTTATGTGCTAGCAAGAACAAGCACAAGCTTCCACAATAAGCCTGCTAAGATTGAACAAGGGTTAAGCACAATATCATAAAAATCAGAAACTTTGAAAAACTTGATTGATGCAACCTTGTTACCCCACACTTGATTATCCCCAAGTTATAAGCCTCGCCACACCTTAACCAACTCAGTTAGGATGCTATGATCAGCCTATAACCCAAGAATTCCAAGATTGGAACAAGACTTAGCAAAATATCAAGAAAATGAGGAAATATGCAAACTTTTGCACACTCCTCTTTTGAAAACAGGTTTTGAACTTCAAGAACTAACAAGCATATAACAAATGAAAGCAGTAAATAAGATTGGCCAATGACTTTTCTTCAAGATTTCAAACTCAATTTCATTAACTTAGAAATAGGATTTACAGAAACTTGAACCAAGGAAAAATCAAAAGCAAAAACTAAATGTTGGAACCCTAAGCCTTTATATAGGCATACAATGAGCTAAGTTACTGAATAAAAACGTGAACCCTAAGTTGCTGAAGTCCCCAAAATGCCCTCTTGAATTTGAACTCATTTGCTTCATGTGACTGATTCTTGGACGTTTGTGTGAGGTGTCCAAGGTGAAAAGTTGATCAAAGGGTCCATATTTTGCTTAGGATGAAAGCTGGATTGTGAGCTGTAGATTCCCTGCTATGGTTTTGTCTTCATGCTTAAAGGTGTAGCAGGGCACCTTTCATGTGCACCCTTGGCTGATGAGGTGGCATATATTAAGGTTGGGATTAGTTAACAATATCCTTAATCATAATTCTGGAAACAATTAAGGTCTAATTTTGAGTAAATAACAAAAGCCCAATTTTGTTAAGAACATGAAGAACAAGCCATTTGATCTGTTTAAGGATTTAAAAAACGTGTTAGGCGCCATTATTAACTAACTAAATAGTTAATTAGTTAAATGGGGTGAGTGGATTGGTGATGCGGCGCCAGGAGATGTGGTGATTGGTGGGTTTGATTTAGTGGGGCACGTGGCAGCTTGTCACTGGTCTAGGTATCTTTCATGTTGGCCAGCTTTAACCCCTTGATTCTTTACTCCTTGTCTTTTCAGTATAAAACCCTATCAACGCCCATTTATGCCTTAACAACTTTTGCACTTTTTGCATTTTTGGCCCAAAACTTTTACAAAGTGTAATCAGGGGTAATTCTTGCCATTTTTGAATTCTTCAAGGGCTGTCTTGATATTTTCTTCAATGATGATGGTCTAGACTTGCATAGTTGATATTTTGGAGGACTGAAATAGCCAAGTCTTGATGATTGAGGGACCATTTTTGCCAAATGTTAAAAGTTGAGGGTCCTTTGTGTAATTTTGGATTTTTCAAAGGACCAAACTTATCATTTCTTGTACTTTGAAGGACTTCATGATATATTGACTTTGTGGATGATATTGGTTGACAATTTAGCTTTGTTGAGGGGCTAAACTTGCCAATTCTTCAAAGTTAAGGGTCCTTTTTGTAATTTTGACAAACTTTAGGGACCATACTTGTAATTATGAGGATACAAGGGTATAAAGTGTCAATTCTTCATAATTGGAGGACCCTTCTTCATAATTCTTCAAATCTTCAAGGGTTGATTTGGTAAAGTCTTCACTAGGGCTTGGTTCATTGTGCGGCTTCGTTTCCCATGTTTGTTTTTGCATGATTCTTGTGATCTTTTGTCATTATCTCAATATCCGTACCTAAAATACACAAGCAACAAACACAAGCATATATTTGGGTATTTTGATGATATTTAATGCATTTTAAGCCCTATTTGGAAATGAGACTATGTATAAAAGCAGTCTCATCACTCCCCCATACTAAACCATTGCCGTGCCCTCACGCAATGCTAGAATAAAGTATCAAAGAATCTCCAAAATTCATTTTATTCACTTTATTGAAAGATAAACTAGCTATGCTACTACTATTACTACTACTTGTGTTATAGACATAATGTATGATTTTCATCGCAAAATGGGACGTTTAGGTTCATAGAATAAGAACACGTGAATGCTTCGTTAGAAATAATTTCATCGTTCTCGATTTTCACCTTAATTCCATGCTAAGCGTGCAACGAGATCATTGTCATTATAAGTCAGTAATGCTAACACTACTCATATGCCCTAATCACGTACTTATTCTCCCATTATTCCTAAGTTGTATCTCTTATATTTTATTTTGTCTTGAATGTTTCACGAGGATACATTGTTTGACTTATGCGATAATAGAGATTTAGGTCTAGAAATAGAGTCCTAACGGTGTAACTAAGACCATCAAATCAATAACCCCTCCTAATAGACAACGATGTAAAAAAATTAAGTTGACAAGAAGAATCGATAAATACGGTTTTATAACGGTTTTGAACATGAGACTTATTACCAAGACTTTTATACGCCCCCTAACGGAAGGGCCTTATTATCTTTGGTTTACCTCCATCTTTTATTCAACTTCGCCATGAAGCTTTTATTATGACTTCGGTCTTGCCTTGCCTTTTATTATCCGCCTCATCGGTGGTTTTATTAGCCAAAGACGTATATCCTCACGCTAAAGCAAATTTTGGATCTTTAAAGCTTCGAAGATTAAGGCTTGATTCACTTTCAATTTTTGCATAGATTTTAGGCCTTGTGGGGCTTCAAATTGTTTGCTAGATTTAGGTGAGCACTTGAAATCTTATTATTGGGTGAAGCTTTCGATTATTCGGGTGCCAATACTTCAAAACCGTGACGTTGGCAATACCTTAATGTCTTCCCAATTTAATTACACGGAAGCTACTAGAAAAGACTAGAAACCCAACAATCCTAACTAAACCGCTAAGTCAATATTTATTAAGCAAAAAAAAATTTACATGCGAAGGGAGAATAAGCAAATAACGAGAACACATGAGTTTTTGAAAGAATACGAGTACTCTACGTTTAGCATAGTAACTTATAATTAACTCTATCATTTCTCGTCCTCATTTAAGAGACTTAGCCTAATGTGTAGTTAAGGAATCAAAGCTAAGTGCTCAACACGCACGGTCGAGTCAAAAATTACTCTTATTCTCGCCATCGGAAAATCTACATTCGTGCCTTCAAACACTTATAAAACATGAGAAAATATTTAAAATTTGGCCATTTTTAGCCTTATTTTGCAATAAAACGATAAACAAAACGATAAACTTTGGAAAGCGTGAAGGTTTGGCAAGGCAAGTATCTATTCACCCCCCCATACTAAAGTTAAACATTGTCCTCAATGTTTCGAGTCTAAGGGTTGGAAACCCCCATACTAGAGATGTAGTCGGATGCCTAATCTAGCATGGAAAGGGTGTAACCAATAAGTAATAGCCGTTTATGAAGTGTGCTAAAAACCTAAGGTTAGAACATCAAAAGGATATATCATGGATATTGAGAAATGTCTTCAAAGCAAACGATCGAGTGCTCCCATAAAACGAACACGAGAGGCTCCAATCGTGAAGATCATGATCATCTAAAGTTCACAATTCACAAATAACCACGGAACAAAGGTTGAAAGGGCACAAATCCCCACACGTTAACTACATTAGAAAGCGATAATATGTACATAGGATAAGCATGGGACTCCCCCACGAGGCACCTCGTTTTTGATTACCGAGTCATGAGCTCGACTCGATCCCCTCAATTCTAATTATCATTGGGGAAGGTGACTTGGTCGAGGTAGTTCAAGGATGGAACTTCCCCGCCAAAGTAGTGCTTCAACCTATGTCCATTCACCTTGAAGTTAGGACCATCATCTTGAGCTAGCTCGATGGTCCCATACGGAAACACTTGAGTCACGGTGAATGGACCGGACCAACGGGATTTCAATTTACCGAAAAAGATTTTCAGTCTTAAATTAAAAAGCAAAACTTGATCCCCAATGTTAAAAAACCGGTTTTTAATTTTAGAATCATGCAACTTTTTAGTTTTCTCTTTGTAAATCAATGAAGTTTCATAAGCAATATCCCTTAATTCATCCAATTCATTTAATTGCATTTTCCGGTGTTTTCCCGCGGTCTCCATATCATCATTACAATGCTTTAGGGCCCAATAAGCCTTGTGTTCTAACTCGATAGGCAAATGACAATTCTTTCCATACACAAGTTTATAGGGAGTGCACCCAATGGGCGTCTTATAAGCGGTCCTAAAGGCCCATAAAGCATCGTCTAACTTATCCGACCAAGATTGTCGGTTTTCCCCTACGGATCTCTCCAAGATCCTCTTCAAAGCTCGGTTTGAAACCTCGACTTGCCCACTTGTTTGTGGGTGATAAGCCGTAGAAAGCCGATGTGTAACCCCATATTTCCTTAGAACCCTTTCAAATTGGTCATTACAAAAATGGGTTCCACGATCGCTTATGATAGCACGAGGGGTTCCAAACCGAGAAAACAATTGCTTCAAAAACTTGACTACCACACGAGCATCATTGGTGGGCAAGGCCTTTGCCTCCACCCACTTAGAAAGGTAGTCAACCGCAACGAGAATGTACTTATTACCACGAGATGATGGGAACGGCCCCATAAAGTCTATGCCCCAAACGTCAAAGATCTCACATACTTGAATGATATTTTGTGGCATTTCATCTTTTTGTGAGGCTTTTCCTTGTCGTTGGCATGCATCACACGAATTCACAAGATCTTGTGCATCTCGGTAAATAGTAGGCCAAAAGAAGCCGGCATCAAACACCTTTTTAGCCATGATATTAGCACCGTGGTGACCACTCGTGGGTCCCTCATGGCAAGCTCTAAGGATGCTAGAAGCTTCGGTGCCAAATACACAACGGCGGATGATTTGATCCGCACAAGTTCGAAACAAGTAAGGGTCGTTCCAAAAGTAGAACTTGACATCACGAAAGAATTTTCGTTTTTCTTGAGTCGTCATACCCTTAATGATGAAGTTACCCGCATAGTAATTTGCAAAATCTGCAAACCATGGGTTGGAAGAATCAAGCTTAGAATTCACTACACCAAGTGTCTCGAGCGGAAATGTTTCGGTGATTTCCTTGGGCTCATAAACACTTTGGTGAGGATCTTCCAAACGAGAGAGATGATCGGCCGCTAGATTCTCGGCTCCTTTTTTGTCAACAATGGTGTGATCAAATTCTTGAAGGAGGAGAATCCAACGAAGTAATCTCGGCTTAGCATCTTGCTTTGCCATGAGATACTTAATAGCCGAATGGTCCGTATACACTATGCATTTTGTCAAGACGAGGTAAAGTCGGAATTTCTCAAATGCATACACCACGGCAAGGAACTCCTTTTCCGTTGTAGTGTATTTAAGTTGAGCCTCGGTCATCGTCTTGCTAGCATAGTGAATAGGCAAGAAGTGCTTATCATGACGTTGCCCCAAAACGGCCCCAATGGCGTAATCACTAGCATCACACATTAGCTCAAAGGGGAGGTTCCAATTGGGCGCAACAAGAATGGGAGCTTCGGTAAGTTTCCTCTTAAGGGTCTCAAAGGCTCGTACACAATCTTCGTCAAAGACAAAACGTGCCTCTTTTTCAAGAAGATGTGTAATAGGTCGAGAAATCTTTGAAAAGTCCTTGATGAATCGACGATAAAAGCCCGCGTGGCCTAGGAAACTCCTAACTCCCTTAACGGTTTTGGGATGAGGTAGTTTGGCGATGATGTCTACCTTAGCTTGATCTACCTCAATCCCCGCTTTCGAGACCTTGTGCCCTAAGACGATTCCACTCTTAACCATAAAATGACACTTTTCCCAATTGAGCACAAGGTTGGTTTCCTCACAACGTTTTAACATTCTCTCAAGGTTCGACAAACACGAAGTGAAGGAATCACCAAACACGGAAAAGTCATCCATGAAGACTTCCATCGTTTTCTCGATCATATCATGAAAAATAGCTATCATGCATCGTTGAAAAGTTCCTGGTGCATTACAAAGTCCGAATGGCATTCTACGATAGGCAAACGTTCCATATGGACACGTAAACGTAGTTTTTTCTTGATCACGAGGATCGATGGGAATTTGGAAGTAACCGGAAAAGCCATCTAGAAAGCAATAGAAATCGTTTCCCGCAAGACGCTCCAACATTTGGTCCATGAAGGGCAAGGGAAAATGGTATTTTCGAGTGGCTTCATTCAACTTACGATAGTCAATGCACACTCTCCATCCGGTCACGAGTCTAGTGGGAATCAATTCGTTGGCATCGTTTGGCACAACGGTCATCCCTCCCTTTTTAGGGACACAATGAATAGGACTCACCCAAGGGCTATCGGAAATAAGGTAAATCATTCCCGCGTCAAGGAGTTTAAGGACCTCCTTTTTGATGATGTCGTGAATTTTGGGGTTCACCCTCCTTTGACTTTGGATTGTTGGCTTGAAATCCTCCTCCATTAAGATTTTGTGGGTACAAAATTTGGGATCGATCCCCTTAATGTCGGATAACTTCCACGCAATCGCCCCTTTGTGGTCCTTAAGAACATCGACAAGTGCGGTTTTTTCATCATTCGAAAGATCCTTCGCAATAATAACCGGCAACTTGTCGCCCTCTGTTGGAAATACGTTTTACGTATTGGAAAGGATCGGTCACTCCAACAATAGTCAATGTTATAGCTCGTAGTTTAGTTATTTACACTTACTAAACAAAGCCCAAAACCGAGCCCATGAAGTGTATGGGCCGGCGGCCTAATGTAAACCCAAGCCCATCTCATGGGATTGGGTATATAAACCCTCTCCTTTGATGGAGAGGGTGGTGTGGTTTTCATTATTTTACACATAGTTCCTTTTAACTTTCTCTCTCTAGAAGTGTGAAATCCACCATCTTTCTATCTCTTTCTCTCTCTAAAAACATAAGCATAGATTTACAAATCTACAAATGGTATCAAGAGCTTGGGATGAAATATAGGTTTGTTTTTGTGTTGAGTATTGTCTTCTAAATAATCCGTAGAGAACAAGTTGGTTTTTGCCGAAATCTTCAAAATTTTTTGGTTTGATCGTAGTATTAAGTAGTGTAACATAGGGATTTGTGCTTAAAAGTGTTCTTGGTATCTTGTTTTTCATTAAAACATCAGTTTTCTTGGATCAAAAGTGCAAAAAAGGTTGTGTTCTTCATTCCGAAATTCTAGCAGAAACATCCATCGGAAAGTACAAATTGTACTTGGGCTTCCATCGCAATAACCTTACCATCGGAAAGGGTTTGGTTCTACATTGCGATCGTGGGTTTTATTACTTATTCCGATCTGGACATTCCGATCGTGCTTTGCGATCTGGGATTCCGACGGGTATAAGGAAGTATTTTAAGTCGTTACTCTTCTTGAATTTTGTCAGCTACTTTGCGATCTGAACATTGCGATCTGAGTATTCCGATAGGTTTTGCGATCTGAGTATTACGATAGCTCTTTGCGATCTAAACATTTCGACCGCTCTGCATTGCGATCTAGGCATTCCGATACCATCATCATTCCGACAGGGTTACATTACGATCTGGTATTCCGATCTGGTATTCCGATCTGACATTCCGATCAACATTCCGATAATCACAAATTTTTCCATTAAAAATTTCGAACAATCGTGTGTAATTTTGACTTGGAATTTTTGGTTTATCGAGAACATATTTTAGGGGATTTTAACATTGTTTCTCGATTTTAACTCACAACAACACAAAAATACTTAACCTTATTTCATTGTTCGATCAACTTTGTAAATCTTAACTTATTGAAATGGAGTATACATCTCTTACGGATAAGTCCATCCTCTCGGGTACGGATAATCGTCCACCAATGTTGGTGAAGACTATGTATGAGGAATGGGCTTCCCGAATGGAACTTTATATGTTGAACAAGGAAAATGGACATCTAATTTGGGCATTGGTGCTCAATGGACCATTAGATTATGGTACCGTGACGGAAGGTACGACCACTCGTCCTCGCACAACGGGTGAGTTGACTGGAGATATGAAGATTCAAGATAAATGTGATAAGTATGCTACAAACATCATTCTCCAAACTCTTCCTCCAGATGTCTACAAACTCGTCAGCAAACATAAAGTTGCAAAAGAGTTATGGGATAGAATTCGTGTTATAATGCAAGGCACCTCGTTAACTAAACAAGAACGAGAGTGTAAGCTTTATGATACTTTTGATAAGTTTGCCTATGTGCCAGGGGAAACTCTCAATGACTACTATCTGAGATTTACCCTATTGTTGAATGAGCTAAATATCTATGGCATGGAAATTCCTACCTTTCAATTGACCACCAAGTATTTGAACACTCTTCCTCCAGAATGGAAAAAATACGTGACGGATGTTAAATTGGCTAAGGACTTGCATAACACCAATGTGGATCAACTTCAAGCTTTTCTTCAACAACACGAATGCCATGTGATCGAGGCTCGGTTGTCTACACCTCAAGTTCATGATCCACTTGCAATGTATGCTTCTCAACAGAACATGGCTTATACTTATCAACAACCATCATACTTGCAGCAGCCACCACCACACATCTATCAGCAACCACAACAACCATCTTATCAACCACCAATGATGCCACAACAAGAATATCAACAAAGTGTTCATCAACAATCATTTCAACAGCAACCACCATATCAAACATCACCATCACAAGCCAACACTTCTCCATTGGGCTATACTCCTCAGCAAGGATATTTTCCAATAGAAGCACAACCATCACAAGCTTTCTACTCTAATGAGCTTCCACCAATCCAAGCACCGGTCTTTACTCCAAATGATACGCCAACTGATGTTCTAAACCATCTCACCGCCTACTTGTCAAAACTTGTTGCAACTAGAGGATTTCCACCAACAAACAATCAGCTCCGCACCTCATTAAATCCTCGACAACAAGCCACTGTTCAAGATGGTCAAGTGACGGTGAAACCTATTCAGGGAAGGCAAAATTCATATGGACCTCCTACAAGGACTGGGAACAATCAAGCTGTGAATTCTCAAGCTAGTGGAAATGGGAGTCCTATTGGTCCTAAGAAGGTTGTGACTTGCTACAATTGCCGAGGACAAGGTCATATGGCTAGGCAATGCACTCAGCCGAAAAGGAGAAGGGATGATGCATGGTTTCGTGAGAAGATGTATTTGGTTGATGCTCAGTCTAAGGGATAGATTTTGGATTCAGAGGAGTTAGCATTTCTTGGAGACCCAGGAGCAGCAGATACTGAAGGCATTGCAGTTGTTTCCACTTCTAATGCAGCTTATCAAGCGGATGATCTTGATGCATACGATTCGGACTGTGATGACATTCACTCTGCCCAAGCTGCTCTTGTTGCTAATCTCTCTCACTACGATTCTGATGTCATCAGTGAGGTACCAACCACATCTAATAATATTGATGAAAACCAACATCAAGTTGGGCATGAAAATGACAACCTCGAACAGCATTCGGGAACTAGTAACTCAAATAAAGTGGTACCCAATCCAACACATTTGAGTGAACCTCAACCAAATGCTACGACGGGTATGGAATCTTATGCTCAACATGATTTGGTAATGGTGCCTAAACATATAACTGATCAAATGCATATGGCCCTCAGACAATCCGTAGATACCAATTCCACCCTAACTGCTGAGCTTGCGTTGCATAAAGAAAAGGTCAAAACTTTTGAAATGGTCCCTCAAGAAGAGAAAATAACATGTTCTGAATTTGACCAATTTCGTTTTGAAAAGATTGAACACTTGAAAGAAATAGAATTATTAAAAGCTAATCTTTCCAATGAATTAAAAGAAAAAGAGTCGGTTGTCAATGATTTTCAGAAACTTAAAATGGATTTCGAAACTCTCGAGTCTAAAAAGGTTGAATCGGAAATTAATGCTACCAAACTTCTTAAATTTAAAGAACAACAGCTTTTAAAACAATACGCTTCCACAGAAAAGGTTCATCTTTTAACTAAATCATTTAAAGAATTCGAACTTAAGCGTCTTCAAGATTTACCACCTAATCCCGGTTATGCAAAACAAGCTCAGGAATATATTCCCGGTCTTTATGATATGACCATAATTGGCAAATCGAAAGAAGCACCTTTTGTTCGTAGTACTGAGGAGACACAATCACTTGGGGATGAAACTCATTCTAAAATGCTTTCAAAATTCCATACAATTCATTATGATCAACATAACAAAGATCAATTTTCGAAAAAGACACGCATTCGCTTACAAAAGGAATTAGCAGAATTAACAGTTCTTGTGCCCCAAAGTTTGTCAAATGAAAACCTTCCTAGTACGTCTCCTACACTCGTCAAAAAGGATTTAACGAAGTTAATTCCACCGGTAAGTAAGGCGTCCGTTAACTTAAATACGGTTCACCAACACTTAGCCGATTTTGACAAGGTCATTTTGGAACGTACGACGGCCACGGCCATAACGGAAGGTGAATGGAACTTTGAGCACACTAGAGCTGCGTTTCGAGATGAAATTGTTCCGTTTGTAAACAATGTTAAAGCTTGTCTTCGTAATATTGATCAAGATTTGTTTTTGGAAATAGAAGAAGTTAGACGTGTTTTCAATGAAATGGAAGATGCTTATGAAAATAGTTTACTTGAAATAGAACGGGTTTCACGCCATAATGATCTGCTTCTGAATCAAGTGATGTCTCATGATATAGTCTCTGTCTGTGTGAATACAAGTGTTGATAATGATTCTATTGTGCATAATGTTGAATCTGTGGATACTGTGGTAGATAGTACTTGTCACGAATCTGACGCTGAATTTTTAAAGCTTCAAGATTCATATTCTTCGCTTTCAAAACGTTTTGATGAGATTCAAACACATTGTATTTCGCTTGAATGCAAGCAACAATTTATTCAAGAAATTTTTGAAACGCCATTCGAAGGTGTTAATATCGATGATGCAAATTTTGAAAAGAATTTTCGATTGAATTTACAATCAAAACAGCGTCAGCCAAGTGACAAGGTTGCTCAATCTTTGCCGATAGACATAGAGAAATCTAAGGAGCTTAACTTTGTGAACGTACTTGAGGCCACTGAGAATTTTAAACTTGATCTAGATAATCGAGTTTCCAAGATTTTGTCCAAAGTTGATAACTTAAAACAGAAAAATACACGACTCTTCGATTCAGTAAAGCCCGCATGTGTTGATAACACTGCACAGAATCAATCATTGATTGAACAATTGAATCGAAAGTCGGTGGAAATATCTGATTTGAGGGAACAAATTTGTGACAAGAATCTGGTCTTGGCTGAGTTAAAGGAAACACTTCGTACTCTAAAAGGTAAGAATGTTGTGGATAACGCAGCCACTGTCTCAGCATCGTCCTCTAGTGCAATCAAAAGGAACCTTATAGCCGTCACACCACTTAATAAGGGCCCTAGGACTAAACCATCTCAAAATCTGGTCACTAAAGATAAGGCGGAATCAAAACAAGCTTCTAATATTCCTGTGTTGCCTTCTACAGGAGTAAGCACCACTACTAAGGCTCAAAGATCTAAGCTTAAGAGAAACAAGAAGAATGATAGGATCTTGCCCCCATCTAGTAGTCAAGTGAAGAAGAAAGTAGAAGCCCATCCTAGGAATGTTATTTCTGTTTAGAATAAAAAGAATCATGTAGCTAAACCTAAAGGCTCTGCGGTTGTGCAGCGTTCTAAGCCTACTGTGAATTCTAATTTAAAATGTTGGAATTGCAATGAATGTATGTTTTCTAGTCGTCATGATTCTTGCCTTATTGACCATGTGAATGAGATGCATGCCCGGAAAAATGGATTAGAATGGCGCCCCACTGGTAGAACTTTCACTATAGTAGGAAATATGTGCCCTTTAACTAGGATCACTCCCACTGAAGTGAAGAAAGCGTGCCCTTTAACTAGGAGTACCAAGGCTACCAAAACACAAGCGTGTCCTTTAACTAGGAACACCGACACTACCGTAGGAACCAAGTGCCCTTTAAATAGGTCTACTCCTACTGTAGTGACCGCGAATAATCCAAAACCTAAGAAAGTTGGAACAGTAAAACCTGTTAGTGCTAAAACTCACATTAGAAAACGCAGGAAATCTAAGGGTCTAAAAAATGTTAGCAATTCTGATAATTCTATATCTGTATCTGCTAACACTCCGGAACCAATAGTTTCCAATGCATTGTCTACCTTTGTTATTGAAAACAGTGGTCCAAATTGTTCTCTGGTATTTGGACTCTGGTTGCTCCAAGCATATGACCGGAGATCGCTCTCAGCTCAGAAATTTCGTCAGCAAGTTTCTTGGTACGGTTCGATTTGGAAATGATCATATTGCAAAGATAATGGGTTATGGTGAATATCATATTGGGAATGTTATAATTTCAAGAGTGTATTACGTGGAAGGTCTCGGTCACAACTTATTTTCTGTGGGACAATTTTGTGATGCAAACCTAGAAGTTGCTTTTCGAGAGCATACCTGCTTCATTCGTAATTTGGAAGGGGTTGATTTATTGAAAGGTACTCGAGGGAATAATTTGTATACTTTGTCTCTACAAGACATGATGGCCGCTTCTCCCGTATGTCTTCTCTCCAAAGCATCGAAGACTAAGTCATGGTTATGGCATCGACGATTATCTCATCTTAACTTTGACGCTATTAATCACTTGGCGAAAAACGAACTTGTTCGTGGTCTTCCTAAACTATCATTTCACAAGGATCATTTGTGTTCCGCGTGTACAATGGGTAAAAGCACTAAGAAGTCATACAAACCCAAGACTGAAGACACCAACCAAGAGAAACTTTATCTTTTGCATATGGATCTTTGTGGGCCAATGCGTGTTGAAAGTCTTAGTGGCAAAAAGTACATCCTCGTCATTGTCGATGATTACTCTCGGTTTACATGGGTGAAATTTCTTAAAGCAAAAAATGAGGCACCTAAATTCATCATCAGATTTCTCAAGATGATTCAATTGCGTCTCAACACTACTGTCCGACGCATTCGTACAGATAATGGAACCGAATTTGTGAATCAAATTTTGCGTGATTATTATGAAGAAGTTGGCATATCTCATGAAACATCCGTTGCACGCACTCCACAACAAAACGGTTTCGTTGAAAGGCGAAATCGCACACTTATGGAAGCTGCTCGAACGATGTTAATTTACGCAAAGGCTCCATTGTTTTTATGGGCAGAAGCAGTATCTACAGCAGTGTACACCCAAAACCGGTCACTAATTCGTAAACGCCATGGTAAAACACCTTATGAGCTTCTCCATGGAAAAGTACCAGATTTATCATATCTTCATGTATTTGGTTCTCTTTGCTATCCAAATAATGATGGTGAAAATTTGGGAAAACTTCAACCAAAGGCCGATATTGGTATTTTCATTGGTTACGCACCCGCAAAGAAGGCATACCGAATCTACAACCGTAACTCTCGCAAGATCCTCGAAACTATGAATGTTGATTTTGATGAGCTGACAGCAATGGCTTCTGAGCAAAGCAGCTCTGAACCCGCACTTCATGAAATGGGACCCAGTAACATTAGCTCTGGTCTTGTCCCAAATAACCCTACTTCATCATCATTTACACCACCTACTAGGACTGAATGGGACACGTTGTTTCAACCGTTCTTTGATGAATTCTTTACTCCTCCAACTATTGTTGCTCCAGAACCTGAGGTAATAGCTCCGGTAACCGAAGTTGTCGCTCCAGCAACCGTTGCACAATCAGACACATCTGCACCTACAATTGGTCAAGATATACCTTCAACGAGTAATTCTCAACCAACACATGTAACAACTACCCACATCATGCCTATTGATGATGAAGAGGATGATGATGATCACGATTTAGAATTCACTTAAATGCGTGAACTTCCATTCTTTGGTGTACCAATTCCCGACCCTAATCAAGCCGGGTCATCCACCTCAGAGGAAGCTCCTACTACAGTTTACTCCAATCCACGGATTCGTGAACATGACAGCAAGTGGACAAAGGATCATCCTATAGATTCTATTATCGGTGACCCTAATCGTCCGGTATCCACACGAAGTCAGTTACAAGAAAGTGCAATGTTTTGTCACTTTGATGCTTTTCTCACTGAAGTTGAACCTAAGACATGGCAACAAGCTTTTACTCAATCCTGCTGGATAGAAGCTATGCAAGAAGAACTTAACGAATTCATACGTCTTGATGTTTGGGAACTTGTCCCATGCCCGGATCAAGTGCAGTTACTCACTTTGAAATGGGTTTACAAGGTGAAACTCGATGAGTTAGGCGGAATATTGAAGAACAAAGCTCGTCTCGTAGCTCGTGGATACAAGCAATTATTGGGCATCGACTTTATGGAATCCTTTGCACCTGTTGCCCGTTTGGAAGCTATTCGACTATTCCTCGCTTATGCAGCCCATATGAATATGATCGTCTATCAAATGGATGTGAAGACGGCATTTCTTAATGGTGAACTCAAGGAAGAAGTCTATGTTCAACAACCGGATGGTTTTGTGAATCCTAATTATCCTAATCATGTGTATAAGCTTAAGAAGGCTCTCTATGGGTTAAAGCAAGCTCCTCACGCATGGTATGATCTTTTGTCACAATTCCTCATTACGCAAGGCTTCGCTAAAGGCAAGGTGGATCCCACGCTGTTCATTTAGAAACGAGGTAAAGATATGATTATGGTACAAATATATGTTGATGATATTATATTTGCAGCCTCGACCCAAACCTTATCGGATGAGTTTGGGACACTCATGTCTTCCAAGTTTAAGATGTCAATGATGGGAAAGGTATCATTCTTCTTAGGTCTTCAGATATCTCAGAGTCCCAGAGGCATCTTTATCAATCAATCCAAGTATGCCCTTGAATCGCTTAAGAAATATAAGATGGAATCTTGCGACCCCGTGGACACTCCAATGGTGGAGAAATCTAAGCTTGATGCAGATCCACATGGAGTTGCCGTTGATCCGACACTTTATCGTGGAATGATCGGTACTCTTCTGTATATCACAGCCAGTCGACCTGATCTTCAGTTTGCTATATGTATGTGTGCCAGGTATCAAACTAGGCCTACTGAGTTACACTTAGCTACTGTTAAAAGGATCTTTCGATATCTTAAAGGAACCATTAATCGGGGACTTTGGTATTCGAAGGACTCTTCTATTGCACTAATGGCATATGCAGATGCGGATCACGCGGGTTGTCAAGATACAAGGCGTAGCACGAGTGGAACTTTGCAACTATTAGGAGATCCACTAATCAGTTGGGCATCGAAAAGGCAGAAAAGCGCTGCAATTTCAAGTACGGAAGCAGAATACATAGCTATGTCCGGTTGCTGTGCTCAAATTCTTTGGATGAGATCGCAATTAACCGACTATGGTCTAGGTTTCAACAAGATTCCGATGTACTGTGACAACAAGAGTGCAATTGCCTTATGCTGCAACAACGTTCAATTCTCCCGGTCGAAGCATATTGACATTCGCTACCACTTCATCAAGGAGCAAGTGGAAAATGGAGTAATCGAGCTTTATTTTGTCCGATCTGAGTATCAATTGGCGGATATTTTCACGAAGGCTTTAGATCGCGCTCGAATTGAATTTTTGGCCGACAAGCTAGGAATGAGAACCTTCTCGCCTGAGACTCTTAAGGAACTAGCAGATGAAGCGAAAGAATAGTGGTGGTAAAACTATTCTCCGTATCCTTGGTGATCATTTGTATATATTGTTTATATTTTTATCCTCAAAAGCAAAATACAAAAATATAAAACCATATAAAAACCATAAAAATTGAAAAATTCAGAAAAATCCAAAAATATTTTTAATTTATTTTTCAAAGGCATGTCTTTTGGTACGATAATATTTACGGCCTTAGAAATGTTGATTAATATCGACACGGCGCCATAAATAGAGTTCGTACAAAATTTGTAAATATTTCATAAAACATGCCTAAATGTCTTGTAGTTATTTCAGACTGCAACCCGGTTTTCACATTAAAGTCAAGTATTTCTTATGAAAGCTTTGGCTCACAACGGGAATTAATTTTCTCGGGCAAGGTTTACTTTAAAACCTTGTAAGGGATCAAGTTTACTTTATAACTTGGTCTAACACAAATATATGTACGTTTCAGTGCATTTATTTGTTAAAACAAGAGAAGTCTTGTTTTTATGAAGTTATCATCTCTACAACCATAGTAATCTACAATTGGTATCTACATCCTCGACGATGCGACTACTCAACCGACGACTACAACTCTTTCAGTAGAACACGGGTCAACAATTGAGGGGGAGCAATTGTCAAGCATTCAGAATTTTCGATGCCGAAAGTGCCAAGTTCACAAGTTGGTGTCAAGAATACAATACCAATCGTACATGTGATGTCAAGAGATGACTTCAGACGTGACGAGGCGACCAACATATGCTGACTAGAACCATTTGATCTTATCATATGATGTTCTCATCTATCAGGTCCAACCTTGTCAATTCTTTTCTTATATGGTGAATATGTGATCATGTTACAAATCGGTATCATATCTCATATGTTTGATATCATGAAGATAAAATGGACTTGCATTTTTCTTCCCAAAACCTTTGTTAAAACTTCATTAAATCAATTGATATTAAAAACATCGATTGGTTTAATATTTTTAATATGGGGGAGAAAATGTGATTTAATATGGGATATTATCACAAATGGTTTGACTTAATGTGCTGGCTCATCCCGACATGTGCGAAATGTTTTCGAATATCGTGGCATATGTTAAGGGGGAGCAAAACGGATTTGCATATCAAAATGGATTTTCATGGTGACATATACTTACCCGAAACCCATTTATTTCACGACGATGAAGATTGTGGTGACATAAGGATGGTAGGATAGGTTAAGTCCTATGATTCTTCCAGAACCGGAGGAATCTTCCCAAGGACATTCCATAGCTAGAAATAGTAGTCCTTAGGAAAGATGGAGAAAGATTGTGAACGTAGCTGAATGCCGACCAAGTACTTAAGTTAGCACTAGAACAATCACAACAAGGTGCTAGTTATGACGTATTGGTAAGCATTGAAGAGGTTGAAGAATGAAAAAGAATTGTAAAGATAAAGGGTGTAAAGAAAGAAGCCCTCCTTACAACTTAGGCAGAAACCGGGTCAATACATATGCTATTGAGATCATTTTTAATGATTCTCGATATTGAAGACAGACATCATGGACCCAGTGATGCAATGCACAACCCAACCCAGCTAACTCAGATATCTCTTAAAAGGTATTTGTTTTAATCACACGGAGACAACACATTATCTATTGATTTATTCACTCCGAATAAATTGGTATTGAAAAGGTGGCACTCCTCTCCAGCCTCCGATCACTAAAATCCAAAGTGCACGATCGAGTCTAGAGCCATTTGAGATCATCAAATATCTCATTAGGACACACTTCCATATTTCCTTGCTTCTTCACACACTGTGAAAAGTAAGAAAGATTTTAAGAGTCCTACGCAAAATCTTTATGATCTTGCCTGAACATCCGAGTAATACGAAAGTATTTACAATGAAGATGGAAATCCTTCTTGAGCAAATATCAAAAAGCTCATGGTAGGTGACTTGTACGATTCTTTATGAATCAAACTTGTGATAACTGGAAAGCAACAGCTGTTTAATTCTTAACTGAATTTAAACACGTTCCAGGCCTCTACGCAATATCTTAGTGATCTTGCCAGAACACTCAGAGTGATACCTTAGTGTTCACAGTGATGAGTGGAAATCCTTCTAGTGTTAACCTCAAACAGCACTTGGTAGGTAACTTGCAAGATTCTGTACGAATCAAGCTCGTAACAACTGGAAAGCAACGATGGTGCGGTTCTTAATTGAATTTCACTTGTTCCAGGAACATGAATTGACGGCTTCAAATCATGCGGATATTTTTATCCAAATGATTCACTCTTTATGTTCGCAGTCAGCTTTGGACGGTCGAATAAAGAGAACGGGTTTACCCGCGAAATCCTGTCAGGAAGTTACTTAATTGAAACTATCCGTCATGGGTACGATATCTAATATCGTCCAACGGTCTTCACCGACCGGAGGTAAAATGCTACCGATTTAGAATGAAATGTTCAAAGCCATTTCGTTCGTGTCTACTTATGTTGCAACATTTGAAGACGGTGGCGTTGCGGAATCCGAGAAGAAGTCGTCCCCGCATGCTTATACTTTATGCACTTCATACCTTATCTAATTCAAGAAAGCCTAAAAGTCAAGTCTTCCGCTGTATCAAACTCTGAAGCTTTCAAGAATTACGAAGGTATAAGTATGTGGGACGTGAGGTCACGAAGAGGCGAATATCACAAGTGATGGATGCACGAGATCAAGGCAAGAGATTGATGATCAAAGATTGATATCAAAGATCACATCAGCATGTTCACCAGAAAAGAAAAAGAAAAAGAAAGACGAAGACTACGAGCTCAAGACAAGCATAGTATGCTAGGTTTATTTCATTATTGTAACTCGGGTAACGCCCTTGTTTGGAGTGACCTCCCTTAGGGGGAGATTGTTGGAAATACGTTTTACGTATTGGAAAGGATCGGTCACTCCAACAATAGTCAATGTTATAGCTCGTAGTTTAGTTATTTACACTTACTAAACAAAGCCCAAAACTGAGCCCATGAAGTGTATGGGCCGGCGACCTAATGTAAACCCATGCCCATCTCATGGGCTTGGGTATATAAACCCTCTCCTTTGATGGAGAGGGTGGTATGGTTTTCATTATTTTACACATAGTTCCTTTTAACTTTCTCTCTCTAGAAGTGTGAAATCCACCATCTTTCTATCTCTTTCTCTCTCTAAAAACATAAGCATAGATTTACAAATCTACACCCTCCTCCAAATAGACATATTCGAGGTGAGGAGGTAAATCTTTCAACTCGAGAATAGGTGGTTCCTCAAGTGAAGATTTGGGCTCGATACTTATAACCTCCTCGGGTGGAGGAAATGGGAAATCGTTGAGAAAATCCTTGATAATCGAGAAGTCCTCATCGTTGTCCAGGTCTTCGTCACAAGTACGTGGAACATTGAATTCTTCCAACGTAAAACCACCTCCTTCAAATGGAGTGAAGGTTGGTGTCGAATTATCAAGAATTGGATCTAACATAGTGGGATTGCCACTAGTTTCTTCATCACCAAACCCTAAAACTTCTTGTGAAAATTCCTCGCAAACCACGTCGATTATGTCAACGAGGTTTATTGTAGCAACGGAATAAACATGAGAAAGTTGAGACTTTTGAGTTGCGTTTATAACAAGTTCCTCGTCGTTGAAACGTAAGGTGATCTTTCTAGCATGCACATCAATTAAAGCCATAGACGTATCTAAAAATGAACGACCTAAAATAAGAGGAACTTGAGGATCCGTGGGGATAGCAACAACGATAAAGTATACGGGATAGTAAAACTTCCCCACTTTCACAAAAACGTCTTCCGCCAAACCACATGCGGGAATTGTGGAATGGTCGGCCAATTCGATAGACATTAGTGAAGGAGTAAGATTAGGAAGATTGAGCGACTTGAAGATTGCAAGTGGCATCAAGTTAATGCTAGCACCAAGATCGGCCAAGGCGAAGCATTCTTCCACGTCTTGGATTGCACAAGGGATCAAAAATTTACCGGGATCACCGACTTTTTGAGGTATGCGATTAAGATAAACCGACGAACAACTAGACAATTGGTGCAATCTCTCCTTGTTGTTCAACATACTCTTAAAGTTAGCGGCAAATTGAGGCATCATGATCAAGGCATCGGCGAAACTCACATTAAGGTGCAAATCACGAAACATTTTCATAAAAAGCTCAAATTGATAATTGTCGCGCTCTTGACGTTTCTCCTTCCTAAGTCTCGATGGATAGGGCAAAGGTGGTGTGGGTTGAGGCATGGTAGGCATAGCCTTTGGAATCTCGCGTTCCAATGATGGTAAGGGGTCAACCGTAGGTGTGGCATGAGCGGTACTTTGTGGGATTGGGACATGCTCCTTTTGGACCACCACCTCGGGTTCTTCCTTAATTGCTTCCTCCGTAGGAGCAATTGGTTGAGGAATCGGCCTCCTTAAGTGTCTTACCACTACGTGTGGTAATCACTTTCATCTCACCCTTAGGGTTGGATATGGTGTTTCTAGGAAGACCACTTGACGACGGTTTACACATTATTGCCTCAAACATAGACGAGATTTTATCTTCAAAATTAGATTGCCTCAATACGGCTTCGGTTTGCCTTTTCTCGGCCTTAAGCATCTCTTGTTTAATCTCATGTTGCCCTTGTTCCATCTTTTGTTGGTTTTGTTGCAACCTAGTGACATTTCCTTCCATTTTGTTGGTGTGGATTTTAAGTTCATTAGCTAACTCATATTTCAACTCTTTCTTCAAGTCGTTTTTAAACTCGGATCTTAGGCTAATGATTTCTCTTTGAATATTGTCAAACCTAGCATCATTCCCACTAGCATATTCAACAAACTCACTTGGAAGATCTTTTAATGTTTGCAAACTTTTGTTGTTATTTTGAAAATCATTTTTGTTTGAAACTTGATTATTAGCCCCTTGATTCCCATAGTTTCCCTTGTTGTAATTGTTCTTAAAACCAACTTGATTGTTGCGATAGTTGTTAGCATTTTGATTTGAACCAAAACCCGGTGGAGTCATTTGATTAGAGCGGGAAACTTGACCATTTTGGTTGTAATTTCCCGTGGCCGCAAAGGCACTCGAAGTGTTACCACCGTTGGTAATGCACTCGGAGAAATCATGACCTCCACCACAATACATGCAAGAAACCTCAACCGCTTTAGCCGTAGCGGGAGCACTTGGTTCACCAACTTTAAACTCAATCAAAAGTCCTTTCAACTTATCAAAAATCTTGTTTTCCAAGTTTGCCTCAATTTGGCAAGCATCGATGGTATTAGACAAAGAAGGTGAAGCCGAAGACGAAGCCTTACGAACACTAGACGTGCTACGAGGACTATACACCTTAGATCTATTTTTAATTATCACCAAAGCTTCCTCAACCGTTTTACACAAAAAATTACCACCCGCGGCAGCATTCAAATAATCCCTTTCATGATCATTAAGTCCATTGTAAAACGTGTCAATTTGATGCAAATCGGAAAAACCGTGATGAGGACATTCATGTAACATTTCCTTAAACCTATTCCAAGCCGTTGAAAAACTTTCATTAAATTCTTGTGAAAACTTTGAAATCTCGTTTTTCAAGTGCGTAGTCTTAGAGGGCGGAAAAAATTGGTTCACAAACTTAGACACGAGATCCTTCCATGTCAATATAGAATTGGGTGGCTCTTTCTCTAACCAAATTTTTGCGGGCCCCGCTAAGGAATACGGAAAAAGCATCATCTTAATCGAGTCGTTAGAGACATCCTTAAACTTGCAAGTAGCGGTAAGACGATTGAATTGGCGGATATGGTTGTGTGGATTGTCCTTCTCATCACCACGGAATTTGTTGTTTTGAATCATGGACAACAAACCCGTTTTCACCTCAAAATTCTCCGCAAGGATAGCGAGAATCACAATAGCCTCTCCATAACCCTCGGTGGGTGCTTGAAGTAACTCCATCATAGTTCGATTCGTCATGGTTGGTGCTTCTCTTACAATGGGTTCGTCAATAGGAGACTCCTCACTAGAATTGTTGGGAGTGGGAGTTTTGGTCTTTCGTTTACGTGCACGTCTTGCTTGATTTCGAGTTAGCATAAACGTCACGTACAACGAGGGGACGAGCAAAGAAGATTCTTTTTGGTGTTTTGTATTTTTCAATTTTTTTGTGGTTTTGGATTGTATTAACCTTTTTGGAGTTTGGTGAAATGTATTAGGTAGACAAAAATCTACAAATCTCCTCCTTAATCAAATCTCTTGATTAAAGAAGCCTCAAGGAATGAATACGATCACGTGGAGTGAACGCCTTCGATGACTTTAGAACGATGGTGGAACACCAAATCGTTCAAGAGGGTTTAATCAATGGAAACCAAGAAAATATATATGATACTTAGTAATACTTTGGGCGGCAAAACCCTCGATTCACTCTCACAATCAAATACTCACAAGCAAGCGGGGAAACGAGGCGGTGCGAAGCACTTAAGAGCCTTTTTCCTTAGGATATATTTTATAATATCCGCCTTATACCCACCTTATAGTTTGTATTTTCAATATTAAGCTTCACGAAAGTATTTATCTATTTTTGCCTTTTTCTTTGGTTTGAGATTCGAATACAATGATTGGGTAATGACCTCCCAAGTCAAGGTTGTGATTTCTCACGTATTTGGAGTACTTGTATATTTATTGTTCTACGTATACAATATAGTAATAATATTCACACAAAAACTGAAAAACGATAATACGTATTAGTAGAGTGCTACTAATACAAATACTAATTATGGTTAGTATAAAAACAACAATGCCAAATCAAAACACAACAGGCCTCCCCGGCAGCGGCGCCAAAATGATGTTGAAGTTTTGTACACCTTTAGGAAAAGGATGACAAAAGTGGCAAGTATTGAGTGTCGGTTTAGGAAAACCAAGCACTAATGACCAATTAAGTTCGTTCTCAAGGAGGCTAGTGTGTTATGTGTGTAATGATATGGATTAATTTGTGATTATATTTGAGAAAGAAAAATAGAAAAGGGATTAGAAGAGAATGACGGTTATGAAGACGGATTAAACTAAGTCTAAAAAGGCGTACACGTAAAGTCGTAAAAACTACCAAAATTAAAATTTTAACCTAAAAATTTCTAAAAATTACCAAAAATCCCCAATAATATTCTAAGAGTTTACAAAAAATCAAAACTTGCAAAAACCTTTTAATTAATTAGATAATGACTTTTTAATGCTAATTAAAGCCCTAAAAATCAAAATTAATTATTAAAAAGCCCTAAACAAGATTTTCAAGTTTTTAAACCTCAAAAATACTCTAATTAAGCTAAAAACTATTTTTCAAAATTTTAAAACCAATTAAAACTATTTTAAACAATTAAAAACTCCTAAAATCAATTAAATCTTAAATTAATTATAGAAAATAATTAAAAGACCTAAAAAATATTTGGAAAGTTGCAAAAATCCTAATTAAGTGTTTAGAACCTAGGAAAAATATAAAAACCTAGAAAATTAGACTTTTAATTTTTAATAATAAAATAATATTAAAATAATATTAAAAATCCAAAAATTATAAAAAATTCTAAAAACTTGCAAACTAGCTTAATTTAACCTAATAAACTCAGAAATGAAAGTGAAATTACCTAAATACCCCTATTGGGCCTAGAAAATGGGCCAAACCCAAAACAGTCCCTTATTGGGCTTAATTAAGGCCCAATAAGAAAAAGTGTTCAGAATAAGCCCAAAAAGCACAGGTTGACTCAAAATTTGATTTTAAACAACTTTTTCCAAAGGTCCAAAGCTGAAAATGTGAAATAAGCCAACTTATAATAAGCAGCTTATTCTTAATGGGCTTTTGAGCCCATTAAGCTATAAGCTGATGCCATAAGCTAAAATTTTACACACAAGCTTCTTTTGACCTAACAAAGACTTCTGCAAAAAGAATTTTCAAATAAGCCCACTTAATAAGCCAGAAACAAGTCACAAACTTATTCACAAAACGACAAAATAGTCGTTTTTATGATCTAGACCACCTCAGAAGCTGATTCAAGTTGCAAAATGATTCTTATGACAAAACTAAGCTTAATAATCAAAAACCTACTCAATAAGCACACTCAATAAGCTGGAAAGTCAATTAAGCACTTATGTTAAAAGTTAAACAAGTTGGTTTTCTAGTAAAAAGTCAAAGTCAAAGTCTCATAAGCTCCAGTTCACTCAAATGGGTCAAATAATGAAGATCTATCACAAAAAATAAGTTGTTGCAAGTCAGAATAAGCTAGAATAGCTTATTGATAAGCTGATGACAAAATTGCACTAACAGGGGCTAGTTTTGGATGTTGAGCAGTGGAAACTTTTCCCACTGCTTGACTATTTTGACTTTTTGTCTTTAGTGACTTTTTCTTGGATTCAGATTTCACAAAGGCACCCAAATGATCTTTGGATCAAAAGGAGTCAATCACAATCAAAATAACACAATCACTAACACCCAATTGATACAGTTTAATCAATCATTCATCAGACATTGCACAAACATGAACAATAAGCAGTTTAGCACTTAAGAGCAGTTTTAGCACAAATAAGCCAGCCAAATTCAACCAAATGCACACACAAGCTATAATAAACTCCAATAAGCAAGTCTAAACAGGTTTCATGCACTGGTTCAAAGAATTAAGCAAGATTCAAGCAATGAAAGTTACTGATGAACACTAACACATGCAGTTTTCTACTTTTGCTGATGTATTTGACACACAAGCCAATTTCAACACCTCAAATCTTTCAAACATGTTATATTAACTTTGTTTAAACCACTTTTATCCCTAAGCATGCATACACACTAAGTGTTCCCAAAATCCTAGGTCAAAACAAGCATAAACAAGGTCTATATAGCAGATTGATTGATTCAAGTGTTCAAACCCAAAAACTTGCAGCAAAACACTCTCAAACAAAGGTATAGCCGATACAAAGCATAAACAACAACTTCCCTTAACACAATAACAAGTTACAAGCATAAACCAGTAGACCCAAACACCCTTTTAACTTTTTCAAATCAAAATTTTCAAAAGCACAATGAGATTTCAGGCCAACCAAGCATCAATTAACACTAAAACAAGTATAATAAACAGATTCAAGCAAGAACAAGCCACAAAATTCACAAGAACAACAGTTTCATACAAATATCACCAAAAATCACAATTTAAGCAGATTTTGAGATTAAGTATGCAAACCTCATGGATGTACATCCACACCCACGAATTTTGAGCTTATGTGCTAGCAAGAACAAGCACAAGCTTCCACAATAAGCCTGCTAAGATTGAACAAGGGTTAAGCACAATATCATAAAAATCAGAAACTTTGAAAAACTTGATTGATGCAACCTTGTTACCCCACACTTGATTATCCCCAAGTTATAAGCCTCACCACACCTTAACCAACTCAGTTAGGATGCTATGATCAGCCCTATAGCCCAAGAATTCCAAGATTGGAACAAGACTTAGCAAAATATCAAGAAAATGAGGAAATATGCAAACTTTTGCACACTCCTCTTTTGAAAACAGGTTTTGAACTTCAAGAACTAACAAGCATATAACAAATGAAAGCAGTAAATAAGATTGGCCAATGACTTTTCTTCAAGATTTCAAACTCAATTTCATTAACTTAGAAATAGGATTTACAGAAACTTGAACCAAGGAAAAATCAAAAGCAAAAACTAAATGTTGGAACCCTAAGCCTTTATATAGGCATACAATGAGCTAAGTTACTGAATAAAAACGTGAACCCTAAGTTGCTGAAGTCCCCAAAATGCCCTCTTGAATTTGAACTCATTTGCTTCATGTGACTGATTCTTGGACGTTTGTGTGAGGTGTCCAAGGTGAAAAGTTGATCAAAGGGTCCATATTTTGCTTAGGATGAAAGCTGGATTGTGAGCTGTAGATTCCCTGCTATGGTTTTGTCTTCATGCTTAAAGGTGTAGCAGGGCACCTTTCATGTGCACCCTTGGCTGATGAGGTGGCATATATTAAGGTTGGGATTAGTTAACAATATCCTTAATCATAATTCTGGAAACAATTAAGGTCTAATTTTGAGTAAATAACAAAAGCCTAATTTTGTTAAGAACATGAAGAACAAGCCATTTGATCTGTTTAAGGATTTAAAAAACGTGTTAGGCGCCATTATTAACTAACTAAATAGTTAATTAGTTAAATGGGGTGAGTGGATTGGTGATGTGGCGCCAGGAGATGTGGTGATTGGTGGGTTTGATTTAGTGGGGCACGTGGCAGCTTGTCACTGGTCTAGGTATCTTTCATGTTGGCCAGCTTTAACCCCTTGATTCTTTACTCCTTGTCTTTTCAGTATAAAACCCTATCAACGCCCATTTATGCCTTAACAACTTTTGCACTTTTTTGCATTTTTGGCCCAAAACTTTTACAAAGTGTAATCAGGGGTAATTCTTGCCATTTTTGAATTCTTCAAGGGCTGTCTTGATATTTTCTTCAATGATGATGGTCTAGGCTTGCATAGTTGATATTTTGGAGGACTGAAATTGCCAAGTCTTGATGATTGAGGGACCATTTTTGCCAAATGTTGAAAGTTGAGGGTCCTTTGTGTAATTTTAGATTTTTCAAAGGACCAAACTTATCATTTCTTGTACTTTGAAGGACTTCATGATATATTTGACTTTGTGGATGATATTGGTTGACAATTTAGCTTTGTTGAGGGGCTAAACTTGCCAATTCTTCAAAGTTAAGGGTCCTTTTTGTAATTTTGACAAACTTTAGGGACCATACTTGTAATTATGAGGATACAAGGGTATAAAGTGTCAATTCTTCATAATTGGAGGACCCTTCTTCATAATTCTTCAAATCTTCAAGGGTTGGTTTGGTAAAGTCTTCACTAGGGCTTGGTTCATTGTGCGGCTTCGTTTCCCGTGTTCGTTTTTGCATGATTCTTGTGATCTTTTGTCATTATCTCAATATTCGTACCTAAAATACACAAGCAACAAACACAAGCATATATTTGGGTATTTTGATGATATTTAATGCATTTTAAGCCCTATTTGGAAGATGAGACTATGTATAAAAGCAGTCTCATCATGCGGCAAGTATTAAACTCGACGATTTAGGAAAACCGAAGAATCGAATAAATGCGGGTTCGTTCTCGAAGGAGGTGTGTGTATTAATGTGCCAATATATATAAAATCAAGTTTGGATTAGTGACGTTTTTGGTTTAAAAGAGAAAAATTAAAGACGAGTTACGCTACGATTACACTACGACGAATTGACGTAAAACGCGAACGTAAATACGTAAAACGTGACGAATTTAAAAATAAAACCTAAAAATTAATTAAAAGATTAAACTAAGTCTAAAATAATATAAATAAGAATAAAAATCCAACAAATATATTTTAAAACCTTTTATTAATTAAATATTTAATTTTAAATGCTAATTAAAGCCCTAAAATCAAATATAATTAACAAAATGTCCAAAATATAATCTTATTGAACTAATAAATCACTTATATTATTTAAAGACTAAAAACTATTTTTCCTAAATTTTAAAAACTATTTTTCTATTTTTAAATGACTAAAAACTATTTTAAAACTAAAATAATCATAAAAAATAATAAAATAATGCCAAATTTAATTTGACAATTTTAAAAATCCTAAATTACTCTAATGAACAGTAGAAAATTGAAAAAGTTTAAAAAATGTAAAAATTTGAACTAAAAGACAAAACAGTTTAATAATAAAACCCTAATTAACCTAATTTAATTATAAAAAATAATTAAAACAGTGAACAGTAAATGTTTTTAAACTAAAAATCTTAAGCTAATTTTCTAAATCTAAGAAAAATTTTAAATCTGAAAAATATTACTTTTCTGCACTAAAAGACAAAATCAGAATAAATAAAAGGTAATTAAAATAGCAATTTAATCTAAAAAATATAAAATGAACAGTAAAATAAAAACTAATTAAACAAAAAAATCAAGAATTAAAAAAGAAAAATAATGAAAAAAGAATGAAGTGCTAATTCCTAATTCGGGTCACTAAAGACAAAAGTTCAAGAAGATGAAAGTGACATGTGCTCACTTTCTGTCTTTTAGTGTAGCAGGGGTAACCAACAAACTAGCAGGGGGAAGTGAGTTCCCACTGCTAGTGCAAATAAAATGACAGATTAATGAAAAGCTTAGGAAAGCTTTTTGATGGCTTTTTAATGGACAATAAGGCACCCCCACAACCATTTGGGTTGTGGGGAGTCTATAATAACACAAAAATCAGCAAGTATATCACAAAAATCAAGCACAAATGCCACTCAAAGTTTCTAATTAACCTAGATGGTGTCTGTGAACAGTGGACTGAACTTTTGTGCACAAATGATGAATTTTAAAAGCTCCAAACTTGCATTCAAGCTATCCAATTAGCATACAACTTATAATAAACCCTAGATTGGCATATCTCCTAACTTTTTGCAAGATTCCAAACTTAGATTGCACAAAAATATGCAGAAAAATGGCTTAACTGATTTTCTAGGCAGAATGTATCAAATGAGCATGCAGTTGTCTTTTTTATCCTACAATACTGAAAACTAAGTTTCAAATGAGCCTATTACTAACAACCAATGCATGTTTAAACAGGATTCAACCAAAAATTTATCACCAATCTCAGTTTAAACCCTAGTCCCAAACACCCCATAAAAATCAGTCAACAAAATTTTTGTAAAGAAATCTAAGCAAATCAAAACCAAACTGAAAGAAACTTACTCAGACATCAACAACTAACATTAATTAGCATAATCAAGCCCTAAAACTAACATCAACAGCTTAAAACACAAATTTCATGAAGATCACAAAAACTCAAGCTTTCTAACCTATTTGGGTTCAAGCCGTACCTTGGGTTGGCTGAGGCCTTCAAACAAGTGGATTGAGTAAGCTTTTGTGGGCTTATGAAAGTAGAGAACCCTTTTGTTGGAATCTAAGTGGACCCAAGGCTGACCAGTATCTTCAATTCTGAAATAATGCAAAAAGATGGAGTGATGATACTGCTATGGAACTTGTACCTGCACAAGAAAAATAAACAAAGGAAGTGAACTGATAACAAAAGCAAATAAGCTAATAAGCTAGCTTATTGATTAAGCTACTTATGGCTTATTTCTTAAATAAAAAAACTTGAAAATGAATTTTACTTGAAACCTTTTTAAAAACACGAATTTTGTTGAAACCTTCGATAAAAGCTTGAATTCAAGTTGAATCCAACCTCACAGTCCACTTTCACTTCATGTGAAAGGAGGATTCCACCTTTCAAAAACTTTTCCAAAAAAACCTTTTTTACACTAATTTTCTGAAAATACCTTTATGAATTAAAACTTTTGGAAAACTATTAAACTAAGTTGCAATTGATTAAACAGATTACACTAATGAATTTAAGACAAGGAACTCAGAATTTGCAAGCTTTAAAAGAAGGAAAACTTTAACTATTCATTCACTTAAAAATAAAGTTACAAAATCTGGAACAAAAGCCCTATCCACAGGTTGGAAGGTGCTTAAATACTAAGCTATGGATGTTTCTAGACTAGCAACTACATAAGTAAACCCTAGCATACGAATTTCCAAGAAAGCCCTTTGAAAATTGGTCAAAATTAAGCCATGTGAAGTGCCAGCTGTGTTGATTTGATCATAGACGTCCATTGTGACTTTGGGACAAAGGAATGGATGAGAGGCGTTGGATTTCTGCTAGGATTCCCATTTTGCCATTTTTGTTGAAGCAGGGGAGTATGGGGGTCTACTTTGGGGTCACGGGAGAGGTGTTTTGTTGGTGGGTTTGGTTTAAGGGATAGGTAATTGTGTTCTGGAGGTTTAGGGGATAAACCCCTTTGGTTTAAGGGTCAAGGAAATTAGGGTTTATGGAGTGGATTAGAAGGTAATTAGGGGGAGGAGATGAATAGTACCTGTTTCCCACCCATTTTAATTATATTTAAACAGGTTTAAAAATTAAACAAGTTAAATAATAATAGGGGTGACGTGGTGTGTGTGATGTGGAGGAGAGGTGTTTGCTGATTGGTGGGATGGGTAAAGTGGGGTGAGGTGGCGTGTTATGAGAGGTGGAAAGGAGTTTTGTTGTCTGGGCAGTATAGGTCCCTCTATTCCCTTCATTCTTTCATGTTGTATTAAACAGCCATACCCCTTTTTTCCTTTGAAAAGAACTTTGTTATACTTGTCATTTTTGGCATGTTGTTTTTCAAAACTTTACATAAGGACTATCTTTGCACATTTGGATATCTTCAAGGGCCATTTATGTATATACTTGAAATATTAGGGACCCAATGTGTATTAAGGGTATAATATGACAAGTCTTCCAAAGTCGAGGGACCAAAGTTGCCAAATCTTCAAACTTTAAGGACTTGATAAGAAAATCATGATTCGGGTCCGGTTCTTTGTGCGGCTTCGTTTCCCGTGTTCGTTTTTGCTCTATTCTTGTAATCTTTTGGTGAATTCACGATATCCGTACAAGAAATACACAATGAACAGACACAGGCATATTTTTGGGTATTTTGATGATATTTTAAGCGTTTTAAGCTCGATTTTGACGATGAGACTATGTATAAATACAGTCTCATCACTCCCCCATACTAAACCATTTCCGTGTCCCCACGCAATGCTAGAATTAAGTATCATAGCACTTCCAAAATTCATTTTATGATGACATTTATTGAAGACATAAATTTAAATAAACTACTACACGTTTTTTAGACATAATGTATTGTTTTCATCACTATAAAGTGACTTTTGGGATCATAGAACAAGAACACGTGAATGCTTCGTTAGAAATAATTTCGTCGTCCTCGATTTTCACCCAATTCCATGCTAAGCGTGTAACGAGATCATTGTTATTATAAGTTAGCAACACGAACACATCTCATGAGTGTTAATTACGAACCTAAACTCCCTTATTCCTACTTGGTATCTCTTATATTTTATTATGTCTTAATGATCACGAGGATACATCATCGACTTATGCGTGAATAGAGATTAAGTCTAAAAAGTAGAAACTTAACGGTGTAGCCAAAATCATTATATCAATAATTCATCTCAATAGACAACGATGTCAAAAAATTAAGTCAACAAGAAGGATCGATAAACACGGTTTTATAACGGTTTTGAACATGAGACTTATTACCAAGACTTTTATACGCCCCCTAACGGAAGGGCCTTATTATCTTTGGTTTACCTCCATCTTTTATTCAACTTCGCCATGAAGCTTTTATTATGACTTCGGTCTTGCCTTGCCTTTTATTATCCGCCTCATCGGTGGTTTTATTAGCCAAAGACGTATATCCTCACGCTAAAGCGAATTTTGGATCTTTAAAGCTTCGAAGATTAAGGCTTGATTCACTTTCAATTTGGGCATAGATTTTTTGGCCTTGTGAGCTTCAAATTTTTACTTAATTTAGGTGAGCACTTGAAATCTTATTATTAGGTGAAGCTTTCGATTATTCGGGTGCCAATACTTCAAAACCGTGACGCTGGCGATACCTTAATGTTTTCCTAATTTAATTACATGGAAGCTACCGAAACAAATTAGAAACCAACAATAGTGACTAAACCGCCAAATCAATATTTATTAATAATTTATTATGCAAAAGCGTTGGGAGAATAATCTAATAATTACTACACATAAGATCGTGACGATTACGAGACTTATAAATAACTCTATCATTTCTCGTCCTCATTTAAAAGACTTAGCCTAAAAAGTTAAGGAATCGAAGCTAAGTGCTCAACACGCACGGTCGAGTCAAAAATTACTCTTATTCTCACCATCGGAAAACCTACATTCGTGTCTTAAACACTTATGCAAAACAAGAAAATTTTTAAAATTTGGCCATTTTTAGCCTTATTTGCAACAAAACGATAGCAAAAAGATGAATATTGGATTGCGTGTTGACGTAAGCAAGGTGAAGTATCTACTCACCCCCCATACTAAAACTAAACATTGTCCTCAATGTTTCGAGTCTAGGGGTGTAAACACCCCCATACTAGAGACGAAGTCGAATGCTTAATCTCGAGCATGGAAAGGGTAAAACGAATAACCTAAAAGTCGTTTATGAATTATGCTAATAAGATAAACGTTAGAACATAAAAGGATATCATCGGATATCGGAATCTCCAAAGGCAACGATCGAAGCTCGAGTGATCCATAAAACGAACACGAGAGGCTTCAATGATGACGATGAACCTAATAAATCACAATCACAAACAACCACGGGACAAAGGTTGGAAGAGCACAAGTACCCTCGTTACATTAAACTAAGAAAGCGATAATATATACAAGGATAATCATGATTATCCCCCACGAGGCACCTTGTTTTTGATAACCGAGTCAAAAGCTCGACTCGAATCCCCATAAATGTGATCATTTAGGGATAATCTTGGTATGGTCATTTTTGGTGGGACTTACATGATAAACAAGGCCCAAAAGTACATGGAGTACTTTAAAAACCCGATAAATGTATACCGGGGTCAAAGATAGCGTCTTCGTTTTCGGATGAAAGACGAAACAACGCTACTTCAACACAAACCCCAATGGGGTTGAAAAAAAGAGATAAGAAGTAGAAAGGTGGGGCAATGGGTAAGGCAATATAATGAGCTACTCGAGGTACACTCACACCAAGCAAAAGAAAAGATTTTCCATTTATTGCATCGGTGGAAGACCGAGATTTCCCTTTACAAGCAATTCCGGGATCGTAAATCTCGTCCTCGGTGAAAAATGGGAGGGAACATTTGGGGCTTCCCCCACACTAAAACCACACCAACCGTCATCAAAAGGAGTAGACGAGGTGGTAGCACTCATGAAACGCGGTGATGACGGAGTTAAACATGTAGAAAAGTCATTTAAAACATTTTTAAAATCTTTTCCTTTTTCATCGTTCAAAAACTCTTTATGAAAACCCGATTTGATAATGTCGAAAATATTTGGCGTGTCAAATTCAAAATTAGTCGCGCTAAAAATCCTCACATTTAAGTCTTTGGTAGGAGGGGGTGGCGGATTATATAAGTTCTCAAAACGTTTGTCAATAAAGAACACCGCCCCCCCGGGGTCTACATACTCGTCATCCTCATGAACGTCGATCTCATTGATTTCTTCATCAAATATAGGCTTGTCAAACCAAGGTTTGCCATTCCCCTCCTTGAGTATCTTAGAAACTCTCTCGAAGAGATCACGATCAAGCACGAAACCATCATTCTTTTGTGGGGATTGTTGATAAGTTAAATCCTCACGAATGTGGTAAACGTAATTCTCATTTGAGGAGTGTTGATTAGGTAACTCCTCGAGAATTGGATTTCGGGTGGTCACATGAGTTGGTTCGTCGTCGAAAATAAGACGTTCCAACTCATTTAGTTCATCCTCGATTTTGAAAAGATCTACCTCACTTGTAGGTGGAAGTGAAGGCATAAGAGCTAGCTCTCGTTCAATGATTTCCTCAATCTCGGGATCAAACTCGTAATCATCGTACTTCACATGTTTCTTTTTAGGAGAATCAAAAATTGCATGTGGATTTCGAAGTACGTGATCAAGCTCGGCAAAATCGCCATCGTCATCGTTAAAGAAAGAGTCGATGTGAGCATTCACAACCATGGTCTTACAAGTCGAATGACTATGCTTAGGTGACTTTTCTAAAACGAGAGGATCGATGTCGATAAACCCTTTAGCCTCAACGGGTGTTGGGCTAGGCATAGGAGGCACTTCGATGGAGTTAGAATTTGAAGCCTCAAAGACGTGGTCCTTCGAAGGTGGTGAAGACGAGCCCATATTGGTCTTTGTCGTGATGGCACTAACGTCGCCCTTCGGAATTGGTGGTTCACTTGTTTCGCTAAAAACATCCCAAAGTGAGTTTTCATCCATAAATTTACACATACCCTTTTGAATTAGGTACACGTACTCTTTATCATCAAAATCATCATCTTTAAAACCGTTTTTCTTAATTCTTTCAAAACATGCATCAAGCTTCATTCTTTCCGCTAAAGTAAACATTTTGAAATCATTAGAATTTGGATCATTAGGTTTTGAAACCTCGGTTTTTTCATTCTCATTAAATCCTTGGGATTTTCTAGCGAAAAAGTCTATTTTCTCATCCCCATATCTCATAGTAAGTCTCCCCTCGTGAACGTCGATTACGGTTCGAGCCGTCGATAAGAATGGTCGGCCTAAAATAATGGGACATTTAGGGTCACACTCATAATCGGATATAACGAAATCCGCGGGAAAAACAAACTTTCCAATCCTAACATAGACATCCTCGGCTATTCCAATTGGTATAAGTGGCGTACAATTTGCAAGCTCGATTGTCATGTTCGTGGGGGTAAGCGAAGGCAATCTCATCAATTTCCAAAGAGAACGTGGCATAAGATTGATGCTAGCACCTAAATCGGCAAGGGCTAAACATCCCTCAATCTCGGAAAAATCACAAGGTAGTAGAAATTGGCCCGGATCCTTTTCCTTTCTCGGCATACGCCTTTTGGGTTTTTTAAGAAGGATCGAAGCACAAGTTTCTTCAAGGGTTACTTTGGTAAGGTCGACAAAACTCTCTTTTTGAACCGTGGATGGAATTTGAGGTACACGAGGGTGTGCACTCTTTTCCTTGGTCGCCACGTTCACCCCATCGACTTTAGAACAAGAAGACGTCTTAGAAGTCGAGGGTTGAGAGGGATAAACAACACGGAATCCTTCAAGGTTAGGGGTAATCACACGACCTTTCTCACGAGACGAGGCGGCTTTACATTGTTCCTTTGGATTAGCTACGGTGTCACTAGGTAATGAACTCGATGAAGCACCCGAGGCTTTGTTCATAATGGCCGAAAACATCTTTTTAATGTCAATTTTCCCTTTCTCAATCTTCGTGTTTTGCAATTTCAATGTATTAGAAAAGTCGTTTTTCAAAGTACCAATTTCTCCCTCTAATCGTCTCATATTAGCCTCATTCGTTTTCATGTAATTTTGAAAATCGTTTGACGAACTATTTTGATTTGAATTAAAGTTCCCTTGGTTTTGATTGTTTCTTTGAAAATTTCCTTGATTACCACTTGAAAAATTGTTGCATTGATTGTTGTTGTTTGAAAAATTCGAGTTTTGGTTATTGTCTCGATTTTGCCAAGTTATATTACGACCTTGATTATAACCTCCTTGATTTTGATTCAAAAAAATTCCTTGTTTATTATTTCCTTGAAAATTGTTTCGGTTTTGATTAAAATTGTTGCCTTGGTTATAATTGCCTTGTTGTGATGGACCCGCGTTATTTTGATTAGAAAAATTGTTGTTTCCATTTAACGCACTCACATTCGACGTTTGGCCATCCGTAGCCGCACACTCGTAATAATTATGAGGTCCACCACAAAACGTACACGAAACCTCAACCGCTTTCACCGTAGCGGGAGCGTCTTTCTTTTGCATTTCAACGAGAAAAGACGTAAACACATTCGTCAACTTATCGACTTTCGCATCAACTCTCTCAATGTCGCGATTAGAACTACTAACATTGGCGACATTGGCAACACTCGGTGCGTTGTGGAGTTGGTAAACCTTGGATCGGTTTTCGATAATTATCAATGCGTCTTTCGGAGTTTTACACAAAAAAGTTGCCACCGGCAGCGGAATTCAACGAATCTTGCTCTTGAAAATTAAGACCGTTGTAAAACGTATCGATTTAGTGCAACTCGGAAAAACCATGGTGACGACATTGCCTAAGCAATGCCTTAAAGCGATCCCACGCGTCTCTAAAAGATTCATTCGGTTTTTGCTCAAATTTCGTAATTTCATTTTTGAAAAACGTTGTCTTAGACGGTGGGAAAAAATAATTAACGAACTTGGAAACGAGATCCTTCCACGTAACTATCGAATTAGGTGGCTCTTTCTCGTACCAATCCTTGGCGGCACCATCGAGCGAGTACGGAAAAGCATAAGCTTGACGACATCGGTGTCGACGTTCTTAAACTTGCTCGTGGCTAAAAGACGATCAACATTCCGAATATGGTCGTGAGGATTATCGGCTTCGTGACCTCGAAACTTCGTAGCTTGAATCAACGAAAGCATTCCGCTCTTTATCTCAAAATTCTCCGCCTCGATAGCGGGAATTACGATCGCGTCTCCATAAACCTCGGTGGGCGCTTGGAGCAATTCCATCATCGAACGATTGTCGGCCATCTCCTCTACGGTTTCTTCAACAACGATATTAGGAACGTCGGTTTCTAATTCTCGTCTACGTCGTCAATTACTTCGATTACGATTGCGTCGATTCGAAGCTTCGCTAGAATTGAAATAATCCTTCGATCGAGTGCGCATGCACTAAGCGTAGAATGGGTGGTAGCAAAGAAGATTATTTTTGCGGTTTTTTCGATTTTTCAATTTTTTTTGGTTTTTGATTGTTTTTTTAATTTTTTTGGATTTTTGAATGTATTACGTAGACACAAATCTACAAATCTCCCCTCGAATCGACTTTCTCGATTAAAGGAGCCTCAAAGAATGAAAACTATCACGTGGAGTGAACGTTCTCGATGACTTTAGAACGTTGGTGGAACACCAAAACGTTCAAGAGGGTTTAATCTTGAAAACACAAGCAAATATAATATACGTAGATAATACTTGGGCGGCAAACCCTCGATTAGCCTTCTTTCTCAAAACACGCACAAGCAAGCGGGGGAAACGAGGCGGCGCTAAGCACTTAAGAGCCTTTTTCCCTTAGGTCGTGAAATACAACCGCCTTATACCCACCTTATAGTTTGTGTTAATCAAAATTAAGCCTCACGAAAGTATTTATCTATTTTGCCTTTAAACTTTTGCTCTAGATTCGAATACAATGATCGAGTGATGAAATCCCGAATCAAGGTTGCGTATTCACGCTTTTGGAGAACTTGTATTTTTATTGTTCTACGTAAGTACAATATAGTAATAATATTCACAAAAAACGAAAACTAATATATCTACAATATAGTAAAGATTGTTTTGTGTTTGATTTAAGAAAATTAAACACGTTTTATTTGGATACTATAATATATTAATGAAAAATAACAAAAATGAGTATGTACGATATTCACGCTTTCCAAAAAATGAAAAGCAAAAACGCACTACTCACACAAACACGATACTAATAATGGCACACAAAACACCTCCCCGGCAGCGGCGCCAAAATGATGTAAAGTAAAATACGCGTTTAGGAAAATAACGTATAAATGCGGCAAGTATTAAACTCGACGATTTAGGAAAACCGAAGAATCGAATAAATGCGGGTTCGTTCACGAAGGAGGTGTGTGTATTAATGTGCCAATATATATAAAATCAAGTTTGAATTAGTGACGTTTTTGGTTTAGAAGAGAAAAACTAAAGACGAGTTACGCTACGATTACACTACGACGAATTGACGTAAAACGCGAACGTAAATACGTAAAACGTGACGAATTTAAAAATAAAACCTAAAAATTAATTAAAAGATTAAACTAAGTCTAAAATAATATAAATAAGAATAAAAATCCAACAAATATATTTTAAAACCTTTTATTAATTAAATATTTAATTTTAAATGCTAATTAAAGCCCTAAAATCAAATATAATTAACAAAATGTCCAAAATATAATTTTATTGAACTAATAAATCATTTATATTATTTAAAGACTAAAAACTATTTTTCCTAAATTTTAAAAACTATTTTTCTATTTTTAAATGACTAAAAACTATTTTAAAACTAAAATAATCATAAAAAATAATAAAATAATGCCAAAATTAATTTGACAATTTTAAAAATCCTAAATTACTCTAATGAACAGTATAAAATTGAAAAAGTTTAAAAAATGTAAAAATTTGCACTAAAAGAAAAAACAGTTTAATAATAAAACCCTAATTAACCTAATTTAATTATAAAAAATAATTAAAACAGTGAACAGTAAATGTTTTTAAACTAAAAATCTTAAACTAATTTTCTAAATCTAAGAAAAATTTTAAATCTGAAAAATATTACTTTTCTGCACTAAAAGACAAAATCAGAATAAATAAAAGGTAATTAAAATAGCAATTTAATCTAAAAAATATAAAATGAACAGTAAAATAAAAACTAATTAAACAGAAAAATCAAGAATTAAAAAAGAAAAATAATGAAAAAAGAATGAAGTGCTAATTCCTAATTTGGGTCACTAAAGACAAAAGTTCAAGAAGATGAAAGTGACATGTGCTCACTTTCTGTCTTTTAGTGTAGCAGGGGTAACCAACAAACTAGCAGGGGGAAGTGAGTTCCCACTGCTAGTGCAAATAAAATGACAGATTAATGAAAAGCTTAGGAAAGCTTTTTGATGGCTTTTTAATGGACAATAAGGCACCCCCACAACCAGTTGGGTTGTGGGGAGTCTATAATAACACAAAAATCAGCAAGTATATCACAAAAATCAAGCCCAAATGCCACTCAAAGTTTCTGATTAACCTAGATGGTGTCTGTGAACAGTGGACTGAACTTTTGTGCACAAATGATGAATTTTAAAAGCTCCAAACTTGCATTCAAGCTATCGAATTAGCATACAACTTATAATAAACCCTAGATTGGCATATCTCCTAACTTTTTGCAAGATTCCAAACTTAGATTGCACAAATATATGCAGAAAAATGGCTTAACTGATTTTCTAGGCAGAATGTATCAAATGAGCATGCAATTGTCTTTTTTATCCTACAATACTGAAAACTAAGTTTCAAATGAGCCTATTACTAACAACCAAGGCATGTTTAAACAGGATTCAACCAAAAATTTATCACCAATCTCAGTTTAAACCCTAGTCCCAAACACCCTATAAAAATCAGTCAACAAAATTTTTGTAAAGAAATCTAATCAAATCAAAACCAAACTGAAAGAAACTTACTCAGACATCAACAACTAACATTAATTAGCATAATCAAGCCCTAAAACTAACATCAACAGCTTAAAACACAAATTTCATGAAGATCATAAAAACTCAAGCTTTCTAACCTATTTGGGTTCAAGCCGTACCTTGGGTTGGCTGAGGCCTTCAAACAAGTGGATTGAGTAAGCTTTTGTGGGCTTATGAAAGTAGAGAACCCTGTTGTTGGAATCCAAGTAGACCCAAGGGTGACCAGTATCTTCAATTCTGAAATAATGCAAAAATATGGAGTGATGATACTGCTATGGAACTTGTACCTGCACAAGACAAATAAACAAAGGAAGTGAACTGATAACAAAAGCAAATAAGCTAATAAGCTAGCTTATTGATTAAGCTACTTATGGCTTATTGCTTAAATAAAAAAAACTTGAAAATGAATTTTATTTGAAACCTTTTTAAAAACACGAATTTTGTTGAAACCTTTGATAAAAGCTTGAATTCAAGCTGAATCCAACCTCACAGTCCACTTTCACTTCATGTGAAAGGAGGATTCCAGCTTTCAAAAACTTTTCCAAAAAAACCTTTTTTACACTAATTTTCTGAAAATACCTTTATGAATTAAACCTTTTGGAAAACTATTAAACTAAGTTGCAATTGATTAAACAGATTACACTAATGAATTTAAGACAAGGAACTCAGAATTTGCAAGCTTTAAAAGAAGGAAAACTTTAACTATTCATTCACTTAAAAATAAAGTTACAAAATCTGGAACAAAAGCCCTATCCACAGGTTGGAAGGTGCTTAAATACTAAGCTATGGATGTTTCTAGACTAGCAACTACATAATAAACCCTAGCATACGAATTTCCAAGAAAGCCCTTTGAAAATTGGTCAAAATTAAGCTATGTGAAGTGCCAGCTGTGTTGATTTGATCATAGATGTCCATTGTGACTTTGGGACAAAGGAATGGATGAGAGGCGTTGGATTTCTGCTAGGATTCCCATTTTGCCATTTTTGTTGAAGCAGGGGAGTATGGGGGGTCTACTTTGGGGTCACGGGAGAGGTGTTTTGTTGGTGGGTTTGGTTTAAGGGATAGGTAATTGTGTTTATGGAGGTTTAGGGGATAAACCCCTTTGGTTTAAGGGTCAAGGAAATTAGGGTTTATGGAGTGGATTAGAAGGTAATTAGGGGGAGGAGATGAATAGTACCTGTTTCCCACCCATTTTAATTATATTTAAACAGGTTTAAAAATTAAACAAGTTAAATAATAATAGGGGTGACGTGGTGTGTGTGATGTGGAGGAGAGGTGTTTGCTGATTGGTGGGATGGGTAAAGTGGGGTGAGGTGGCGTGTTATGAGAGGTGGAAAGGAGTTTTGTTGTCTGGGAAGTATAGGTCCCTATATTCCCTTCATTCTTTCATGTTGTATTAAACAGCCATACCCCTTTTTTCCTTTGAAAAGAACTTTGCTATACTTGTCATTTTTGGCATGTTGTTTTTCAAAACTTTACATAAGGACTATCTTTGCACATTTGGATATCTTCAAGGGCCATTTATGTATATACTTGAAATATTAGGGACCCAATGTGTATTAAGGGTATAATATGACAAGTCTTCCAAAGTTGAGGGACCAAAGTTGCCAAATCTTCAAACTTTAAGGACTTGATAGGAAAATCATGATTCGGGTCCGGTTCTTTGTGCGGCTTCGTTTCCCGTGTTCGTTTTTGCTCTATTCTTGTAATCTTTTGGTGAATTCACGATATCCGTACCTGAAATACACAATGAACAAACACAGGCATATTTTTGGGTATTTTGATGATATTTTAAGCGTTTTAAGCTCGATTTTGACGATGAGACTATGTATAAATACAGTCTCATAAGGAAGCCACTTGGGAAACAGAGGAGTCTATCCGGGCTTCTTACCCTCATTTCATATTTTGAATTCGGGTATGTTCTTCTTTTTCAGGTTACTTTATCTATAATTCGGGGACGAATTATTCTTTTTAGGGGGGAAGAGTTGTAAAACCCGCATGCTTTTACCATGAATAGTACCCTTAAGATCGTACGTACTTGATTAAAACTTTCCTATTATAGCATGATTACGATTACGTGTTAGGAATTTACGTATTACGTACGTGTTAGAACACGATAAGTATTTATTACGCACGAACACATAATAATAATTTGACAATAATTAATCACGAACATGCGATCATAAAATCATGAACGTAATTAAATCACGAACTAATATTAATTACGTATATATATTTATTACGAGCGTGAATAAATATATGAGGTCACGGTAATTAGTTAACGAGAACACACACAAACGCGAACACAAATAAACACGAACGAACAATTAAACATCGAGACACGGAAAATGGTACGGGTACCCCATGTGGGGCCCCCTACCCGCGGAAACATTAAGGAGATGGGCCAAGCCCATCTCAAAACTTACTAAGAAGGGGTTATGGTAAATTTTGCTAGTCATTTTCACATTAGAGTAAACTTAAACAAAAACCTAAAAGATTTTTCTCCTTCTCCTCCTTCCTCTCTTGTGGCTGCCGCACATAAACACCAAAAAGGGGGTGTTTAGTTGATTTTGATCTTGAATATTGTACGTGTGTTCGTGTGTGTTCATCCTCGTTAGATCCACGCATTCGGTACATTCTTTTAATCCTTTTTCTTTTTTATTTGATCTAATAAAATAATTAAGAACATGATGTTTTTAAAACCTAATTAAAAACATAGATCAAACATGTAAATGGTTTTGGGGTAAATCAAAAAGGTTGTTTTTAGGGGTGTTTGTTTGGCCGGCGCCTAAACCGAACCCCAAGGGGTCTCGGTTTGGCTACTAAACCACCACCGAGACCATATGGTCCCGGTTGGGTGGTGTGGGTCCCACGGCAGCACTAAAACAAAGGGAACCCCGAAGTGGTTCGGGGTATAGTGTCGATTTCATGTCCGGTTCATGGTTTCTAATCAAGATCCGGTTGACGGTTTATGTTAAAATTATTTTTCTATAATCATATGTTTAAATTAAATTAATAAATATGACATGATTAATTTAATAAACATGACTTAGGTTATAATTTAATTATTTGAATCATGGAATTATTAACCTAAGTATTCTATATTTTCTAAACTTATAATTAATTAATTATTTAAAAACCATGGTTATAAGTAATTAATTAACATGACTTCGGTTATATTATTAATAAATAATAATACATGTTTTAACCTAAGTATTTAACTTTATTTAATTAAACCATGATATATTTTAATTAAATACTTTTAACCTATAGTTTATTTAAATTACATGAAATAATTAATAAACTATATATTATATCATTATGGCTTAGAAAATAATCAGAAAAACACTTAGGCTTATATACTTAGCTTATTTAACCAGATTATATCTAATTATGGAAACTTTCTATTTTTAGAAACTTATTTAATTAAGGCAGCTAATCTATTTATGGAAACTTTCTATTTTTAGAAACTTAATTAATTCAGGTAGCTAATCTATTTATGGAAACTTATTTAATTAAGGCAGCTGATCTATTTATGGAAACTTCCTATTTTTAGAAACTTATCTATTTTAAGCAGTAATTTTATTTTTGGAAACTTTCTATTTTTGGAAACTTTCTATTTTTGGAAACTTTCTATTTTTGGTAACTTTCTATTTTTGGAAACTTTCTATTTTTGGAACCTGCTTTTTTTGGAAAGTTACTTTTTATTACACAGTAAGTATAATAATACATGAAATACCAAAAATACTTAATCAGAATATAAGATAAACACAATTTAAGGCTTTAAACAGTAAAACATGATATGAACATATAAAATACGCTAAGACATGATATAAAACCAGTTACGTATTTAGTAGTCAGATACTTATTCATGTATATATTTATGTAGCATTAGTGATACCGAAGTAGGATTCTCCTCAGTTCATCTTCTTCGTTCACTGGACATAAGGTACGGATTCTCGTCCTTTTAGTATGGACATTCTTTCCTTATTAGGATTCCCCGTATGCAGCCAAATATTTTCCCGTAGTATAAGTTTATATGTTTGACTTGCTTATGTTTAATTTACAATACCTATAGCCATATACATGCATGACCAGTTTCACCTAGTTATGGAGGTACCATAACCATAAGATTAGAGGCACTGATGTTATGACTTCACTACAGCAGAGTGATTGCTCGTGGCGTCCCTTCAGCTTTTGGCCATATTATTATATTTATCATGTGGGGAGTATGGGTGCATCCTAGTTACATGTTTTTAGCAGATTACTCAGTGTGAATGTGGTGTGTGCTTTGCATCCTTCACAAGGAGCTGATCCCTCATACCCAAACCAGTATATTAAATTAGAGGCAGCCCCTCTAATTTGCATGATGAGGTCACCTCTCCAAGTATTCATGCACGGTAGATTTTCATGACCTATATTGGCTAATGGTAGAACATGTTAAACAGTTTTTATAAGATAAACATAAGGCTTGTCAAACTATAAAACCAGTTTTACCAAGACTTAACCAAGTTATACGGGACTTAGTTTCTTCCGTTGTTATATGTTATATGCTTATCCTATTCATGCTTTATTGTACATCCGTGCACTGAGCGTATTGCTCAGCCGTTTTCCTTTTCTATGTTCCCAAAACGGTAGGTACTCAGGGACGCTCGTTGTAACACCCCACTTGGATAAATGGACCGTTACGTGTATTTATGGCGTGTCATCAAAGCATGCAAGGCAATGTATTAAACATTAACTGACCAAACAGAAATACCGGGATCAAACATCGGTAGTCCAATAAGCCCAAAATATAAAAATTAAGTACTGAACGGAAAGGACGAAACAGTGTCCAAACAACCAAAGTAAAGTAACGTAATGTGTGCATAAAAATAAAGGAGTCTGGATAGCTCCCATCCAAATGCACGTACTCTCTTAGAAGTCCTAAGATCGTCCCTGTGTACCTGCCGTTTGGAAACATGAAAGAAAACTACGGCTGAGCATAACGCTCAGTGGACGGATATAGCATGATAAGAATGTACTGAAAGTAAAGGAATAGGAGACAACAATGGAGCTATAAGACTGATATGTAACATGTGATATAACTTTGCATGAAATCTGCAGGACCTGGTTCATATATACTGAAACTGAAACATAACTTTAAATTCTGAAAACATGCATTTACTGTATTTTATTTGCCAGAGCTTATATAGGTCACGTGCTGTAACAACCGTGCATGAATAACTGGAGGGGTGACCTCGTCATGCTGTAGAGGGGTGACCTCTAAATAACTGTGCTGGGTGGAGGGATCAGCTCCAATGTGAAGGATGTAGAGCACACACCACATTCACCCTGATAACTTGTAACACATATAAGCCTAGGATGCATCCATACGCCCCACTAAAACATACATATAAAAATGGCCAACTGAACATGAGTGGGACGATGCAGGATATCACTCTCCTGCATGTGAGTCACGACACCGGTGCCTCTAGTGTCGTGGTTACGGTACCTCCGTAACTAGTACATAAACTGGTCGTGCTTGTATATAACGCTCAGGCAATTCTATTTAGTTATTAACATGATTACTGATAAATTAAACATATACTGGGGAAAAACATTTGGCTGAAGATGGGAAATCCTAATCATGCGTAGGAAGGAAGTCCTTACTGAAAGAACGGAAAATCCGTACCTCTAGTCCAGTAACTGACTGAATGGAAGACTGAACGAATACTACTCGGGCTTCACGCGTGCTACATAATTAAAAGACGCGAATAAGTTAACTGATATCCGTTATCAAATTTTACTGGTCTTATTGGTTTCTTATTTATTTATTTCTGAAATTCCATACGTACAATTACGGCTAAATCTGATCATTAAAATAATTTTATTTTAATGTATTAACGTTATATTAATGGCTACGTACATCGTATTTCTGACAGTAATTATTTCTATAATAAGTATTTCGCTAAAATAGAAGTTCCTTAATTTAGAAAGTTCTTAAATTGTTTAATTCGTTTTCCAATAATATACCCTTTTAAATATTTAAGAATTTATTCAATTTAATACACTTAAAACATATATAAAAATATTTGTAAAACAATTTAATTTAAAAGGTATAATATAACAATATTTATTTTATCATTTAAAACCCGTCCCGAGCTTACCGACTAACAAACTAACCTATACACAAAATCTGTCCACAAGAATTAGCGACAGAATTTGTGTCACTAAAACTGTCGCTAATTCTGTCCTTATTAAAACTATCTATAACTAACAGTTTTTGCGACAGAAAGACTGTCGCTAAAACTGTCGCTAAAGCTGTCTAATATATCTTGTTTTCTGTCCATTTTTCCCCCTGTTCTATGTACTTAGTTCCCACTGTTTTAAATCCCATTTTCCCCCCGCTTGTTCTGTTTTACAACCAAACGCACCCTTATCGATTTGTGGCTCGGGTTTGGCAAGAAAAGAACCACCGAGACCTGCTGTGGTCTCGGTTGGGTCGTGCAGCAACACACCGAGACCCTATGGTCTCGGTTCCCTGATGTAAACAACCCGACGCACCCTCTTTTTTTTTTTTTTTTTTTTTTTTTTTGTGGCTGTAAAAACAACACCCCCCCGAGACTCTAAGTCTCGGGTTCTCTTTTTGCTGCGGCTGTATAACCAAAACCACCACCCCCTTTAGGGTTTGCGATTGGTGTCAGATCAACCACACCGAGACCCCTGTTAGTCTCGGTTCGTGAATCACAGCCAACCCGACACCCCTGTTTTTGTTTTCTCATTTGAGTTTCGGAATAAAAAGAAAAGAAGAAGATTACCTTAATTGATGATTGAGAAACGATGGTTGGACATACGAATCAAAAGATTAAAGCATCAAAAGAACCCGACCCTTGTTCTTGATTTTTACTGGCGGCACTCTTCTTTTTCTTTTTTTTGTCTCTTGTGTCGGCAGGGAAAACAAAACCCTAACCCTTTATTTTTATTTTTTTTGGTCTGGTCGTAATACACAAAGGGGTAATACCCCGTTCCTTCTTTTTTGAGCTATTGGGCTTGGCCCAATTTCCTTTTTCTTTTTTTTTTTACACAAACCGCCTCTTTTCTTTCCTTTTATTTCTTATTATATTTTTTTTTTAAATCTTGTATAATAATAACACTTGTAATAAATAGTACTTGTAATAAATTTCTCGCGTTTGTTTTGTTAAAAATTTCCACGTGTACGTTTTAAGGAAAAAATATCCCGCGTAATAATAATAAACCGCGTATTTATAAATTCTCGATTTAAAATACGGGTTTTACAATTCTTCCCCTCTAAAAGAAATAATTCGTCCCCGAATTAAAATCCGGCGTACTGGGCTTTACAATTCTTCCCCTCTAAAAGAAGAATTCGTCCCCGAATTACAAGGTATTTAAGCTGACTGAAGTAAAGGCTGAAATGCTGATAAATTGAACGACATAAAAGCTGAAAAGACATACCCGAATCAAAACTGAAAGTGAGGATAAGAAGTCCGTATAGACTCCTCCGTTTCCCAAGTGGCCTCCCGCTCGGTATGGTTCCTCCACAGGATCTTGACGAAAGGAATGGTCTTCCTTCTCATGACTCGATCCTGGCGATCTAAAACCGCTTCGGGTTCCTCGATATAAGATAAATCCTCCCGAATCTGATCGAGTGGATAATTTACTTTGTGAAGCTCATGATAGTTGTACCCCCTGAGTAATGAGACATGAAACACGTTGTGAACGTGTGAAAGCTGAGGCGGCAGCGCCAATCGATACGATACTTCCCCGACGCGTTCAAGGATTTCAAATGGTCCGATGTAGCGAGGGCTAAGTTTGCCTTTGAGACCAAAACGTCTGACACCGCGTGCGGGTGATACTTTGAGGAACACACGATCCCCAGTCTGAAAAGATAGATCTCTGCGATGCTTGTCAGCGTAACTCTTCTGGCGAGTACGCGCTTCTTGCAGCTTTGCCCTAGCGATGGCGACTTTTTCATTGGTCAGTTCTATCAGTTCAGGTCCTTCAATCAAACGTTCTCCCACCTGATCCCAACAAATAGGAGCACGGCATTTTCTGCCGTATAACATCTCGAATGGAGCACGCTTGATACTAGCATGCCAACTGTTGTTGTAAGCAAACTCGACCAAGCAAATATAGTCATCCCAGTGTCCTGTCCATTCTAATGCACAGGCGCGTAGCATGTCCTCCAAGGTCTGGATGGTACGCTCTGATTGACCGTCCGTCTGTGGATGGAAAGCTGTGCTGAGCTTGAGCCTTGTTCCCCAAGCTTTATGCAAACCTCCCCAGAAATGAGAAGTGAAACGGGGATCCCTATCCGATATAATTTCCGAAGGTGTACCGTGTAATCGTACGATCTCCTCGGTGAATAGTTTCGCTAATTTACTGACTGCGAAATCTTTACGAATAGGAATGAAATGTGCTGACTTGGTCAAACGATCGACAACTACCCAGATTGCATCATGTCTCCACTGAGTCTGTGGTAGTCCGGTGACAAAATCCATAGAGATCTTGTCCCATTTCCACATTGGAATATCTAATGGCTGGAGAAGACCACTGGAACGCTGGTGCTCTATCTTAACCTGCTGACAGGTTAAACATTTAGACACAAATGTTGCGACATCCTGCTTCATGCCGCTCCACCAGAAATGCTGCTTAAGATCGTGGTACATTTTTGTGGAACCCGGGTGGATAGAGAACGGAGAGCTGTGAGCCTCAGTCATTAAGGCTTCTCTGAGAGCAGGATCTTCTGGAACGCAGAGTTTGGTACCCTGCCATACAATACCGTCGTCATCGATGCGAAATTCGGTCTGACGGTCAATGTTCTGGATGATCGCCCAGATTTTACCATCATCCTTTTGGGCGTCTTTAATCCTAGAGAGTAAATCTGGTTCTACCCTCAAACTAGCCCAGTATCCCCTCTGTCCGCGTACTAAGAGTTCAATATCATACCGTTCTAATTCCCGAATAATTTCTTCCTGAACTTTGATGCCATTTATCATACCTGACTTTCTGCTAAGGGCATCTGCTACTACATTTGCTTTGCCTGGGTGATACTGGATATTAGTGTCATAGTCTTTTAGCAGTTCTAACCATCGTCTCTGTCTCATGTTCAGCTCTCGCTGTGTAAATATATACTTGAGACTTTTGTGATCGGTGAAGATATCACACGACTCACCGTATAAATAATGCCTCCAGATTTTAAGGGCGAAAACGACTGCTGCGAGCTCTAGATCATGAGTAGGGTAATTTTTCTCATACGGCTTCAGTTGACGCGAAGCATAAGCGATGACTTTTCCATGCTGCATAAGAACACAGCCTAAGCCTTTCCCTGATGCGTCACTGTATATCTGATAACCACCTGTACCGGATGGAAGAGTAAGTATCGGTGCTGAGATCAATCGATGCTTGAGTTCCTCAAAGCTCTTTTCTCTCTCCTCGGTCCATATAAACTTCTCACCTTTTCGCATAAGTTGGGTCAATGGTAACGCCAAACGTGAGAAGTTTTCCACAAACCTGCGGTAATAACCCGCCAACCCAAGAAAACTACGTATCTCTGTGACAGATGTCGGTCTTGGCCATTTGGTGATAGCCTCCACCTTTGCAGGATCCATAGTTATTCCTTCTGCGGAAACAATATGGCCTAGAAACGCCACTGTATTCAGCCGAAACTCGCACTTCGAAAATTTAGCGTATAGTTTTTCTTGTCTGAGAATCTGCAAAACTGTACGGAGATGGTTCTCATGTTCCTCTTTGGATTTGGAGAAAATAAGGATATCGTCGATGAATACGATCACAAACTTGTCTAAAAATTCGTGGAAAACTCTGTTCATTAAGTCCATAAATACTGCGGGCGCATTCGTGAGACCGAATGGCATAACGACAAACTCGTAATGACCGTACCTCGTGCGAAAAGCAGTTTTAGATATATCCTGCTCTTTTACACGCAGCTGATGGTAGCCTGATCGTAGATCGATTTTTGAAAAGTGCTTGGCACCCTGAAGTTGATCGAATAAATCGTCAATACGAGGAAGTGGATAACGGTTACGAATAGTGAGCTTATTCAACTCACGGTAGTCAATACATAAACGCATACTACCATCCTTCTTCTTGACAAACAAAACGGGAGCGCCCCATGGTGACACGCTTGGACGAATGAAACCCCTTTCGAGAAGTTCCTGAAGTTGATCCTTCAGTTCCTTAAGCTCTACAGGAGCCATACGGTAAGGAGCTTTAGATACTGGTTCTGCACCTGGAATGAGATCGATGCCAAATTCTACCTCTCGCATGGGAGGTAAACCTGGAAGTTCCTCGGGAAAGACATCTGGAAAGTCTAACACAACTGGCTGATCATGAATTGAAGGTGTCTCCGAAGTCGTGTCATGAACTGTGGCTAGGAAGCCCTCGCAACCATGATATAGTAAGGTACGAGCTTGTAAAGCTGAAATGATCTGAACATGTTTTCCTGGTAGGAAACCTCGGTGAATATACTCTGGTGTCTGGACATCACCAAAGATGACCTGGTGAGCATGGCAATCTATGGTGGCATGATGAACCGATAACCAATCCATACCCAGAATAATATCGAAATCACACATATCCAAAGGAAGAGCACTGACTGGACGGATTTTATCATCAAACTCAAGAGGGAGATCCTTATATACTTGGGTAATGAGTACAGAGTCTCGCATGGGGGTAGATATACTAAGTGCACTGTCTAGTGGCGTAGGGGTCATATTTATTCTAACCGCATATGAAGTAGATATAACCGAGTGCGTGGCGCCTGTATCGAAAAGCACGCATGCTGACTGTCCGTGTATAAACAAAATGCCAGTAATAGTACCTGCGGTCTTATTTGCTTATTCACGGGTAGTAGTGTAGACACGACCAGTGGTTGGTGGTATCGGTGGTGGGGGAGGTAAAGTCTGAGGAATCTGGCCTGAGGTACCGGCAGCATCCCCGCTCTTGCAATCCCTCTTCAAATGGCTCGGCTGACCACACTTGTAGCAATTACCCGAACCACGACGACAAGGTCCCGAGTGTTTCTTCCCACACGTGATGCAAGTGGGGTAAGTAAACCCGGTGGAAGTAGCTCTGGTTTGCTGAGAACCTGATTTACGATGATATATACGTGTCACGATTCTGATAACTTAACTGAAATAAGGCTGACTAACTGAATTTTTAAAATTACCAGAATTTGCCGGTCGGGCAACCTGTTGACCCCTGTTGTTTTGGTCGCGCCCCTGTCCAGCATCTCTGTTGGAATTTACAAATAAATTTAAGATCTGTTTTACACGATAGTTTAGTATTCTTGGAGCTTAAAGGCTCACCTGTAGCTGCTAGAGGAGTTGGAGCTGCCGCGGTAATTATCACCGCCGTTCCTCCTATCTGACCGATTACGGTCATAAGACTGACCGTGGTTCCTGTAGTTTTGATGCGGAGTAGCCGATTGGGATCGGTCTCCTCCTCTGTGTCTGTAAGATTTTAATAACATATAAGTTTCCAAGCAATAATGGCTAAATTGTTTAAGTCTGTTGGGTGAGATGTACCTCTTCTCCGGGCGCTCTAAATTCTCGAGCTCATCCCTCTCAAAAAGCATCTCGATGTCCCGAGCTGCATTAGCTACTTGTGACACATTAGTGAATGTGGCACTCATCAATCTATCTGCAGTCCTAGTGTGAAGAGCCCAACGAAATTGCTTCACTTGCTCCTCTACGGTACCCGCGGCCTCCCCCAAGAATCCAGCCATCCTGAGGTATCGGTGCATGAACTCTATACTGTTCTCGCCATTATTCTGACGAATAACGTGAAAGTCCCTCTTCATCTTAGCTTGCTCCGCATGCGGGAAAAACTGGTCATAGAACATCGTCTTGAAACGTGCCCAGGTCAATGCAAGCTCCCAAGCATCTCCCCCATTGGACAGCTTCTGAGACCTCCACCAATGTAGAGCAGGACCCTCCAGCTTGTAAACTGCAAGCCTAACTTTGAAAACATCACCACAACCCATAGCCCCAAAATTTTTCTCTATATGGTAGATCCAGTCTTCTGCATCCGTTGGAGCTACAGTCTGCTCAAACAGTCGGGGCTTCTGCTTGTTGAACAGATCCAGCCAAGCGGGTAAAGTGGCAGGTGGTGGAGCAGGAGGGTTATTATTCTGTTGAGGTCCATTTTGATACTCAGCTCGGATCTCATCACGAATTTGGGGTAACATGGCCTGTATAGCAGCCTGAACAGCAGCAGCAATGGCAGCTGCGTTAGGATCATTCTCGGTGTCGCGCCTGGGTGGCATCTGAAATAAAAGAGGATAAATCGACAAAACGTAAGAACCTGAAGTAATAAATCTGAATATGCTTAGTGTAATTCATGAAGGTATAGCTAACAAAACATGACATGAATACTGGTGAACGCCTAGGGTCAGTTCACAAAATGACAATTTCTGAAACATAAATCTGACATGAGTAAGGATGGACGCCTATGGTCAGTTCATCCATACAAAACTTAAGCGGCAAGGGTGAACGCCTATGGTCAGTTCACCAAAACGAAATGTTCTTGAAAAGCACATGCGATTAAGTATGGTCAGTCCTGTACCAACCGTTTACTTAATCAAGATTTTGAAAATCCGACTGATAAAATTCATGAGTAGCATGGAAAATAACGACGCCAAAATACAAGAAGTTCTTGGTGACTACCCACTAGTCACAGGTCAAGTTTTAGAGCCTACAGGTCGAACCTTGCGCTCTGATACCATAATTGTAACACCCCACTTGGATAAATGGACCGTTACGTGTATTTATGGCGTGTCATCAAAGCATGCAAGGCAATGTATTAAACATTAACTGACCAAACAGAAATACCGGGATCAAACATCGGTAGTCCAATAAGCCCAAAATATAAAAATTAAGTACTGAACGGAAAAGGACGAAACAGTGTCCAAACAACCAAAGTAAAGTAACGTAATGTGTGCATAAAAATAAAGGAGTCTGGATAGCTCCCATCCAAATGCACGTACTCTCTTAGAAGTCCTAAGATCGTCCCTGTGTACCTGCCGTTTGGAAAAATGAAAGAAAACTACGGCTGAGCATAACGCTCAGTGGACGGATATAGCATGATAAGAATGTACTGAAAGTAAAGGAATAGGAGACAACAATGGAGCTATAAGACTGATATGTAACATGTGGTATAACTTTGCATGAAATCTGCAGGACCTGGTTCATATATACTGAAACTGAAACATAACTTTAAATTCTGAAAACATGCATTTACTGTATTTTATTTGCCAGAGCTTATATAGGTCAGGTGCTGTAACAACCGTGCATGAATAACTGGAGGGGTGACCTCGTCATGCTGTAGAGGGGTGACCTCTAAATAACTGTGCTGGGTGGAGGGATCAGCTCCAATGTGAAGGATGTAGAGCACACACCACATTCACCCTGATAACTTGTAACACATATAAGCCTAGGATGCATCCATACGCCCCACTAAAACATACATATAAAAATGGCCAACTGAACATGAGTGGGACGATGCAGGATATCACTCTCCTGCATGTGAGTCACGACACCGGTGCCTCTAGTGTCGTGGTTACGGTACCTCCGTAACTAGTACATAAACTGGTCGTGCTTGTATATAACGCTCAGGCAATTTTATTTAGTTATTAACATGATTACTGATAAATTAAACATATACTGGGGAAAAACATTTGGCTGAAGATGGGAAATCCTAATCATGCGTAGGAAGGAAGTCCTTACTGAAAGAACGGAAAATCCGTACCTCTAGTCCAGTAACTGACTGAATGGAAGACTGAACGAATACTACTCGGGCTTCACGCGTGCTACATAATTAAAAGACGCGAATAAGTTAACTGATATCCGTTATCAAATTTTACTGGTCTTATTGGTTTCTTATTTATTTATTTCTGAAATTCCATACATACAATTACGGCTAAATCTGATCATTAAAATAATTTTATTTTAATGTATTAACGTTATATTAATGGCTACGTACATCGTATTTCTGACAGTAATTATTTCTATAATAAGTATTTCGCTAAAATAGAAGTTCCTTAATTTAGAAAGTTCTTAAATTGTTTAATTCGTTTTCCAATAATATACCCTTTTAAATATTTAAGAATTTATTCAATTTAATACACTTAAAACATATATAAAAATATTTGTAAAACAATTTAATTTAAAAGGTATAATATAACAATATTTATTTTATCATTTAAAACCCGTCCCGAGCTTACCGACTAACAAACTAACCTATACACAAAATCTGTCCACAAGAATTAGCGACAGAATTTGTGTCACTAAAACTGTCGCTAATTCTGTCCTTATTAAAACTGTCTATAACTAACAGTTTTTGCGACAGAAAGACTGTCGCTAAAACTGTCGCTAAAGCTGTCTAATATATCTTGTTTTCTGTCCATTTTTCCCCCTGTTCTATGTACTTAGTTCCCACTGTTTTAAATCCCATTTTCCCCCCGCTTGTTCTGTTTTACAACCAAACGCACCCTTATCAATTTGTGGCTCGGGTTTGGCAAGAAAAGAACCACCGAGACCTGCTGTGGTCTCGGCTGGGTCGTGCAGCAACACACCGAGACCCTATGGTCTCGGTTCTATGATGTAAACAACCCGACGCACCCTCTTTTTTTTCTTTTTTTTTTTTTTTTTTTTTTTTTTTGCGGCTGTAGAAACAACACCCCCCCCGAGACTCTAAGTCTCGGGTTCTCTTTTTGCTGCGGTTGTATAACCAAAACCACCACCCCCTTTAGGGTTTGCGATTGGTGTCAGATCAACCACACCGAGACCCCTGTTGGTCTCGGTTCGTGAATCACAGCCAACCCGACACCCCTGTTTTTGTTTTCTCATTTGAGTTTCGGAATAAAAAGAAAAGAAGAAGATTACCTTAATTGATGATTGAGAAACGATGGTTGGACATACGAATCAAAAGATTAAAGCATCAAAAGAACCCGACCCTTGTTCTTGATTTTTACTGGCGGCACTCTTCTTTTTTTTTTTCTTTTTTTTGTCTCTTGTGTCGGCAGGGAAAACAAAACCCTAACCCTTTTTTTTTTTTTTTGGTCTGGTCGTAATACACAAAGGGGTAATACCCCGTTCCTTCTTGTTTGAGCTATTGGGCTTGGCCCAATTTCCTTTTTCTTTTTTTTTACACAAACCGCCTCTTTTCTTTCCTTTTATTTCTTATTATATTTTTTTTTAAATCTTGTATAATAATAACACTTGTAATAAATAGTACTTGTAATAAATTTCTCGCGTTTGTTTTGTTAAAAATTTCCACGTGTACGTTTTAAGGAAAAAATATCCCGCGTAATAATAATAAACCGCGTATTTATAAATTCTCGATTTAAAATACGGGTTTTACACTCGTAGACTTTAAGCATACGTGCATATGGACTGGAAGCTTTCTAGCCTTTCTTTACTTTATGCGTTATCTTTACGTTGATACTCTGTTATGGACACGGTTTAGTCCTTTCCTTTTCAGTACTTATGTTTGTGTGTGATGAGCTTTACTTTTGGACTACCGATGTTTGATTCCGGTATTTTCCTTTTATGCTCATGTAATGTTTAGACATTTTTCCTTGTTTGCTTTGATGACACGCCATAATTACGCGTGACATTCAATTATCAAAATGGGGTGTTACAACCTTTCTTATTTTTGTGAATCTTTATGCTTATTATCTTATTGTCATGCTTATTTGATTAATTGTTATGTTTTTATGTGTTTGATTGTGTTAGCTTATTGATTTGCTAGCTTATTGTGTGTTTGATTTGATTTTAGTTAAGTGTTTATTAGTTTATTTTATTAAAAGTTGATTTTTAATTTTTAAGTTTATTAGTGTTTTTCAAGTTTTTGATTTGTGGTTGCATTAGTTTTTCTTAAAAGTGTTTTAGATTAAGTTTTGGTTATTTGCTTATTTGATTTTAGCTTATTCGTAGCTTATTTACTGCTTTTTAATAGTACTGTATCTTTCATTTCTCAAGTTTTCGGATTAGGGTTAATTTTTCCGAAATTCTTCTTTTCTCTGAATTTGTGTTTCTATGAATTCGTCATTTCTCTGATTTTATCAATTTTCCGAAATCACCATTTTTTTGAATTTATCATTTTTATGAATTTTTCACTTCTTCTGAAAACCAATTATTCCGAAGATACCTTTTTTCCGAAATTTTCATTTTTTTCTGAAAAATTCATTTTTCCGAAGAAACCCTTTTTACTAGAAAAGATCATTTTTTCGAAATTCTCCTTTTCTCTGAATTTACTGCTTTTCCGAAGATTTCTCTAAAAACTTTTATTCCGAAAAAGTTATTATTCCGAAAAAGTCATTTTTCCGAAATTTTCCTTTTCTCTGAATTTGTCGTTTTTCCGAAGATTTCTCTGAAAACATTTATTCCGAAAAAGTCAGTTTTCCGAAAAACCAATTATTCCGAAAAAGTCATTTTTCCAAAGAAATGCAATCTCTGAAATGTACTGTAGCTTTTCCGAAATAATTGTGGTGCCTGCTTGCTTGTTTTAATTTCTTGTCTTAGTTTTAGTTTTAAGGTTTCAAAGTTTTCTTGTTTTTATTTTTAGAGAAGAAGTGACAGTTTTTCTCGTTGTGCTTTTAGCCTATTTTAGTTACGTTTTGAATTTTTATTTAATTGTCAAACTTACTTTTCGTCAAGTTTTAATTACCCGTCATTTAGTTTCTCGTCATTTATTTTAAAAGTTTTTAATATTGCACATTTACGTTTTTAATCAGTTTTAGTTTTAATTACCTATCATTTACTTTAAAGTCTTGCATTTTAATTATACTACAACGACCAATCCTTGTTTTCCACCAAAAGACATCTGAGTCACATTTAAACCAGTAATCAATTCGAAGAGACATACGACAAAGAACTTAATTTTTAACTGAGTAAAATCTAGTTATTAAATGGCGCCGCTGCCGGCTCTTTTCGTAAAGATTAACGGTTTTCTGTGAGAGAGTTGAATTTTGGGATCCGTTCACTCGTGAACGTTATTTTCTTGCTTAAAACTTTCCAAAAATCTATAAAAATTAAAAATTGTTAAAATCCATAAAAATTAAAAATTTTCAAAAATCCAAAAAGATTTTATTTTTTTTATTTTTATAGTGTATATATATTGTCTATTGCTTTGATATCTTTTTCTTTTGCTTTCGCAGGTGTATGCGTACTAGATCTTCAACTTATCCAGAGCCCGAGACTCGTGAAGAATTAGCTATGGCAGGTGTGAACAACATCAATAACCCACTGCACCTCAACAATAATGTTCCCCCACCCGATCTTCGAACAATGGAGGAGCTTTGTCAACCTACCATGAATGGACGAGGAGGACCGATTGCGCCAATGCAAATCACGGCTCCGGAGTTTTCGTTGAAGCATCACATGATCCAACAAGTGCAAACTAACCCTTTTCGCGGATGGCCGGATGATGATGCCAACAAGCACCTCGACAAATTCATTACTATTACTCAAAGCATGAAGTTGCCCGATGTTACTATGGATGTCCTTCGCCTACAGCTCTTTCCACATACTTTATCCCACCACGCTGAAAAATGGTTTGATCGTCTCCCGAAGAATTCCATTCATACTTGGGACGACATGACTCAACGATTTTTGTCGCGCTACTTTCCACCATCCATGGTCACGAGCCTTCGAAATCAAATCAGCGGTTTCATGCAAGAACCCGATGAATCTCTCTTTGATGCTTGGGAACGATATAGTGTTTTGATCGATCGATGTCCAAACCACAACATGCTCCCCGTCACCTTAATTGATACTTTCTACAACGGTTTGACTTTTCGTGATCGTGATACGATTAATGCAGTCGCCGGTGGCACATTTATGAAAAGAAGACCTGAGGAGTGTAGAGAGCTTATAGAGAACATGACTACTCACCACAAAAATTGGGATTCATCCGCATCTTCAAAATCAAACCCGAGAGTCAATGTTTCTTCTACTTCTTCAAACCCTGATATCACCGAATTGACCCGCGCAATGGTCGAAATGAGCAAGAATATACAACTCTTGGCTACAAATCATCAACAACAAGTTAAATCTGTAGTAATTTCTTGTGAGACTTGCGGCGGTCCTCACTCATACATTGATTGTCCTTCTACTCAAGACAATCCAGAAATCGTATATGCGACTTATGGTAACTACTCAACAGAAAGCCATCAAGCTCGACCTCAAGGTGATCGTAACTTGCTAAGTTACCGTTATAACAACTATCTTTCACCCGGTTTTCCTCCTCAAAAACACAACCCCAACAACTACAATCGAAGCAACCAAATCCCACCTCGAGCTTCAAATCCTTATCACCCACCCATTCATCAAGATGTTGAAACTTTAATGAGAACCCAAGGAGAGCAAATTAAGAATCTGCAAAGCCAAATTATCAACTTGAAAGGGGATATAACTAAGCAAGGTAATGACATTAGATCCGAGCTTCGACATGATATAAAAACCTCCTTCAGCACTCAAACTAATGATTTGAAGAATATGCTGGCTAGTTTCTTACCAACTACTCAACCTTCTACTTCAGGCTCTCTACCTTCAAACACCATCACCAACCCAAGAGCGAATGTGAGTGCTATTACTACACGTAGTGGAGCAACCTTAGTAGGACCATCTACCCCTTCCCCAGTTACTCCATCTACACCTCCTCCGCCACCATTTATCCCTCCTACTACCACGCCTAGTATTAGTTCTCCATTACCGTCTCCACTTCTTACTGACGTACCTAAGAAGAAGAACCCTTCACCAACCCCACCTTCCACCTTTAAACCTTCAACATCTCAACCTTTACCTGCTACACCTACACCTTCCACCTATAAACCAAATATTCCTTATCCTTCTCGCTTGGACAAGCCTAAATTGCTAACCAAGGATGACATTCAAGTGTCGAACTATTTGAAGATGATCTCTCAAATGAATTTCAACATTAGCCTTGTTGAAGCACTTGTCCACATGCCGAAATTTGTCAAAGCATTCAAGGAATTGCTTAATAAGAAGGAAAATCTGGTTGAGCTTGTCAACACACGCTTAAATGAAAACTGTTCTGCAGTCATTCTTAAAGAACTTGCGGAAAAACTTGGAGATCCCGGTCGTTTTGTGTTGCCTTGCATTTTTAACAAAACCGAAGAATTTACTGCCCTTGCTGATCTCGGGGCAAGTATAAATCTGATGCCTTTAAGTGTTTGGACAGCACTATCATTACCCGACCTTACACCAACAAAGATGAATCTTGAGCTTGCAAATCGCACTCTCGCTTACCCCGTTGGTATTGCCGAAGATGTGTTTATTAAAGTTGGCACTTTCACTTTTTCGGTCGACTTTGTTGTTGTTGATTATGAAATGGACCCTCGTATTCCTTTAATACTTGGTCGGCCATTTTTAAGAACCGGAAAAGCTTTAGTTGACGTTGCCGAAGGTGAGCTAATTTTAAGGGTCGGGAATGAACAACAAGTGTTCAAAATGGGGAAGATCACAACCAAATCTAATGGAAGAGAATCCGCGAATATGATTAATGTTCTTGATGATTTTGTCGTCTACACCAACCCTCTATTCGATTCTTGCTATGATAATCCACTGTTCCAAGATGATGTGGATGATTCTCTATCCAGTTCCAATCCTCCACCAATTTATGATTCTCCACCGAACTTTGATGCTTATGATGACGATTCTAGTTCCAATGGAGATGATTATGATGATTTTACTTTTGAGTATCCAGACATGCCCATTTATGATGATTTTGATGAGGCCGATACTCTCTCGAGTGATTCTTCACATGATGAAGATCCTCCGCCAACAACACTTGATCCTGCTTTGGATGACTACTCATTTGAGAAAGACTTTGCTACTTTTCTCAACACATACTTCCCAAATGAAAGTGATGCTCCTCCTTTGGACTTTGATGATTATGGTCTTTATCCTACTTTGGATATGAAGAAACCCATTGCAAAGGAGAAAAAGCCGGTCGACACCGATATCCGCAACACTTATGTCTTGAAACCTCTATCCACCTTCTGAGGATGAGATTGCGAGATTTATGATCGGATCTTCTTCAAGATCTGCTGAGCCCGAGTGTTATTTTCCCCTAAAGGAAAAGGTGTTCGACCCCGGCATTGCACTTTTTAAGCCATCTCAGTATCCATCTGATGAAATAAAAGGAAAAATCTTTGGAACTTATGGAGATATGCGTGCACTTCACCCTTGATACCACCGTGCTCAATCGCTGCTTAAGAGAACCCTGCCTACTCTTCTTTGGCTTGCCTTGTTCGCCTTAAGCTTGTGCTATTTGATGGACGAAAACCACATCTTTGATTCCGGTGGATGTGTTTCAAGCTTCTTCCTATGCTAATCAAGGTCGAGTCAGGCTCACGACTCGGTTAACAAAAACAAGCGCTTCTCGGGAGGCAACCAGCAGTATCTATCCTTTTTCTCTTATTTTTATAATATGTGTAGGGGGTGACCCTAGTATGTTGTTTGTTGTCTTCTTTCTAATCATGCACAGGGATTTGAGCTTTCAAAGATCCATTCTTGATGACTTTTGATGAACCGTGATTCCGTGTACCCGTCTTCCCGGTTCTATCCTAAACTCTTTTGATTCTTTATTTTATATTTTCTAATATTAAAATAGGAATCACTTTAGTTGTCTCTTCCTTATCAAGATTTAAATAACGTGCACAATGTCCTAAGTGTAGGGGAGTTTACTTCCACATGCCTAAACATTGAGGACAGTGTTTATATTAAGTGTAGGGGGGACTTCTATCGAAGTTAAGTGGGCTTTTCCTTGTATTTGTCCTCATTTTAACTGGAAAATTGATTTTTCGACTTTTTTTCAAAATTTTTAATCTATTTTGGCCTAGTAGTTTTACCTTTGTTATTGTTATTTTATTTCGTTGCTAGAGTAAATTTTGAATAAAGTGGTTTTAATTTTTAAATGTTGTGAATCTTTTGACTCAACCCGAGTTTACTCTAGCTAGTATCCTTAACGTGTTTAAGTTAAGTTTTGCTAGGCTTTTATATAGGGAACTTTAAAACGCGAAAGTCTTAACTCTTACGGGTTAAGAACAAGAACTTTTAGCAAGTTCCTATAACTGATCCTAGAAAGTCGTTTATCAAGGGAACTTTAAAATGCGAATTCTAAACTTGAAAAAGTCTAAGAAGTTGCAAGATCCTATAGATGACTTGAAAACCCAAAACATTGATTTAATTGGCTAAGCATCCACGAGTCTCATTCCTTGAGATTTTAAATTGTGGAGAATGAGAGATGATAGAGTCAATTATAAGTTTGGTATTCTTTCGTGAATTTATGTGAGTTGATTATAAGCCTATTCTCCCATCGCCTGCTAATAAATTTATCTGCAATAAATAAGGTTGTACGATTTGAAAAGTTACTTAGCTTCTAGCCCAAGATCGTTTAAAAGTTGCTCGGTATCAGTTAGAGTTCATAGCCAAGGCATAACTTACTGAAGCGGGACGCGAAGATTGGCGAGTCTGAAAAGGCCCTAACAAGGCATGAGGGCTACATTTTGTTGCTAAAGATCCAAAAGTGATGTGAAGAATCATTTATCAAAAATCAATCTGAAGGATCGAGACACACGATGAAAAGCAAATATTCCCCAAAAGATCATGGAGAAGTCTATCCAAAAAGGCCCTAACAAGGTATGAGGATAAATAGATCCAAGTCCTAAAAGGAGACGGATCGTTGTATATCAAAATCCCAGATAAAGATTGGAGAAAAATGAAGAAGTCGTGGTCCAAATATGAAGAATCTCTCAAAAAGTGCAAGTGAAGAAATTCATATTATGAAGAGAAGACCATTATTTCATGAACGTCTCTCAAGATTTGAAGTATGAAGTCGCTGCCAAATATCGGTCCGAGAAAGGTCTCAAATCGTGAAGCGAGTTATGCTAAGATATGAACTTTATGAGGTCCCGAGAGGCAGTTTTAAAAGATTTTGTCCTTTAGCTAACTATTGATTAAATCGTCCCACTTTATTTTTGGCTAAATAACTATCGAAATAAGTCAACAATGCATCATCGTGATCATTCAAGACAACAATAAAATATAAGAGATACACCTAGGAATAAGGGAGTCTAAGTAAATAATTGGCCCACATGAGATCGTGTTAGTTTGGTAACTTATAATAACAATGATCTCGATTTTAAGCTTGGTTTGGGGAACGTGAAACTTGAGGATGATAATCATTCACGACATTCTAAAACCCTAAGGTAAGTTTTTGATCTTTTTACTTGTTTCCTTCTTTTAAATATTTTGTCTCTTTAATAAAGGCCAATGTGGATTGATTATGATGGAAAATTTAAAACTTCCTTTGTAACTAATGCATTGCATGAGGACATTGCAATGGTCAAGTGTAGGGGATTTGATAGGTGTGTAAACACACATCCTTTTTACCACTTAACTACAATAATAACCAAGTCAAAACGTGTATTTTATGTCGTAAATGTCGGAATTATGTGTGGTTTGTGTTTTTGTTGTGATTTAGGATCAAAATGTGAAAAGGGAGGAAAACACGGGCTTTCACGGGCTTTTATCGAAGAAAAAGAGAAAAGACGAAGTCGAAAGAGCAAGAGTGCTAAAAGAACGGAAGTCCAAGGCCAATTCTGAAGATTTATCGAAGAAAAAGTCATAAGACGGAAGTTTAATAAAAGCCGAAGAACTCAAGTCTAAATTAATGAAGAAATTACAAGACGAGTTTATTAATCACGAGACAAAGTCGAAAAAGTCGAAGAATAAAGAAGACGAAAAGACGTGAAGAAGAAGAATAACCAACACATGCTTAGTCTTTCCTAATCCCCTATAAATACCCTCCTAATGCCACCATTAGGAGGTGTTAGCTAATTTGACACATTAGCCTTTCCAATTTATTTTCCAAGCACCTTCATATTGTCATTTACTTAATTGCACCTTTAATTACCTTGTCTTGCACCTTAAATTTGTAAGTTTAATCTTTACTTTTATTGTCGAATCTTTAATTTTAATCAAGTTTTATATTAATCTCTCCTTCTACCTTTCTTATTTTTGTGAATCTTTATGCTTATTAACTTATTGTCATGCTTATTTGATTAATTGTTATGTTTTTATGTGTTTGGTTGTGTTAGCTTATTGATTTGATAGCTTATTGTGTGTTTGATTTGATTTTACTTAAGTGTTTATTAGTTTATTTTATTAAAAGTTGATTTTTAATTTTTAATTTTATTAGTGTTTTTCAAGTTTTTGATTTGTGGTTGCATTAGTTTTTCTTAAAAGTGTTTTAGATTAAGTTTTGGTTATTTGCTTATTTGATTTTAGCTTATTCGTAGATTATTTACTGCTTTTTAATAGTATTGTATCTTTCATTTCTCAAGTTTTCGGATTAGGGTTAATTTTTTCGAAATTCTTCTTTTCTCTGAATTTGTGTTTCTATGAATTCGTCATTTCTCTGATTTTATCAATTTTTCCGAAATTACTATTTTTTCTGAATTTATCATTTTTATGAATTTGTCACTTCATCTGAAAACCAATTATTCCGAAGATACTTTTTTTCCGAAATTTTCATTTTTTCTGAAAAGTTCATTTTTCCGAAGAAACCCTTTTTATTGAAAAGATCATTTTTCCAAAATTCTCCTTTTCTCTGAATTTACTGCTTTTCCGAAGATTTCTCTGAAAAATTTTATTCCGAAAAAGTTATTATTCCGAAAAAGTCATTTTTCCGAAATTTTCCTTTTCTCTGAATTTGTTATTTTTCCGAAGATTTCTCTGAAACATTTATTCCGAAAAAGTCAGTTTTCCGAAAAAACAATTATTCCGAAAAAGTCATTTTTCCGAAGAAATGCAATCTCTGAAATGTACTGTAGCTTTTCAGAAATAATTGTGGTGCCTGCTTGCTTGTTTTAATTTCTTGTCTTAGTTTTAGTTTTAAGGTTTCAAAGTTTTCTTGTTTTTATTTTTAGAGAAAAAGTGACAGTTTTTCTCGTTGTGCTTTTAGCCTATTTTAATTACGTTTTGCATTTTTATTTAATTGTCAAACTTACTTTTCGTCTAGTTTTAATTAACCGTCATTTAATTTCTCTTCATTTATTTTTAAAGTTTTTAATATTGCACATTTACGTTTTTAATCAGTTTTAGTTTTTAATTATACTACAACGACCAATCCTTGTTTTCCACCAAAAGACAGTTGAGTCACATTTAAACCAGTAATCAATTCGAAGAGACGTACGACAAAGAACTTAATTTTTAACTGAGTAAAATCTAGTTATTAATTAGTTATAGAGAACCAGATAAATTTTTAAATAAAAATAAAAATAAAATGAATTTTTCTTTTATTTAAAACTGGACTATAACTTATAAAACTCTTGGTGGGATTTTATTTTGGGACCGTCTTAGTTAAGCATATAGATCTTAGGGCATTTTATGCTATGTGAACTAATTGTATATATATGTATGTTTACTACATTTGATTATTAATACTGTTTAGTAAGGTATTGCTATATGTCAGACGTGTTAAACTTGAAAATTTTACACTATATAGTAAAATACTGAAATGCGAATATGAGTAATATTAAACTAAATATCACACTTACTAACTGATAAATGAACTACTTACATGATAGTACATATATATGTATAAGTATAAATATTTGTAACCTTAAAACATTTTAATAATTGTTTAAGAAGGGATATATTGCATAAAGCATGTAATCTCAATAATATTATTCTTTGTTTGTAAGCCTATACTCACTTCAAACTTAAAATGATATTATTTCAGAGCATCATGACTCCGCCTACTGCATCTACGACTCTTCTACCCAGAGTAGCTCCTGCTCCAGTTGTCTGTTCATCCCCACGATCAACGCAATGTGAATGGTTGTCAACCTCAGATTCAGAGGATGACCCAGCCACCGAAGCTGTACTCCTAGAGGACCCATTTTCTATCTCAGCATCAGCCACACCGGCCCTAACCTCTATAGAGGAGGGTCGGGTCCCTTCTAGCATACCATCTTCCATGCCTCTGTCCTGTTCATCAGACTATTTCTCCGGACCCACGCCCGTCTCTACTTATGAGGTCGGGGAAGGCTCCGGGGCAGGACATGTTGATCCCATCCAGGCCCAGATCTCTGCATTGGCTGCACGCCATGAGCAAGATATATCTGACCTCCGCAGCCAGTTGACAGGCAGTCAACAGAGCCATGCCGTTATCTATGAGCGTATCGACACTCTTTTCCGCACCAGGAGGGAAGACTTCCAGACTGCTAAGAGCATCCAGGATAGGATGGACGAGGCACTGAAATTGTTATTGGATGAGAACTACCGCCTCCACCAGCGCATCCAGGTCATGGAAGGTCTACAGCATCAGACCCATGCTGCCCTTGCTACTCAGGAGCAATCCTTGTCCATCTTCTTTGATCTCGCCACTGTCCGGCATGATGGGGTTACTGGGGAGATGGCTTATCTCCGAGGGGTCGTCGATAGGCTCCAGAACCAGCTACTGTCTGCACTCCGTACGCTCAAAGAGACCCGAACGACAGTTCGGACTTTGTGGAACACCAGGAGGAATTTTGCAGCCCTACCAGCTCCATCTGTACCATCAGCCCTGGCATCATCTAGTGGACCATCTAGGCAGGATTATCATAGACGTACTAGACTTCTTGTACGTCATGATAAGCTCACGGGTTGCATCCCGGCTATCATGGCATAGGGCCTTTGTACTTTTATATCTTTTTCAGCTTTTGTGATGTAATCCCGTACGTTATCTTTTCTTTCTTTTGGGACATGTAACTTTGGGATATGATATTTTTAAAGACTGTGTGTATCATTACTTTGGATTAGGCTCGACTGACCTATGACTTAGATTGTGTTATGCTAAGATGACTGTTAAATTTCTCATGGAATAACATGTAATCACTCTCTTTATTATATCTGCTGTGCAATGTATTATATTATGAGATCTTAACAGGTTGCCCAAATTTGTTATGAAATCCGTGCATAAGTTTCTTTGTGCAAATAATATAAAAACTGTACTAATGTTTGAACTAATAATCTCATTTTGTATATGATTATAGACAAATGGTGATTACGAGGTCAAATCCCAATAATGCAACCACTTCCAATGCCGACAATGTTGAATCCCCAGAAGCTACACAAAATTTCACTGCCGCACAACTGCGGGAAATGATAAGTGAAGGCATCATAGCAGCTATGGCAGCCAGAGGAGCTAACCCAAATACAAACAATGACCCAAACTCCGACGCCCGCAGAAACAACACCAACAGGGGTTGCTCTTACCCCGACTTCTTGAAATGTAAACCCTCATACTACCGAGGTAAATAAGGAGTTATTGAATTGATGCAGTGGTTTGAAAGACTAGAGACAGTCTTCCGCATCAGTGGTTGTGCTGACGAGAACATAGTTAAGTTTGCCACATGCACCCTACTTGAAAGTGCCCTTACCTGGTGGAACTCTGTGGTCGCTATCCTCGGACATGACGTCGCTTATGCTCTCACTTGGACCAACCTCAAGGAAAGAATGACTGAAAAGTACTGTCCCAGAGGAGAAATGAAGAAGTTTGAAGTCGAGTTGTGGGACCTCACGTGTAAGAACAATGATATCATTTGGTACAACCAAAGATTTCAAGAGTTAAGCCTGATGTGCACCAGAATGTTTCCTCCAAGGAGTGATAAGATTGAAAAGTATGTCAGCGGACTTCCTGACAATATTCATGACAGTGTGCTTGCTTCACGACCCACCACTGTTGAAGGTGCCATGGAATTTGCGACTGAGTTGATCAACAAACGAGCTCGCAATCTGTCCGAGAGGCAATCGGACAACAAGAGGAAATCCGATGAAAACTCTCGTAGCCAGCACCAACAGCCTCCCAAAAAGCAAAACATTGGGCAAGCAGATGACACTACCCCCACAACCCGCACCAAGAACTACTCTGGGACAAAACCCAAGTGTTTGAAATGCAACTACCATCATGCTGCTGGAGGACAATGTCAAGGATGCTACAAGTGCGGCCAACAAGGCCACTTTGCCCGTGAGTGTCCAACTAATGTTGCTACCCCAGGTCGACCCAACGCCACTCATGGAAACAGCAACAGAGGCAAGTCCAATGCACGAGGGAGTGGAAGTGGGCAACAAGGAAACCGAAATTCCACTGGCGGGAGCAGTAGCGGGCCAAAGAAAGCTGTGGTATGTTACGAGTGTGGAACCCCTGGGCATGTGAGACCCGATTGACCCAAGAGGGCCAACTAGAAGAAGGACGACAAGGGAACTCCTTCGCAAGTGTACATGGCTGGCAATGCCCCAACAAACCCAGGTCCCAGCATCGTATCTTGTACGTCCTTACTAAATCAATGATATGTATCTATCTTGTCCGATACATATGTAGATCAAGGCATTACAATTGCTAAGCTTAGTAAGATAATAGAAACCCCTCCGATAGTTCTAGGATCCTACCACAATGCGGAATGGACAACGGAAAGGATATGATAAGTTAAACCCTATCATACGAGGTTGATCAAACGTTTTACACCCATCAGATCCTAGAAAGCCTTGCTAACTTTTGATGTCAATATTTAGCACAAATTGGCTAGCAGGTAACATGCAATTATCCATTATAGCCAATGATGGGTTTGTGTACCTTGGTGAGATGAAACCTTGATTATACTGGGGAGCCATAACCCCGATATAGTTAACACTAGATTTAGTGTCATCTCTAGCACCAACGGACTAAAGAATATTGGGTCTGAGAGTGACCCGTCTCCCTAATCTACTTCTTCCATGCCTAACCCTGTGGAACACACCCAACCCATAATGGGTGTATTTTGTAGGGTTATTTCCGCCACCTAGGCAACCCTAAACCTGAAAAGCGCATCCATATCACAATGGGTGTGCTTTGTGGGGCTATATTCGGCATCCCTTGTAAGGAAATGGTGAAGGTCCTATGTTTGGGACACTCCTCTTTCCTCTTCGGGTTCAATTAGTTCGACAATACCATCATCTACTAGACGATGGGAGATGAGAATTCCTCTCTTTAGAAGTTAGAATTTGTACATATTTTGAACCAGTAATAATGAAAGCATGACCCTTGTTGCGACACCCTGCAAGGCGCACATTTCTTTATTCATGGTATCTTTTTTTATTTCCGCCATTTGAGGTACTTCTTTTCTGCGCCCCTCTCACTCAGCCTCACGGCAAAGGGAGCAGACTACTTGCAACCTCTTACGCAAACACCCTCGACAACAATCTTATGTTGGGAATAAATCTATGCTTACTTGTTTTCCCTGCTAGTTGATTATTCATACCCCTGCTAGAGTAAGTTCCCCCTGCTAAATAACAAAGGCAGGGGGATCCGTTCCCCTGCTGGAGTCAAAGGCCCTGCCGTCAAGATAAACATGGAATAGATTTTTACGCGTTTCAGTTATTATTCCTTAATACTTTCCATAGTTTGTTAGTAGTGATCTTGTACGTGGGTCCTTGTATCTATAAAAGGACTCACTAGGTTAGCATGCAAAGTGTGTCTTTCTCATTTCGTTTTTCATTATTATTACTTTAAGGTTTTGTAAACCCTAATACCACTTTGGGTATTCGTATATCTTTGATATATTAAAGTTCAACGTTTGAATCTCATTTGTTCTTGTGCTAAACATTACATTCCGCATCTTGTTTAGTTACTTTGCTTTGCAAAGTTTCTCTAGTGTTAGATTGAATTCTTTCTCTCTATCACAACCCTTAAACAAGCTATTAAGGTTTAAGATCTGACTTTGGGATCAACAAGTGGTATCAGAGCTTGTTGAGAAACTTTGTCTAAATCAAGAACAAAATCCTCATTGCAAACATGTCTTCAGATTCATCCACAAATAGCAACAACCACAATAACCTCAAGTTACCCATGTTGGATCCTGAAAACTTTGAATTATGGGAATTCAGAATCCAACAATACCTGAAAATGGAACACTATGTTCTCTGGGAGATCATAGAGTTTGGTGATCAATTCAACAAAATGGTGGCAGTTGAAGAAGGCAAGGATGAAGGTGAAAGTTCCAAAGGAAAGGACAAGAAGAAATCTGCTGCTCTATGTGATAAGGAAATACTGGCTAGAAGGCATGATGTCAGGGCTCACAGCTCATTGCTGTTGGCCCTACCTGATAGACATCAACTCAGATTCAAGAAATACAAAACAGCTAAGGAACTATGGGAAGCCATAGGCACAACCTTTGGAGGAAATGAAGCCACAAAGAAGAAGAAGAAGAACCAAATGCTGGATGATTTTGCTTCTTTCAAAGCAATTGGTGATGAATCAATTGGAGCTATTTACAATAGGCTTCAAGACATGGTGGCCCACTTGGAATTCTTTGATATTGAGGTGACAAGAGAGCAGGTGAATACCAGGTTTCTTAACAGCCTCCAGAAAGAATGGTTTGTCTATAAGGCAATCTGGCAGAATAAGGATGACTTGGACAACAAGAATATTGATGATATATACAATAACTTAAAAGTTTTTGAACCTATTGTCAATGAAATGAAGTCAAAAGGGACAATTCCCACCAACTCAAGTGGAGTCGCTGATTCCCCTGCTAACATGGCATTCATATCACAAAGCAGTGGAATCTCCAAGAACAGTGGAATAGAAGTAGCCCCTGCTACTTATTCCCCTGCTACCAGGTCTGGACCTTCCTATGATGAAGAAAGACCAGCTACATTCAGCCTTGATACTGCATGTGCCTTCATAGCATCTCAAGGGCCACAAGGATCTACAGTGTTACATGAAGATCTGAGTCAAATCAGTAAACAAGCACTAGAAGAATTGGATATCAAGTGGAATATGGCTTTGCTAAGCATGAGAGCCAACAGGTTCCACAAGAAGTATGGGAAGAAGATCACAATTAATCCATCTGATGTGGCTGGGTTTGATAAAGCAAAAGTTGAATGCTACAATTGTGGCAAGAAGGGTCATTTTGCCAGGGAATGCAGAGGACCTAAGTCTGGAAATAGCCATAGAAAGGATGAGGATTCTGGTGCTAAAGCCATGGTAGCAATGCAGGGGATAGATGGAGCAAATGGATGGGACTGGAGTGCTATGACAGAAAGTGTGGAAAGAAATCAAGCTTTGATGGCTGAGGAAAAGGAAGAAGACTTTGCACTTATGGCCATGTCAAGTTCCAGCTCTGACAATGAGGTATATGATGACTCATACTGTACTAAAGCTTGTAGGAAAAATACTGAATCTTTAAATGATCAAATCAGAAAGGTAAAAGCTGACTATATCAATTGTGATAATGATCTTGATAATTACAAACGTGCTTTGGAACAACTAGAGTCCACCATAAGAGAGTATAGGCAAAGAGAAAGTGAGTATAGGGATCACATTGTGATTCTAGAAAGAGATGCCAAGGAGAATAACCAATCTATAAATGTTTTAACTGCTGAACTTGAAATTTTCAAAGCTAACCAAAAGATAGATGAGGAAACTGTTGAAAAATTTGGAAAAGCTTCAAAAGATTTAACCAATGCATTTGAAATTGGTCAATCTCCTAAGGACAAAACAGGATTTGGAATTAAGAATATGAATGCTACTATACCACCACCCCCTGCTAACATCCATGCTGCCTATCCTAGAAAAGACTTGTCATGGACTGGTCTCCCTTGTTTTGAAAAACAGGATGACATTGAGTTTGACTTGAGTGCTTATATACCTAATAACCTTGATACAGAAGAGTCTCTAGTTAAAACTAGTGTCATTAGGGATGTTAAACAGGAACAGGTTCGTTTAAAGCAAATTGACAACCCTGTTAGATTTTCAAAAGAAGGAATTTCTAGCAGCAATCCAAACTCTAAGAGCATCTCTTCCAAATCTAAGGCTAGGCCACAGTCTCCTAAACCTACCATTAAATATGCTGGTATGTACAGGAATGTCAGAGGTAATCAAAGAAATTGGAATGACCAAAAGTCTCATCAATTAGGAAAAGACTTTGTGATCAATACCAAGCCCTGCTTCACATGTGGCAGTTTTGAACACACTTATCAAGAGTGTAAGGCACCAATGGAGATGGTGGCTGCAAATCCCTTAAAGGATATGCAACCTAAAGCCATTCTTCTAAATGTAGGGGCAAAATCCTTTTCCCCTGCCAAGTATGTTGCCCCTGCCTTGAGAAATAGAGTAGCTGAGAAATATGTTGTTCCAGCCCTTATAAAGGAAAATGATGTTCACCCAAAGCCCAACACTTCTGTGACCACCCCAACACCTTATACTGCATATAGATTTGGCCCTAGACCTTACCAACACATGAACAGAGGCCAAAACAAAAGGTGGGTTCCCTCTGCTAAGCATAAGGATTCCCCTGCTAAAACTGGGGTATCCCCTGCTAGAAAAGTTGTACATTCTAGGAACATGGGAAGATGGGGAAAAGCTGTGAAAGCCTCAGCTCGTTGGGTTTGGGCACCCAAAAGGGGTACTCAATCTAATGGTGTATCTCTAGTTTTTGATAAGCTATCCTACATTGATACACGAGGTAGATCCAAGTCTGTAATGGCTTGGGTCCCCAAGAAAAACTAATTTGTTTTTCCTTTTGCAGGTGACAAAGAAGACAAGGGATGATAGAGCATATTGGGATAGTGGATGCTCAAGAAGTATGACTGGACACAAAGCTTACTTGTCTAACTTTGTACCCCTGCATGACAATGATGGTGTTTCTTTTGGAGATGGACATGGAACTATAACAGGAAAAGGAACTATTGTCACAAATGGGATGACTTTTGACAATGTGTACTTGGTGAAAGAACTCAAGTATAATCTCTTTAGTGTGTCACAGATGACTGATAACAAGAATTTTGTCTTGTTTACTGACACTGAATGCTTGGTATTAGGAAAGGAGTTTGTCTTGCCAAAAGACACTCCAATTGTTCTCAGAACACCAAGACAGAAGAACATGTACACAATTGATCTCAAGGACATCTCTCTCCAAGACAATGAAACATGTTTCATTGCCAAAGCTTCAGCAGATGAATGTAAGAAATGGCATAGAAGACTTGGTCATCTTAATTTCAAGAACATGAACAAACTAGTAAAGCATAATCTGGTTCATGGTCTTCCTTCCAAGTCTTTTGCCACTGAACATACTTGTGCAGCATGTCTGAAAGGGAAGCAACACAGAGCATCTTGCAAGTCAAAAACAAGTATGTCCACCACCAAGCCATTGGAACTACTACATATGGATCTTTTTGGTCCTACTTCTGTGGCAAATTTAATGAAGAAATGGTACTGCTTAGTGATTACTGACGATTTTTCAAGATTTACATGGACATTCTTTCTATTTGAAAAGAGTGACACTGCTGATGTACTCATTGGGTTCATCAATCAAATTGAACTGTCAAAAAGCATGAAGGTAGTTACCATAAGATCAGACAATGGTGGTGAGTTCAGAAATCAGAAGCTGGATTCTTTCTGCATAAACAAAGGCATCAAGAGGCAATTTAGCATTGCTAGAACACCTCAACAGAATGGAGTGGCAGAAAGAAGGAATAGGACACTCATTGAAGCTGCAAGAACTATGCTGTCTGATTCCAAACTTCCAGTTATCTTTTGGGCTGAAGCTGTATCCACTGCTTGCTATGTGCAAAACAGGGCCTTGATTGTCAAGGCACACAACAAGACCCCTTATCAGCTGTTTAATGGAAGACCTCCCTTAATTGAATTTTTCAGACCTTTTGGGTGTCATGTTATCATCTTGAACACCATTGACAATCTTGGTAAGTTTAGTGAAAAGGGTGATGATGGATACTTTGTGGGTTATTCCTTAAACAGTAAGGGATATAGGGTCTTCAACAAGAAGACAAGCAAAATCACAGAAAATCTTCATGTGAATTTTCTTGAAGACAAACCTGAAGATGTTCAAACAGGTCCTGACTGGTTCTTTGATATAGATGTACTTTCCAAGTCCATGAATTATGTACCTGTTGTCTTGCAGAACACTAACATTTCAGGTACTCAAGAAACAATTGATGCTGAGAAGTCACCTCTGAGGTACATGAATGTACCCTCATTGTTTCCTAGTGAAGCTGATAAACAAGAAGATAATTCTGCTTCAGGAAAAGAACAGCCAATCTCATCCCCTGCTAAAACTGAAGGCAGTGGAATGGCTGAAAGCAGTGGAATCCTGGATTCCCCTGCTAGAGGAATTGATTCCTCTTTCACAAAGGATCATGATGCTAATGAGACTACTGATGCAGAAAGAGAATCCCCACTCATCTCATCATCTACTCCCATAAATGATGGTCCTAACATATCCAGCAGTGGAAGCAGAATCATCAGGAGTGGAGGCCCTAGTTATTCAGAGCTTCATTCTGCTCACAAGCACCCATCTTTAGGTCATGCTGTCTCATTTGGAAGTTCCTTTGAGGACTTCTTTCCTAATCAAAATAGCCCCATCAATTCTGATTTGGAAGAAGATGAAACAGAAGTCATCATGCAGCCCACCTATAGAATCCATAAGGATCATCCTATCTCTTAGATCATTGGTGATCCTGAAGCTCCCAGACATACAAGGTATACAGCAAAGGAGCACAGCTTCATTGCTAACATCACCATGAAGTTCAATCATGACAACATGCAATGTTGTCTGTTTACTGCATTTTTGTCACAAGAAGAGCCAAAGAAGATTTTTCAGGCTTTAAATGACCCAAGCTGGGTTGAAGCTATGCAAGAGGAGCTCTTACAATTTGACATACAAGAGGTTTGGATTCTGGTTGATTGTCCCAAATGGGCAAGGCCTATTGGGACCAAGTGGGTACTCAGGAACAAAAAGGATGAAAGGGGAATAGTTGTCAGGAACAAGGCAAGGTTAGTAGCACAAGGGTATACTCAGGAAGAAGGGATTGATTATGAAGAGGTGTTTGCTCCAGTAGCAAGGATTGAAGCTATTAGATTATTCCTTGCTTATGCCTCATTCATGGACTTCACTGTTTTCCAGATGGATGTGAAAAGTGCCTTCTTATATGGAACCATTGATGAAGAAGTCTATGTCATGCAACCACCAGGGTTTGAAGATCCAGAACATCCTGACAAAGTATACAAGGTGAAAAAGGCCATGTATGGCCTTCACCAAGCTCCCGGAGCCTGGTATGGTACTCTTTCTAAATATCTCCTAGACAATGGATTCAGCAGGGGGAAGATTGATCAGACCCTGTTTACCAAGAAACAAAAGGGTGACCTTCTGCTAGTACAAGTCTATGTGGATGACATCATTTTTGGATCAACCAACTCCATGCTTAGCAAAGAGTTTGCCTAATTGATGCAGGATAAATTTCAAATGAGTGCTATGGGAGAACTAAACTTCTTTTTGGGGTTACAAGTTCAGCAGCGGAAAGATGGGATATTTATCTCACAAGACAAATATGTAGCTGAGATTGTAAAGAAGTTTGGCATGTCTGATGGGAAGAAGGTGTCCACTCCCATGGACAAGGATCATCCATGGGGCAAGGATGGTCCTGGAAAGCCTATAGATGTCAGGAATTACAGGTCTATGATTGGGTCTCTTATGTATCTCACTGCTTCAAGACCTGACATCATGTTTGCAGTCTGCTTATGTGAAAGATACCAGGTGTCACCAACAGAGTGTCACTTATTTGCTGTGAAAAGGATTTTTAGGTATCTAAAATGTCATCCCACCTTAGGACTCTGGTATCCAAAGGAGTCACCATTTGAGTTGATAGCTTATTCAGATAGTGATTATGCTGGTGACAACAATGATAGGAAGTCTACAACAGGGGGATGCCAATTCTTGGGGAGCAGGCTTATATCTTGGCAATGTAAGAAGCAGACTATCATGGCAACATCCACAACTGAAGCTGAGTATGTAGCAGCTGCTGCATGCTGTGGTCAAGTTCTTTGGGTGCAAAATCAATTGCTTGATTATGGGTACAACTTTCTTAAAACCAAGATATTTATTGACAACAACAACACTATTTGCATCATAAAGAACCCTGTTTTTCATAGCAAAACCAAGCACATTGAAATTAGACATCACTTTATCAGAGATTGTTTTGAAAAAGGACTGATTGTCCCTGAGAAAATTGATACAGAACTTAATGTTTCTGATCTTTTAACAAAAGCTTTTGAGGTAGGGAGGTTTCAGTATCTGGTTGCAGGTATTGGAATGGTTACTCCTTAAAATCTGATGTCTATTTTGTCATGTGTAATCAGGATTTCTTCACTGCTGTTGTTGTATAATTGTTAGTCAATTTTACCATTTCTTTCATTCCACTGCTTTTTAACACTGATTCCCCTGCCTGGGGTTCATTCCCCTGCCAAGAGGATTTTTCTCTTAAGCAGGGTGTGTTCTGTTTACAAAAGTGGTTTTATGTGGTTTTAGACTAACAATGCAGAGGTTCCTATGGTGCATACTATTCTTGTTGGTGAATCAGGTATATACTCTATGATTCAGGGGAGGTTAGGTCAAACCTTTAGGATTCAGGGTATTCTTAGGATACTCATATATGATTCTAGATCATATCCATTGGTGAGTGGGGGTTCAGGGTAATGATGACTTGCTGCACAGCTTGTCTGAACTCTGAAACCTTGAGGCACTGTAGTGTGTGTTTACATTTCTTTATTCAAGCAGCTTGCTGTTCAAAATACAGATGTGTGACACACATTGCAAAGACTAACTGACCATAGGTAAGGGACAAGGTTGGGATGGTGACTGGGGTATGCATGATTTCTTGGGATTACCTGGTGTAGGGGGACTTATGTATTAACTTTTTGTATTGGGACCATTGCTGAATAGAGGACTCTTGAGATTCTATGTATCTATCTTGTGTATACAAGTGTGTGCATTAGAGCAGAGCTAGTTAGCATTAGTCCTTCCATGACTAGTTTAATACCCCTAGGAAAGTTTCCCCTGCTTTTATCTTTATTCCCCTGCCTTCACAACATTCCCCTGTTTGACCATTGACCGACAATACCGTTACCCTGTTCATAGCCGTTGGGCCTGCTTGCTTCAATTTTGGTTAGGGAATATTTTATTCTTTTTAAAAGATATTTAAGGCGCTTTCTTCGTTGATTGGTAATCTTTTCCTTCTATTTCAAATATATTAATTTTTTATCAAGATTTATCCTTGATATTTTTGCAATTTGAAAATTTTGGTCCAATCACAGCCCTTCAATTTGTCTATATAAACTTAATTCCCTTTACCAGCAGGTCCACAAATCTCTCTCGACCTAATCCCACTTACCTCCCATCTCTATAAACCTCTAAACTATTTTCCAAATTCATCATGACCCTTAAAATTGCTCCTAATCATAACCAAATTGCTTTGCTTCATGATGAACCAGCCGAGTTTGCTGAGGCTGTGGCCTTTCTAAAGTCTTCGTACTTCAGAGTGACCCTTCTCATCAATCCTCGCATTTATACCTCACACATTCAACAGTTCTGGTCTAAAGCCATGACCAAAACAGTGAATGGAGAGGTCATAATTCAAAGCACAGTTGATGGTCATTCCAAGGTAATCACACTTGCCTCCATCAGGGAGAATCTCCTCCTTGATGATGAGGATGGAATAACCAACTTTTCTGAGGCTGAAATTTTTGAAGGTCTTGATAAATTGGGGTATAAACTTTCTGAAAATCAAAAATTAAAGTTTGCTAAAGGCCAGTTTGCCCCTCATTGGAAATTTTTGATTCATACTATTATGCAATGTTTGTCACCCAAAACCACTGCTTTTAATGAGGTTGGTAGTGAGATAGCTTCTGCCCTGATCTGCTTTGCAACAGGAAGGAAGTATTGTTTTTCTCAAATGATTTTTAAAGGCATGGTTAAAAATGTTTCAAGCACCTCAAAGTTTTGTATGTATCCAAGGTTTATAGAAGTTTTGCTGAATATGAGTGATCATGGTCCCATTACACACAGAAACTATTTTTCAGCAACCAAACACACAACCAAACTTTTCACCACATTACTTGCACCATCACCTTTGTTCTCTGGCAGAAACATTCCATTCACTTCAATTATGCTAGACCAAATCAGACGGGAAGAAGCCAAAAATCAAACAGCCATAAATCAACCTGCTGAATCCCCTGCCAAGAACCTACCACCTGCTGATCCACAACAAGAAAGGCGTTCAAAATCCAGGTTTGCTAGGTCTCCCTTGCCTGGTGAATCTTCACAAGCAGCAGAAAGGAGAGTCTCCAAGAGTTTGGAGCAACCTGGGGGTTTGGCTGCCACTACTGTCTCATCCTCAAGGGGTGAGCAGGATAGTGACACCATCAATAAGTCCTCTCCCCCACTCCATGATATCCAACAAGGGGAGAAATTCCCTTCTAGGATTGAGAGCAGTATGAAACCTTTGACAAATCTGGAATTGACGAAAATGTGCATGAGTCTGAAAAGGCAGAATGCACAACTAGTACAAGATGTCAAAAAGCAAGGTCTGGTTATCTCTCACCTGGAAACCAGACTTGCTACTCTTGAGGGGAGGAGAAAACCCAGACTGATTCTTTCCACAGATGAGGATGCTTCCAAAGGGGAGGAAATTCCACACACAGAAGGATCTACTGAGTATTATTCATATCCTGGTGGGGAGCATGGAAAGATAACAAGGGCTAAGAAAGGAATGGAGAGAGAAAGTGCTGATAAGGGAAGTGACAAGGGGAGTGCAACCAAAGATATTGCTCAAACATTGCTCACCATGGGCAATCAAGAAGAAGCCCCTGCTTCAAAAGTTTCCCCTACCATTGCTGATCCCACTGCTGTAAGTTTATCCCCTGCTAAGAACATTACTCAAACATTTGTTAGGAAGAACAGAAAGCAACCAGCTCAGAAGGGGATAACAATCAAAGAACCTGCATCTAAAGCAAAACCAGCACCAGCAGTGGATCCAAAAGACAAAGGAAAAGGAATCATGGTGCAACAGCCCAAGAGAAAATACAAGCATCTGACTCCTGAACAGCAGAAGGTCCAAGAAGCACATGATGCACAAGTAGCTCTCAGGCTACAACAAGAGGAAATGGATATGCAGGATCAAAGGATGGAGAAGATGAGGCCCAAAGATATGCTAAAACAGGTTGAGATTATGCATAGGGAACTAGATGACAGGGTACCTCATGTTGGAGAGTTTCTTGATCAATGGGAGAAGGAGTTCAAAAATGCTCCTTTGGAAGACAGGTATGAGTTGACTTGCCTTGTTTACAAATATCAAACTGAATATCTGGAAAGAAGGGCAATGCAAATTCAGAGTGAGATGTATCGAACGTCAGAGAAAGGGCAACTTGATCACTACAAAGTTCTGCTTAAAAGGCATAGAAAGTGGAAGGATGGTGACTTCAGAGATATGAGCTTTGAAGCCATAAAGAGAGCAGTCAGACCAGTTCTAAAGTTGTATGATGTGGAGGATTGGATGACTATCAACACTCCTGAGGAAGCTGAGTATCTTAGGAGACAAAGTGAAGTGCTACAAAAAGATAGAGCAACAAAGAAAAGAAAAGCTGGAGAGACTACACAAGCAGGTGCATCATCCCAAACAGGGGCATCGCACCAAGCAGGTGAAAGTTTTCCAGAAGTACTTGAGAAGTATGTACTTAATGCACAAAGAGCAGCAAAGAGACTCAAGAGAATGGAGCAAGTGGGCATAATCACTAAAGAGTCTCAAGGGCCATCAAATGATGAAATTGATAAACAGCTGATTTTGCAGGAAAATGATGAAATCTCACCTAGTGAACTTGGAAAGAAGTTTGCTATTATAGAGTATGCTGTTTATGAGCACAAAGGGAGAACTTGGTGGAAGCTTACAAGGGCTGACAATACAGCACAGACATTTCTAAGTCTAGATGTCTATCAAATTTTGGATAGTGAAGACTTAGAAGATCTGTGGAAAATATTGAAGAAAACGTTTGCTGCAAAACCTCCTACCATGGATGGTGTGGAGAAGGATTGGGTAATCTGGGAGTGCATGCATAGAATGTATGAACATGAATTATTTGATCCTCTATTTGATGCAGTGAATAAAGGAGATTTGGTGTATTGGAAGCTATTTACAAATTCTAGGGTTTATGAGGTAGTAATAGAAGGTGTGAGTGTTTATTTACTCAATCATAGGTATTATCCCTTCTCTCAGGAAACCTTGAAGAAGTTAGCATAGGCTAAGTTAATTGTTGATGCCAAAAAGCCTGTTGCTTATGATCTGGTAAGAATGGTTCATAGTCAGATTTGGCCAGAGAGTTTGTAAGCATCCTCATCAACTAGCATTTATTCAGAAACTTGTCTTTTAGGGGAAAGCACAAGTTTAGGGGAGGATTGTTAGGAATAAATCTATGCTTACTTGTTTCCCCTGCTAGTTGATTATTCATACCCCTGCTAGAGTAAGTTCCCCCTGCTAAATAACAAAGGCAGGGGGATCCGTTCCCCTGCTGGAGTCAAAGGCCCTGCCGTCAAGATAAACATGGAATAGATTTTTACGCGTTTCAGTTATTATTCCTTAATACTTTCCATAGTTTGTTAGTAGTGATCTTGTACGTGGGTCCTTGTATCTATAAAAGGACTCACTAGGTTAGCATGCAAAGTGTGTCTTTCTCATTTCGTTTTTCATTATTATTACTTTAAGGTTTTGTAAACCCTAATACCACTTTGGGTATTCGTATATCTTTGATATATTAAAGTTCAACGTTTGAATCTCATTTGTTCTTGTGCTAAACATTACATTCCGCATCTTGTTTAGTTACTTTGCTTTGCAAAGTTTCTCTAGTGTTAGATTGAATTCTTTCTCTCTATCACAACCCTTAAACAAGCTATTAAGGTTTAAGATCTGACTTTGGGATCAACATCTTAGCCTCCTTGTTGGGTAGAAACTTTAGTACCATTGACTAATGTTTGTACCCCGCTGCCTAGAGGTAAAAGATCGTAAGTCTTTCCTCAAAAGATGCTAAGATAGGAGGGGTTAAAGTTAAACATGTTTGTTTTACCTTCAAACCCCAGTTCTTCATCCGCGAGTATGGGGATATAACGTGTATCTCACCCATGAAAAGGATGAAAAAATAATGCATTCCCAGATTCCCCAGCGTATGAAATATGTTGGCGTGTCCTCCTCTATCAGAAACCATTTACAATGGATTTGTCCTCCTGACCAAATCCACCACGCCAATGGTCCCCTCCCAGATCCGGGATAAGTACGACTACAATACCCATTGAGAAGCTCCTCGCCTACCCATCCACAGCAGCAGTCTCCTTTACTGCTCAATTGGATGTATAGTGCGATCCGGATAAAGATCTCTTTGCATTCCTCGCCTACCCATCCACAGCAGCAGTCTCCTTTACTGATCAATCGGATGTATAGTGCGATCCGGATAAAGATCTCTTTGCATTCCTCGCCTACCATCCACAACAGCAGTCTCCTTTACTGCTCAATCGGATGTATAGTGCGATCCGGATAAAGATCTCTTTGCATTCCTCGCCTACCCATCCACAACAGCAGTCTCCTTTACTGCACAATCAGATGTATAGTGCGATCCGGATAAAGATCTCTTTGCATTCCTCGCCTACCCATCCACAACAACAGTCTCCTTTACTGATCAATCAGATGTATAGTGCGATCCGGATAAAGATCTCTTTGCATTCCTCACTTACCCATCTACAACAGCAGTCTCCTTTACTGCTCAATCGGATGTATAGTGCAATCCGGATAAAGACCTCTTTACATTATCTTCTGTTCACTTATAATGACGGAAGCTTCCATAAATGCCAGATTAGGCGTATAAGAATAACCTAGGTGTAGACCACTTCACGTTGTGCCGCCATCCGCACCTGAGAGAGAACCCGAAACAAATCAGGTACTTGGAACATCTCTTACTTAGAAGATAACTAGGTTTTTAGTAGCTATGAGGACAAAGCTAAAATAACGGCGTGGTGCTGTAAAATCCATGATTTTACCATGATTTTTTTATGTAATGAAATTTCACCTATTAATCCTAGAACACATACTCACATGTGTATCCCTATAGGTTGAGTGTGAACTTGTTCATTTAGAGACTTATACCTTTACATTCACACTTGTTGTAAATAAGTTACATAGCTCAAACCTTGTACTTAAGACTAGGAAAAACAAATGATAAAAATGTAAAATCAAGACTTGGCTATATACAAAGCACTATATCAAGTTGGAAAAACATGCTACATAGTGTATGTAGCCGTATATGTGTACAAGAGTGTATACCACCAACATGTTCTTAACTTCCTTGGACTAGCCCAAGACCTTACTCTTTGTGTACTAGCCCAACATGAGCCCAAGCCAAAGCCCATTACCCTCCTTTTTGGCTAGCTAGACACGGCACCCCATATGTGGAAGAAGAGGGGTTGTCTTGGTTTTGGAAAAGCCAACACATGGCATAATAGTTCTTACCAAGGCAATCATGCCTTTTTTCCTTCACCTCTCTCTCTTCCTTTAAGCCGAAACACATACACATACATTCCCTCAACTCCTCATGCAACCAAATCTCATTCTCTCTTCATCTCTCTCTCTCAAATCATTCGGCATTAAGCCACAATAATCCAAAGTTGTTCATTAAATCCACCAAGATCTTTGTCTCATCTTTACTACAAATCATTAGTAGTATCATTCCCTTGGATTCACTATAAACAAGCCCTAGCTAAGCCATCTAGGCCATGGATTGATTTATACATAGGATTTTCTTCATCATTTTGAGTAGATCTCAAACCACCTTGTTCACCTAGATCATTTGTGGTACTTTTAGGCAAGAAAGGTATACACTACTTGTTCTTTCATTTCTTCATGCATGCATCATCATACATCTATAAAAACAAGTAAGATAACATGCTAAAAATCAAGATTTGATGAAGCTATGACCATTATAGGTCATGACTTATTTATAAAAATCAAGTTCATGATTTAAAAACCTTTTGATATGGAACATATGATGGGTATGCTATGTTTTAAACATGATTTAAAAACTATATGAAACATTAGTAAATCAAAAAGTTGCATGAGTTACAAATCTAGTCCTATGGGACTATGGTTAAACCAATAGCCATAGATCTCATAAAATGGGTATGTGTAACTTAAAAGTCTTGAAGACCATGACCTTAAAGGTCACGGCATATATGGTTAATGTTTATGTGAATCATGTGTTAAGTTTAAATGATGGAATATGAAATGATGCATGATAAGATGACTATTAAAAATCACAAATACAACTTATGTGTATAAATGTAGCCGTGGGTTACATAAGGTTTAAATGGATAAAATGTACATGCATGTTATTATAAACCATAGATCTAGTGGCAAAGGCTAACTTGAATATGTTAAACATAAAACAAGATTATGGGAACCTTGGGAAGAGGCAATATAGCCGTGAGCTATATGTGGTCTCCTTGGAAAAATAGTAACCTTGGAAACATACATGTAAACTAGATAATCATGATTGTATTTTAGATAATTACTACTTAGAAACTAGATATAGTGTTCATCTTGGAAGTACCAAGATCTAAAATATAGCTGTGAGCTATATAAGAATATACATGGGTTTATGTTTGATTTTTTGGTCTAGACATAGTTTAGATCTTATTATGAACTTGTGATTTATTTTCTTAATGTGTACATAGTGAGATCTAATTTTGTAACACATATAAACTACATGCAACCCTAATATGGAACTTGATCTATCATAATATGCTATAACTAATGTAGACCGTGAGTTATAAGCACCTATTAGGGCTTATGACTTACTTGTAACCTTATGACACACATAGATCTAATTTGGTATAACCCATAAAATGAATTTTAAGATTATTCATCTATTTAGATTGAAAACTAAATGGTGATAAGCTTAGTAATCTTATATTAATACACTAAGTAAAAACTTATATAAAATGAAAAGTAGTGTTAATGGACTATTTAAACCCATGAAAAATTAACCTAAAACTTAAATGGACCTAATAAGCCCATTTCATAAATTATAGTAATTTAAATGGACTTAAGATCACAATTAGGCCCATTTAACAAATTAAAGGACTTAAAAATGTATTTAGGCCCAATAAATTATTTAAAGATTCATTTAAATAAATTAGTGGACTTGAGATACATTTTAGCCCACTAAAATAGCCCATTAGATGTTTAGCCCATTTAATGAGTCCATATAAAGTTTGAATGTTAAAATAAAAGTTTTTATAATAAAATATAACTTATAAAAACTTTTTGGATGAAAATGACAATTTATAAAACTTAAGGACTAAAAACCGTAACTTATGAAACTTGTTTTGATAAACTAGTAAACACAAGGACTGAAGATGTAAATATCCAAAAGTCTAGGGTTTAATAAATATTATCCGGGGCAAATTAAACCCTAGGGACCATTTTGGGAAGTTTCTAAAAGTTATTTTGTCATTTTATAACCCTAAGGACTATTCTTGTAAATTGCGGAAACTTAAAGAAGCCCTATGGGCTGTTTTGTAATTTTTATATATAGTTACAAAACCTAGATAATACTAGGGGGACTAAATCTGCCATAAGCCTAAACTTAAACAAGCCCTAGGTACTAAATGTGTAATAATCCGAAAGTTACTTGTTTAAAAATATGGAGGGACTAGTTTTGCCACATTCCGAAACATTAACTAGCCCTAACCCTAAAAGCTATTTTAATTATGATAAAACATAATTAAAAGTCTAGATCATGAGGATTAATGTAGAAGCTTAAGTTTGTGATAAATAAATTATTTTATAAATATTAAATAATTTATGAAAACATTAGAGTTAAATAAGATAATATTTTTTTATGAAATATATATTTATATTTGATTTACAAAATAAATTGTATAAACAAGATGAATATGTACTATTAAAACATATACTCATATACTTTTAAGAAATAAAATTATATGAACGCTAATTAAATTGAATGTTACTACATAAATATATTATAAGTAAAACCCCTTATGTTTACTTAAATATAGAACTTGGTTATAAATTAAATTAGATGTTATTGATACAAGTACTATAAACATGAATTAATATTTTAAGTGAAACATTTTATTTTATGTTCACTTAAATATAAAACTTAATTGTAAGGTTGAATGAGTATTAATGCATGTATGTTAACTGATATTAATAGTTAAACAGTTCATGTTTCCTCATAAATGAAACTTATATAAATGAGTTTAAATAAATGTGATGCTACTTGAGCTACGGTTATTTAGATAAATACCATAGTATGAATAAACTGAATAAAATCTGTATAAGCATACATACATATTCTTTGTACTATCTATTAAGACTGTACTATCTGATTAGGCATAACTTTGGTGTGAGCTTTAATTGGATATCCGTGTTAAACAAGCAATTGCCTACTCCCAGGTGAGTTTACAGCCCCATTTAAACTTTGATAAAACTTTCCCTTTTGGGAAAGAAAATATGCAAACATATATTGGACACATCTGGATTGTATAAACTGGATTATGATTGCTTACTATTGAAACTGTTAAATTATTGTAAATCGCCCGAATGTTATAAATAGATCTATTAGGGATTGACCATCCCCTTCTAGGTGAGTCATGCTCACTGTGCCTTGGCCGGGACAACAGACGTATACCATGTTGGAACTGGAATGGGTGTCTTTCTGTAAGACACTACGTCCTCATCTGTTGAGGACTATGGGGTTAAGCTTCAGTTTCTAATAATAAACAAATGTTATTTACATTTTAGTAAGAATGATTTGTGCATTCTTACTTCTACGATTATTGTATGTCCAAACTAATAAATTGTTAAAAATCTGTAAATTCACCAACTTTATGTTGACCCGTTAGTATGTTTTGCACAAGAATATGAAGTTAGTACGTGGTGTGTGCATGGCCTCCAGCATCTTAGAAATCTGCATCATAGGAATTGATACTAGGTTTTTCATTGGGTTCAGATTAATTCTCGGAATCTTCTCGAATCGATCACGGTTCAAAGTGGAATAGTTGTTCTTGATTACAAAAAAAAAGAGTTTGGTTTTCTATTCTAGTAAAAAGGTTTAAATGCACAAAGATATAAAATTAGACTAAAAGCAGTTAATAAAATAAGACTGAAATCGAATTAAAATTAAACAGTAAAACAGAAACAGTAAATACCCTTTACTAGAAAACAGAAACAGTAAATACCCTTTACTAGAAAACACTTCATTCGGAATAATGTTGATCCGAAATAAACGAACTCATCCGGAATAATTAAGGAAATCACTCATCCGGAATATATGGCTTATCCGGAATAAATCTTGATCCGGAATAAAAGAGTTGATCCGGAATAACTTGAAGAAATGCTCTATCCGGAATAATCAACAAAGATACTTCATTCGGAATACAAGGCATATTCGGAATAAATGGGAAAAAGGCTTCATGCGGAATATCTTCAGTTCATCCGGAATAATTAACAAAAGGTGGTTGATCCGGAATATTAAAGCTCATCCGGAATAAGGGTGTTGATTCGGAATAAAAATGAAGAACCTTTGATTCAGAATATGAAGGTTGATCCGGAATAATTACACTCATCCGGAATATTAATTATTCCGGATAAATACTTGATTCGGAATGTTTTGAAAATGACTGATCCGGAATATCCTGTTGATCCGGAATATCTAGTCGATCCGGAATAAAATGGGAAAATACTTGATTCGGAATCTGGGTTTGGTTTTGAAGACGAAGAACAGTAGGTAACAGAAAAGACGATTTTGACTAAAATCACCAAGTTTTTAACCAAAACTTTTAACGAAACTAACCACGAATCATCTACTTATGGTAAACATCAAATCAAAACACTAAAAACATAAAACCCACTTACTTTTGAAGATTAAAATCAACCAAATAAGAACTTTAAACTTTAAATCAAAAAGATGAAGATGAACAAGATTAATGGAAGGATTATATTGATTGATTAAGGTAGAGTAAACAAAAGGAAAGATTAAAAACTTACAAGATTAAAGATTCAACAAAAATGAAAAATCACCAACACCTTAATGGTGTTGGTTTCCTACGAAAGAAAAGAAAAGAAACTGGAATGAAAAACTAGTCTAATGTGTGGGAGGGATGTCCTATTTATAGGAGGTGTAGTTGGTTGGTGAGTGGGCTTTCTTCCTTTCTTTTCGTCTTCTCGTCTTTTCAGTAAAGTTGACGTTTTCGATTCTGATTTGGTATTTGTCGACGATTAAATTCAACTCCTCTTTTAATTTCTTCGTTTAATAGACTTGAGTTCCTTCGACATATGTAAATCTTCAATCTTTGGTCCTTTTCTTCGATAAATCTTCAAATAGGCCCATTGACTTCAAATCTTTTGCATCTCTTGGACAATAGACTTCGTCTTGAGTCTTTTTCTTCGATAAAACCCGTGCAATCCCATGTTTTCTTCAATATTTATCCGGTTGACTCTGAAAACGCAACAAACACACAAACCACGCATAATTCCAAACAAATGACATTAAATACGCGTTTTGGTCTTGTTTTAGCAAGAAACAAGTGGTAAAAGGATGGGTGTTTTCACACCTATCAAATCCCCTACACTTAACCATTGCCATGCCCTCATGCAATGCTTAGTGATAAAGCAAGTTTACACTTTTCTCATAATCAATCAACCTTGGCCTTATTGATATACTAATGAAACAAAATTTAGAGTACTAAGAGAAATTAAAACTTTAAAGGAAACAAAAGGATAGAAAACCATTTTCACTAGAAAATAGCTACATGGAAATAACTTGCAAAGAGATCAAGGACTTACATTAGGGTTTTGGTGTTGCGAAGATTTATCACCCTCAAGTTTCACGTTCCCCAAACTAAGCTTAAAACGAGATCATTGTTATTATAAGTTAGCAAATCAAACACTTACACACATGGCTTAATTATATGCTTAAACTCCCTTATTCCTAGGTGTATCTCTTATATTTTATTTTTGTCTTAGAATGATCATGAAGATGCATTTTTGGACTTATTGCGATAGTTTATTTAGGCTGAAAGCAAAGTAGGACGATTTGATTAATAGCTAGCTAAAGGACAAAATCTCTTAAAACTGCTTCTCGGGATATCAAATAGTTCATATCTTGGCATAACTCGCTTCACGATTTGAGACCTTTCTCGGGTCGATATTTGGCATGTACTTCATACTTCATATCTTGAGAGACGTTTTTGAGATAATGGTCTTCTCTTCGTTAATAGAGTTTCTTCACTTGGAGACTTTTGAGGGGTACTCCAACTTTGTTGACCACGACTTCATCATTATTTCTTCAATCGCTAATTGGGATTTTGAGATACAACGATCCGCCTCCTTTTCGGACTTGGATCTATTTATCCTCATACCTTGTTAGGGTCTTTTCGGATAGACTTCTCCATGATCTTTATGGGAGTTGATTGCTTTTCGTCGTGAGTCTTGATCCTTCATATTGAATTTGGGAATAATGCTTTTCACATCACCTTGGATCTTTAGCAATAAAATGGAATCCTCATGCCTTGTTAGGGCCTTTTCGGATGATAGGTGTGTAAACACCCATCCTTTTACCACTTAATCCGGGCTAAAACGAGACCAAAACACGTATTTAATATCATTTGTTTGGAATTATGCGTGGTTTTTGTGTTTATTGTGTTTTCAGAGCCAACCGGATGAATATTGAAGAAAACATGGGATTGCACGGGTTTTACTGAAGAAAAAGACTCAAGATAAAGTCTATTGTCCAAGAGATGCAAAAGATTTGAAGTCACTGGGCCTATTCGAAGATTTATCGAAGAAAAGGACCAAAGATGGAAGATTTATAAAAGTCGAAGGAACTCAAGTCTATTAAACGAAGAAATTAAAAGACGAGTTGAATTTAATCGACGACAAATCCCGATCAGAATCGAAAACGGAAACTTTTCTGAAAAGACGAAAAGACAAGAAGAACGGGAGAAAGCCCACTCACCAACCAAAAGAAACACCTATAAATAGGCAACCCCTCACACACATAGAGTTAGTCTGGAGTTTTCTCTCCTCCCCACCTTTTTCTCTTTAGTTCGTTTCATCACAATCACCATTAGGGTGATTGGTGATTTTAATCCTTGTTTTTCCAATCTTGTAATTTTAATCTTTGATTTATCTTGTCAAAACATTAATCATTCAATACAAAGTTATTGTTTAATCTTTCCATTTTATCTTGTTCATCATCATCTTTATCTTCAAGTTTTTAAGTTTTTATTTTCTTGATTTGATCTTCAAAAGTTGTTGGGATTTGTGTTTTTGTTGATGGGATTAGTAGTTTATGGTTAATGGATGCTTTGTGATTGAGTTATTTTAGTCTTTGGTGAAAAACTTTGTGATTTTTGGATTAAAAACGATTTTCCTTGTTCTTCGGTACTGTTACTGTATCTGGTTTCCCAGAAGTTCCGAACGAGTGAACAGTATCTTCCGAATGAATTTTGTTTTCAAAAGTTCCAGTCAGTTAAAAGTTCCGAATGAAGCATTAAGTTCCGAATCAGTTTAAAAAGTTCCGAACGAAGCCAAAGTTCTGAACGAAGCCAAAAACTTCCGAACCAATCTCTTCCGAATCAATTAAAAAGTTCCGAACCAATTTTTTACCAAAAGTTCCGAATCGGAACATAGAAAACTTCCGAATCAGTAAGTTCCGGATGAGTGTAAAACTTCCGAATCAGAAACTTCCGGATGAGTCTACAACTTCCGAATGAAGGCAAAGTTCCGGATGAGTACTTAAGTTCCGAATCAATCTCTTTGTCAAAACTTCCGAATGAAGGTTAAATCTTCCGAATCAATTTCTTGTTAGTGTTTCTGTTTTACTGTTTATCTGTTTCTTCACTTTTATGTCACGATTTATATTTCATACTTCAACTTTAACTTTAAGTTTAATTATAATCTTAATTTCAATTTTAATTCAAGTCTTTGTTAATTGTCATTAAAGTAACTGTCTTTGATTTAAATTGTCATTTACACTTTTTGGTAGATTAGAAAACCAAACCCTTTTATTTAGTAACCAAGAACAATCATTCCACTTAAGGCCGAGATCAATTCGAGAAGATTCCGAGAAATTAGAACCCACATAAAATCATTGTATCAAATGGCGCCGCTGCCGGCTCTTTTCGTGAAGATCGAAGGTTTTTTGTGAGTGAAGCGTTGGCTTTTGGGATCCGTTCACTTGTGAACGTTATTTTTCTTGTCAAAAATTTTCAAAAATCCAAAAACATTTGAAAAATCATAAAAAGCATTTCTTTTTCAAAGTTTTGCACCAAAAATATTCTTCTTGCTTATCTATCTTTCTTCATGGATTTTTATGTCCATTGCGTCCGGTGTGGGAAACAATTATCTGGGAACAACTCTTGTTAATGGTGTACATGTGAGCGGTGCGGAAACGATATCGACTACACACAATCCGGATTTTATCCTTTGTGCAACTCGACTAATTCGTACTTTTTGAACCTACCTCCTGTTCCCCCCGTGCATCTATTGTGGAAGCGATTCTCATTGGCATGTTTCGTGCCCGGTTCGATACCCGTCTGGTCACGGGCAAGAACCGGGGTACAATTATGACAATGATAATAGCTATCCACAAGACGCACTTGATTTTTCTCCATACCCGGTTTGCAACAACTGTGGGGGTCCTCACGATACCTATTATTGTCAACCACTGAATTGTTATGAGCCAAATCCGTGTCCTCAGTTTTCTTCACCTATGGATTATTATGAACCAAACACGGTTTCTAACTATTCCCAACCGATGAACAACTATGAGCCACAACCTTGCTATAATTCAGGTTTTCAACACTATGAACCCCCACATCACACCCTCAATCATCAATCCTCTCAGCAAATTCATCTTGACCCACAACTCACTACCTTGAATGAAGAAACACACTCCATTGTTTTGCAACTTCAAGAGGTCGTTGTTTTGGTTAAAGAACTTCGGGACGAGGAAAAGCGACTGCAACAAGAGCAAGTATCTAATCTTAGTGATTATACCCCTCCGCTTGTGCGTCAATACTATTATGATGATGATGACAATGATGTTGTATGCAATTTCAACTCATCTTCTGAAGTTGCTGCTCCTACTCTCGATGTTCCTACTGCGTCTAAGGATCTAGATTCGTTGCATGAGCTTAGTGATGTTGGTCTCGACAAAGTATTGGATGATGAGGTTTGTGACTTACCTGCTATGGTGCATGAGGACGACGTTGCCCTTACGGAAGAGGTCGATCCTAGTGATGACGATTCTTCTCTCTGCTATGAGAATTTCACTTTTGAAATTTCTCAATCTCCACCGGGAGATGCAGACGATGACGATTTATTCTCTCCGGTTTACGCGCAGTTCACCGATGAACATGATCTTGTGGATGAGGTGGAAGACGTGCTTCTTCGCGATGGATTACGGAAAGTGCACCTTCTTATTGCTCAAATCGAAGCGTTGACTTCTCCTTCCAAGTCTTTACCTCCATATATTCCTCCCGTTGAAGATAATGACCCATTGCTGGAAGAAATCGATATCCACTCCATCCCTTCAGGTATTGATGACTCTGACACGGAGGGGGACATTATTTTTGATAATTTGCTGCAGGAAAGTATTGACCCAAGTTCCCCTCTCGAGCACCTTCCATCCTCCCTTTTAGCCACTATCACGGAGGATGAGTGCTTTGACCCGGGAGGTGACATTGATTATGCTATGATTGATAACATCACGGCTTTGCCGTTTGCTCAGCATCCATTGTCTTTGGGGGAGGACAATATGCTTACTATACCCAACCCACCTCCCGTGGATCTTGAATTCACATACAATACGTATGTTGAAAGGACCTTTCTCCCTTTCAAGACTTACCCCCCCCCCCCCCCCCCCCCCCCCCCCCCGCCTCTCCTTTGTTGATGTCCTCCGGGAACGAGGACAAGGTCTTTGATCCAGGTATCACATTCGAGGCTTCCCCATGGACTATTTAATTCGGGGACGAGTCAGGCTCGTGACTCGGTTAACAAAAACAAGCGCTTTTTGGGAGGCAACCCAATTATCTATCTATTTTCAACATAAGTGTAGGGGGAGCCCCGTTGGTGTTTCTTGTTCTCTTTCTTATCATATGCAGGGATAAGAGCTTCAAAGACACACTCTTGATGACTTTTGACGAACCGTGATTCCGTGTTCCCTTCTTCCCGGTTCTATCCTAAACTCTTTTCGATTCACTATTTTATATTTCTCAATATTAAAATAGGAATCTCTTTAGTTGTCTTTTCCTTAACGCGATTTAAACAAAGTGTAGGGGAGTTTACTCCCACATGCTTAAACATTGAGGACAATGTTTATATTAAGTGTAGGGGGGACTTCTATCGAAGTTAAGTGGTCTTTTCCTTGTATTTGCCCTCATTTTAATCGGAAAATCAATTTTTCGACATTTTTCAAAATTTTTAATCTATTTTGGCCTAGTTGTAGTCCCCTTTATTTTTGCTATTTTTCTCCTATTTTAATAAAATGGTTTTAACAAGTTTAGTTATCTTAGATATATTAGGCTCGTTGTGAATTTTTTGACTCAACCCGAGTTTACTTATCCAAGTTCACTCTAGCTAGTATCCTTAACCATGTAGACCTTAATTGGTTTATTAGGCTAAGTATCCACGAGTCTCATTACTTGAGATTTTAAATTGTGGAGGACGAGAAATGATAGAGTCAATTATAAGTCGGTATTCTTGCACAAGCTCACTTGGTGTAATTATTTGCCTATTCTCCCATCACTTGCTAATAATTTATCTGCAATAAGTAAGGTCGTACGATTTGAAAAGTTACTTAGCTTCTAGCCCAAGATCGTTTAAAAGTTGCTCGGTAATGATAAGAGTTCATAGCCAAGGCATAACTTATGAAGCGGGGCGCGAAGATTGGCGAGTCCGAAAAGGCCCTAACAAGGTATGAGGATTCCATTTTATTGCTGAAGATCCAAAGTGATGTGAAAGGCATTATTCCTAAAATTAATATGAAGGATCAAGACTCACGACGAAAAGCAATCAACTCCCATAAAGATCATGGAGAAGTCTATCCGAAAAGACCCTAACAAGGTATGAGGATAAATAGATCCAAGTCCGAAAAGGAGGCGGATCGTTGTATCTCAAAATCCCAATTAGAGATTGAAGAAATAATCATGAAGTCGTGGTCAACAAAGTTGGAGTACCCCTCAAAAGTCTCCAAGTGAAGAAACTCTATTATGATGAGAAGACCATTATCTCAAGAACGTCTCTCGAAGATATGAAGTATGAAGTACATGCCAAATATCGGCCCGAGAAAGGTCTCAAATCGTGAACCAAGTTATGCCAAGATATGAACTTTTTGATATCCCGAGAAGCAGTTTTAAGAGATTTTGTCCTTTAGCTAACTATTGATCAAATCGTCCTACTTTGCTTTCAGCCTAAATAAACTATCGAAATAAGTCCAAAAATGCATCTTCATGATCATTCTAAGACAAAAATAAAATATAAGAGATACACTTACGAATAAGGGAGCTTAAGCATTTAATTAAGCCATGTGTGTAAGTGTTTGAATTGCTAACTTATAATAACAATGATCTCGTTTTTAAGCTTAGTTTGGGGAACGTGAAACTTGAGGGTGATAAATCTTCGCAGCACCAAAGCCCTAATGTAAGTCATCGATTTCTTTGCAAGTTATTTCCATGTAGCTATTTTCAAGTGAAAATGGTTTTCTATCCCTTTGCTACCTTTGAAGTTTTATTTCTTTAATTTTTGTTTAGTAGAATTTAAATAAGGCCAAGGTTGATTAATTATGAGAAAAATGTAAAATTGCTTTATCACTAAGCATTGCATGAGGGCATGGCTAAGTGTAGGGGATTTGATAGGTGTGTAAACACCCATCCTTTTACCACTTAATCCGGGCTAAAACGAGACCAAAACACGTATTTAATATCATTTGTTTGGAATTATGCGTGGTTTTTGTGTTTATTGTGTTTTCAGAGCCAACCGGATGAATATTGAAGAAAACATGGGATTGCACGGGTTTTACTGAAGAAAAAGACTCAAGATAAAGTCTATTGTCCAAGAGATGCAAAAGATTTGAAGTCACTGGGCCTATTCGAAGATTTATCGAAGAAAAGGACCAAAGATGGAAGATTTATAAAAGTCGAAGGAACTCAAGTCTATTAAACGAAGAAATTAAAAGACGAGTTGAATTTAATCGACGACAAATCCCGAATCAGAATCGAAAACGGAAACTTTTCTGAAAAGACAAAAAAACAAGAAGAACGGGAGAAAGCCCACTCACCAACCAAAAGAAACACCTATAAATAGGCAACCCCTCACACACATAGAGTTAGTCTGGAGTTTTCTCTCCTCCCCACCTTTTTCTCTTTAGTTCGTTTCATCACAATCACCATTAGGGTGATTGGTGATTTTAATCCTTGTTTTTCCAATCTTGTAATTTTAATCTTTGATTTATCTTGTCAAAACATTAATCATTCAATACAAAGTTCTTGTTTAATCTTTCCATTTTATCTTGTTCATCATCATCTTTATCTTCAAGTTTTTAAGTTTTTATTTTCTTGATTTGATCTTCAAAAGTTGTTGGGATTTGTGTTTTTGTTGATGGGATTAGTAGTTTATGGTTAATAGATGCTTTGTGATTGAGTTATTTTAGTCTTCGGTGAAAAACTTTGTGATTTTTGGATTAAAAACGATTTTCCTTGTTCTTCGGTACTGTTACTGTATCTGGTTTCCCAAAAGTTCCAAACGAGTGAACAGTATCTTCCGAATGAATTTTGTTTTCAAAAGTTCCGAGTCAGTTAAAAGTTCCGAATGAAGCATTAAGTTCCGAATCAGTTTAAAAAGTTCCGAACGAAGCCAAAGTTCCGAACGAAGCCAAAAACTTCCGAACCAATCTCTTCCGAATCAATTAAAAAGTTCCGAACCAATTTTTTACCAAAAGTTCCGAATCGGAACATAGAAAACTTCCGAATCAGTAAGTTCCGGATGAGTGTAAAACTTCCGAATCAGAAACTTCCGGATGAGTCTACAACTTCCGAATGAAGGCAAAGTTCCGGATGAGTACTTAAGTTCCGAATCAATCTCTTTGTCAAAACTTCCGAATGAAGGTTAAATCTTCCGAATCAATTTCTTGTTAGTGTTTCTGTTTTACTGTTTATCTGTTTCTTCACTTTTATGTCACGATTTATATTTCATACTTCAACTTTAACTTTAAGTGTAATTATAATCTTAATTTCAATTTTAATTCAAGTCTTTGTTAATTGTCATTAAAGTAACTGTCTTTGATTTAAATTGTCATTTACACTTTTTGGTAGATTAGAAAACCAAACCCTTTTATTTAGTAACCAAGAACAATCATTCCACTTAAGGCCGAGATCAATTCGAGAAGATTCCGAGAAATTAGAACCCACATAAAATCATTGTATCATCGGACTCGCCAATCTTCGCGCCCCGCTTCATAAGTTATGCCTTGGCTATGAACTCTTATCATTACCGAGCAACTTTTAAACGATCTTGGGCTAGAAGCTAAGTTATTCAATAAAATCGTAGGACCTTACTTATTGTAGATAAATTATTAGCAAGTGATGGGTGAATAGGCTTATAATCACACCAAGTGTGCTTGTGTAAGAATACTGACTTATAATTGACTCTATCATTTCTCGTTCTCCACAATTTAAAATCTCAAATAATGAGACTCGTGGATGCTTAGCCTAATAAACCAATTAAGGTCTACATGGTTAAGGATACTTGCTAGAATAAACTTGGATAAGTCTATTCGGGTTGAGTCAAAATAATCGCAATGGGCCTAATATGTCAAAGACTTCAAAACTAGCTACACCACTTTATTAATACTTTTGACTTTATTGTGGGATATATACATATGAAAGCAACGATAAAAATTTAAAAATTACGACTAAATGGCCAAAGTTAATTAAAAATTTGAAAAATGCTGAAAAAGATGATTTTCCGGTTAAATGAAGGCATTTTCATGGAAACGACCACTTAAAACTTCGATAGAAGTCCCCCCTACACTTAAGATAAAAATTTTCCTCAATGTTTAAGCATGTGGGAAAAGTCTCCCCTACACTTATGACATTGTGCACGTTGATTAAATCAAGCTAAGGAAGAGACGACTAACGTGATCAATTTCAAATGTGAGTATGAAGAAAATTGAATCACGATAGTTGAGAGATAGAACCGGATTTCGGATAACATGGGAGCACGGTTCTTTAAAGATTCTAAGAGTGCACGTATCCCTGTAATCACATCACCACACAAACACAAACAACCTATATAGGTCCCCCTACACTTAGGAGGTAAAATGAAAAAGCATAGATACTCGGGTTGCCTCCCGAGGAGCGCTTGTTTTTGATAACCGAGTCACAGCCTGACTCGACCCAAAATTAGTTCATGGGAAACGTGGTGAGGGATGGAATCATCTCATGAGAGATGTCCTCACCAAAGTACAACTTCACTCGTTGGCCATTCACCTTAAAATTGGGTCCATTAGGTTGAGCGAGCTCGAGAGTACCATATGGAAAAATTTGGGCAATGGTGAATGGGCCAGACCAACGAGACTTCAGCTTGCCCGAAAAGATTTTCAACCGAGAGTTGAAGAGTAAAACTTTGTCTCCAACTTGGAAGTCTCGGTTTTTAATCTTAGAATCATGAATGAGCTTAGTCTTTTCCTTATAGATCAAAGAATTTTCATAAGCCTCATTCCGGAGTTCATTCAGCTCATTGAGTTGGATCTTGCGTAGGTCACCGGCTTTGTTGATATCGAAATTAGCCCACTTCAGGGCCCAGTAAGCCTTGTGCTCCAACTCAATGGGGAGGTGGCATGCTTTCCCGTACACGAGACGATATGGTGTACAACCAATCGGAGTCTTGTAAGCGGTACGAAATGCCCACAGAGCATCATCAAGTTTATCGGCCAATGAGGCACGATGCTCTCCCACGGTTCGTTCAAGAATTTGCTTTAATCCTCGGTTAGAGATTTCAGCCTACCCATTAGTTTGTGGGTGGTATGCGGTGGAAAGACGATGATTTACACCATACTTAACCATGACTCTTGCGAATTGATCATTGCAAAAATGAGTCCCGCGATCACTAATAATGGCACGAGGCACACCGAATCTAGCGAACAGCGATTTCAAAAAGTTACAAACCACCCTTGCGTCATTAGTGGGTAAAGCTTTGGCTTCAACCCATTTAGAAACGTAGTCAATGGCTACAAGGATGTATTTGTTTCCTTTAGATGAAGGGAATGGCCCCATAAAGTCGATACCCCAAACATCAAAGATTTCACATTCTTGTATGAAATTTTGAGGCATCTCATCTTTATGTGTGATCTTGCCTTGTTTTTGGCAAGCATCACAATATTTAACCATTTCGTGAGCGTCACGGTAAATGGTGGGCCAATAAAATCCCGAGTCAAACACTTTTTTGGCGGTGTAGTTGGGACAAAAGTGACCACCGGTGGGTCCTTTGTGGCCAGCTTCGAGAATGTCGAAATCTGCCGGTCCATCAACACATCGACGAATAATCAAATCAGCGCATTGTTTGAAGAGATACGGGTCATCCCAAAAGTAAGTCTTAATATCTTTGAAGAACTTTTTCTTTTGTTGGGATGTTAACCCGTCGATGAGGATTCCACCCGCCAAGTAGTTTGCAATGTCCACAAACCCCGGGGTCTCATCTTGATTCGAATTGATAGACATTAAGGTCTCAAGGGGAAAAGATTCATTGATCTCTTTGTTCGGATGATCCCCTTGATAAGGATCCTCAAGTCTACTGAGATGATCCGTGGCTAGGTTTTCAGCTCCCTTCTTATCACGAATTTCGATGTTAAATTCTTGAAGTAGCAAAACCCAGCGAAGAAGTCTTGGTTTAGAATCTTGTTTAGTTAACAAGTACTTCAACGCGGAATGATCGGTATACACGATGGTGGTAGAAAGTACAAGATAGGGGCGAAATTTTTCAAAAGCATAGACAACAGCTAAAAGCTCTTTTTCGGTTGTCGTGTAATGCAATTGAGCCCCTGTCATTGTCTTGCTAGCGTAATGGATCGGTTGGAAGTGATTGTTCACTCGTTGGCCCAAAACCGCTCCAATAGCAAAGTCGCTAGCATCGCACATCAATTCGAAAGGCAGCTCCCAATTAGGGGTAACCAAGACCGGTGCCTTAGTTAGCTTATCCTTAAGAAGGTTGAAGACTTCAATACACTCGTTGGAAAAGATAAAAGGAGTATCTTTTTCCAAGAGGTGGGTCATCGGGCGAGCGATTTTAGAAAAATCTTTGATGAATCGACGGTAGAAGCCCGCATGACCAAGGAAACTTCTCACACCCTTCACGGTTGAAGGTGGAGGCAATTTAGCAATAACATCGACTTTAGCACGGTCCACTTCAAGACCGGCTTTGGATTTTGTGTCCTAGCACGATGCCCTCTTTTACCATGAAATGGCATTTTTCCCAATTAAGAACAAGGCGAGTGTCTTCACACCGCTTAAGCATACGTTCTAAATTGGCAAGGCAAGCAAAGAAAGAATCGCCATAAACTGAGAAATCATCCATGAATACTTCCATAGTTTCTTCAACCATGTCATGAAAGATAGTCATCATACACCTTTGGAACGTCCCAGGAGCATTGCATAAGCCGAAAGGCATTATTTTGTAGGCAAATGTTCCGTAGGGACAAGTGAATGTGGTTTTTTCTTGGTCTTTGGGATCGATGGGAATTTGAAAATACCAGGAGAAACCGTCTAAAAAGTAGTAATAGTCATTACCCGCTAGACACTCGAGCATTTGATCCATGAAAGGAAGAGGAAAGTGATCTTTTCTCGTGGCATCATTGAGTTTGCGATAGTCAATACAAACTCTCCACCCAGTAACGAGACGAGTAGGAATCAAATCGTTGTGTTCATTGGGAACAATGGTTATTCCGCCCTTCTTGGGCACACAATGGACGGGACTTACCCATGGCGAATCCGAAATAGGGTAAATCAAGTCGGCATCCAGAAGTTTGATAACCTCTTGTTTGATGACGTCATGAATTCGAGGATTAACCCTTCTTTGGCTTTGGATTGCGGGTTTAAAGTCATCTTCCATGAGAATTTTCTGAGTACAAAAGTTTGGATCAATTTCGCGGATATCAGAAATTTTCCAAGCAATTGCCTTCTTATGATCTTTAAGCACGGCAATAAGGCGAGATTTTTCTTCTTCTTTCAAGTCCTTAGCGATGATGACGAGCGACTTCTTCTTTTCTTCAAGGAACACGTACTCGAGATGGGACGGCAACTCCTTAAGCTCTAAATCCGGAGGATTTTCGATGGTAGGCGTAGTCAAATTCGGTTCATCGATAGCAATAGCCTTGGGAGATGGTGGAGAAATATGGTCCTCTTTGAGAAGTTTCTCAATGAGACGAATGTCTTCATCCCGATCGGTGGGAGAATCGTCATATTCTAAGTTCACATCTCCCATGGTTGCTTCAAAATCTTTCCAAAGGAAATCACTTTCTTCAAATAGAGTTAGTGATGAATCAATAGAGGAAACGGTCTCAACATTGGGAGGAGAGGTAGGAATACTTTTACAAGCATCTTTAAAGTGTTCTTCACAAGCCTCATCAAGAACGTCGATACAATTAACACTCTCGTAGGAATAAGGCTGTTTAGAAATCTTACCCATGTTGAAGACGATTTTATCTCACCAACTCTCATGATAAGCTCACCCGCTTCTACATCAATGAGAGTGCGACCGGTCCTCAAGAATGGACGTCCCACGATTAATGGAACACGAGGGTCCATCTCGTAGTCGACGACGACGAAAGAGGCGGGAAAAGTGAATTTGTCGACTCCTACAAAAACGTCTTCGGCTATCCCCACTGGATAAGAAACCGTACGGTTAGCTAATTCCAAAGTCATTTTGGTGGGGACTAGCTCAGGGAGAGATAATTGCTTCCAAACATTTAAAGGCATTAAGTTAATACTGGCACCTAGATCGACTAGGGCCATGCAATTCTCTACTCTCGGGAAGTTGCAAGGGATTAAGAAGCGACCCGGATCACCAAGTTTGGTTGGCAATTTCCTTAAGAGCACTGCAGAGCAATTCTCATTAAGTTGGGTGTTAGCGATATCAAGAAGCTTTTCCTTGTCACTAAGAAGATCTTTAAACATCTTTGCGTATTTAGGCATGTGAGCGAGAGCCTCAGCGAAGGAGATGTTGAAATTCAATTGTTTAAACATTTTGAGAAAGTTCGAAACTTGAATATCATCCTTGCTTTTAAGCTTCTCTTTCCTCAACCTTGATGGATAAGGTATATCGGAAGAAGAGGAAGGCTTTGGAATAGTAGGATCACTCACATCCTTGGGTGGAGGAGGGGTAGAAGTAAGAGGCGGAGGAATTGGAGATGGAGGATTCGGAGAAGGAGACTCGTTTTCCTTTGTCACAATCACCGGTGTAGGTGTAGGAAGCTCGGGTTCCTTTAAACCTTTGCCACTGCGAGTGGTGATTGCTTTCATCTCCCCTCTTGGATTAGCAACGGTGTTACTCGGAAGAGAACCCGAAGAAGAGGATTGATTACCTTGGAAGAAACCAGCCATCATGTTCCTTAAGTCATTCGTTTGACTAGCCAAAGTGTTTCGCATATCAGCTCGAAGCTCATTCCCTTGCTTCACCATATCTGCTTTCATGTTGGCCATTTCCCGCTGGAGATTTTCCATGATCACATCATTAGTCCTCATGTAGGTTCAACATCTTGGTGTAATGTGGTGGGTTGGTTGGGAGGAGGAGCATGGTAGGCGGGTGGTTGATAAGCAGGTTGTTGGTAAACTTGATTGTTTCTTTGAGGTGGATATGGTTGTCTTTGAGGTGGTTGGTATGGTGCTCGAGGTTGGTTTTGGTTGGGTCGGTTAAGGTTTTGTTGTTGGTTTTGATTGGGTGGGGGAAAACCGGGCGGGGAAAGAAAGTTGTTTGAGCGGTAGCTAAGCAAGTTGCGGTCTCCTTGAGGACGAGCTTGATAACCGGCCGGAGGATAGGTACCGTATGCTGCGTTAACATTCTCAGGAGGATAGTCTTGGGTGGAAGTACAAGTAGTGTAAGAGTGAGGACCCCCGCATATTTCACATGGTTGGCTTACAGCATTTACTTGAGCGTTTAGAGCATTGATGCTTTTGGTGTTGCTAGCGGTTTGGGTAGCAAGTGATTCAAGAAGCGACGTAATTTTGTCAAGTCTCTTGTCGTTGTCACTAGTACTAGCATTAGCGGCATTGGTCGGAAAACTCTTGGTTTGCACTCTAGACTTATTTTCGATAATATCTCAAGCGGCATTAGAACTCTTAACCAAAATATTACCCCCCGAGGCACTATTTAGTGAATCTTGGTCATTAATGCTTAAACCATTGTAAAAAGTATTAATTTGGTGCACTTTGGTAAAACCATGTTGTGGGCACTTTCTTAAAAGGTCTTTAAAACGGTCCCAAGATTCACTAAAAGTCTCATCGTACTTTTGTTCAAAGTTAATAATTTCATTCCGCAAAGCGGTAATACGAGAGGGTGGGAAAAAGTAGTTTATGAATTTGGTCTCTAAGTCCGTCCACGTTAGAATACTTTGTGGCGGTTCCTTTGCAAGCCAATGACAGGCTTGTCCCTCTAAGGAGAAAGGAAAAAGTTGTAAACGGATTACCTCTTGTGGAACACCATTGAATTTGAACGTATTTGTGAGTTGCAGGAACCTTTTGATGTGGTCATGAGGATCATCAATGGTGCGTCCCAAGAATGGTTGAGCAGAGACCATCTGAATAAAGCCGTATTTGAGCTCAAAGTTGTTGGCTGCAATCGCGGGTATGAAAATTGGATCGTTGTTGCCCTCTACGTGTGCTTGCAAAAGTTCAATCATAGGGCGATTGTCCGGTAGAGGTTCATTGTTGTTATTATTCATGTTGTTTTGAGGTGGATTGTTATTGTTGTTGTGAACACCGGCCATATCTAAGTTATCGAGAGTCTCGGGCTCTTGATAAGACGTTGATCGAGTGCGCATACACCTACAAAAGAACTAACAAAGCAAGAAATATTTTTGGTTTTTTATGTTTTTTAATTTTTTTTGTATTTTTGAAAATTTTATATTTTTTAGGGTTTTTTGAAATTTTTTATGAAAAAGTAACGTTCACGGTGAACGGATCCCAAAATCCAAGTTCTCACAAAAAACTATTATTCTTTACGAGAAGAGCCGGCAGCGGCGCCATTTGATACTAGGTTTTTCATTGGGTTCAGATTAATTCTCGGAATCTTCTCGAATCGATCACGGTTCAAAGTGGAATAGTTGTTCTTGGTTACAAAAAAAAGAGTTTGGTTTTCTATTCTACTAAAAAGGTTTAAATGCACAAAGATATAAAATTAGACTAAAAGCAGTTAATAAAATAAGACTGAAATCGAATTAAAATTAATCAGTAAAACAGAAACAGTAAATACCCTTTACTAGAAAACAAAAACAGTAAATACCCTTTACTAGAAAACACTTCATTCGAAATCATGTTGATCCGGAATAAATGAACTCATCCGGAATAATTAAGGAAATCACTCATCCGGAATATATGGCTTATCCGGAATAAATCTTGATCCGGAATAAAAGAGTTGATCCGGAATAACTTGAATAAATGCTCTATCCGGAATAATAAACAAAGATACTTCATTCGGAATACAAGGCTTATTCGGAATAAATGGGAAAAAGGATTCATGCGGAATATCTTCAGTTCATCCGGAATAATTAACAAAAGGTGGTTGATCCGGAATATTAAAGCTCATCCGGAATAAGGGTGTTGATTTTATTCGGAATATGAAGGTTGATCCGGAATAATTACACTCATCCGGAATATTAATTATTCCGGATGAATACTTGATTCGGAATGTTTTGAAAATGACTGATCCGGAATATCCTGTTGATCCAGAATATCCAGTCGATTCAGAATAAAATGGGAAAATACTTGATTCGGAATCTGGGTTTGGTTTTGAAGACGAAGAACAGTAGGTAACAGAAAAGACGATTTTGACTAAAATCACCAAGTTTTTAACCAAAACTTTTAACGAAACTAACCACGAATCATCTACTAATGGTAAACATCAAATCAAAACACTAAAAACATAAAACCCACTTACTTTTGAAGATTAAAATCAACCAAATAAGAACTTTAAACTTTAAATCAAAAAGATGAAGATGAACAAGATTAATGGAAGGATTATATTGAGTGATTAAGGTAGAGTAAACAAAAGGAAAGATTAAAAACTTACAAGATTAAAGATTCAACAAAAATGAAAAATCACCAACACCTTAATGGTGTTGGCTTCCTAATATTAATTATTCCGGATGAATACTTGATTCGGAATGTTTTGAAAATGACTGATCCGGAATATCCTGTTGATCCGGAATATCCAGTCGATCCGGAATAAAATGGGAAAATACTTGATTCGGAATCTGGGTTTGGTTTTGAAGACGAAGAACAGTAGGTAACAGAAAAGACGATTTTGACTAAAATCACCAAGTTTTTAACCAAAACTTTTAACGAAACTAACCACGAATCATCTACTAATGGTAAACATCAAATCAAAACACTAAAAACATAAAACCCACTTACTTTTGAAGATTAAAATCAACCAAATAAGAACTTTAAACTTTAAATAAAAAGGATGAAGATGAACAAGATTAATGGAAGGATTATATTGATTGATTAAGGTAGAGTAAACAAAAGGAAAGATTAAAAACTTACAAGATTAAAGATTCAACAAAAATGAAAAATCACCAACACCTTAATGGTGTTGGCTTCCTACGAAAGAAAAGAAAAGAAACTGGAATGAAAAACTAGTCTAATGTGTGGGAGGGATGTCCTATTTATAGGAGGTGTAGTTGGTTGGTGAGTGGGCTTTCTTCCTTTCTTTTCGTCTTCTCGTCTTTTCAGTAAAGTTGACGTTTTTTATTCTGATTCGGGATTTGTCGAGGATTAAATTCAACTCGTCTTTTAATTTCTTCGTTTAATAGACTTGAGTTCCTTCGACATATGTAAATCTTCCATCTTTGGTCCTTTTCTTCGATAAATCTTCAAATAGGCCCATTGACTTCAAATCTTTTGCATCTCTTGGACAATAGACTTCGTCTTGAGTCTTTTTCTTCGATAAAACCCGTGCAATCCCATGTTTTCTTCAATATTTATTCGGTTGACTCTGAAAACGCAACAAACACACAACCACGCATAATTCCAAACAAATGACATTCAATACGCGTTTTGGTCTTGTTTTAGCAAGAAATAAGTGGTAAAAGGATGGTGTTTTCACACCTATCAAGAATCGTCAGGGGTTCTATTTGGGAAACAAAAACAATCACCTTCTGTCATGTTTAAGACAATTTTTAATACTTGGTTGTCAAATATGTAATCTGATTTAAATAATCTTTATCTTATGCTCTATAGACTATATGCTATCGATCCACCCTTGTGACGTCTCCGGGGATATTTTCTGCATATTTTGACCCTACCCGGGGTGTCACAAATAACCTGCTACAAGAGAATATTTTGCTATATGCTTTTGACAAGACACTTATGATTCACGTTAATTGGGTTTTGCAGGTAGATGATAAACTATGGAATGTGGACTTGATAATCAATGCTACATACATATGAGGTCGATGTGTTGGTAGGATCACCCATATGAGGTCGACGTGTATTAGATTCAGATTTGTATAGAAAAATTAGGGGGTTTTCTATTAGGGGTTTTGCTTTCGATGTTTATTGATAATTAGTTCGAATGCATGTGTTGTTCTTTTGTTATAGGAAACGTGATCGCCTGGATGACGGAGAACTCACGAGTAAAAAAGTAACCGTCCTCTTTTTTTATTTCTTATATAGTATGATGATGATACTTATAGTTTTGCTTAGTTTCAGAATAGTTGTACCTGCTTTCATTAGCAAGATTATATAAGATTGGGTATCTTTTTAGTTCCACTAATGAATAGTGTCTTTTCTATGATTATTTCAAGGTGAATGCGAATCGGGCTTGATTTGTGGACATATTTACACGAGTGTAGCATTTGGTGATATAATATGGGTATCGTTATACAAGTGTAATATGAGAAAGTCTTACCATTGGGTTGCTGCAAGAAGTGAAGATGGGATTTAAGACTCAAGATATAATAGATAATAAAGTCTTTTGTAATAAAACTCAAGGTTACATATTTTTTTCTTTTCCCGATCAAGCTTATACATTGTCATATATGAGAAAAAAAATTAGATTTCGTGATTTTAAGGTTGGGTGAAGACATCAATCGAATCGATTTCAACCTGAGGTATATTCTTTTTTATAATTGTTTAGAAAAAGCTAAAATATTTTTAATGATTTTCAGTTGAAGTTTTTTATCGAAGTAATACTGTTTTTTGGATGTGTTTTTTAGATGTGTTTTCTCGAATTTGAGTACCGATAATATAGTTTACAATGAAGGAATTTCCAGTGTCTCGGTAGCAGAGGTTAGGAGGTGAAGATACGTTTAAGGTGGTTAATAAAAGGCTTTTGCCTAGTAAGAAAATTAAGTTCGTTGATGTGGTGACTCAATCGTATTTTGGTGAAAACAAAGATTGGTCGTTGTAGTGTATTTAAATTGCAAAACCTTAACGTAAATGACGGTAAAAATAAAGCTAAGAATAATTGAAAGCTAAATGACGAGAAATTAAACGATAACAAAAATTAAATAACGTAAACTTGAAACGCAACTAAAAATAAACTAAGGCAAGACAACTAAAAGTGCGACTAAAGGAAAAGGCGGGGAAAGTAAATGCTAAAAACTAGAAAAACTTAAGTGCGAAAAGTCCAAAAACTAGCCTTATCCGGAATCCGTGATACTGTCACTATCCGGAAAAACCAAACAAGTCTAATCCGGAAAACACCCTAAAAGCTTATCCGGAATACTCCCTCTAAAAACCTTATCCGGGAAAACGGATATGTCACTTATCCGCAATCCGTAATGTGCTCTTATCCGGAATCCGTTCTTCCAACGCTTATCCGGAATGCAATCTTAGCCTTATCCTGAAAACGCACCAAATGCCTTATCCGGAAAAACACGTTCTAGTCACTATCCGGAATAGGGATGTCAACTCCTTATCCGGAAAACACCTAAATTGTCTTATCCGGAAAACACTAGGTTCACGCTTATCCGGAATAAGCTTTCTTGCTTATCTGAGAAGAGATGTTTTGGGCCCTTATCCGGAATAAGGGTTTATACCCTTATCCGGAATCTGTGTTTCTACTGAAGCTTATCCGCAAAAGGCAGCCAAAAATCCTTATCCGGAAAAAGAGGTTTTACCCCTTATCCGAAAAAACTTAATCAACCTTTATCCGGAATCCGGCTTTAAGCCTTATCCGGAATAAAAGGGTTTTGGGGGCTATAGGATCCAAGTCAAGGAAATAAGCTAAGAAATGAAATAAGCCAAAAAATCAATAAGCTCAAATCTAAAAACTTGACCAAAACACTTTTAAGAAAAAGCTATTAAGCCAAAATTTAAAAACTTTTAAAAACACTAAATAATAAAAATATTAAAAATAAACTTTTTATAAAACTTAACTAAAAAGCACTTGATTAAATTTAAGAAAAACGCAATAAGCTATAAAATCAATAAGCTAACAAGATCAAAAACATAAAAGCATAACAAGTAATCAAATAAGCATGACAATAAGATAATAAGCACAAAGATTAAGCAAACAAGAAAGGTAGAATGAGAGATTAAAATAAAAACTTGATTAAGATTAAGATTCAACAATTAAAGTAAAAACAAGAATTAAAATCTTACAAATTTAAGGTGCGAGACAAGTAATTAAAGGTGCAATTAAGTAAATGTGCAAGTAATTAAAGATGGAAGAACTAATGTGTCAAATTAGCCAACACCTCCTAATGGTGGCATTAGGAGGGTATTTATAGAGATTAGGAAAACTAAGCATGTGTTGCTTCCTTCTTTCTTTCTCGACTCTCGTCTTCTAATTTCTACGACTTTTTCGACTTTGTCTCAGGATTAATAAACTCGTCTTGTAATTTCTTCATTAATTTAGACTTGAGTTCTTCGGCTTTTATTAAACTTCCGTCTTTAGACTTTTTTCTTCGATAAATCTTCCGAATTGGCCTTGGACTTCCGTTCTATTGGCACTCTTGATCTTTCGACTTCGTCTTTTGTCTTTTTCTTCGATAAAAGCCCATGATAGCCCGTGTTTTCCTCCCTTTTCAGATTTTGATCCTAAATCACAACAAAAACACAAACCACGCATAATTCCGACATTTACGACATAAAATACACGTTTTGGCTTCGTTATTATTGTAGTTAAGTGGTAAAAGGATGAGTGATTAAAGTGGGACGATTTAATCAATAGTTAGCTAAAGGACAAAATCTTTTAAAACTGCTTCTCGGGACCTCATAAAGTTCATATCTTGGCATAACTTGCTTCACGATTTGAGACCTTTCTCGGACCGATATTTGGCAGCGACTTCATACTTCAAATCTTTAGAGACGTTCATGAAATAATGGTCTTCTCTTTATAATAGGAATTTCTTCACTTGAAGTTTTGAGAGATTCTTCATATTTGGACCACGACTTCTTTATTTTTCTCCAGTCTTTATTTTTGACTTTGATATACAACGATCCGCCTCCTTTTAGGACTTGGATCTATTTATCCTTATACCTTATTAGGGCCTTTTTGGATAGATTTCTCCATGATCTTTTGGGGAGTATTTGCTTTTCGTCGTGTGTCTTGATCCTTCATATTGATTTTTGATAAATGATTCTTCACATCACTTGGGATCATTAGCAACAAAATGTAGCCCTCATGCCTTGTTAGGGCCTTTTCGGACTCGCCAATCTTCGCATCCCGCTTCAATAAGTTATGCCTTGGCTATGAACTCTAATCAATACCGAGCAACTTTTAAACGATCTTGGGCTAGAAGCTAAGTAACTTTTCAAATCGTACAACCTTATTTATTGCAGATAAATTTATTAACAAGCGATGGGAGAATAGGCTTATAATCAACTCACATAAATTCATGAAAGAATACCAAACTTATAATTGACTCTATCATCTCTCGTTCTCCATAATTTAAAATCTCAAGGAATGAGACTCGTGGATGCTTAGCCTATTAAATCAAAGTTTTGGGTTTTCGAATCATCTATAGGATCTTGCAAATTCTTAGACTTTTTCAAGTTTAGAATTCTCATTTTAAAGTTCCCTTGATAAATGACTCTCTAGGATCAGTTATAGGAACTTGCGAAAAGTTCTTGTTCTTAACCCCTGAGAGTTAAGACTTTCACGTTTTAAAGCTCCCTATATAAAAGCCTAGCAAAACTTGACTTAAACACGTTAAGGATACTAGCTAGAGTAAACTTAGATAAGTAAACTCAGGTTGAGTCAAAAGATTCACAACATTTAAAAATTAAAACCACTTTATTAAAATTTTATTCTAGCTACGAAATAAAATAACTAAAATAAAGTAAAAACTAATAGGCCAAAATAGATCAAAAATTTTGAAAAATGTCTAAAAATTGATTTTGCGGTTAAAATGAGGACAAATACAAGGAAAAGACCACTTAACTTCGATAGAAGTCCCCCCTACACTTGATATAAACATTATCCTCAATGTTTAAGCATGTGGAAATAAATTCCCATACACTTGGGACATTGTGCACGTTATTTAAATCTTGCTAAGGAAAGGACAACTAAAGTGATTCCTATTTTAATATTGGAAAATATAAAATAGAGAATCAAAAGAGTTTAGGATAGAACCGGGAAGATGGGAACACGGAATCACAGGTCGTCAAAAATCATCAAGAGTGGATCTTTGAAAGCGCGAATCCCTGAATATGAGAAGAGAGGAAATAGCAAACACCAACGGGTCTCCCCTACACTTAGGATAAAGATAGCTAAAAGATAGATACTTGGGTTGCCTCCCAAGAAGCGCTTGATTTTTGTTCACCGAGTCGTGAGCCTGACTCGACCTTGATTAGCATAGGAAGAAGTATGAAACACATCCATCGGGATCAAATACATAGTTTTCGTCCATCAAGTAACACAAGCTTAAGGCGAACAAGGCAAGCCAAAGAAGAGTAGGCAAGGTTCCCTTAAGCAAAGATGGAGCACGGTGGTAGAAAGGATGATGGGGTGCAAGCTTTTCTCCAGTAGTTCCAAAAATCTTTCCTTTTATTTCATCAGACAGATACTGAGATGGCTTAAAAATTTCAATACCGGGGTCGAACACCTTTTCCTTTAGGGGTAAATAGCACTCAGGCTCAGCAGAATGTGAAGAAGATCCGCGAAGAAAAGGCACAACCTCGTCCTCAGAAGGTGGACAAAGAGGTGTCAAAACATACTTGCTGTGGATGTTGGTGTCGTCCGGTTTCTTCTCCTTTGAAAGAATTTTCTTCAAATCCGTAGAAGGATGAAGACCATAATCATCAAAGTCTAAAGGAGGAGCATCACTCTCATTTGGGAAGTATGTATTGAGAAAGGTAGCAAAGTCCTCCTTAAATGAGTAGTCATCAAAAGTAGGATCAGGTGATGTAGGCGGAGGATCTTCATCATGAGAAGAATCACCCGAAAGAGTATCAGCCTCATCAAAATCATCATAAGTGGGCATGTCTGGATACTCAGAAGTAAAATCATCATAATCATCCCCATCGGAGCTAGAGTCATCATCATAGGCATCATAGATCGGTGGAGAATCATATATGGGTGGAGGTTCCAAATTGGAGAGAGAATCATCCACATCATCTTGAAACAGTGGAGAACCGAATAGAGGATTGTTGTAGACGACAAAATCATCGAGCACATTAATCATATTCGCTGATTCTCTTCCATAGGATTTGCTTGTAAGCTTCCCCATTTCAAAAACTTGTGCATCATCCCCGACTCTTAAGATGAGTTCACACTTATCCACATCTATTAAAGCTCGACCGGTTCTCAAAAATGGGCGTCCAAGTATTAACTGAATACGAGGGTCCATTTCATAATCAACAACGACGAAGTCGACCGGAAAAGTGAATGTGCCAACTTTAATGAACACATCTTCGGCAATACCAACGGGGTAAGCGAGACTGCGATTTGCAAGCTCAAGAGTCATCTTCGTTGGTGTAAGGTCGGGCAATGATAACTTTTTCCAAACGCTGAAAGGAATCAAATTTATACTTGCCCCGGAATCGGCTAAGGCAGTAAATTTGTCGGTTTGGTTAAAAGTACAAGGTAGCACAAAACGACCGGGATCTCCAAGTTTTTCCAGAAGTTCTTTAAGAAGGATTGCAGAGCAATTTTCATTCAAGCGAGTATTAACAAACTCGACCATCTTCTCCTTCTTATTAAGCAATTCCTTAAACATCTTGACAAATTGTGGCATTTGGGCAAGAGCTTCAACAAGGGTAAAGGTGACGGTCATGCCGGCAATCTTTTCCAAAAAGTTAGAGACTTGAACGTCATTCTTAGTCAAAATTCTAGCCTTGTCGAGTCAAGAAGGGTAAGGAATGATGGGTTTATAGGTGGAAGGTGGGGTTGGTGAAGGGTTCTTCTTGGGTACATCAGTAAGAGGTGGAGGCGGTAATGGAGAACTAATTCTAGGTGTGGGAGTAGTAGGGATACATGGTGGTGGAGGAGGTGTGGATGGTGTAACTGGTTTAAAGTGTGACTCAATCGTCTTTTGGTGAAAACAAAGATTGGTCGTTGTAGTGTATTTAAATTGCAAAACCTTAACGTAAATGACGGTAAAATTAAAGCTAAGAATAATTGAAAGCTAAATGACGAGAAATTAAACGATAACAAAAATTAAATAACGTAAACTCGAAACGCAACTAAAAATAAACTAAGGCAAGACAACTAAAAGTGCGACTAAAGGAAAAGGCGGGAAAAGTAAATGCTAAAAACTAGAAAAATGTAAGTGCGAAAAGTCCAAAACCTAGCCTTATCCGGAATCCGTGATACTGTCACTATCCGGAAAAACCAAACAAGTCTAATCCGGAAAACACCCTAAAAGCTTATCCGGAATACTCCCTCTAAAAACCTTATCCGGGAAAACGGATATGTCACTTATCCGCAATCCGTAATGTGCTCTTATCCGGAATCCGTTCTTCTAACGCTTATCCGGAATGCAATCTTAGCCTTATCCTGAAAACGCACCAAATGCCTTATCCGGAAAAACACGTTCTAGTCACTATCCGGAATAGGGATGTCAACTCCTTATCCGGAAAACACCTAAATTGTCTTATCCGGAAAACACTAGGTTCACGCTTATCCAGAATAAGCTTTCTTGCTTATCCAGGAAGAGATGTTTTGGGCCCTTATCCGGAATAAGGGTTTATACCCTTATCCGGAATCTGTGTTTCTACTGAAGCTTATCCACAAAAGGCAGCCAAAAATCCTTATCCGGAAAAAGAGGTTTTACCCCTTATCCGGAAAAACTTAATCAACCTTTATCCGGAATCCGGCTTTAAGCCTTATCCGGAATAAAAGGGTTTTGGGGGCTATAGGATCCGAATCAAGGAAATAAGCTAGGAAATGAAATAAGCCAAAAAATCAATAAGCTCAAATCTAAAAACTTAACCAAAACACTTTTAAGAAAAAGCTATTAAGCCAAAATTTAAAACTTTTAAAAACACTAAGTAATAAAAATATTAAAAATCAACTTTTTATAAAACTTAACTAAAAAGCACTTGATTAAATTTAAGAAAAACACAATAAGCTATAAAATCAATAAGCTAACAAGATCAAAAACATAAAAGCATAACAAGTAATCAAATAAGCATGACAATAAGATAATAAGCACAAAGATTAAGCAAACAAGAAAGGTAGAATGAGAGATTAAAATAAAAACTTGATTAAGATTAAGATTCAACAATTAAAGTAAAAACAAGAATTAAAATCTTACAAATTTAAGGTGCGAGACAAGTAATTAAAGGTGCAATTAAGTAAATGTACAAGTAATTAAAGATGGAAGAACTAATGTGTCAAATTAGCCAACACCTCCTAATGGTGGCATTAGGAGGGTATTTATAGAGATTAGGAAAACTAAGCATGTGTTGCTTCCTTCTTTCTTTCTCGACTCTCGTCTTATAATTTCTTCGACTTTTTCGACTTTGTCTCGGGATTAATAAACTCGTCTTGTAATTTCTTCATTAATTTAGACTTGAGTTCTTCGGCTTTTATTAAACTTCCGTCTTTAGACTTTTTCTTCGATAAATTTTCAGAATTGGCCTTGGACTTCCGTTCTTTTGGCACTCTTGATCTTTCGACTTCGTCTTTTGTCTTTTCTTCGATAAAAGCCCGTGCTAGCCCGTGTTTTCCTCCTTTTTCAGATTTTGATCCTAAATCACAACAAAAACACAAACCACGCATAATTCTGACATTTACGACATAAAATACACGTTTTGGCTTGGTTATTATTGTAGTTAAGTGGTAAAAGGATGAGTGTTTACACACCTATCAGTGGTTATAATTTAGGGGTATATTGTTGAATGAAATTTAGACCAATGTATCGATGTCTATCCATGCATTAGATGATTAAGTTACTGTCATTCGGTATAGATTCAAAAGTTTAAGCCTCAAGATAATTCAGTAATTTATCGTAACAAACTGTTAACAAAGTTTGTGTGTTTATTTAACAATTTATGTGTTTACGGTAATCGTTAGTGCTTACTCAATAGAAAACCACTAGCTTAATTATTCCAATTGCATCACATATTTCTAACTCAGACATAACAAGTTACATCATTCCAATACAAACTGAATGAAATTTTGGCATGGTAACTTAAGTTATTAGTTTTAAATGGTTCGTGTTGTTGACGTTGTGTGAAAGCGTTGAAGCAATTGGAAACGTTTCTTTGAGGAATTTTTTTTCTAGTTTTAGCTCATTTTGAGGCATTTGTTAGAAATTAAAATGTAGAATTTTGAGATTTAGATTGATTCTTTTGGATTGTTCGATAGTATACTGATATGGAATTGTTATGGTGGTAAATATGATATGACTGAATTTGTGACTTTCTTTACACGTGAATTGGATATCTAAATGGATAGTCTTTAATGAGTACTAATGCTCAGTTACGATATTGTTGTGTAATCATGTTATTAAAAAGTGTTTGCTCATCACGCTTCCCATTGGTTTTTATGGATTTTTTATATGATGATTATTGTAGTCCAAACAAGCCGCTCTAAATATTGATTTACTTGCAAGGTTCCAAGTACGAACAAGAATCGACATCTTCAGATGGCATAAGCAATTTTTTTGGAGACTGTAACTAAAGAGCTTTTGATTTACAGGTATTCGTACCTGGGCAAAAAGATCTATTTTCTATTAGAGGTGGATCTATTTCTTATATGTCAAATTTTGCAAAATGGGTAGGGAGGGTGAGAGGTAAAAGCGAGTCGGGTTAAAACATGATTATATCATATGGAAATTTTGACGCACCTATAATCACCAAAAAAATAAGATCAATAACTTTAGAAAAGAATAGGTGGTATGGGGTTGATTATACGAAAGTGATTATCTAAAAAACTATTAAGATTAACTACTCCTTTTCACAACATTTGTAAATCATTAATAATCATATATGTATGGATTGGCATGTATACATGTGGTAATAGAGATTTCAATTGATATTACGGACATGCAGGCGCTTGTATACAAAAGACAATGGTAAGGAGAATTAATTTCACTCGAGTCATAAGAAGTTCAAGATTGAAGCCTTTGAAGAATAGGCAAGGAGGATTTTTGGTAAAAATGATGAGTTTTGATAAGGAGGATTTAGTGATGAAACAAGTGCTTACTCTCAGATTTATTTCTTTCTTTTAGGCAAGAAAATAACCATTACTTCAGGAATACTTGCAACGCATTTCTAATATACATATATGATTTAGTCCTTCAAAAACTTACTCTGGTGATATTTATATGTATTTAGGAAACTAAATGAGCTACAGAAGATAAATGATTGACCTATTTCTACTTTATGTGTATGCAACATAATCATAGTAGTGTTATGAACGACTTAAATTTCTTTTTTATATCATTGGTATGGTTCAGGATCCCAAAGCCGTGTTGCCTTTCTTATAGGCATGAAAGAAATGTCGATACACCAGGACATACCGTAAACTGTTGCACACCCATGCAAAGCACAGTTACATCAACACCTTTCTTGAATGAATGAAATCATCGACAACCTCATAAATTTAGGTTAAAGACGGAAAAATAATCTATAGAAGTTCACACCAAAAGCACTCAATTGTTTGCTAATGCATGAGTTTTACATGTGCTATATTAAAAAAAATTCCATTTGTTTGATATAAAAAATGTGATACATAAGTGGTGTTATAATAAATGTAATGTAAACTAAGATCCCATGTTCCAACTGATGTTCTAGCGACTAGGTTACTGGCCACCCACTTAATATCTTTATTAATTATTTGCCAATATTTACATTTTTGCTGTAATGTGTCGAATTGAAACTTTGTTTGAGAACTACCATTTAGTGTGTAAGATGAGCTGATGTGCATCAGTCTAAAACAACATAAAGTTCAGCACCCGCAGCGAAGCGCGGGCTGAAACTCTTGTGATGTATGTTAATGCAAGTAATGCCTAAAAACATTATTAGTTTTAACTAATCTTTCTTAGTTTTGATCACAACAAACTATACAAGACATTTATATTCAAACACAATCGTAAGACGAACTATCTAACAAACACTATCATCAAGGTAATAATTATTACACTAACATATCTTAATCATCTTTAGTGATCATAAAAGTGATTAGCCTTAAAACTCACTTTTTTCAAATGTTACAAAAGATTTTTAATAAACTTTCTTTTTAAGAAAATATTTTATTAAAATGGAAAATGAAAATTTGAATATGGCATATTCCAAATGCCATAAGAATATCCTTTGAAGGTTTCAAACTACCTTAGATATTTCTAACCCACTAAAAGACAAAAACGAGCGGAGTCTACATCCGCGGTTCCTTAAGTACCTATGTGGTTCTTTATTGTTAAGTAACTACCTAGTGCAATAAGGAACCGCGTGCAGCTAGCCGTTGATTTTTGTCTTCTATAAATAGTGGATCAAATCTGCGTTTTCCATAACCCTTTTTGGAAATTTCTTTTAGCCTTCTTTCTCCTTTCTTAATCTTAATCATTTGTAAATGATCACTCAATGTGTTAAGTATGTTTACTTATGATTATCCTCTTGATCTCCTTCTTTACCTTGTCTAAAGAGAAGATCACTCATACACTTGTGATGTGATTGAAGATGAAGCATTGATGAAGATCATCATCTCCTAAAGATCTAGTCATGTTCATCATTTGTTTATTTGTGTCTTGTGTAGATCTAATGAATTTTTGAATACTTAGACTAGTTGTGTTCATCCAAGCTATTTATGAATACTTAGATTAGTGTTGTGTAAATCTATTGCATATGTGTGTGCTTGGATTTGTCTTGTGTACATCCACGTTACATGTGTGTACTTGGATATGTTTAGTTGAGTTGTAATGAGTTGTGTGAGTTCTCACTAAACTATAAAGTGATGTAGTTGTGTCTTGTGAGTTCTCACTAAACTATAAAGTGATGTGTAGTTGTGTCTTGTGAAGTTCTCACTTAGATTCAAAGTGAAGAGCGTGAAGATTGGTTCTAGCTTTGGATTAGAACTCGACATCTAGCCTTGTGTTGGAAAATGGTGAAGTAGGCAATGTTTTGAATATTGGTTCTACCTTTTGATTAGAACTCGACATTTAGCCTTGTGTCGTAAAATGGTGAAGTAGGAGACGTTGTGTAGATTGGTCCTATCTAAGATTAGGTCTCGACATTTAGCTTAGTGTCAGAAAATAATGTAAGCGACGTTGTAAGGTTTTCTCCGCCAAGAAGGGAGCTTGTGGATATAGTGGAAATCTCGAGTAGGTGTACTCGAGGAGTGGAGTAGGAACGAGGATAGAGCTTCGTTGCCGAACTACTATAAATCTTGGTGTCTTCCTATTAGGTTGTTTCCTTCCTTACTCTTACTTACTTCCATTATCATTACTTAATACTTGTCATTGTTAATGCATTAGAATTAAACCTAATCATTATGCAACTAGCTTTCAAGTAAAAGATAGTTTTGGTACTCACCTAATTGAAAGGAATTTTAATTAGGAGATAAATCGAAGATAAACTATTCAACCCCCCATCCCCTTCTAGTTTCTACAATTGGTATCAGAGCAATGATCACTTAAGATCTTTGAAGTATATTGTACTTTAAAACTTGGATCTATCTATTGTCTCTTCAAATTAGAAGGTTAAGTTATACTAAAGTTTTTCTTTGGTCAAAATCATTTTTTCTTCGAAATAGGCCTATTAATTGGTAATATATCATCTCATTTTGATTAGTATTATTTATGCATTTTAGATTTACTCTTGAAATGTATCTACTAGTTTGCATCTTGTTATGTGTAGGTACTCATGAAGATCAATCATTCAACTGATTGTGGATTGAGTTACTTACACTTGTAGAAGACTCATCTTCTTTTATTTCCAACATCATTGAATGATGATATCAAGATGGATGGGAATGATACTAGTCCTTGAAGACTTAGTAGTCACTTTAGTCATGGTTGGGCTTTGCATTGGTTCTTTGATTGATTAGAATGCACTTTGTGGCTAAGGTACGTTTTCGTTCTTCCACACACCCTATTGATCACTCTTTTGATCATTACTTGACTATGTGCTTGTTCTTGGCATCCTTGCCTTGAAATTTGTTTGTGGTTTGTGATTCTTTCCTTTTACCCTCTCAAACCTTCATTTCTTAGATACTTGACTCGCTTTTAGGATGTAGAGTGAATTAGTAGTAACTTAAAGTATCAAGCATGATTTCCATGGTTTGCACCCTCACGGTTAGTAGGCCCTATATCATGTGTAACTTGTACAATAAAGCTCATCTATAGGATGATTGGTTAATCCCTTGAGATACCATACTACTTCATAAGTTGTAGTTATATTTTACACATTTGGAATTGAAATATTCCAAGGATATCGTTATTGTAAATCTTTGCAATATTTTTTGTCCGATCATATGGGAGAGAAAGTGAATTTATACTTTGCTCACATTTTGAAGTAGAGTAAGACTTGAAAGTGATCTTATTCTATGTATCAAAATTGCTTGGTATAGTTCATTACCAAAGTCGTTTAGCTTTCGCCAGAAAGGCACGTCTTAAACCACTATATATGACACAAGCTCTTTGTCTCCTCGATTTGAAGATTGTCACTTGACTCTTGAGCATTGTACTTGGTCTTGATTCACTCCTCTTGACTTCTCTCCTCTTTGCTTCTTTGCTACGAGTAGTCGTTTGTCCGTTTCGGTCTTTTCCTATCTCGATTTACCTCGTAATCCTTCATTAAGGCATTATTACCTAGTGTTGAGGTTGTCCAATGATTTCCTAAAGGCTTAAGATATACTTTAAGGATTTTAGAAAAATTTAGTTTTGAAAAATTCTTTGATTTTCTTTGATAAAAACTCGCCACTGTAGGCGGTTCTTTATCTGTCACGACTCAAACGCGTGGTTCTTTATCGATAAAAAATCGCGGCCAGTAATTACGACTAAAGCGCCAGGTTTTATAAAATATCGCTTTTTCAAACAAACCTTCTCTCTCTTCTCCAAGAGAGCTGACGGTTTTTCCTCTTTTCCTCCATTGTTTCACCTTCAAAACCTTTAATAACTCAAGTTTAATTGATTCCAATTTGTGGGTTTCACTCATCCTTCATTCAAGATCAATTAACTGTAAGTCATTTCATTAAATCTCATCTAATTTGTTCTAGGGTTCATACTTTCATAATTGAAGATTTTTAAAATTGATATTGAATTAGAACCTTACTAGGAATGTGAGTTGACATAGTTATTGTACTATGATTTCTTAGGTTCATATTCATTGAGATTTCACTAAAACCCACTTGTAGAACAATCCGGAGTTTGACTAAATAATTTTGACTAATTGATGGAATTGATATGAACCCATGAACAAGTTGGTAATGGCATTGTTAATGCTTACCTAAAAACTTTGTTTTGAAAAACCAATGTTCATGTTCATTGTTTATTTTACATGGTTAATATGTTATTGTCAATGATGAACTAGGTACATTGTGAACATGAAAATGATAAGGATTAATCCTTTGTTTGTCAAGAAATTGATGAAACACATTCTCATCTTTTTTTATTTTTGGCTTATATTTAACATATGAGTGAGTGGGGAAATATTTTTATGTTTTATTTAGGTACTATCATGCCTTCGGGATATCAAAATAACCCCCAACGTACTAGAGAATACATGCCTAATCTTTCTTCTTCATGTCTAACTCGTTCTATTCAAAACACATTTCCTTGTCTTTAATCTCGTTGTTTTCATGAAGGACGCATTGTTCCTTCTAACTTTCTTGGACTTGACTTCATTCGATTCATGTTCAAATCCACTGGCTTTGATTGCTTGCTTGATATTAATGAGCCAATCTTTCCTTCCTTCCTTTTGCAATTCTTTAGCTCGTACACATTAATTTGCATCAATAATGGTTTATCTATAATATTTTTCATTAAGGGGAAAACCTTTGTATATACTCTTGAAGAATTTGGTATAATTCTCAATGTTTCATACGAAGGTCAATGTAGGTTCACCGATACTTGGAGTTTAAACTCTTTAGAATCGGCCCCTATTGATGTGAATTACGTGACCGAGCTACCCTCGGCTTCGGCCATCTCTTGTGCTATAGCTAAACCTCGTGAACATCCTATTCTTGGTAATTTTAAAAGAGAAGTTCGTGCTCTCACTCCGTGGGAATTACTAACTAGCGATCTTAATGATTTTATGATCCCTTGGGCCGAAATCATTAGGTAAAATGCAATGTGTCTGGATGGTAATCACAACCATATGCCCGCTTGTCTTGCACATATGTTGTATTGTGTTGCTACTTCTACTCTATTCAACCTTGCATTTTTCATGTCTAGAAGAATAAGACTTATTCTCAGCGGGTCTCACTCTAGTCTTCCTTTTTCCATGATTCTCTCGCGGCTTCTTAGAAAACTTCTTCTTGACTTTCCACCTTTAAATGCTCCATCCTTTCACTTCTTGGATCGAGTCATGCTTCCCATTGAGGAAACATCTCACTTGAACCCACGTATGATTCAAATGAATATGGAAATCTCTCTCAAGATGATTCTCTCAACTCGAGCTATAATTTGTCATCCTCTATCTCTCAATTGTCTTCTCTTGACATTGATTCCGACTATCAATTTTATCTCAATCTCCGTCTTCGAGAACGCATAAGAAGTGAATCAAGGCAATGAGAAAATGCTCATGGATGAATGCTACATCCTACTCTTGAATGGTTAACATGTTTGTGAACATGTTTTGGATTGTTGAACTATTTCCTTTATCTTTCTTTATTTTTAGGATGTTTTGTGTATTAACTAATACTATGTGTTTGGATTATTTAGTATTTTAATCCTAAGTGTCTATGTGACCGATATTTCAATTTACATAGCTTTGTGCATCTTATGTGTTAGTTAGCTTCCTAGTTTTTGATTAATAGTTCACTTTGGCTTGATAAACCTTGTGAAATCTAGGCTAGCAAAAGTTTCAGGAAGTGTATTTTTGGAACCCACTGGGGGCGGTTATTTATCTTCCCTGTGGTTCCTTAGCGATAACGAACCGCACCTCTACATAAGGAACCACCATCACCTGTTTCGAGAGAATCTTTGCTTTACACTGTTTTCCCTTAATATGTGTAAACATTGGTTAAAATTTTTTAATAACCTACACTTTCCTAAACTAGGCTACCTAATTTCATTATTAACCTAAAATGATTTTAGCCTATTACTAGTTTGGATCATCCCTTCCACTTTTTAAACCCCTCCTTGTTGATCTTGTTCTTCATCCCTTAAACTTCTTGCTACACCTCATCACAACCATGGTGTCCACTAGAACATCAAACTCTCCTAAAATATCCTCTTCCAAAAGAAATCTTAAGATCAAGATTAAGTTACCCAAACTTGGTTCTTCATCTTTCATACTCCCAAAAATGATACCTCTCCTATTCTCATTTCTTCATCACCTTCACCACCTCTTGCTCAATGCAAGACCAACTCAACTCATGGTACCAACCATTCACATGGTTCTACCTCTTCCTCATTCCAATCAAGAATGAATGATTTGTCCTCACCCTTCACTCCTAGTCCTCTCTTGGATGTGAATACTCAACCTCAACCTCTTCAAAGCATTCCTTTTGTTCTTGAGCCTATGATTACCTTTCCTTTCACTGCACCAAATTCACCCATTTCACCCATATCACCTTTGGACACTATGCATCCACCACCTCCTCCTCCCTCAAACACTCCTCTCTTGGGCATTCCCATTTCTCACTTCATGGGTGATCCTATAACAATTACATGGCGCTAATTGTCCATGTTGTCTCTATAACAATTACATCATTCAGAACCTAAGGTTGGAGATGCTTGGTCTCCATAGGAGGTTGCAAGATTTCTTGCTTACCTTATTCTCCATGCCTCCTCCTCCTAGGAGATGAATGATGATTTTCAAAAATAAATGTTTTTAAAGAAAGTCAAGTCAAGGAAGACTATGCTGTCAAGAACTAGTTTAAGCTAACTTTGTAAGAACCCGTACGTTCCCAGCATTATTTTATTATTTTATTCGTGTTTCTGAATTTTCTAACGTATTTCATTTTCTTGAATACTTTATATGTAAATCCTGAGATCATGATATTTTAATAAATTATACTTTTCAAGTATTTCCTGATCATTGATAAATACTTTATCTAGAATTATAAAATTTTTATTTTATTTTTCCATATTAATTTAAATCAAAGTTTTTGATTTAAAATCACCTGCGTGCGTTTTACAACGAGTTTACTTAAAATCAATGAACAACGAGAATTCCTAGTGATCGCGATACCGACGGATGCCCAAAATTTTACATTTTGTTATCGATTGTTTTGATAATTAATATTTTTGACGATTTTGTTTTAATTACGTATTAAGTCGTGTCGGAAAACCGTATTATCATATTTTTGATGCATTGTAACTTTTGAAAAGTATTTTTATGAAACCCGAGCCCCGTAAATATTTTCAAAATGGACTAACAGTCATTTTCTACCCTTTAAATTATCAAATTTCTTTTAAATCCTAAAGTTTCAAAATTGGAAACTTAGGTCCCTCCACTACCTACCATATATAATCTTTTTATTCCACCAAAAACACACACTAACTAAATTTTTATAAATCAAACAACCACTCCTTTCTCCTCCATTGTTACCGCCACCCTAAACACCACAAAACACCCCAAAACTTTTCATCATCCACCTTGTTTTAGCCAAAACAAAAATTAGACCCATCTCTAAAATCTTATGGTGATTCTAATGATCCAAAAATTATACACATGCTTCAAGTTTTAATACTTTTATGATTTTTATGGTTGTGAGAGTTTTGATCATCTTGCATGTGTGGTTTATGCTAAGATCTTCATGTTTTCATGTTAAAAAGGTTTAATTTTGATCTTTGATTTTGGTAAAATTTTACATAGATGTGTTTAGGAGTTGTTTGGTTGATGGGTATGATAGTAGGGTGATTTTAGAGGTATGAGAATGATTATATTTGGTGGGAAAATTGATTTGATATGATTTTCTAAAGTGTATTTTACATCAGCAGGTTAGAGCAGAGTGTTCGTGGGTTTAAGATTTGTGATAGGCTGAGATTATTTTATTTTCTTTTTGAGTTTTCTGAGACGCTCATTTTGGTATAAGATAGAGCTTCTAACTCATTACGGATCAAAAGTTATCCTAGTTTTAATATTCGTGTATCGGGAGACGCAAATCGGCACAATCCGAAATTGTGGCTGATTTTGGGTCGACTCTCGGGGATTTTAGGCTTGGTTAGATAATGGGTACTACTGGTTTTCAAAGTCTATAAACTTAATATGATGAGTCTAGTAGTGAGTTCAAAAGGCGGATTGTCAAAATTATACTTTTAAAGTGGTCTAAATGGTTTTATGAACCAACTATACAATTCTGTCCCAAATTTTAGAGTTGAGTAAAGTGTCGAGCTGATAGATTTTAAAGTATGAACTTTGGCTCAAATTTTGGCAGGGTCTTATATAGGTTATAAGTGACTTTGACACCAAGCTTCATCTAAAACGGACAAGTCTAGATAGGCTAGATCGGTGTGTACATTCGGAGTGTACTTGCTGATTTTATTTTGGACACATAGTTCAATGCTTGTGTTGCGTGAGTTTTAGTATTCACTATTGGACATGATGACTTACTCAAGTGTTTAGTCATTATATAAATGACTTAACTACTGTTCCAAGTAAGGTAAAAGGATAGTTTGGCTTGCGTTGACTTGACGTCTTATGACGGGTCAATTTTAAGTGTACAAGTGTTTAAACGGGTAGTGCCGGGTAAATGGGTTAGTATGAATTCTTTGGTTCGCGTCAATGGTTTTGAAATATAAACACTTTGAAAATATTTAAAGTCTTAATATACTTGACATACAACGATATTTGAGTTCGAGTCTTAACGCGCGCCTTATTGTGAGAGGTTGCGGTTTTCGTGTTTCCCGGGCATCCATATCGTCGGTGATCATCTCACTACCATTGTTTCTACTCAGTTGCTGAGTACCATGATTGACTTACCTCGTGGCTAAGGTGAGTTCATAGCCCTTTTTACTTATACATGGTTTCTAAACACGGGGTGAGATTTTACATGGTGGAACACAACCATTTAAAAACTATATGCTATCCAGAACTTGTATGCTATCCAGAACGTGTATGCTTTCCAAACTTTTGATATTATTATTGATTTTTAGTCTAGCCTTGAGTTTCCTCTCCTGATCATGAACCGTTTATTAATCATGTTACCAATAGTGAATGTTGTGGGTGGATCCATCGGGATTGACTATCCCCGTCCTGATTACCTTGACGCACTAATATTTGTTTATACTTGAGTATTTAGGCTGAATACTCCCTAGAGGAACTTACATTGAGTTAAGACTCGGTTCATGAACTGAAGAATAATAATAATAATAGTTTGGACTATGGTTGGCGTATATAACCATTTTCCCTACTATGTGTTTACAAATGAATGCTTGTGTTCCACACCTTTACTACTAAACCTATGAATATCACTCAACTTTATGTTGACGATTTTACATGTTTAATCACAGGCATTATTACTTAGCTTTGCTTGGATGGGAGCCCGCAGGATATTATCGCAGCTTGGAGATTTCTGTGATGCTTTTAAAAGATTGGTTTTAGTAAAAGCTGTCAGAAGTTTATTCTATCTTTTGGGCAACTTTATGTTATAAATTGTGATGAAATAATATATTTTTCCGCTTATAAAACTCTAGGACCTATGTTTAAAAACTCTGTTCTTTTATGATGTAATGTATATGTTTTTATTACTTCAGCTTTGTGTCAACTGTAATTCATTGTTTCTTGTACCATGACGTGTTACCCCCTCGTTGCCTAGTTGTTCCATGTCAGATTCTGGGGGTCTCACATTGGTATCAGAGCCTGGTTATAGGGAACTGGGTCGTTTTCAAAAACTTAGTCTATAACCGAAAGTTCAAATATTTTATTGTTTCAAAGTGTCAAACACAGAATCTGCCATTGTTGTTCGATATCCGCGCGGGTAACTCTCTAATCCTTATTATTTACTTTTAGTTATCGTTATACTATTTCATCTCTTGATTACATTTTGAAATATTACATTACCCTAATGACGATAATTACTATGTCTTTTCAAAGCCTTGTGCTTCATACATTATCACTGGATATTACTGTGATTACATCTGCCCGTACTTTCTTGAATTTTTGTTCTTGTGAATTGATTTTGTTGCAATAACTATATATCGTTATGATATTACATACTTGTATTCAGAGCGCGTATGCTGTCGACTTTTTATACTCATTTTTCTGAGTACTATTGCTACCTTGTTTATGCGTGATGCGACTGACCTCATATACTTGTTCTTTTTGAACCGTCTATTTTTCTCAACTCACTGTTACATGTTGTTCATACTCTCGTGATACCATTGTTCGGGATTGAATAAGTGTTGTTTTTGATGAAACTTCCGATTCTCATATTTCTACCATGCGTGTTTATTCAATTGTTTAACTCCTTTAAGATATCTATTTAGATATCCAAATGCTTTCCGACCATCTGCGATTTAATGTCTTGAAAAATAATCTATCGACCATTGTGTAGCTCAATGTGTCTCTGAAAAAGACTAAAGGACATCGTGTGGGTCACACATCTCGAAGCATTCCTTGAATCCGTGTTGAATAATATCATGGGTTTTCATAACCATGATTGACTTTTACGTCATCGTTTTACGCGATACTTGTTTATCGATTAAATATTATTTCGTTGACCATTCTATGTTTTGATTTTGAATTACAACGTCCATTTGTACCTTGAAAACATCATCTTCATCTTGTAATTCATCCTCTATTATGTGACGACTGTTTGGAACACGATTGTACTTCTATAAACCTGTACCCTCCCTTTTATTAAACCTTCTTTGCTCCAGGAGTGCGACTTGTTAATGTCCCGTTTATTTCTCGATACGTCCTGTGATTTTGGAAAGTCACACTGCCAAGAGATCTTCTTGCATTGCATCTTGAAATCGAAGACTCAGATGTCATGCGCTATTTTTGATTTCTTAGTTTATCGTTGGCATTCTTGAACCATTTCTATATTTCGTTTTCTTTACTTGCTTAATTTTACAATTTATTCTCTTTCGTCTTTATGGAATCCACAAGTAATGGGTATACATAAATTTTGGGTCATTATAAAGTTTGAATTAAATTTCAAGGTATGTCGAAAAATATACTTTGTACAGAAACTTTACAGAAAATTTAACAGTGTCAAGAAATTATTTTTATAAGCTTTAGACATAAAAATATGTTTCTACTTGTTGAGATATTCTTTTAGGACATAAAATTTTGTTAATGCAAGTAATGCCTAAAAACATTATTAGTGTTAACTAATCTTTCTTAGTTTTGATCACAACAAACCATACAACACATTTAGTGTAAAACACAAAATGAATTATTTAACTAACACTATCATCAAGGTAATAATCATATCACTAACCTTTCTTAATCATACTTAGTGATCATCAAAATGATTATCCTTAAAACTCACTTTTGTTAATAAGACAAAAGACTTTTTAATAAACTTTCTTTTTTAGAAAATGTTTTATTAAAATGGAAAATGAAAATTTGAAAATGGCATATTCCAAATGCTGTTAGAATATCCTTTGAAGGGTTCAAATACCTCAGATATTCCCACCTCACTAAAAGACAAAAAACGGAGCGGAGTCTAGTGGCGGTACCTTAAGTACCTACGCGGTACCTTAGCGATATGGTACCGCGGGGTGAGATAAGGTACCGCGCACAGTAGCTGTTATAGATCCGTTGTAACTTTGTCTCCTTTAAATAGTGGGTCAAATCTCATTTTCCAGCAAGCCTCTTGGACGTTTTTCTCAGCCCTCTTTCTATTTTCTATAGCATAATCATTAGTAAATGATCACTTAAATTATTAAGGATGTTTACATATGATTATCCTCTTGATCCCCTCCTTTACCATGTCCAATGAGAAGATCACTCAATCACTAGTGTAGTGATAAAGATGAATCTGTGAGCTAGTCATATTCATCATGATACCCTTTTTTGTTTTAGGTCAATCTAATGTATTTATGAATACTTGGACTAGTTGTGTTCATCCAAGTTATTTGTGGATACTTGGATTTGTTGTGTACATCCATTGCATATGTGTTTGCTTGGATTTGTGTTGTGTAAATCCAAGCTACATGTGTGTACTTGGATAAGTCTAGTTGAGTTGTAATAGATTTGATTAGGAGTTCTCACTAAACTATAAAGTGATGTGGTTGTGTCTTGTGAGTTCTCACTAAACTTTAAAGTGATTAGTAGTTGTGTTGTGTGAAGTTCTCACTTAGCTTCAAAGTGAAGAGTCGTGAAGATTGATTCTAGCTTTCGATTAGAACTCGACATCTAGCCTTGTCTCGTAAAATGGTGAAGTAGGCAACGTCGTGAAGATTGGTTCTACCTTAAGATTAGAACCCGACATCTAGCCTTGTGTCGTTAAATTGTGAAGTAGGCAACGTCGTGTAGATTGGTCCTAGCTAAAGATTAGGTCTCGACATTTAACTTAGTGTCGGAAAATAATGTAAGCAACGATGTACGGTTTTCTCCGCCGAGAAGGGAGCTTGTGGATATAGTGGAAATCTCGAGTAGGTGTACTCGAGGAGTGGAGTAGAAACGAGGATAGAGCCTCGTTGTCGAACCACTATAAATCTTGGTGTCTTCCCACTAGGTTGTCTCCTTCCTTGCTCTTTACTTATTTCATTATCATTATACTTGCTTATTATCCTTGCTAGTGTATTTCAATTGAACCTAATCATTATGCAACTTAGCATCAAGTAAAAGATAGTTTCGATACAAACCAAATTGAAAGTAATTTTAATTTGGTCTCCAATCGAAGAGAAACTATTCAACCCCCCCCCCCCCCCCCCCCCTGTTCTAGTTTCTACAATTGGTATCAGAGCGATGGTCACTCAAGATCTTTGAAGTATATTGTACTTTGAAACTTGGATAGATCCATTGTCTCCTCAAATTAGAAGGTCTAGTTGTACTAAAGTTTCTCTTTGGTCAAAACTACGTTTTCTTTGAAAATAGGTCTTTTAATTGATAATTTTGCATCCCACTTAAGATTAGTAGTCTTTATGCATTTTAGATATACTTTTGAAATGTATCTACTAGTTTGCATCTTGCTTTGTGTAGGTACTCATGAAGATCAATCAATTTATTGGTTATGGATTGAGTTACTTGCACTTTTACAAGAATCATCTTCATTGATCTTTAACATCTTTGAATGATGATACCAAGATGATTGGGAATGATACTAGTCCTTGAAGACTTAGTACTCATCATAGTCATTGATTGGGCATAGCACTTATTCCTTCATGGATTGCTCTTTGTGGCCAAGGTACGCTTTCGTTCTTCCACACGCCCTTTGATCATTGTTTTGATCATTACTTGACTATGTGCTTGTTCTCGGCATCCTTGCCTTCACATTTATTTGTGGTTTGTGTTTCTTTTCTTTTATCCTCTCAAACCTTCATTGCTTGGATACTTGACTCACTATGGTGATGTAGAGTGAGTTAGTAGAAGCTTAAAGTATCAAGCATGATTTCCATGGTTTGCACCCATACGGTTAGTAGGCTCTTTCTAGGAGAGAAAGTGAATTAATACTTTGCTCATATTTTAGTTTAGACTAAGACTATTATTGAAAGTGATCTTAGTTTATACTTGAATAATTGCTTTATGCTTATTCATTACCAAAGCCGTTTATCGTTTCACCGGAAAGGCACGTCTTAAACCACTATATATGACACAAGCTCTTCGTTACAACTACTTGAAGATTGTCATTAATCCCTTGAGCATTGATCCTAGTCTTGATTCACTTCTCTTGACTTCTCTCCACTTAGTCGTTTTGCTACGAGTAGTCGTTTGTCTGTTTCGGTTCTTTTCGATCTTGATTTAACTCGTAATCATTCATTAAGGCATATTGCTTAGTGTTATGATGATCCAATGATATTCTAAAAGGCTCATGATTTAATTTTAAGTATTTCAGGAAAACTGGATTTTCAAAATTTGGCGTTTTTCAGAGATAGAAACCTGCCTCTGTAGGCGGTTCCTTATCTCCGCGGCTCAAACCCGCGGTTCCTTATCGATAAGGTACCGCGGGCAGTAACTTTTGTCAGAGCGCCAGTTTGAGTTTTTTATTCTTTTTCAAACCAAACTCTCTCTCTCCCAAAAACACACAGCCGACGGGTTTTACCTTTTCCACCATTGTTGAAGCTTCCAAAACCTTCAATCACTCAAATTAATTGATTCCAAGTTGTGGGTTTCACTCATCCTTCATCTAGCTTCAATTAATTGTAAGTATTTTCTTTCAATTTCATCTATTTTGTTATAGGGTTCATCCTTTCATAATTGGGGATTTTTAAAATTGAAATTGAATTAAAACCTTAATAGGAATGTGGGTTGACATGGTAATCTTACTATGATTCCTTAGGTTGATATTCATTAAGATTTCACTAAAATCCACTTGTAGAACAAATCCGAATTTAGGCTAAATGATTTTGGTTGAATGATGGATTTGAGATGAACCCATGAACAAGTAGGTAATGACATTGTTAATGCTTACCTAAAAACCTTGTTTTGAAAAACCAATGTTCTAATCCATTGTTGATCTAACATAGATCATATGTTCTTGGTTAATGATGGAATAGATACATTGTGAACATGAAAATGATATGGATTCAATCCTATGTTTGTCAAGAAATTGATATAACACATTTTCATTTTTCATTTTTCCTTTTTATTTTTCATATGAGTGATTGGAGAAATATTTTCTTGTGTTTGTATTTAGGTACTTAATCATGCCTTCTCAATATCAAAAAGATCATCAATTCACTAGAGATTATATGCCCGACATCTCTCAAACCTATGCTTCCCCCCAACTTCAAAACGCGTTTCCATCCCTTTCCACTCGTTGTTTTCATGAGGGTAGAGTCGTTGACAAGGAAATAACGGGTTATGTCTATATCCTATCTATGTTTGAGCTTTCGGGGTTTGATTGCTTGCTCAACATAGAAGAAGATATTTACCCCTTATTACTTCTTGAATTCTTTAGCACCTACTCGATGATTGAATACAATGGATAAATCTTCATTCGTTTCGTATTGAATGATCAATTAATTCAATACTCTAGACTTTGGTCAAATTCTCGGTGTGCCATATGAAGGCACTTGTCGTTTTACGGATAAATGGAGACTTGATGCTCTCTCGGAATCCTTCGATAAACCTCCAAATGACCTCACCGAAATTGATCTAGAGTTCATTCTTGAAATCATCTCGAAAGAGCGTGATGGTAACGTTGTGAGAAGCCTTCATTCAAATGTACGAAATGTGAATCGATATGAAGTGCTCTCTAGCGACCTTAAGGATTTTATGGTTCAATGGGCCAATATCCTTAGGGAGAATGTCTTTTGTCTTGGTGGAAACCGAGATCATATCCCGGCGTGTATGGTGCATATGTTTAGTTGCATCTTTACATCCACCAAGTACAACTTGGCATTCTATATCGCTTGACGAATCAATTATGCCCTTTCGAAGCCCAAGACAAACCATCCCTATGCTATGCTTCTAACTCGCCTTTTCAAAAGGGTTGCTCATGATTTTCCCCACCTTGATCTTTCTCGCTTCTACCCGGTTCATCGGGTTATGTTGCCTATTCAAGAGGCATATGCAAGAAAGACAAGAAGTGATCGAGGATCGAGAAAATCTGTTCATCAAGAGATGGATGATGAGGACATGGACATGCCAACAAGTGATGGTGATGGCATAGGTACTAGTTCTCATTTCCACTCTTCGAGTAATTCCCATCCATCCTCAAACCCATTAGAGGATGAATTTGAAGACTTAGCTCCTCCTCCTCATCATTCTAGTGAAGTACCGGAAGATCTCAATATGGAGCATCTTTACCGTGAAAACCTTAGAACTCTAGGGGAATTGCACGAACACCGGGTTGAATCAAGAAAAGGTTTCAAGTTCTTGGGGAATATGATCAAGGGATTGGGGAAGAAGAGAAGGTGAAAGCTTTGAAGCTTTTCAAAGAATACATGTTGGTAAACATGTATTGTTGAACAATTTTATTTTATCTTGGATATGTATTAACTTGTGATTGCATGTTAGAATTATCATTTATCTTGATCCTTAATGTTAAGTATGCCTTCATGTTTGTGTTTTACATAACTTTGTGCATGCCTTTTGATAGTTAGCTTATTAGATTATGATCTGTAGTTAACTTTGGCTTGTGAAACTTTTGGGAAAAATCTGGGTTTATCAAAAACTGGGATGGGAAATTTTTGAAAACCTTCTGGTCGCGGTTCCATATCGAACCGCGGTTCCTTATCGATAAGGTACCGCCGGTCCTAGATAAGGAACCGCCGGTCACTGTGCACGACATCTTTGCTTTACACTGTTTTCTTAATTTTGTGTAAACCTTGCATGATTTTCAATAATAAACTGCACATTTCCTAAACTAGGGTATCTAAATTCATTATTCACCTAAAATGATTTTAACCCATTACTAGTTTAGATCATCCCCTCACCCATTTAAACCCACCTTGTTTGCCATGTTCTTCACACATCAAACATACTTCCCTAAACCTTAAACCACCCTAATCAACCATGGTGTGTACCAAAACCTCAAACACTTCCAAGACCTCCACCCCAAGAAAAACACTCAAAATAAGGGTTAAGGTAGCTAAGCCTAACTCTTCACCTTTCCACACACCTAAGAATGAGAATGCTCCTATCCTCATTTCTTCATCACCTTCCCCACCTCTTGCAACATGCAAGACTTCCTCCACCCATGGTACTAACCACTCTATTGGTTCTACCCCCTCTTCATTCAATTCTAGAATGAATGAGCTTTCTTCACCCTTCACTCCAAGTGCACCCTTGGAAGTGACCACACAACCTCAACCAATCCAAAGCGTTCCTTTTGGGAATGACTTTGATGACTCTTTGGTGACTTCACCATTTACCCCTCTCAACTTACCCATTTCACCAACCTTGGAGGATTTACCTCCACACTCACCCATTTCCCCTTTGGGGAACATGCCTCCACTTTCACCCACATCACCCTTGGAGAACTTGCCTCCTCAACCTCCACCCAACTCCAACATCCCAATTTTGGGTGTCCCACTTTCCCTCCTCTTAGGTGATCCTTACTTTGGGTTTCAACAAACTCATGGTCCTAGATGTCCATGTTGTCTCTACAACCACTTCCTCATCCAAAACCTAAGGATGGATATGTATGGACTACATAGGGGTTTGCAAGATTTCTTGCTTACTTTGTTCTCCATGCCTCCTCCTAGGAGATGAATGATGGAGTTGTCTTAATAAGAGTTTTCAACAAAACCAAGCCTAAGAAAACTACTTATCTAGATTCTATGTTAAGCTAGCTATGTATTAGTTAGTTTTTATTTATCTTTGTACTTGCCTCATTAATGAATGTTTCATGTTGTTGACTTATGGATTTAGCTTTGTGTGATTCTATCCTTTTGTGCACACTAATCAACTTTAATTTGAAATTAAAATTGAACCTAAATCTATCACAACCCCTAAACTTGACTAAAATTGGTTCAAAATGATATCTAAATTATTTTGTCATCCTTTGTCAAGACATTCTTTGTGAATGTGTTGCTTTATGCAACTCTAGCATATTTTGGTTCTAATAGAGGTAAAATTCCAAGATTTGCAACCTTTTGAAAAAGTCTCAGTTTTTCCCAAAACCCAGGAAAAACATGGTTTAAAGTCCTCTGGACGCGGTTCCTTAAAGACCCGCGGTTCCTTAGTGATATGGAACCACCGGCCCCTATAAGGTACCGCGGCCAGAAAGTGGCTTTTGACGAATTTTTGGTCAAAACCTTTAAAACCCTATTCCCAGTCAAGATTCCTTGTTTACTCAAATTGACTAAACATTCCTTGACACTACACATTTTGTATTCAAATTCTTACCTTGATCACATTTTACTTATACCCCAACCTTGAGATTTCATTCTCACACCTTCCCAACCTTGAGAATTCATTCTCACATAACCTTGAGATATCATTCTCACACTCTCACAATGCCTAACTCCTACATTCCTAACCTTGACATTTCTTTGTCACAACCCCTCTCACCCAAAGCTTCTTCATCCAAGCTTTCAAAGAAACCGAAAATCTCGGTTTGACCCGTTTGGGTTAAGAAGAATGAACCATCTTCGTCCAAACCACCCAAAAACCCTACCTTCTCTCCAATCAAGTATTGGAATGAGACTTACACCATAAACCCCATCACCGGAGCAAAAGAACATGTTCCACCACCACCATAATCCTTCAATACCCCCCAACTCAATGACCTTGCAACCTTCCCAAACCTCACAAGGCATTGTGAAAACATTCCCAAACCCTTTACCCCACCACCACCAAACCCTAAGTTTGATGCCATACCCCAATCAAACGATTTTGTGTTGCATCATGGATCCTCGTGTGATTGTTGCCGATTTCAACAAATTGAACTTGCTCATGTGTATGAGAAGTTAAATTTTCTTGAATTCCTCCTCACTCGACCTCCTATTCAAGTTTTCGTTTCGGTGGACAAAACTTCGAATGATGCATCGTCGTCTTTTTAGTTTTATTTTATTTTTAGCAATCTTTGAAAATATCACTATTAGACTAGCTTATGCTTAGTGGTTTATTTTCCATATTTATTGCTTTTAGATACTCATACTATGTGTATGACTATCTTCTTTGTTGTATTTTTTTTTGTAACCTTTGTGTTATTTGTGTGCTATCTAATTAGTTCTACTTTGAGTTGATCTTGGTTAATTTTTTACAATTGCTTATGGGTGATTCCATCAATTCTAAAGCTTTAACCCATTGACAAGCTTATCATCTTCATTGGATTGAGGTTTGATTTTGTCAATTACCTCTTTGGACATACTTAGCAAAATACTTGCTTCTAATTTGAGATTTCTTCTCTTTCTCCCTCTCAAGTTACTTAGTAGGTAGTGATCATATATACATTGGTATTTCTTTCCTTTCTACTAACCTTTGTGTAGCATGTCACCTTAGCTCACAAACTTGGTGCCCCAAGCAAGGGGGAGAAACCACCAAGGGGGAGCTACTAGCAAAGTTCGATGCTCTTCAAAGACTTATGCTAACCTTTTTGCTACGACAAAGGGGGAGAAATGATAGTGATAAACTAGTTAATAATTCCATAGTTTGTGTTTTTACGTAAATGAGTTTATCGTTTGTCGTAATCAAAAAGGGGGAGATTGTTAATGCAAGTAATGCCTAAAAACATTATTAGTGTTAACTAATCTTTCTTAGTTTTGATCACAACAAACCATACAACACATTTAGTGTAAAACACAAAATGAATTATTTAACTAACACTATCATCAAGGTAATAATCATATCACTAACCTTTCTTAATCATACTTAGTGATCATCAAAATGATTATCCTTAAAACTCACTATTGTTAATAAGACAAAAGACTTTTTAATAAACTTTCTTTTTTAGAAAATGTTTTATTAAAATGGAAAATGAAAATTTGAAAATGGCATATTCCAAATGCTGTTAGAATATCCTTTGAAGGGTTCAAATACCTCAAATATTCCCACCCCACTAAAAGACAAAAAACGGAGCGGAGTCTAGTGGCGGTACCTTAAGTACCTACGCGGTACCTTAGCGATATGGTACCGCGGGGTGAGATAAGGTACCGCGCACAGTAGCCGTTATAGATCCGTTGTAACTTTGTCTCCTTTAAATAGTGGGTCAAATCTCATTTTCCAGCAAGCCTCTTAGACGTTTATCTCAGCCCTCTTTCTATTTTCTATAGCATAATCATTAGTAAATGATCACTTAAATTGTTAAGGATGTTTACATATGATTATCCTCTTGATCCCCTCCTTTACCATGTCCAATGAGAAGATCACTCACTCACTAGTGTAGTGATAAAGATGAATCTATGAGCTAGTCATATTCATCATGATACCCTTTTTTGTTTTAGGTCAATCCAATGTATTTATGAATACTTGGACTAGTTGTGTTCATCCAAGTTATTTGTGGATACTTGGATTTGTTGTGTACATCCATTGCATATGTGTTTGCTTGGATTTGTGTTGTGTAAATCCAAGCTACATGTGTGTACTTGGATAAGTCTAGTTGAGTTGTAATAGATTTGATTAGGAGTTCTCACTAAACTATAAAGTGATGTGGTTGTGTCTTGTGAGTTCTCACTAAACTTTAAAGTGATTAGTAGTTGTGTTGTGTGAAGTTCTCACTTAGCTTCAAAGTGAAGAGTCGTGAAGATTGGTTCTAGCTTACGATTAGAACTCGACATCTAGCCTTGTGTCGTAAAATGGTGAAGTAGGCAACGTCGTGAAGATTGGTTCTACCTTAAGATTAGAACCCGACATCTAGCCTTGTGTCGTTAAATTGTGAAGTAGGCAACGTCGTGTAGATTGGTCCTAGCTAAAGATTAGGTCTCGACATTTAGCTTAGTGTCGGAAAATAATGTAAGCAACGATGTAAGGTTTTCTCCGCCGAGAAGGGAGCTTGTGGATATAGTGGAAATCTCGAGTAGGTGTACTCGAGGAGTGGAGTAGAAACGAGGATAGAGCCTTGTTGTCGAACCACTATAAATCTTGGTGTCTTCCCACTAGGTTGTCTCCTTCTTTGCTCTTTACTTATTTCATTATCATTATACTTGCTTATTATCCTTGCTCGTGTATTTCAATTGAACCTAATCATTATGCAACTTAGCATCAAGTAAAAGATAGTTTTGATACAAACCAAATTGAAAGTAATTTTAATTTGGTCTCCAATCGAAGAGAATCTATTCAACCCCCCCCCCCCCCCCCCTTCTACTTTCTACAAATTTGACTCGTAAACCATAAAAACGAGCAAGTTACGCTCATTTGAAATTGTAAAATTTAAGAATTTACTTTCTACATATTTCAAAAATATCATTTTGTTGACAGATTTAATGCAAGGGCATTTTCGTCCATTTTTTATATGTTTCAAGTCTCGAGTAAACCTAGAAAGTTGTTCAAAACATCGTTTTACATCGAATTGCATTAGACTTCGAGTTTTAAAAGTATCATTTAGCGAGTTAATGGGTCTGGTCACACCCAAAAGTCAAACCCAAAAGTCAAAGTTGACTAAAAAGGGTCAAAACTGATAGAAGTTAAAAATATGGTTTGAAGCATTTTAAGTTCGTGTGAGCTCGTAAAATTTTAACTAATGATATTTTACAACCATGAAACATTGATTGCGTTTGAAAACGTTTAAAATAGTAACTTGAGCTCGGTCATACATAAATCTTGAACTATTAGGAACCAAGTGATTTGATAAACTGATGTTCTACTTTCTTAAAAGTGTATTTTGTAAATGAATTACGATGTGAACACATACGGATTCCTTACTCCTTTCTTTTATTTATGACTTATTCATCATTCTACATCGCCTTTTCTTTGTTTCTATCGTACCGCTGATTTGGGCTGATGTTTGAAGATCTTGCTTTCATATTGTTCGTTATCATCTTGACACATGTCTCCTGATGATTCCTGTTAAACCTCTTGAAACCTTATCACCTTGTAACCATTTCATCGACTATTTTGAACTACTCTTTATTACCCTCATGTAATCCACTCGCTATTTTACAAGTTACCATATAAACCCAGACTGGTATTGTTTGCGAATCATTTTACAACATGTTTCACGTGGGCTTCCTTAAATACTTGAATACTATCTTATAAAATTAATTTAAATTAATTATACAATGTATTTTCACAGTTCAACGATTGGTCTTGTAAAGAAATATTGTAACATTAAAATTGATGATTTAAATATCTAGCCAGTAACTTATTGGCGAAGAGTTTTATAAATTATTTTGATTCCTGCTTTTACAAAAGGAATTATATGCATATTTTAAATCATATGATATGTAGTACTGGTTTGACGAAGCTGAGCATCGCAATGCTAGTCCTAAATTATGCATGGCCTGATCACCTATGCTTAATTTAGAAGGAGCCATGCAAGGCCGAATAGTAGTCGTCTTAAATATTTGACCAAGAATCAACTCTTTAATTATGTTCCTTAAAAAGTTAGAAAAAATGAAAGTTTTGAAAACTTTTACATCTTATGCGAGTAGCCGAGTTCGCGAGATACACCTATAAACTCTTATCTTTTTTTGAACAAAGTACATGCCTCAAGCACATATTTCCTTACTCAACGATCTTTGTTTTACTTGTTATCTCTTCTTCTTTCGTGATGTAATTCTTGTTACCACTCGTCTAATTTCTTACCATTGACACCAGACTTGAAAGTTTCAACGTTGTTATGCTTCTACATCGATCGACCTTCTCTGTCTATTTTGGTAGACCTTCGAAACGTCTCTAGACGCGAATAGTGATCTATGACAGGACGTGAACGATAGTTTCGTGTAATTGTCATGATATGTGTTAGACACTATCGTCTTGAAATTCATTCATGTGAATCATGTGTTGATTTCGCCTTTCATTGCTAATGTTGTTCATCTTACTGGAACTACACTCAAGTGACTACTTAAGAATTTTCTTTGATTCAAAAATTCGTTGTGTGGCTTTTCTCTTTCGATCATGTATCGACCATCAAGAACTTATTAAGCCGTTGTTGGTGACACCAACTGCACTCAAGTAGTGATGACTTGCTATAATCATTTGTTTCTTATTATCTTTATCATCAACGCGTCTATTCTATCACGTTTGTTAAGAATTGATACGAATTTCATTTTATTCCCTTGTGTTATTGCTCGCATACAAATTATTGACCTTTATATGTCTCATATTCGTTGTTGTCTTGTCACCTTTTGAAAACCAGAATATGTCAAACTGTATCTTTTAAAGTAATTGATTTTATCATACTTTACAATGAAATTATTAAATTAATTTATAATTTCTAACAATGATTCTAAATAACTTGGAAAACCTGATTTTCTCAAATGGTAGCGATAAACCTGAGCTTCTAACAAAAATTTCATGCAGTCATCCAAAAGTTCTTAAGCCGATCAGGATAACTATTTTGAACTATTCTACTTTTGCTTTGAAAATCCTGATCAAGAAAAAGATATAGCAAGAACTTACTCACTAAATATAGATAGTTTGATTTTATATCACTAAACCTTGTAAAATTTTCTTTTAATCAAGAAATATTTAAACTGAGTTTTAAAGTAATACCAAAATCCTAGACAACTGGTTTTGACAATTTGTATTTTAAATGATCATATGTAATTCATTTTTCCCTTCTATTTCGCTTGTGACTAGATTCTTACATTTTAAGATTTTCACGTTTTACAGTTGCACGATTTGTGACTCCTTGTTGATTAACAATCTTGATTCATTTTATCTCACCTTGCCCGTTTAAGCAATTTTTATATTCATGCTATCTCTTGAGATTCCTCTGTACTGAAAGGTCATTATTCTAATCCGAGTTTGGATCTTTTTCGAAAAGGAGTTAAGAAAACTGAAGCATCGTGAATTCTAACCGTTAAGATTCGTCGTTGTACGGAAGTTACCTGTGAAGCAGTGAATTTGTTCTACACTTTGTACCTCCTCTTGTTGGCATCTTCTACTATTTCCAAGAGAACTCTGAGGGACCAAAGTTCCTTTAGGGGGAAGACTGTAAGAACCCGTACTTTCCCAGCATTATTTTATTCTTTATTCGTGTTTCTGAATTTTCTAACGTATTTCATTTTCTTGAATACTTTATATGTAAATCCTGAGATCATGATATTTTAATAAATTATACTTTTCAAGTATTTTCTGATCATTGATAAATACTTTATCTGAAATTATAAATTTTTATTTTATTTTCCATATGTATTTAAATCAAAGTTTTTGATTTAAAATCACCCGCGTGCGTTTTACAACGAGTTTACTCAAAATCAATGAACAACGAGAATTCCTAGCTATCGCGATACCGACGGATGCCCAAAATTTTACATTTTATTATCGATTGTTTCGATAATTAATATTTTCGACGATTTCGTTTTAATTACGTATTAAGTCGTGTCGGGAAACCGTATTATCATATTTTTGATGCATTGTAACTTTTGAAAAGTATTTTTGCGAAACTCGAGCCCCGTAAATATTTTCAAAATGGACTAATAGTCATTTTCTACCCTTTAAATTATCAAATTTATTTTAAGTCCTAAAGTTTCAAAATTGGCAACTTAGGTCCCTCCACTACCTACCATATATAATCTTTTTCTTCCACCAAAAACACACACTAACTACATTTTAACAAATCAAACAACCACTCCTTTCTCCTCCATTGTTGCTGCCACCCTAAACAGCACAAAACACCCCAAAATCATCATCATCCACCTTGTTTTAGCCAAAACAAAAATTAGACCCATATCTAAAATCGTATGGTGATTCTAATGATCCAAAAATTATACACATGCATCAAGATTCAATACTTTTATGATTTTATGGTTGTGAGGATTTTGATCATCTTGCATGTGTGGTTTATGCTAAGATCTTTATATTTTCATGTTAAAAAGGTTTATTTTTTATCTTTGATTTTGGTAAAATTTTACATACATGTGTTTAGGAGTTTGTTTGGTTGATGGGTATGATAGTAGGGTGATTATAGAGGTATGAGAATGATTATATTTAGTGGGAAAATTGATTTGATATGATTTTCTAATGTGTATTTTACATCAGCAGGTTAGAGCAGAGTGTTCGTGGGTTTAAGTTTTGAGATAGGCTGAGATTATCTTATTTTGTTGTAGATTTTTCCGAGACGCTCGTTTTGGTATAAGATAGAGCTTCTAACTCATTACGGATCAAAAGTTATGCTAGTTTTAGTATTCGTGTACCGGGAGACGCAAATCGGCACAATCCGAAATTGTGGCTGATTTAGGGTCGACTCTCGGGGGGTACTACTGGTTTTCAAAGTCTATAAACTTAATATGATGAGTCTATTAGTGAGTTCAAAAGGCGGATTGTCAAAATTATACTTTTAAAGTTGTCTAAATGGTTTTATGAAACAAGTATACAATTCTGTCCCAAACTTTAGAGTTGAGTAAAGTGTCGAGCTGATGGGTTTTAAAGTATGAACTTTGGCTCAAATTTTTTCAGGGTCTTATATAGGTTATAAGTGACTTTGACACCAAGTTTCATCTAAAACGGACAAGTCTAGATAGGGTAGATCGGTGTGTACATTCGGAGTGTACTTGCTGATTTTATTTTGGACACGTAGTTCAATGCTTGTGTTTCGTGAGTTTGAGTATTCACTATTGGACATGGTGACTTACCTAAGTGTTTAGTTATTATATAAATGACTTAGCTACTGGTTCGATTAAGGTAAAAGGATAGTTTGACTTGCATTGACTTGGCGTCTTATGACGGGTCAATTTCAAGTGTACAAGTGTTTAAACGGGTAGTGTTGGATAAATGGGTTATTATGAATTCATTTGGTTCGTGTCAATGGTTTTGAAATACTAAGACTTTGAAAATATTTACAGTCTTAATATACTTGGTATACAACGATATTTGAGTTCAAGTCTTAACGCGCGCCTTATTGTGATAGGTTGCGTTTTCATGTTTCCCGGGCATCCATATCGTCGGTGATCATCTCACTACCATTGTTTTTACTCAGTTGTTGAGAATCGTGATTGACTTACCTCGTGGCTAAGGTGAGTTCATAGCCCCTTTTTACTTATACATGGTTTCTAAACACGGGGTGAGATTTTACATGGTGGAACACAACCATTTAAAAACTATATGCTATCCAGAACTTGTATGCTATCCAGAACGTGTATGCTTTCCAGACTTTCGATATTATTATTGCTTTTTAGTCTAGCCTTGAGTTTGCTCTCCTGATCATGAACCGTTAACTAATCATGTTACCAAGCGCGAATGTTGTGGGTGGATCCGTCGGGATTGACTATCCCCGTCCCGATTAACTTGACGCACTAATATTTGTTTATACTTGAGTATTTAGGCCGAATACTCCCTAGAGGAACTTACATTGAGTTAAGCTTCGGTTCATGAGATGAACAGCAATTATAATAGTTCGGACTATGGTTGACGTATATAACCATTTTCCCTACTACGTGTTTACAAATGAATGCTTGTTTTCCACACCTTTACTGCTAAACCTATGAATATCACTCAACTTCATGTTGACGATTTTACATGTTTAATCTCAGGCATTATTACTTAGCATTGCTTGGATGGGAGCCGGCAGGATATTATCGCAGCTTGGAGATTTCTATGATGCTTTTAAAAGATTGGTTTTAGTAAAAACTGTCGGTAGTTTATTCTATCTTTTGGGCAACTTTATGTTATAAATTGTGATGAAATAATATATTTTTTCGCTTATAAAAATCTGAGACCTATGTTTAAAAACTCTGATCTTTTATGATGTAATTTATATGTTTTTATTACTTCAGCTTTGTGTCAACTGTAATTCATTGTTTCTTGTACCATGATGTGTTACCCCCTCGTTGCCTAGTTGTTCCATGTTATATTCTGGGGGTCTCACAAACTTTGTATTATTTAGTTGTTATTTCTTTTCTTGTATTTCCTTTCCTTCATGAGTTTTTCATGAAGATGTTCTATGGATTTAGATTTTGTGTGTTTCAACCTATGTGTTTACATTAATCAACTTCAATTTATTTAAAATTTAACCTAAATCTATCACAACCTCTAAAACTTGACTAAAAACTGGTTTAAAATGTTATCTAAATATTTTGTCACCCTTTTTCAAGACATTCTTTGTGAGCGTGTTGCTTTTATGCAACCCTAGCATTCTCTAGTGCTAAAAGAGGTAAAAATCCAAGATTTGCAAATTTTTGAAAAAGTCCTATTTTTATTTAAAACATTGAAAAATCATGGTTTCAAGTCCACTAAGTGCGGCTCCATAGCAGTCGCGCGGTTCCCTATTGATAAGGAACCACGGACAGCAAGCCTGTTTTTGGCTTATTTTTTGTCTTTCTTCTTTGACCACTGTCTTTGTCAAGATTCTTTGTTTATCCAATTTTGCTAACATTCCTTAAAACCTTTTGTTTTCATTTCAAATCTTTGCTTTGTCTATTCTCTTTAAATTCATTTATTTTGAGAGTTCTCTTCTTCATCCCTGACAATGTCTAACTCTTCTATTCCTAACCTTGACATATCTTTGTCACAATCTTCTCAACCTAAAGCTTCTTCTTCTAAGCTTTCAAAGAAACCGAAAATCTCGGTTCGACCCGTTTGGATCAAGAAAAACAAGAATCCTCATGATTCCTCTTCTCCCAAACCCTCTAAGAATTCTTCTTTCTCTCCGATCAAATATTGGAATGAGACTTACTCTATAAATCTAATTACCGGAGAAAATGAAATTCTTCCACCACCACCAAAACCTTTCAACACTCCACAACTAAATGACCTATCTTCTTTCCCAAACCTCACTAGGCATTGTGAAAACATATCCTATCCATTGTCTCCCTCTCCACAAAACTCTCATTTTGATGGTCCTCCCCCATCTAACGACTTTGTTTTGCATCATGGATCCTCGTGTGCTTGTTGTCGATTTTAACAAATTGAACTTGCTCATGTTTATGACAAGCTAAATTTCCTTGAATTTCTTCTCACTCGACCTCCTCTCAAAGTTTTCGTTCCCGTGAACAAAACTTCGAATGATGCCTCGTCGTCTTTCTTTTCCAACTAAGGCACATTTTGTACTTTAGTTGTTTGAGTCAATAAAACTTAAGCAATCTTGGAAGATTATCACTACTAGAGTAGTTTATGCTTTGTGGTTTATTTTCCATATTCTTTGCTAAATATTCATATTGTGTGTATGAATATTTCTCTTGTATGTTCTTTCATATTTGTGTAATATGAATCTTATGTTTGTTATCTTTTTTCCCGCTAATTCTTTTTCGCACATTTGTTAAAGAGTTGATCATGGTTAAAGTTTAAAATTGCTTATGGGTGATTTCATAAATTCTAAATTTTTAACCCTTGACATTTTAATCATTTCAATTGGTTTGGATGTTTCTTTTCTTTCTCTATTCCACCAATTGAACTTTGATGTTGTCAACACACACTCTTTAGACGTACTTAGCAAATACTTGCTTCTAATTTGAGATTTCTTTTCTTCCTTCCTCTCCAGTTATTTAGTAGGTAGTACACATATATACATTGGTGTTTCTTTTCTCTCTTCTAACCTTTGTGTAGCATGTCACCTTAGCTCTTTGACTTGGTGCCCCTAGTATGGGGGAGTAAGCACCAAGGGGGGGCTACTAGCAAAGTCGATTCCTCTCTTCTCCAAAGACATGTGCTAACCTTTTTGCTTCGACAAAGGGGGAGAAATGATAGTGAATAAACTCGTTAATAATTAGAATAATTTTGTATTTTACGTAAATGAGTTTATATACTTTTCGTAACCAAAAAGGGGGATATTGTTAATGCAAGTAATGCCTAAAAAAGTTATTAGTGTTAACTAATCTTTCTTAGTTTTGATCACAACAAACTATACAAGACATTTATAGTCAAACATAATCGTAAAACGAATTATCTAACAAGCACTATCACCAAGGTAATAATCATTACACTAACATATCTTAATCATGTTTAGTGATCATAATAGTGATTAGCCTTAAAACTCACTTTTGTCAAATGTTACAAAAGATTTTTAATAAACTTTCTTTTTAAGAAAATGTTTTATTAAAATGGAAAATGAAAATTTGAATATGGCGTATTCTAAATGCCATAAGAATATCCTTTGAAGGTTTCAAACTACCTCAGATATTTCTAACCCACTAAAAGACAAAAAGGTGTGGAGTCAACATCCGCGGTTCCTTAAGTACCTATGTGGTTCTTTATTGATAAGAAACCGCCTAGTGCAATAAGGAACCGCGTGCAGCTAGCCGTTGGTTTTTGTCTTCTATAAACAGTGGATCAAATCTGCATTTTCCATAACCCTTTTTGGACATTTTTTCAGCCTTCTTTCTCCTTTCTTAATTCTAATCATTTGTAAATGATCACTTAATGTGTTAAGTATGTTTACTTATGATTATACTCTTGATCTCCTTCTTTACCTTGTCCAAAGAAAAGATCACTCACACACTTGTGATATGATTAAAGATGAAGCATTGATGAAGATCATCCTCTCCTAAAGATCTAGTCATGTTCATCATTTGTTTATTTGTGTTTTGTGTAGATCCAATGTATTTGTGAATACTTGGACTAGTTGTGTTCAACCAAGCTATTCGTGAATACTTGGATTAGTGTTATGTAAATCCATTGCATATGTGTGTGCTTGGATTTGTCTTGTGTACATCCAAGTTACATGTGTGTACTTGGATATGTTTAGTTGAGTTGTAATGAGTTGTATGAGTTCTCACTAAACTATAAAGTGATGTAGTTGTGTCTTGTGAGTTCTCACTAAACTATAAAGTGATGTTTAGTTGTGTCTTGTGAAGTTCTCACTTAGCTTCAAAGTGAAGAGTCATGAAGATTGGTTCTAGCTTTGGATTAGAACTCGACATCTAGCCTTGTGTCAGAAAATGGTGAAGTAGGCAACGTTGTGAAGATTGGTTCTACCTTTTGATTAGAACTCGACATTTAGCCTTGTGTCGTAAAATGGTGAAGTAGGAGATGTTGTGTAGATTGGTCCTATCTAAGATTAGGTCTCGACATTTATCTTAGTGTCGGAAAATAATGTAAGCGACGTTGTAAGGTTTTCTCCGCCAAGAAGGGAGCTTATGGATATAGTGGAAATCTCGAGTAGGTGTACTCGAGGAGTAGAGTAGGAACGAGGATAGAGCTTCGTTTCCGAACTACTATAAATCTTGGTGTCTTCCTATTAGGTTGTTTCCTTCCTTACTCTTTACTTACTTCCATTATCATTACTTACTACTTGTCATTGTTAATGCATTAGAATTGAACCTAATCATTATGCAACTAGCTTTCAAGTAAAATATAGTTTTAGTACTCACCTAATTGAAAGGAATTTTAATTAGGAGATAAATTGAATAGAAACTATTCAACCCCCATCTAGTTTCTACAATGTATAATAAACATAACAACATTTTTTAAAAATCTATTTTGAAGTATTAATTTAAGGAAAAAAGATGGATTTGGTCAAATCCCATATCCTTGATCCACTATATGGTCAATCCAAAAGACTTTGACATATATGGTCATGCACAAATGCTCAACTTCTCAACTCCACTATAATTATGACAGGTGTCCTATGGTAAATGCTTGACTTACGGTGCTTAACCTCCAAGTGCTCAACTTTGTCAGTTCCTTTTACCTCTTGATATATGTGCCCAATTTTTAACTTTTAACCCTTAAAAAATAATTAACTTAACAAATTTAACAAAAAAGAAACTTAAAAACAATAATTTTTAACAAATAAATCTCCCTCCCTCCCAGATCTTGGAGTAACAATTTTCAACCCGTCTTCTCACCTCTTCATCTCTCTTCTTCTAACACAGTATCACACCCACCTCCCACCACCACCTCATCTCAGCCGCAACCACAATCCTATCCGCCGTCGGCCTCCTTCCAAGCTGCCAGCAACCATCATCTCAGCCGCCATATAAGGTATCTCTTTGACTCTTTTGTTTTATTTTGCTATCTTGATGTGTAATTTTGTGGTTATGTGTCATATTCATCATTTGAGGTTATGGGTATCTTATAACCTAGATCCTGAGTACCCTATTCATCATTTGACGTTATGGGTATCCTAGAAATTAGATCCTCAGAGGTCACACAAATGAGAAGAACTTTGTGGGTCTCTCAATAAACAGTGATTTTCTTGCCTGTGGTAGTGAAACAAATGAAGTATATGGCTATCATAAGGTAAGTAGCATAATCTTTTCGTTAAATTTTTCGTACTAAATGTAATAGATTTTACAATTAGTATATTAAGCCAGCATTATTACTCAAGCCCTTGAAAACAAAAAGTGTAAACATGGATTCACTAATAACACGGCTAAAAGATCCGAAGGTCGGGGAGGATAGAAGTGGTGTTTAGCCATTTTAGTGAGAGAAACAAGTAAGAATAAAAGTGTGTTTATTCTAGTGAGAGAAAGACAAGAAAGAAAATGATAAGCATCACCCCTCCATGGAAGTATGGAGGGGTTTATATAGCCCGGGACTTGGACTATTACATATGACAATATTAGTCCCTGCAAGTCCCGGCTATGAAACTAATGTAATTCCGTTAGTCGCATACATTTATAGGCTAACAATCTTCCCCCAATGTGGTGACATACGGAATTACTTACAATGTTCCTAACAAATGCAAATACAACAAAAATATGACAGTATTAAGTTTGCTTCCAATGCTGAGGATGACGTCGTTGTCTTCAAGTCTTCTAGAAAAACTTATACCCCAGTTTGCATCCTATTTGTCTTTGCTTGTTGTGGAACCATTGTATCATGTATTAACTGGATTAACTTCCCCCCAATTCATACCACATGTCTTGAAAAACCTTCTTCATAGACTTCTTTTTGACGAAGCTTCTGAATCAGCTTCCCCCAAATCAATATCCCTGTCTTGAGCAGAATCTGTAGCTTGAGCAATCTTCTATCTTTGACATTTAAAGTGCACAGCGGAATTTTGTAGAAGAAGAAGCAAACCACACCAAGTAACTGCTACCTTGACATTTTTGGTCTTCATGATAATGAGTCTGGGGGAACATGTAAGAAATCAGCAACAAATCTTCTCACGCTTGTAGAATGCTTCCCCCTGGAAGTTGAACTAAGTACTCCAGAGTGGGAACTAAGTCTCCAAAGTACACGTTCTTCCCCCATGATGGTGACGAACTCTCGGAAGCATCATCTGACGTGTACGGTCAAAATCGCGAGATGTTCTTGTTGAAAGTATGATGGTGACGAACACTTGGGACCATCATCTGACAAGTACAGTCAGAATCGCGAGATGTTCGTGTCTGAAGCAGAAATCTTTGTTGACATTTTTAGCTCAAGTTGCTCGTGAGAATTATTTGCTGATCACATCTCTACTCTTGTACTCTCTGGCTAAACTTATCAACCTCGTATTCTTTCGGCTATCTGTAGTGACCACTGGTGAAGTAAACCTGATATTCCAAACTTGAAACTGAAGTACAATCTCCCAAATTTGTTACTTACGCTTAGCACTTGTGTTGATTGACGAACGGTGCAGAGAAACGTCTCTTAGTACCTTATACATAAAAGAAGAGAGAAATATAAGATGTAAAACATCTCTTGAAATACCCACAAATACAGGTGAGTGTGACACTGAGCACTACAACGTAACTCCTTAAGTGATAGTTGTCCATGTCGTCGACCATCCACCCCTTGACAGTGGAAACTAGATAAATCAAGTCTCAATCATAAATGTTGAAGCGAATCATCAACCGATAGAGGGGGTGAAAAGGCTCGATGATGAATTGAGTAGACTCCTTCGTGATATTCCACTTCACCTTCAAATAATAAATACCAAATCCACTTCGTAATCACTTGACATTAATTTGCCCGAATACTAGCCGTTTTGACAATTTTAGTGAATCTTAAAGGATCGTTTTGGTGTTTGTTTGTTTTTGTCTTCGTGTTTGTTGTGTGTGTTGAGTATGAGTGAGTGTCGTTAACTAGGGAACCAACGATGACTAGAGAAAGAGAGGTCGTCAACGTCTAGCAAACTTGATTTTTGAAGCCCAAATCAATCATATACCCAACGGTGAGGTCGTCGAAATTTTTTTGAGAATTAAATTTTCTAAACACGGGTTTTCTTTGATCGGAATAAATACCCTGTTTTGAAAACAACATCACCACAATAAAAAATTTCTATGTCCGGCCCATAAATCTGATAAAACCAATTATAAAGACCCGACCCAGTGACACAATTGCTCGGCCCAATAAGCAATTGATGATATCCGTCCATCAAAATTGGTTAACTGTATGGCCCATCCCAAAAGAACTGCTGCCCAATCTAACATGGCAACCCGGTTCTCACAAATTTTGGAAATAAAATCTTGCTAACCTTAATTAAACGCATAGCAACCCTAATCTCACACATAGATGTATCCGCCCCCTTTCTTCTTTCTAGCAACCTCAGTCACCAACATCTCTTATCTCAAAACAATAAATCGGATTTCATCTCTTTTCTCAATACCAAAAGAAAATCCATCAATCCCTTTACACAAATTCATCTCAGTAATCATCACAACATCAATAGATACAAACCCCACATCATTTATTTGCACAAACCGAATCCTAAACCCATCAATATTCTTCGCGTAGGACAAATCAAGAGCCCATGAAGAGCACGAGTTATTTCTGTCTTCAAGATCATTTACTTGGTCTCAGGTAGGCACAAATGATGTGGTATTCGACTTAAATCGGATGAAATCATTTTGTTAATTACTTTTTTTATTTTTATTTTATAATTCGAATATAAGACATGATTACAGCCAAGTTGTTGTGAGTCAGTCTTTAGATGTCGAAAATTAACAAGAAGTTATAAACTTCAACAAAGATCAATGATGATATTCTGATTTGAAAAAGATCTTTCAAGATCTTGACATGCATGTCAACAGCGAACAAAATCTGAGATCAATCAATTTTTCTGTTGGAAAAACGAGTCTAGTTGGGCTTAGGTGACGAGGGTTAGTATAGATTTGGTGTTGATGGGAGTTAAAAGGTGATAGGAAAAGTACTAGTTTTGGTGTTGATCTCGACTCACTGAGTTGACTCGGTGTGGTGATGAACTCCTGGTTTGGTCAAAAATATTTTCAGAAATAAAACTTATGTCAATGAGTCTCATTGTCTTTCTAACCAAAATAACCAGTCATCTCAAGTATGTCTTAACCCATCGCAATGTCAATAAACATAATGCCATCACAGTCTAGTCAACGGAACCCATCGCAGTCAACTATATTTCATCGCAACATGAGTGCATCACAGCGACTCATCGCAGCGACTCATCGTAATCATCAATCGCAATCAATGCGATCTAATCCAGAAGTCGCCATCGTAGCCAGTCTCACCCCATCGTAACTCACCATCGGAATGAGCCATCTGAGTAGGGTTATACAGCCGAAAATATTGGATCTTGCCATATTTGTTATTTTTGTCCTTTTCCCCAATAAATGATCAGTTAAGTATTATGGGACAAAAAACAAAAAAAACGGATAGAATAAAAAAAAGGACAAAGGATATTGATGAAACCAAGAACAGGTTACTGATTAAAAAATGGTAATAAATAGACCGATAAGAAATGAAATGGAAAAGAGATATGGATGATGTGGTGATGTGTAACACAATTATTCAAAGACAATAAAAAACGTACCAAAACAAAATACATCTGACACACAAACACGAACACAAAACGTGAGACAAAAACACGAAACACCCCCGGTTAGCTCTGATGCCAATTGTAAACATGGATTCACTAATAACACGGGTAAAAGATTCGGAGGTCGGGGAGGATAGAAGTGGTGTTTAGCCATTTTAGTGAGAGAAACAAGTAAGAATAAAAGTGTGTTTATTCTAGTGAGAGAAAGACAAGAAAGAAAATGATAAGCCTCACCCCTCCATGGAAGTATGGAGGGGTTTATATAGCCCGGGACTTGGACTATTACATATGACAATATTAGTCCCTGCAAGTCCCGGCTATGAAACTAATGTAATTCCGTTAGTCGCACACATTTTAAGGCTAACAAAAAGTATATTTTATACCCTGTTGTAGATTCATTCCCCCTTTTTGGGTTGTTTGGGTTTGGGGTTCCCCTGTTTTTGTTATTTTCCCCTGTGTGAGGTTTCAAAAGATCCTCTTCTTTATAAGTTAGAGGAAAATCCGTGTTCGTGCTCGTGGTCACTCATACTACCTCTAGACAAGCCTCTTAACCTTTGTCACAATTTCTTCCTCTTCCCTATTTTCAAAGGACCAGACTTGGACTGCCTTCTAAATGATTCAGACTCAAACCTGTCTACGTTTTCTATTGTACTCCTTAAGTCTGTAGCCGATAACTCAATCTTTGAATCATAGCTACTCATCCCACGATGCTAAATATTCTAATTTTGTTAGCCGTATGCATTGATCCTGTTGGTAGGTTTAGCGGCTAGTTATACAGATAAAGGTTGTATACATTGTATATCAATTTGATATAATCAAATTGGAATTTCAAAACAAAATATTCCGATAGTCATTCTTCATAATTAGTCAACGTCATTTGAGTATCAAGTTGTTGGATAAGACATCTATGTAGACATAAGATAATCCAAAGCAAAGAACAAAGCTAATCCTTTCAACAGTATATTTATATAGACATTATATTCTGATGTATATCAGCTTTGTTGAACACTTAAATACTTTTAAGTTTAAACACTTCAAAATCTTCTTATAATACATATAATCACTAGGAAAAGTAAAATTATAAAAAACACTAGGAAAATGCACATCCAAACACACCATAAAATGTTTCGTTCTATGATGTTTAATAACTAGATTTTAATATGTAAAGTTTATTTTCTCTCGGCTCGATTCGAATTGAAAAAGGTTGAAGTGTGACTCAGTCGTTTTTGGTAGATAAAATAAAAATTGGTTATCTATAACTATTTAAAAAGTAAATATGAAAAGTATTAGAAATAAACTAAAAATTAAAACGATATTAAAACGAATATTAAAACAAATATTAAAAAGAAACAATTATTAAAAATGAAAGTAAAAATAAAAATATACTTTCGAATTAAAAATAAAACTTACTTAATAAAAATAAAAGAAATTTGATTATAAAGCTACTTTAAAAAGAAACAAGACAAATATTAAAACTGGCGCTTAATAAAAATTAAAACTAAAACTTTTGGATAAAATACTAAAATTAAAATTTGACGAAAAATAAAACTAAAAATATCTGACTTTCAGAATAAAAATAAAAACGACTTTCGGATAAAACTAAATCAACTACGGAACAAATGCTGAAAATTAGGAAACATGTCCCCCATGAGAGAACACAATATTGGAGGGAAATAAAAGATGCGAAATGTCCACTTTCGTAAGATTTCTCAATAAAGCTTTCGTAGCAAAAAAATAAATTTTGTTATAAACTTTCATAAGTTTTTTAGCTAGGATGTCTTTCGTAGGAACGTTTTATAGTTACTTTCGTAACTTATTTTTTATAGTAAACTTTCGGATGTTTTCAAACTTTCGTAACAAAATTTTTATTTTAAAACTTTAATAACTTTTTGTTTAATTTGACTTTCGTAAGATTTTTTAATCCAAATTTTCGTAACTTTTATTTAAAATAACTTTCGGAACAAAATAAGTTTCGGAGAAAATCACTTTCGGAGGAAAAAGAAAAACGAGTTTCGGACTAAAAATAAAAACTGACTTTCGGAGAAAAGGTATAAACCCTCTTACGAAAGTTGATTCAAAAAAAATAGACGCAACAAACAGATCTAAAAAACACAGAGAATAAAAATAAGCCAAAATAAGCAAAAAATAATCTAAGAAATAAACAAAAAATTAAGCTAAAATAATTTCTAAAATGAGCCAAACTCAACACTAATAAAAACTATAAAAACACCAAATAAGCAAAATATTTAAAATCAACTTTTAAATATATTAAACTATCAAATCCACTTAATAAAAAATAAACTAAACACACAATAAGCAATAAGCACAATAAGCTAAACCATCAAACACATCAAATCAATAAGAACACTCAATTAAGCAAAACAATCAAACAATCAACATGATTAAACAAACTACATGATTAACCAAATCAAAACAATAGATTATAATTAAGAAAGGAAGAATGAGAAATATATAATTAAGCTTGAATTAATTAAGAAGATTAAGATTCAATTACAAGATTTAAAATGAAAGATTAAGCAAACTTGAAAGAGAAAATCTAGAGAGAGAAAGTATTAAACACCTACTCCTAATTACCTATTATAAACTGAAAAAATTAACTAACTAAAAAATTAACTCTTAATGGCCTATTTATAGGAGGAGGAGATGTGGTGATGTTGCTTATCTCTTTCTTCTTGTCTTCTCGTCTTTTTAAATAACTCGACTTTCTCGACTTTGTCTCGGGATTTGTCGATAGATAAAATGAACTAGTCTTCTAATTTTCTTCTTTTATTAGACTTGGTTTTTCGACTTCGTTAAACTTCCATCTTTAGACTTTTTCTTCGATAAATCTTCAGAATAGGCCTTTGAATTCCGTTCTTTGTGCACTTTTGATCTTTTGACTTCGTCTTTTGTCTTTTTCTTCGATAAAAGCCCGTGAAAGCCCGCGTTTTCTTCCATTTTCATATTTTTGTCCTAAAACACAATAAAAACACAAACCACGCATAATTCCGACTTTTACGACATTAAATACACGTTCTGGTCTCGTTTTTACTTGTTTTAAGTGGTGAAAGAATAAGTGTTTTCACACTTATTAAATCCCCTACACTTGACCATTGCAATTGCCTCATGCAATGCATTAGTTACAAAGCAACATTTACATTCTCCATCATAATTAACCCACCTTGGCCTTTATTAAATACTAAAACACTAAGGAAACAAAATATTTGAAGGACGGAACAAGTAAAGAAATCTAAGACTTACATTAGGTCTTTGGTGTCATGGATGTTTATCACCCTCAAGTTTCACGTTCCCCATACCAAGCTTAAAAACGAGATCATTGTTATTATAGACTCCTTTATTCCTAGGTGTATCTCTAATATTTTATTGTTGTCTTGAATGATCACAAGGATGCATTGTTGACTTATTTCGCTAGTTTATTCAGGCCAAAAATAAAGTAGGACGATTTAATCAATAGTTAGCTAAAGGACAAAATCTTTTAAAACTGCTTCTCGAAACCTCATAAAGTTCATATCTTGGCATAACTCGTTTCGCGATTTGAGACCTTTCTCCGATCGATATTTGGCATTGACTTCATACTTCGAATCTTGAGAGACGTTCTTGAAATAATGGTCTTCTCTTTATAATAGGAATTTCTTCACTTGAAGTTTTTAAGAGATTCTTCAAACTTGGACCACGACTTCTTCATTTTTCTCCAATCTTTAGTTGGGATTTTGATATACAACGATCCGCCTCCTTTTAGGACTTGGATCTATTTATCCTCATACCTTGTTAAGGTCTTTTCGGATAGACTTCTCCATAATCTATAGGGGAGTATTTGCTTTTCGTCGTGTGTCTCGATCCTTCATATTGATTTTTGTTAAATGATTCTTCACATCACTTTGGATCTTTAGCAACAAAATGTAGCCCTCATGCCTTGCTAGGGCCTTTTTGGACTCGCCAATCTTTGCATCCCACTTCAATAAGTTATGCCTTGGCTATGAACTCTAATTAATCCCGAGCAACTTTTAAACGATCTTGGGCTAGAAGCTAAGTAACTTTTTAAATCGTACGATCTTTTTTATTGAAATTATTTATTAACAAGCGATGGGAGAAAAAACTCATAATTAACTCACATAAATTCATGAAAGAATACAAAACTTATAATTGACTTTATCATCTCTTGTTCTCCACAATTTAAAATCTCAAGGAATGAGACTCGTGGATGCTTAGCCTATTAAAACAAAGTTTTGGGTTTTCAAGTCATCTATAGGATCTTGCAACTTCTTAGACTTTTTCAAGTTTAGAATTTGCATTTTAAAGTTCCCTTGATAAACGACTTTCTAGGATCAATTATAGGAACTTGCGAAAAGTTCTTGTTCTTAAACCCGTATGAGTTAAGACTTTCGCGCTTTAAATTTCCCTATATAAAAGTCTAGCAATACTTGATTATAACACGTTAAGGATACTAGCTAAAGTAAACTTGGATAAGTAAACTCGGGTTGAGTCAAAAAATTCATGACAGACCTAATATATCAAAGACATCTAAACTTATTAAAACCGTTTTATTTAACTACTTTATTTTGACTTTATTCTTGAAATATAATATATACATAAGATACGATGACAAAAGGAAAGAACATAAAATAAAATAAATGAAAAATACTACTAGGCCAAAAGAGATCAAAAATTCTGAAAAAAACGTCGAAAAATTAAATTTTCCGGTTAAAATGAGGACATATTCATGGAAAAGCCCACTTATCTTCGATAGAAGTCTCCCCTACACTTGATATACACATTGTCCTCAATGTTTAAGCATGTGGGAGTAAACTCTCCTATACTTAGGACATTGTGCACGTGGTTTAAATCTTTTTAAGGAAGAGACAACTAAAGTGATTCCTATTTCAACATTTATCAATAAAATATGGAATCAAAAGTGTTTAGGATAGAACCGGGAAGATGGGTACACGGGATCACGGGTCTTCAAATATCATCAAATGTGGATCTTTGAAAGCTTGAATCCCTGCACATCATAATAAACAAGACAACAAACACCTACGTGGCTCCCCCTACACTTATCATTAAAACGGGTAAAAAGGATAGATCATCGGGTTGCCTCACGAGAAGCGCTTGTTTTTGTTAACCGAGTCACGAGCCTGACTCGACCCATAACTAATTTAAGGGAAACATGGAGAGGGATGGAATCATCTGATGAGTGATGTCCTCTCCAAAGTACAACTTAACACGTTGGCCAATCACCTTAAAGTTGGGCCCATCTTTGGTTGAGATAACTCAGTGGTGCCATATGGGAAGATTGTGGCAACGGTGAATGGACCGGACCAACGACTCTTAAGCTTTCCAGAAAAGATTTTCAACCGAGAGTTAAAGAGTAAAACTTGATCACCTATGTGAAACTCTCGGTTCTTAATCCTAGAATCATGAATGAGCTTAGTTTTCTCCTTATAAATCAACGAATTCTCATAAGCCTCATTCCTAAGTTCATTAAGTTCATTGAGTTGGATTTTCCTAAGATCACTGGCTTTGTTTATGTCAAAATTAGCCCATTTCAAGGCCCAATAAGCCTTATGCTCCAACTCAGTGGGGAGGTGGCATGCCTTTCCGTACACAAGGCGATAAGGGGTACAACCTATAGGTGTCTTATAAGTGGTACGGAAAGCCCACAAAGCATCATCTAACTTATCGGCCCATGAGGCACGATGATCTCCCACGGTACGCTCTAAGATTCGCTTAAGTCCACGGTTAGAGATCTCGGCTTGACCATTAGTTTGTGGGTCATACGCGGTGGAAAGACGGTGATTGACACCATACTTAGCTATGACTCGAGCAAATTGATCATTGCAAAAATGAGTCCCGCGATCACTGATGATAGCACGAGGAACACCGAATCGATCAAATAATTGTTTCAGAAAGTTCACAACCACCCTCACATCGTTAGTGGGTAAAGCCTTTTGTTCAACCCATTTGGATACGTAGTCAACGGCTACGAGGATGTACTTGTTTCCTTTAGATGATGGAAATGGCCCCATAAAGTCGATGCCCCATACCTCAAAGATTTCACATTCTTGGATGAAATTTTGAGGCATCTCATCTTTATGTGTGATCTTGCCTTGTCTTTGGCAAGCATCATAATGTTTAACCATTTCATGATCGTCATGATAAATGGAGGGCCAATAGAATCCGGATTCAAAAACTTTCTTCGCGGTATAGTTAGGACCAAAGTGACCACTGGTGGGTCCTTTGTGGAAAGCTTCAAGGAGTAAAGCTGTCGGCCCATCAACACACCTACGAATAACAAGATTTGCACATTGCTTGAAAAGATAAGGGTCGTCCCAATAATAGTGCTTAATATCCTTAAAGAATTTTTTCTTTTGTTGGGACGTTAACCCTTCAAAAAGAACACCACCCGCCAAATAGTTTGCAATGTCTGCAAACCATGGGGTATTGTCAAGATTGGAATTAATAGACATTAAGGCCTCATGAGGAAAGTATTCGTTAATCTCTTGATTAGGAAGTTCCCCTTGATAAGGATCCTCAATCCTACTAAGATGATCCGCTGCGAGGTTTTCTTCTCCCTTTTTATCACGAATTTCGATTTTAAATTCTTGTAGGAGCAAAACCCAACGAAGGAGTCTCGGTTTAGCATCTTGCTTGGTCAATAAGTATTTCAAGGCGGAATGGTCGGTGTAAACGATGGTGGTGGAAAGCACAAGATAGGGGCGGAATTTCTCAAAAGCATACACTACGGCTAAAAGCTCTTTTTCAGTAGTGGTATAATGCAATTGAGCCCCCGTCATTGTCTTGCTAGCATAATGGATTGGTTGGAAGTGTTTGTTAACTCGTTGACCTAAAACCGCTCCTATCGCGAAATCACTAGCATCGCACATGAACTCGAAAGGTAACTCCTAATTTGGAGAGACTAAGATCTGTGCCTTAGTTAATTTACCTTTAAGAAGTTCGAAAGAATCAAGACATTCTTAAGAAAAGATGAAAGGAGCATCCTTTTCTAAGAGGTGAGTCATTGGACGAGCTATCTTAGAGAAATATTGAATGAAACGCCGATAAAATCCCGCATGACCTAAAAAACTTCTAACTCCTTTGACGGTGGTAGGTGGAGGTAACTTAGCAATGACGTCAACTTAAGCACGGTCGACTTCGATACCAGCTTTGGAAATTTTGTGACCGAGGACAATGCCTTCTTTTACCATGAAATGGCATTTTCCCAATTAAGAACGAGACGAGTGTCTTCACACCGTTTAAGCATACATTCTAAATTGACAAGGCAAGAAGAGAAAGAATCACCATAGACCGAGAAATCATCCATAAAGACTTCTATAGTTTCTTCAACCATGTCATGGAATATAGCCATCATACTCCTTTGGAAAGTCCCAGGAGCATTGCATAAGCCGAAAGGCATTCTTTTGTAAGAAAATGTTCCATAAGGACAAGTGAATGTGGTTTTCTATTGGTCTTTTGGATCGATAGGAATTTGAAAATACCCGGAGAAACCGTCTAAGAAGCAATAGTAGTCATTACCCGCTAAACGCTCGAGCATTTGATCCATGAAAGGAAGAGGAAAATGATCCTTACGAGTGGCATCATTGAGCTTGTGATAGTCTATGCAAACTCGCCAACCCGTGACAAGTACAGTAGGAATCAACTCGTTGTTTTCATTGGTAACAACGGTTATTCCGCCTTTCTTAGGCACACAATGGACGGGACTAACCCATGGTGAATCCGAGATAGGGTAAATCATTCCGGCATCTAGAAGTTTGATAACTTCTTTCTTAATGACGTCGTGAATTTTTGGATTAACCCTTCTTTGAATTTGGATTGCGGGTTTAAAGTCATCTTCCATGAGAATTTTATGACTGCAAAAGTTAGGATCAATTCCGCGGATGTCGGAGATTTTCTAAGCAATTTCTTTCTTATGATTTTTAGCACATCGATAAGTCGAGATTTTTCATCCTCTTTTAAGTCCTTTTCAATGATGACGGGTAACTTCTTATTGTCTTCTAGGAAAACGTATTCTAAATGAGACGGTAAATCCTTAAGCTCTAAGTCCGGAGGATTGTCGGTGGAAGGCTTAGTCAAATTTGGATCATCGTTTGTAACTTCCTTCGGAGTAGGTGGAGAAATATGGTCCTCATTGAGAAGTGTCTCAATGGTACGAATGTCTTCTTCCCAATCGGTGGGAGAATCGTCATATTTTAAGTCCACATCCCCTAAACTTGCTTCAAATTCTTTTAAAAGAAAGTCACTTTCTCCAAATGGAGTCAATGATGGATTAATAGAAGCTACGTTCTCAACATGAGGTAAAGGATAAGTCCCGCGCTTACAAGCCTTATGGAAATGTTCTTCGCATGCTTCGTCGAGCACATCGATTTCACGGATTCGGGCTCATCGAGACGTTTGGAAAGTTTACCCATGTTAAAGACGATTTTATCATCCCCGACCCTCAAGATAAGCTCACCTGCGGCTACATCAATCAATGTACGCCCGGTTCTCAAGAAGGGTCGTCCCACAATTAAGGGAACACGGGGATCCATTTCATAGTCAACGACAATGAAATCGGCAGGGAAAGTGAATTTGTCGACTCCAACGAACACATCCTCGGCAATCCCCACCGGATAGGCAACCGAACGGTTAGCTAATTCCAATGTCATACGAGAGGGGACTAGCTCGGGTAAAGATAATTGATTCCACACGGACAATGGCATAAGATTGATACTCGCACCGAGATCCGCCAAAGCCATACAATTCCCAACACCCGGAAAATTGCAAGGAATAAGGAATCGACCGGGATCTCCTAACTTAATCGGAAGTTTTCTCAAAAAAAAACGGTTGAACAGTTCTCATTCAATTGGGTATTGGCAATATCGAGTAACTTTTCCTTATCACTTAAAAGATCCTTAAACATTTTAGCATATTTAGGCATGTGAGCGAGAGCCTCGACAAAGGTGATATTAAAATTCAATTGTTTGGACATTTTTAGGAAGTTCGAAACTTGAATATCATCCTTATTCTTCAATTTCTCTTTACTCAACCTTGAGTGATAAGGTATATTGGGTTGAGATGAAGGCTTTGGAATGGATTGCTCACTCACATCCTTGGGTGGAGGAGGGGTAGAAGTGAGAGGCGGAGGAACTGGTTTTGGAACCGAAGGTGTGGTATAAACTTGAGGTATAAGTGGAACATAAGGTGTAGACGAAGGCATAACGGGTGGTATGTCACAAGTAGAAGGTGAAGGACGGTAGGTAGAAGTAGAAGGAATCTCGGATCCTTGGTTGGGTGGGGAATAAGAAGGTTCTACGATGGTCTTACCGCTCCTAGTAGTGATGGCATTAACGTTGGCCCTAGGATTGGTCACGATATTAGAAGGGAGGGCACCTTGGGGACGAAGGGTTTGAATCATTTGCATAATTTTCCTATCAGTGGATTCTTCTATATCTCTGGTTGATTCTTGCAGCGCTTTCATTGTTCGCTCATGTTCAGTCAACTTTTGTAAAACCAAGTCCATTGGATTGTACCCTTGATTATTAAACCATTGATTATTAAACCCTTGATTATTAAAATATTGGTTTTGAAATTGTGGTTGAAAACCATTGTTGTTATGAAAACCTTGGTTAAAGTTGTTATTTTGAAATCCTAGGTTTGGCCCATTAAAATTCCCTTGATTTTGACCATTGAAATTCCCTTGGTTTGAATTAAAATTCCTTTGATTGTTGGAAGAATTCCCTTGATAATTATTTATTTGTTGGCCTTGGTTCCTTGGTGGGTATTGGGCATTGGTCAATTGAGGAGGGGGTCTAGCATGAGGTTGAAAACCGGGAGGAGCCAAATAATTATTAGACCTATAAGAAAGATTATTAGCATCCACATTTGGTTTAAAATGCACCCTCTCATTAGTGTTATAAGCATACACTTCTTGTTGAGAGGGGTAATGAACCTTATCACAATTTAAGTATGAATGTGGTCTACCACAAGTCTCACATAACTCACTCAAGGCATTAACTTGCACATTGTTCTTAACATGTAAAACAAAGTCTGTCATGATTGAAGTAAGTGCATCAATTTTCTTGTCGGTCTCACTAGTACTAGCACTAGCCATAGTAGCCCTAACACTCTTGGTTTGGACTTTGGCTTTGTTCTTAATAATTGCCCAAGCCTCATTCATAGTTTTCACAAGAATATTACCCCCCGGAGGCACTATTTAGTGAATCTTGGTCATTCAAAGTTAATCCATTATAAAAAGTATTAATTTGATGCACCTTTGTAAAACCGTGTTATGGACACTTTCTTAAAAGTTCCTTAAAACGATCCCAAGATTCACTAAATGTCTCACCGTACTTTTGTTCAAAATTAATTATGTCATTTCGCAAAGCAGTAGTACGTGAGGGTGGAAAGAAATAATTTATGAACTTTGTCTCAAGGTCTGTCTATGTTGCAATAGTTTGGGGTGGTTCATTATCAAGCCAAGTCTGGGCTTGTCCCTCAAGAGAAAAAGGAAAGAGGAGCAAACGAATTTCCTCTTGTGAAACCCCATTGTATTTAACAGTATTGGATAAGTGTACGAACCTCTTGATGTGATCATGAGGATCTTCATGAGTACGGCCTAAGAAAGGTGTTTCGGAAACCATTTGAATAAACCCGGTTTTGAGCTCGAAGTTGTTGGCGTCAATAACCGGCACCACAATCGCATCATCATTGCCTTCGACATGTGATTGCAAGAGCTCGATCATTGGACGGCTCTCCATTGTGTTGACAATGGGAGGTTCAACAACAGGAGGCTCAATAGTAACAGCTTGAATGGACTTCCTTTTGCGTGAGCGGGTACGCATACACCTACAAAAGAAAATTATAACAAAGAAATAGAAGAAGAAAAGTTAACGTGAAAAGAAAATATTTTTGGTGCAAAACCTTTCAAAAAGAAATGCTTTTTATGATTTTTTAAATGTTTTTGGATTTTTGAAATATTTAATTTTTTTGGATTTTTGAAATTTTTTGATTTTTATGGATTTTTTGAAAATTTTAAACACGAAAAATAACGTTCAAAAGTGAATGGATCCCAAAATCCAACGCGTCTCTCACAACAAACCGTTAATCTTTACGAAAAGAGTCGGCAGCGGTGCCATTTTAATAACTAGATTTTAATATGTAAAGTTCGTTTTCTCTCGACTCGATTCAAATTGAAAAAGGTTGAAGTGTGACTGAGTCGTTTTTGGTAGATAAAATAAAAATTGGTTATCTATAACTATTTAAAAAGTAAATATGAAAAGTATTAGAAATAAACTAAAAATTAAAACAATATTAAAACAAATATTAAAAAGAAACAATTAATAAAACTGAAAGTAAATAAAAATAAACTTTCGAATTAAAAATAAAACTTACTTATAAAAATAAAAGAAATTTGATTATAAAGCTACTTTAAAAAGAAACAAGACAAAAATTAAAACTGGCGCTTAATAAAAATTAAAACTAAAATTTTTGGATAAATTACTAAATCTAAAATTTGACGAAAAATAAAAATAAAAATATCTGACTTTCTGAATAAAAATAAAAACGACTTTCGCATAAAACTAAATCGACTACGGAACAAATGCTGAAAATTAGGAAACATGTTTCCCATGGGGGAACACAATATTGGAGGGAAATAAAAGATGGGAAATGTCCACTTTCGTAAGATTTCTCAATAAAGCTTTCGTAGCAAAAAAAAAATATTGTTATAAACTTTCGTAGGTTTTTATTGATGAAACTTTCGTAGGAATGTTATTAACAATAACTTTCGTAAGTTTTTTTCGCTAGGATACCTTTCGTAGGAATGTGTTATAGTTACTTTCGTAACTTATTTTTTATAGTAAACTTTCGGATGTTTTCAAACTTTCGTAACAAAATTTTTATTTTAAAACTTTCGTAACTTTTTGTTTAATTTGACTTTCGTAAGATTTTTTAATCTAAACTTTCGTAACTTTTATTTAAAATAACTTACGGAACGAAATAAGTTTCGGAGAAAATGACTTTCGGAGGAAAAAGAAAAACGAGTTTCGGACTAAAAATAAAAACTGACTTTCGGAGAATAGGTATAAACCCTCTTACGAAATTGGTTCAAAAAAACAGACGCAACAAACATATCCAAAAAACACAGGGAATAAAAATAAGCCAAACTAAGCAAAAATCAATCTAAGAAATAAGCAAAAAATTAAGCTAAAATAATTTTTAAAATAAGCCAAACTTAACACTAATAAAAACTATAAAAATACCAAATAAGCAAAATATTTAAAATCAACTTTTAAAAATATTAAACTAAAAATAAACTAAACACACAATAAGCAATAAGCACAATAAGCTAAACCATCAAACACATCAAATCAATAAGAACAATCAATTAAGCAAATCAATCAAACAATCAACATGATTAAACAAACTACATGATTAACCAAATCAAAACAATAGATTATAATTAAGAAAGGAAGAATGAGAAATATATAATAAGCTTGAATTAATTAGGAAGATTAAGATTCAATTACAAGATTTAAAATGAAAGATTAAGCAAACTTGAAAGAGAAAATCTAGAGAGAGAAAGTATTAAACACCTACTCCTAATTACCTATTATAAACTAAAAAAATGAACTAACTAAAAAATTAACTCTTAATGGCCTATTTATAGGAGGAGGAGATGTGGTGATGTTTCTTCTCTCTTTATTCTTGTCTTCTCGTCTTTTTAAATAACTCGACTTTCTCGACTTTGTCTCGGGATTTGTCGATAGATAAAATGAACTAGTCTTCTAATTTTATTCTTTTATTAGACTTGGTTCTTCGACTTCGTTAAACTTCCGTCTTTAGACTTTTTATTCGATAAATCTTCAGAATAGGCCTTTGAATTCCGTTCTTTTTGCACTTTTGATCTTTTGACTTCGTCTTTTGTCTTTTTCTTCGATAAAAGCCCGTGAAAGCCCGTGTTTTCTTACTTTTTCATATTTTTGTCCTGAAACACAATAAAAACATAAACCACGCATAATTCCGACTTTTACGACATTAAATATACGTTTTGGTCTCGTTTTTACTTGTTTTAAGTGGTGAAAGGATAAGTGTTTTCACACTTATTAATGTTTGACCTTTATACGCTGAAAGGTAAGAAACCCGCGCTCATTCATCAAAACATACCTGCTGAAAAAGTGCTTATTGATCAGAACTATACTCCATTTCTCTCGGGTTCCGGCCTCCACAAATTATTGGCTAATGATATCATCTTTTCAACGCTCAAAGCCAGCGCTGCAATGGGATACCTCGCTCCTGAGTACAAAACAACAGGCTGATTTACAGACAAGAGCGACATTTACGCATTTGGGATGCTCATTTTTTCAAATAGTCTCAAGAAAAACTAGAGTCGGACCCACTATTCACCAAGGTGCCGAGTTATGCAAGTTTGAAGATTTTGTTGACGCTAATCTTGATGGAAATTTCTCTAAGTCTGAAGCCATCACACTCGCGAAAATTGCATTGCTTTGCACTCACGAGTCACCAAACTCAAGGCCAACCATCGTGACTGTGGCACACGAACTAAATACTGTCAGTTCTACTACCCTTTAGCCCAAGGGTTGTGTGTAGGACTTCTTAGGCTCGAGTTTCTCACTCAAATTAGCTATGATTGTGTAAAGTACTCTTGACTGAGTTTACACAACCTGGTTCATCTTGGATTTGTATGTTCGCGTAGGTTTAACGTTGTTGGACTTTGACTGTAGTTGGATAATTATGTCTCGATGGCTAATTTTTTTTCATTTCAGAACTGAACTTTCATATTCAAAGTATTTCCATTTCATATGATTTTTTTTCCTTGATAAAACTAATAAACTTTAAAATCAAACTTTGTTAATGGTCATGATTGATTTATGATCCTCATAATACATAGAGATCTTCTATGTTGTGTCTTTTTATTTTTATTATTTTGCAAAACAAGAATCTCTATTTTTTATTTTTTTTATAATAGGAATCTCTATTCTTTTTTGGTTAGTATTTTGGTATGACAAAAAAAGTTATAGTGCATGTAAATTCCTCAAAAGGGGTTGTATTACTTCAAAGTAGAACAAAAATAGTATAAGACGATGATGATGGTTATTATTAGCTTAAATTAATTATTGATTTACAGATATTTCAATTGATTAAAAAATTAGCGTTTATAGTATATCCATTCGAGTTAAAGATGACGGGGTATCTTTTTAGTAACTTATGGAATGAAAATTGTCTATTATAATTCCTTAGATTTTATGAATATTCGATGCCGGAACCGAGAACCGGGGCCGAACCAACGAAGCCTGGAAATGATTGCCTTATTCGGTTCTTTTCAGTTCTAGTTTAGTTCTTGGCTCCGGTTCGGTTATATTAAGTGCAACCACCAAAATTACATTAAAAAAGGTGCTACACTTTTACAGTTTTACACCACCAAAAAACCTATACAACATAGAAGATCCGATGAGGATTTTGACTATTAGCATACACCAATAGACAAAAACTACAAATCTAGTAACAAGATTTAAGGTTAGGATTATAATACGGTAATTAAAGTCAAGTACATAATAATGTGTAAGTAGTAAAAAGTAGTTAGACACATATGACCCAAAACACTTTTCCAGTTCCATCCTTAATTCAGTTTTTCCAAGGTAACATCCATGATTTCAAAAAACTACAACCCGAATCGCTGACATCTTAAAGTTCCCATGATAGCAGCAAAGATACATATCCTTCATGTGGTTGAGTCTACAAGTACCAAAAGTTTGTTCCTCTATTATTTACTTTCTTGGTTGCATAATCATGTTGTTGACTGTTCCATCAGGGTAATAACCGAAAACGCAGGACCTGAAATCAAAACAGAAAGTTAATACGCCACCAATACTTGGCATTTGGATTATAATATTCACTCACTGACTATAACTTACCAAATTGCTAAGGAAAATACTGCATTGTTGTAGCAAATTCATGAAAGCTGACATTTAAACAGCTTTGATTCTCATCAAATTGGGCCTTCATGGAATTTGTTATTTAGCTTATTAGAATGGAAGCCTGTGCACATAGACTAGTAAAACATGGCTGCATCTCAGCTCTGGTTAATGCAGGTAGCTCTATTAGCAGTTTTCTAATTTCGTGCAACTTCAAGATGATGTTTTTAATCTTCTTTTTCCCTTGCTTAATCGTCTTGTTCAGACGGTCCCAATAGCTAATGATATGTAACTTTTGCAGGCGGAGAGAGGAAAATGGTATATCGCATAACAAGGATGCTGAATTGTAGCTAAGTGCGGTCGCAACTATGGAGTCAAAAAACAAACGGCCCCGCCTCGAAGCGCGGGTGTGCCTACCTTGTTCCCCCTGTTTTTGTTGCTTTTCCACATGTTGCAAATTCATTCCCCCATCGTGATGATGAACGTTCTGTAAAACTACAAGAGATTTTTGACAAGCTTCCTTCAGCCTATGATCAGTTTGAGTTATCTGGTGATGAGACTCAGCCACAGGAAGAAGAAAAAGACAAGTCAAAAAAAGGTAGTGATGAAAGTCTAAAAGATTTGGAGATTGTAAATCCGGATAGTTCGTTTGGTGAGCAAGAGAAAGCGTACACTTCTTCTCTCGGGCTCCACCTCAGCTCGAACAACCAATGATTGTATCCATCAAGTAGGAATAATCCAGAATTGGGGGCTGTTGTACATAATATTGTATATCATATGTTTAATTTGTCTTATTTATATCTAGCTCCTTCCAATATGTGGCCTTTGAGTTGTAGGTAATTACTTACTGATCTTCTTCATATGAATACGATGAAATTTATTTACTGATTAGTACCGCTCTCATAGTTTCTTATAGTGAGAAAGATTTCAGTGTCACTATCTACCGCTAAGACAATCACTAGTAGTTCAAGGGTGCATTATCGCTGATGAAACAAAGTGATCACTAATTATAACGTCGCCATGCGAGTAAAAAAGCCTCCATCGCCAACTAATGAACATATGGCCTCTTAGATAGTTGATGGAAAGTTTATATGTACACTCCAAGTTGAGTTTACATCATGCAGGAAAAGGATGATCTACCCATCTGAACTTGATTAAAATACAGACAAATTTAATCATCTAAGAACAGACTTGTTGGTATAATGACCAACAAGCACTAATACAATTGAAATCTTGCTATAATTTGTAACTTATGGAGATGAATGAGGAACTACATAGTATTCGCTAAGATCGGGACACATGTGATGAGCCTAAAATAAAAAATTTCCAATCTATTGTGACAAGACTATAACTGTCCAACTATTTTTCCAAGAACTAAAATGTGTGAAGAAGTCTAAATTTTTTACAGTGATGTTATACATTACCCCAACACGCAGACCAAATTGTTAAGTTATATATCAATTTAATTTTAAACAAAAAAATTTTAGAATAAGGATCGAAGACTAAACATACCGAAGGATATGGCCACTTGTAGTGCAACTCCCACCAGCTTAAAAGCTTTTGTCGGGCTTCTTTCGGATAAAGTCTTCATTTCCTTCCCATTTAGCACTTTTGTATAAAATTTGTTCACTTACGTTAAAAAGTTGATCACTTTTGAAGAACAGTTTAGCCCTTTTGTACAAATGTTTTTCACTTACGTTAAAAAGTTGATCACTTTTGAAGAACAGTTCAACACTTTTGTACAAAAATCGCCCAATTACGTTAAAAAGTTGATCACTTAAAAAGCTGACCACTTATGGAAGTCGTGGTTTGAAATATGGAAGTGCGGGGAATCGAACCACGTGCCTCTCGCATGCAAAGCGAGCGCTCTACCATATGAGCTACACTCCTAATTTACAGTCAATATAGTTAATTAAATCATAAGCCTCGTAACCCCAAACAGGGGTAAAACAACAAAAACAGGGGGAATGAATCTACAACAGGGGGAAAAGCACAGAAACAGGGGTAAGCACAAACCTTCGTAGAAGCTACTAATTAATAGTTTATGAAGGCTGACATCCTTAACCAACACAAACAAATCTGCAGAGACCATTAAGTATTAAGATCTAATGCATAAGATAGAAGTCTAATACTATTCAAGGACTATGCAAGCAGTATACACATAACTATGCCAACCATACGCATTCAATCGTGGCGAGTTCAAGTACAAAACACAAGTATAGTGCAAACAACCAACCTGATTTCTTTTTATTTAATACTAATTATGTTGCCGAAAACAAGCTCGTATTGGTAACGGCATTTGGAGCATGAAACAAGCTGCAGAAGAACAATTTTTACTGATTAGGATGCATAAAAACACGATGAAGCAACATGAAGATGATATATAAACGGCACGGCGTCAAAATATGTTAAATGTAACATGTGCATATAGTTTTACCAATCAATTATACATAACTAACAAACACGTTTATTAGGTGACGATTAAAAATTTCAGAGTATATGAAGAGCTAGTTTTGAGAGACTGCCAATCCAAGTCTTCCGGACAAAACTTCCAGGTATTTTTGTAGAAAGCGCATGTGAAATCAGCACAGCTGTGAATGTCAATAACCCTTCTGTCAATGCCCCTTGATAGAGATTAAACGTCGATCGTGGCCCGCCACCTATTTCTAGAAAGGTAAGAAGGATTAGCCTTACCCCCATTACTGATCCAAACACCAAACATTCACAAAGAAATAACGACAAGGATTAGATAATCGGTTGTAAGAAGATGGTGTGCAGAAAATTATTGGTTTAAACGTGCCTATGCTATTATGCTACCTGTGGAACTGTTTCTTCTAAAAAACTGAACCCGAGACATATAATTTCGTTCTGAGTGTTTGGATTAGCAGCCTAACTTTTTTAGGCTGACAATTAATCAGTTTTAAGAAACATAGTGGCTAATTCAATTCTACTTACCATGTATACAAATCACAACATCAAATATTCAATACTTGATCCCAAACATCCCCATCAACATACTATCAGTTAGATATATCATTATACTTGCAAATTGTAAGGCGCCTAACTTTACACAAAGTATTTATATTTTCAATCACTAACAAAATGTAAATGATCATGTTAAGAACAATACACTATATTAATATATTTTTGTATAAAAAATTTAGATAATCAGGGAAGGGGCAAACCTTAAGTAATCTGCAAACTTCAGCAATAAGACCGTAGAGGTCAACTAGTTATGCAAGATTAATAAAATTTTAAAAGAAAAATACAGATTATATGTATCTGAAAAATACTATGAAAGAAAGATTCAGATTATATGTATTTGTCTATGTTAATTACATGTTGAAACATATTGAAAATATATCACGTATATCAAGAATAACAAAAAAGAGTACTTTTGTAATTTTTAATAAAAAAAAGTACACTGCAAGGTTGAGCACTTAGGGGTTGAACACCGTCGGTTGATCACTTGCATTAGGACACGTGTCGCAATTTGGGTGGTGGTGACCATATATGTCAAAATCTTTTGGCTTGATCATCCAGTGGATGTCAAGTGCTCAACTTGACCATTTTGGTCCTTTTCCCTTAATTTAAAGCAGTCCGTCCAATGGACGGGTCTTAAGGCTAGTATATATATATATATATATATATATATATATAGGAATGGGATCGAGAGAAAACCTAATCTCGGTGGAAAACCTAGAAAACTAAACAGATGCCCTAAAAATAACAAACAGATGCACTAAAACTTTGTTTATAGTGCATCTGTTTAGTGCAGTTCTTTTAGGGCATCTGTTTGATATTTTAGTGCATCTGTTTTAGTTTTCTAGGTTTTCTACCGAGGTGAGGTTTTCTCTATAACCCATCCCTATATATATATATATATATATATATATATATATATATATATATATATATATATATATATATATATATATATATATATATATATATATATATATATATATATATATATATATATATATATATATATATATATATATATATATATATATATATATATATATATATATATATATATATATATATATATATATATATATATATATATATATATATATATATATATTATATATATATATATATATATATATATATATATATATATATATATATATATATATATATATATATAATATATATATCAAATCAAAAACCCTTATATAGGAAGGATGGTGAAACAATTCCTTAAATATAAAATTCTATAAAAATGACACATGTAATTCATTAAAGGGTTTCCTTAAATACAAAATTCTATATATATATATATATATATATATGTATATATATATATATATATATATATATATATATATATATATATATATATATATATATATATATATATATATATATATATATATATATATATATATATATATATATATATATATATATATATATATATATATATATATATATATATATATATATATATATATATATATATATATATATATATATATATATATATATATATATATATATATATATGTATATATATATATATATATATATATATATATATATATATATATATATATATATATATATATATATATATATATATATATATATATATATATATATATATATATATATATATATATATATATATATATATATATGTATATATATATGTATCTATATATATATATATGTATATGTATATATATATGTATCTATATATATGTAAATATATATATATATATATATGTATATATATATATAGAGAGAGATGGGATCAAGAGAAAACTTGATCTCAAAAGAAAACATAGAAAACCTCCTTCCCACCCTTGGATCAAGTCATACTCCCCTCCTTTTTTTCCTTCTCAAGTCCAGGGACTTGTTTGTAAGTTTCTCTATTTACCAGGGGCTGTTTCTGTATCTTTCAATATCTTGTTGATTTTCTTGTTGCTGGTTACGTTTTTCTTACTTTTTGAGTGCGCATTTTTAAAATCCCGCTTTTTTATATATAATGAATAAAATTAATCAACACGGTTGCAAAACGTAAAACTGACTTTTTCCTATGACCAGTTGACCACATTAGATCTAAGTTAATCGTTAATATAACTGGAAAAACTGGATATGTGTACCACTTATTCTAAAAAAAGACGATGCAAAAGAAAATCAACGCTAATTGATACTAACAAAACTTATTACATAACTTGAAAAAGTTTTAACAGATCAATTATAAGTCACCGACACAATATCCTATCATCTCGATGAGAACTATCTCACAAAATAGATTGCATCAATTACGTCACAAAATACGAAATTACAAAACTGCGAAATAATATACATTACAAAATACCCCTTGTAACTGTTTCTCGTATGCTTTCTAATCGGGTTGGAAGCAATCTTGATCACCATCTTCTCGTGACCAAGTTGTTGAACAACTAAAGCATCAAATTCCAAGCATGCAACTAAACTAGGAATACGATCTTTAGGTCTCATGTGGAGTTCATGTACCTGAAGGAGACACTTAGAAATCTCATTAACAGTATACAAGGTGTCTGATGTGATCACACCAAGCATAACTACAAAAGTTAATATAGTTAAACGAATGATCTAGCCCAACTTGTATTTTATTCGAGGATTATGCAAGTACTGCAAATAAATTTGATATCTAGTGGTTGAAAAGAGTTGCACTAAAAACTAAACATAGGTTGATACAAGTGTGTTTTTGTTATATAACAGTACATTCAATCTACCTAACTAGCGAGAACCAAATAGGTCGTTGCAAGTGTTTTTTATGGTGTTATATAACAAAAAGGACGATTTTTATGAGACAGGGTAAAATTACTCAAGATTAGTTAAAAAAAGGTCAAGTCGGTGATTTTTATTACAACTGTTATGGAGCTAGCTATCCAAAATTCATTATTTAATCCTTAGTAACTGATAATATATTCAAAGCCGTATATTTTTAGCCAAACATTGAAAAAAGTGATTACTTTGATACAAGTTGCTATGAGTAGATATTGATACTTACATAAAAACGGCGTAGGGAAGTAAGATGAACATCATTTTCAAACCCTTTATGATCTTTCCTTGAGGACGAACGAGTAATTCTCTGGTTGCTGCTAATTTCCATAAACATTGGATACTAACGAGGACGAACATATTTACCCTACATAAAAAAAATTTTATCAACAAAGATTAATATAATGCTAAAGTTTCTGTCATTCATATAAGATCAACACTTTCGAAAAAAAATCCCAACCGCTCATTTATCATTATCAAAACAGAATACAAAGCATGCAAGTGACACTTGAGACAATACAACTTCAAGACTCAACCATTTCAAACATATGGATAAAAAATTTCATGTCAACATTACTCGTTTTGCATTGCTACCCAACCCGCCCATTCTACAACCTCCATTCTACAACCTCTAGATGTTAGTTTTTCAATATGCCTATTACGAGCTACTGATGATGAAGTTGATACCTTTCTATTGTTGTGAGAAGAGTAAAGATAAAGAAAAATATTGAGATGCAACATTTTTTGGTAAAACAGATGCAATAAAATTTTCAAACCACAATAAGCGTATGATATAGGATGCACAAATATGTAATCACACCAGTGTTCGTCAAGATTACATCTGGTTTTAATCCATAATCCTTCAAGATACCAACTTCCATTTCAACCAAGCACCAATACAAGTTTTCCCACTCGTGTAGAAAGATCACAGTAGCTTCAAAATATGCAATTTAAGACCCGTGGACACTAATAAACATATGCAACAAATTTAGTAAAACAGATGCAAATTTTTTTTTAATAAAGAGATGCAACACATTTCGGTAAAACGGATGCAACAAATTTACCAAACCACAATAACATATGGAACAGATTTACTAAAACAGATGCAACAAAAAATTTATAAAGAGATGCAAAAATTTATAAAGAGATGCAACAAATTTTGGCAAAACATATGCAACAAAAAATTAATAAAGATATGCAACAAATTTACTAAAACAGATGCAACAAAAAATTAATAAAGAGATGCAACAAATTTGGGGAAAAACATATGCAACAAAAAAGTTGATAAAGATATGCAACCAAAATTGCCTACTGGAAACTACACGGAGTATTGACTTGTAATGTGCCTACTGGAAACTACGGGCATTATTGCTCAATTCCTATGATCTATACATCCTCATTTTATAAACATATTTCACACAAACAAAAATAAATATAAACTTCAATTAAATAAAGTATAAAATTATCATAATATCTATTTAATAATAAAAAAATTAAAAATTAAAAAAAAATTGTAACTCAGAATCTTCTTATTTTACATCTGCTTCGCAACTCCGTTTCTCTAGTGTGTTGGGATTATAATCGATCTATTACCAGAAGCTAATATTGAGGTATAATATGGCCTTGACAAAGAATTGAGACGAATATATATATGAGACCACTCGAATCTCGCACTTTCAGAAGCTAAATTGATGCACTTACAGTAACAAACTACATATAAGGCTTGCCAAATATACATAAATTCAAAATATAAAAAGCTTAGTTAGCAACAGTACCTGGTATAAACATTGACTAAGCTCTTGCTTTGTCGTATGTAATTGTTTCTTTGATACAAAAGCAGATAACACCAAGGCATCCCATTCCTAAAAACAAGAACGAGAGTGAACCGAAAAAGTAGATAAATGCTCAAGTCAAGAATTAGATAGCATCAAATGGATCATGTTTGAAAAATTACAAAATCACAACAGTGTCGTGATATGTTTGTACCTGCGAGATACATTCACGGAGTAGGAAAAAACAGATGCAACAAAAAAATAATAAAGAGATGCAACAAATTTTGGCAAAACAGATGCAACAAAAAATTAATAAAGAGATGCAACAAATTTTGGCAAAACATATGCAACAAAAAATTAATAAAGAGATGCAACAAATTTTGGCAAAACATATGCAACAAAAAATTAATAAAGAGATGCAACAAATTTTGGCAAAACAGATGCAACAAAAAATTAATAAAGAGATGCAACAAATTTTGGCAAAACATATGCAACAAAATTTACCAACCACAATAAACATATGCAACAAATTTACTAAAACAGATGCAAGCGAGCACATACACCTTAAACAAACAAACAAATACACAAGCGAACACGATTTGCCTTAACATAAACAAACATGTGCCTTAACGCTAATTGATAATGATATTGGTTGATCGATGCTATGACCTTATTTAGGTATGATGAACCATATGTTTATAGGAATATGCTTTAATCAATGACGTGCTTTTATTCTAGCGAACACATTGCTTAATTACAACAAATAGATACCTAGATCTAATAGGGTTCATACACGAAAACTGATGCCTTGATTTTGAAAAATTATACGCCTTAAATCTAATTTTTTCCATACACCAAAATCATGCCTTAATTTAAACAGTCAGATGCAATTGCATCTGAAAGTATACATACATCAAACTAATGCCTTGATTTTAACAAAACAGATGTCGGAACTTTAATAAGCAAACGTATTCCTTATAAACGGATGCCTTAACTTCAATAAACAGATATTGTAAAATTTTAATGTATTCACACTTAATATTTTGTCATGATCCGATGATGCCTTAACATAGTTTTAAACCGGTTTTCCTGATATTATTAAACTGATGCCTTGGCATATTTTAAACTGATGTCATATCACAATGGCAAAACATACGCTCTAATCAAACAAACAAACAAGAGAACGACTTAACTTTAACAAACATATGCCTTAACTGCTAATTGGTAAAAACTGACGTGTTTGATTGATCGATGTGATGCCCTTATTTAGGTGTGATTAACCTTTTGTTTACAAGTGTATGCTATCGAAACAATCAAAAAACTGTCCTGACTTCTTAATTAAAATAACCAGTATCTTGAAACTATGCCATAGTTTTAACAACCACGCATTACTTGTTCCTATATTATACCATACGTGAGGCATATGCCTTCAATTTATAACAAATACAAATAAACATATCCCCTAAGTATGGATCCCGGGTACTCGAATCCCGTTCGGTATGGTACCGGGACTACAAAATAAGGTGAAAAAATAATTCGGGACCACTAATTCGGTACGCAACCAGTACCGAATCAGGAAATTCCCGAAAAAAAATAGGAAAACCCTAATTTCCCAGTACCGGTACCCATACCCGTACCGGTACCAATATCCGAATCCCGTTTGGTATGGTACACGTACCACTAATTATGCTCGGAAAATAATCGATACCACTAATTCGACACGGGACCGGTCCCGTGCTCATCCCTACCCTAAGTTTCTGATTTCATTACCCAATAGTCATTATACTATTCAAAACACAAATTCTTTGATTTTTTACATACGTGTTTCATAAATAACACATAAAATTAATAGATAATCAATACAATAACAATAAACCACAAAAAAACAAAAACAAAATAACTTACAACTAAGAGAATCCTCATTTTCTAGTTGAAGCTTCTTGTCAATCGTTCATGGACTTTTACGAATAGTTGAAAACGAAAATCGCTATTAGCGTCATTTCTAACTCCGTTAAAAACTAAATAATATGAAAAAAATCAAGGCACTTACGTTTCGAACACTTCTTCTTCACCACTAAAACTGATCAATATATTGGGTGTGCGTGATTTTGTGAAAAAAAGATCAGATCTTGATGTTTTGATCGGTGTGTGTAAACGAGGGTCTACTGTGTGTTTTAATCGAAGATTGTGTGGATAAGAGAATGAGAGATTGGTGGTATCAGTTAAGTGTTTGTGAATTGGCAACTTTACCCTTTCCGCTTTTTTGTAATTTTCATTATTCACCCTTGAGTTTGAGGTATTTCTAAAGGCTACCTTTATATTTGTTTTCTAGGTTTTTCCTCAAGACAAGGTTTTCTCTAGAACACATCCCTATATATATATATATAGATATATATACATATATATATATATATATATATATATATATATATATATATATATATATATATATATATATATATATATATATATAATCAAATCAAATCAAATCAAATCAAAATCAAAAACCCATATATAGGAAGGATGGTGAAACAATTTCTTAAATACAAAATTCTATAAAAATGACACACGTAATTCATTAAAGGGTTTCCATAAATACTTCAAAAAGAAAATAAGAATTACAAATTATGCCTTAAATACAAAATTGTATAAAAATATGTAAGGAAGGATGGTGAAACAATTCCTTAAATACAAAATTCTATAAAAATGATTCCATAAAATTCTTCAAAAATAAAATAGGAATTACACATGATGCCTTAAATACAAAATTCTATATAAATATATATAGAAATTACAATTGATGCCTTAAATACAAAATTCTATAAAAATATATTAGGAAAGATGGTGAAACAATGCCTTAAATACAAAATTGTATAAAAATGATTCCATAAAATGCTTCAAAAATAAAATAGAAATTACAAATGATGCCTTAAATACAAAATTCTATCAAAATATATATAGGAATTACAAATGATGCCTTAAATACAAAATTTTATAAAAATATATAAGGAAGGATGGTGAAACAATGCCTTAAATACAAAATTTTATAAAAATGATTCCATAAAATGCTTCAAAAATAAAATAGGAATTACAAATGATGCCTTAAATACAAAATTCTATAAAAATATATATAAAAAATACAAATGATGCCTTAAATACAAAATTCTATAAAAATATATAAGAAAAGGATGGTGAAAAAATGCCTTAAATACAAAATTCTATAAAAATGATTCCATAAAATGCTTCAAAAATAAAATAGGAATTACAAATAATGCTTTATAAACAAAATTCTATAAAATTATATATAGGTATTACAAATGATGCCTTAAATACAAAATTCTATAAAAATATATATAAGAATTATAAAGGCTGCCTTAAATACAAAATTCTATAAACATATATATAGGAATTACAAAGGCTGCCTTAAATACAAAATTATATAAAAATTATATAAGGAAGGATGGTGAAACAATGCCTTAAACACAAAATTCTATAATATGATTACATAAAATGCTTCAAAAATAAAATAGGAATTACAAATGATGCCGTATATACAAAATTCTATAAAAATATATATAGGAATTACAAATGATGCCTTAAATACAAAATTCTACAAAAATATATAAGGAAGGATGGTGAAATAATGACTTACATACATAATTTTATAAAAATGATTCCATAAAATGCTTCAAAAATTAAATAGGAATTATAAATGATGCCTTAAATATAAAATTCCATAAAAATATATATACGAATTACAAATGATGCCTTAAATACAAGATTATATAAAAATATATAAGGAACGATGGTGAAACAATGCCTTAAATACAAAATTCTGTAAAATTGATTCCATAAAATGCTTCAAAAATAAAATAGGAATTACAAATGATGCCTTAAATACAAAATTCTATAAAATATATATAGGAATTACAAATAATGCCTTAAACACAAAATTATATAAAAATATATAAGGAAGGATGGTGAAACAATGCCTTAAATACAAAATTCTATAAAAATGCACAACAATAATATTAATTTCAAAAAAAATTAATGTAAAAACGTTATTCATAACATTAACATATACAAAATTTATTACCTCATAAAATTTAAAAATACATAAAATATTTATACATTATTATTAAAATTCTAAAAAGTATTTATGTAACAAACTTATTCATACCGTTAACGTATGCAAATTCAATTAACTCATAATATTCTTAAATAAATAAAATATCTTAAACTACGTTATTTTTGTCTATTCTATGCTACATTATTAAAATATCAATGCCATAACTAACACTATATATACTAAACTTCTAATACAAACACACATAAATTCAATTTTCATTTAAAATATATATACTTAAAGCTAGCCCCTCCACCGGACGGGTCTAAAGGCTAGTTTATATATATATATAAATATATATATATATATATATATATATATATACATATATATATATATATATATATATATATATATATATATATATATATATATATATATATATATATATATATATATATATATATATATATATATATATATATATATATATATATATATATATAACTTTTATTTACTAACAGTTTGATATATCAAAACAGATATCTCCACGGCACTTAATTCATAAAAGAAAAACAGCACCATGTACAAAAAAATCATTGTGAGCCTGATCATATCCCATTGGCCCATTTCTATATATGCATCCTTTTAGTTTGTGAGGGCCTAATACTACCCTTATGTTTTTTTTCGAAAAACAATAAAAACGAAAAGATTATTAACAAGAGCATAAGCATGGAAGTCAAATTAGAAAACAAAATAAAAAGCTTTAGATAAGACCATCGATATATATACTTTAAAATCTATCTCACTCAAAACAAAGATTACAACATATTTCAACATAAGACTAAAAGAATTAAGGGTTCTTTGATTCTAAAATGGGTTTAACATTTAAGGGGTGTTTAAGAGTGTGATATCGACCTGCTGTGATTATTCAATTTAAAAACACAATAATATAATGTATATGTGTTTGGGAAAGAAAAACAAAAACGTGATTATCTATATTGTGAAATCATCAAAACATGGTTTTGGAAAAGTAGCTCCTTTAATGCTTTTTCAAAACACAATTCTCTTATCTTTATTAATTTATAGAGTTATCTTCAGATTATATTAACCTTTTAATAATTAAATAGTTACAACATCCATGTACACATGGGTTTTATATCATTTTTCCATAATGTGTTAATATCGATTGACATTTTGTATAGATTCTTGTTGCGTGAAGGATTTGTCTTTGTTTATATGATATTTTGGTTATCCCACTTGAGACATTGTTCATGTTTATTAACATATAACGACATTGAAAAATGTTGTATTATGTAATATCTTGTCTATTTTTTTATATAACTCGTTTTTTAAATTGATATTTATAATTATGTACATAAATATATGTCGTGTTTTCTGTTTTATTATTAGAACAATTTGTATGTTGTATTTTAAAATATTAAATATATGGATAATAAAGTTTAAGCGGATATCTGTTAACTTTTAAAAGTTATTTAGAAATATAAATTTACTAATTACACTTAAGTTATCTAAATTATTTAAAATCTAGTCATTAAAGTTTAATTGTTTATTTTCTATTTTTTTTTAAATTTATCACATTTTTGTCACATATGTTTTTAAAAAAAATTTTATTCATTTTTAACCAATTAGATTTAGTTTTTACTTTTATTAATCAATCAGATTGTATTATTTTATCTACGTGTCAAAATTAAATATTTTGATTGATCTAAATTTTTTTCGTTAACCTCCACTTCTTATAATAACTCCTAAAAAGTTTAATTCTTTTATTATATAAAAGATAAGTTGTATACAATGTGTTATAAATGTTTAAGTTTAATCATATGCAAACGTTTATTTTGGTCATTTTGCACAGTAACTCAAGAAATAATCTGATTTGCTAAATACTAAAAATCTTATTATCTGTTTATTGCGGTATCAAACCATGTAATCATTTCCATATACTTTATTCAAAACCACGTTTTACAACAACTAATTCATTTTCAAACGAATAATCTATTTTCGATAAGCAATTCCAAAAATCTCTTTAGTTCAAAAAAAGAAAACATATTAAAAGATAAATAAAATTTTTGATTTAAACTAAAAGAATGTTATAGTTTAAATTAAATAAAAAGGAGAAAGAATGTCAAAGTGAATTTTTTATTAGTGAAATCGTAAAAAGCGTTCAAAATTTTTGGACCATTTTTTAAAATATCCCATAAAATCTGTTCAAAAAAGAAAACTATCCCATAATTTTTTTTCCAAATGAGTACAGGGCATAGCGGCAACTAAGAGGCACTGGGTGTGGTGACAGTATTCTTTCGCTAAATTGACGTGATCTTTGTCACTAGCTCGTTAGCTTTTCATCACACCATCAAGCCTCGCCAAACACCCATTTCACCAGTTAACTAACGCAAATGAAGACAAAAAAATCAAGCCCACTTGTTTGAATCTTATATATACCGACGGTAACATTATCGTTTGAGTTAAATGATTTTCAATTTGTTTCCCCATTTTTCAATGCTAGACGTATACCCGCGCATAGCTACGAGAATTGCCTAGCGACAAATAGTTAACGATATGCTAATTGATTTGATGGTCGAAATGGTAACGTAGTTATGTTACCAAGGAAAGACCCCTTTACCCAAAAAATAAATGGTAACCTAGTGACTCGAACGGGTTAACTTGGTGGTCGAATCAGTGACCCGATGATTTGATCATATTAACTCTCGATAGTCAAACTCGTGACCCAATGACTCGATCAAATTGCCCGTTAATCAATCTCGTGACCCGATTACTCTGACGTGCTGAAACGGTAAACATTCACCCTTGTCATATAACACATTTAAAAGCAATTAAGGAAAAAAAAACCTTCAAATCCAAATCAAACATATTAAATATAAGAAACTCCACCCTTTCCATTTACACACTTTGTATTTCATAGTAGTCAAGCACGTTTTCGAGGCCTATAAATCATCAATTTTCAGAGTGTTGGATCATGATCATGAAGAAAACTGGGCGCGATTGAGAACGACAATTTATGGGCTTTGGTTCGTGATTCCTCGGCGATCCAGATCGTAACCGTATCGCGAACGCGATCGCTCGTAGCAGGTCGAAATTCGCCAAGGGTTTTGTGATCCCTGTGACTATGGTTTATGCACAAATGAAGAACCATACACTAATAAATGAAAGAATAAAGTATTGTGCAATACTTTGTAAATTGCAAAAGATTGTCTTTATATTGATGATTATGTCACTCTGTTTTTTTACCAATTCAAATTTGATTAATCAAGATTGATAGTATATGTTGCGTATCCAGTATAGGTTCGTGAGTGTATTTTTGTCATCACTTGTTTTATAAATATTCCAACATGGCTTTCTTTTTTCAATATCTTATCATGCAAAGGAGCAAGGACCAATGTCCTTGAAAGATTGGACCGAGCATTTTTTGCATCTCCCTCTGTTTGAACCAAGTAACACAAGATTTAAATTTTTGGTTAGGACTTAGGTCTTGGGAAGCTATGCATGGAACAATATAGGGATCGGCCCCAAAATGCAAGATTACCAAATTAAACTGTGAAGTGCATTATGGATAGTGCGAAAAAAGAAAATTAACAAGGAGGTGATACAATTTTCTTACACAGCTCTGTTCTTCAAATAATAGGAAGTTTATATGTCCAGTACTGAACAAAGAGGTGCGAAATTTAACTTCCGATACTTCAATTGTAGGTACTAACGGTTCAAGCAATATGAAAATAAGGGCCACTTGTTCAAGCATTAACCAAGAGGCTGCAAATATTTAAGCATGTATACACATTCAGCATGTATAAACAACACTTGTTTCGTTTCACTCGTCACTTCTGATGTAGATGTTCTTGCTACAGGTTCATTCCAATATAGTTGACCTTTTACAACTTACAAAAGCTTTGATTAATTCTAATATTAGAGCGAAAATAATCTAGCAATCATGTGCCATACCTATCATGTATCTTCCTGCCTTTCTTAGGGCAAACTCACCCCGGGACGTTTTGTTAGAAAGGTGGTTGCAGGTGTGCCTGCTGTGTATTGCAAATGTCCTCCAGAAAAATAAAAAAACGACATGTTATCTCTACGGCTCTTTTTTATTTAGAAGAAGATCTGGCGATTGCATCCCATCCACCTATAAATGGGTCAATTTTTTTGTGCTTTTATTGAAATAGGTGAAAGTATCAAAATGGAACTAAATGGGTAACGGGTTAAGTCGGTCAAATAGTTGTTTGTGAGACAGTCTACATCTAAATGTATACATCTCCGTACAAATACAAGACGCATCAGATATATAAAAAAGATATCAAGCCAAGTCAAAGAATGCACAGGTAGTTTTACGGAGGTGAAACACCAACCAGGTTGCAAAATCTATATGAGCATCTTTATTGATGATATCCTTAAAATGTACAAAACCACAGGTATTAGTTGCTACGTGACCTGCTTTTTTGAAGAGGAAAATGTCCCTAATGTTGCCTTGAAACTTATAACTTAAGCAAAAAGTCACAAGAATTGTTTTCTAACCTTTTTAGATTACAAAGACAACATTGTACATAGGTGTTTGAGTTAGCCAATTTAAGGGTGTTTGGGACTGCTTATTAGGAACCCTTAGTATTATTGTAGAAAGGGTGTTTGGGATGTAGATAAGTTTACCCTTTAGTATTATTGCAGAAAGGGTGTTTGGGACTTCTTATTAGGAACCCACAAATTACATTATGGTGTTTAAGATTGGTAGTAAAACTAACTATCTGCTTGTTTTTAAAGTAGATAAGCAGTTTCAATCAAATAAGCAGTTTCCGGTATCTGAAAATTAGCAGGTGATTAAACATGTATTTAGATCATTATTGTACCTATAGAATGCAGACACCTTGAAGAATCTTTCTTCATTATCTCAAAATATGTAATTCAGTCAAACAAATAACGACACTCTTTTCTTTTTTGCTCTTTTATATATTTTGAGGGCCATTAGTCACTACCGTAAATACATCAGCATAGTTGATGATATCACCTAAAGACACAACTTTTAATCTGGAATGATCTGTGTAATTCCATAAGCTACAAAAGATTTCAACTAATCACCCACGAGTAATATAGAGAAAACAGATAACTTAGTGATAACAGATCTCAATGATTGAAAGAGAATCTTTGAACTTACAAAAACCCGCCTATGACCACTAAGGTAAGATTGCAATAGTCGTGTAAGCTATGAATCTCAATAAGGAACATAAGCAGCCTTACTATCTGTTAGCTTATAGTATGACCTAAAACATCACAAGTAAACAACTAAAGAAAAATGCTCCTAACATCATCATGCAGTTTAATTATTAATCTAAACTTTAAATTTTAACATGTTGAAGACCCAAACTGAGAAAAGTAATAATTAATCTTACCATGCCAAGTGTAAGCAAGCTCTTATTTATCATGATCCCTCTTTTCTCCTCATACCAGTTGTCTCCGTCTTTGATCTTTCAAATCCTGCCAGGTCGATAAATTTTGTTAAGAAAACAAAGGAAACGTTAATAAAGCCTTAAGAGTCAACCAAAAGATACCATAATCAGAGTAAACATAGTATGGCTACGAATGCTGAGTAAATTAAAGTTATTAAACCCTAAAACTCGAACACTTGAACCTGTAATAAGAAGGCAATGGACAGATTAAAACCTAATTTAGAGGTTGCAACGAAACATAATATCTTTCGATTCACCACACAATTCGTCAATTAGTACCATAGAACTTTGTTTCACATTATGATAGATACTCACCTCGAGGAATTATGTGAACTGAATCCACCAAACTAAAAGAAACACCGATTGGAAAACATTTTCTATATCCACTTTTGTGGTCTCGAATAGCTTAAAGGGAAACCACAATCAAGACAACAACATACACAACAACTACAAAAAAATATCAATTACAAAAGCCACCCAAACCAACAACCAATACCTTCAACCGCGACTACCTGAAACCACCTAAACCATCGAGAGATGCTGGCGGATTCGGCATATGGCGGCAGGGATAAGATCATGGTGGCAGCAGTGTGGTTGTTTAATTGTTTTGTGTGTTTTAGGGTTTATAGAGAGATTGAAAAGGTTGGGTTAAATATTGATTAGCTTCTTCCGAAAGTTTTGATTTATCATTGATGGTTTTAAAAATATAAAAAATTTCAACTTTCAATCGTTTACATCATTGAGCTGAAACTTTTGAAACGCACATGATTTGACATTTTGTATTAATTTTTAAACAATAGTTTTCAATAATTCTATTTATACATATTTTTTTCTTATTTAAAAGATCTTTGAACTTTCAAAAAAATAAGGTCAAAAACCCACGGTTTGTAAATATTTTATATATGAAATTGTTGAAAATTCAAGTTTTTTCAACTATTAAGATGAGGCTTTTATAATGCAAAGTATAGAAGATATAGATAAATACACTATAAACTCTATATCTTTACACACAAATTTCTCAAATAATCTTCTTAAATCTAATAAAAATGTCTCAAAATCCAAATGAAAGCTACTATACCCATCTCCTTAACACAGAACCTCACCATATTCACCTTCTTCTAATCCATCTACTCTATTGTCACAAAATTCTGTCGAAACGTCTCAACAACAACCGCCAAACTTATCCCAATTTTCACCTGACCCAAATTACCAGTTCGGCTATCAAAATTACCAACCACAACTCGGATTTCAAAATTTTCAAAATCCGAGAAACAACTCACCACAATTCTTTTCGTCCCAACCATATCAACAAAACTACTTTCCATCACAACCATTTCCTACAAAACAAAAACCTCAATTCAAAGTACCACAAGATCGAGGAAAACGTCCTACGAAAAAAACCAAAAGCGATTTGCTTGGACGACGATGACGATGAAATCGTGGTCGAGGTCGAGCCACCACGAGTTATTACCCGATGGTCAAACGATGAAGAAAAGTTACCAACGGAGACTTGGATCGAGGTTTCACAAAACGCCGACATCGGAAATGACCAAACCGAGGAAGCGTTTTGGAACCAAATTCTAGAAGCTTTTAACAGTTCTACCACGGGTGAGCATCGGACGAAGAATATGGTTACTGATAAATGGTTACGGATCAACATCGATTGCCAAAAATTTAACGCTATTTACAAGCATTTGCAACATAAAAGCGGTGAAAATGAGGGTGGTCATATCGACAACGCGAAGAAAACTTTCTCTCAACGTCTTGAAGGGAGAAATTTTACTTACTCCCATTGTTGGAACATTTTGAAAAACTATCCAAAATGAGATGCGGCCGAACCAATCGACATAGAAACTCTTTCTATATGAACTATTTGACCCAGATTCACGACCTCGTCCTGCCGGGAAGTTTCGTCAGCCAAAGAAACCCAAATCTGAAACTTCTGCGAGCACCGATGGAAGTAACGCAGGGTCTGCGTCGTCAGAACGTTTTGAAGATAATTATGAACGAAAATATCTAGCTGCGCAGGAGGCTTACATGGCGAAGAAAGACAGGGAAGTGTCGTCGAGAGCTAGAGTTCATGTTGTTGGATCTCGAACGCAGGACGAGAAAAAGTTGCGTTCATTCGAAAGAAGCAACAAGACATCATTAGACGATACCCAAATGCTTAGAACGGACAAAAATTAAATAAAATGTTATTTTGGTTTCGTAATTTTTTTTTCGTGTTTTTTTCCGTGATTTTTTTTAAGTTAATGTATTTGTTTTTATTATATTGTAGTTTTTATTTTAATAAAATGAATTTAGTTGTGCAAAAAATAAAGAAAAATTAAATTAAATTGGTAGTGGTAGAACCCAAATGAAAATAGAGGCTAGTCACGATAACATGTGTTTTTGAAAAGTGAAAATACCAAATGATGTAGCAACGAGCGAAGCCTAAATGAAAGTTTTGATGTGTTGTCACCCTTAGTGCTCTAACTCAGCAAGTTCGGAAAGATTGTAACGTATGTCATTTATTTTATGGAATTTCTAACATGTGCCCTGATGTACATGTTTGAGTTTATTATTTAGTAGAAATTGATAGAAACACTCCTAAAGTCGATAGATAGGTATTTTGGATACTAAAACATCAAGCTTAGAAGAATATGACCAATATTATAAGTAATAACCAACAAAATTAAGTTTGTCAACAAGACAGCTCTAGATAACAAGTCGCAAACCACGTCCACCACAATTATTCCTTTTTAACTCACTAGATAACCAGGCCAAATACTCATATAGATAAAGTTCTTAGGGCATAGATGTCGCTCAGCTCATATATAACCTTGGACATACCAGACTCCCGATCTTGAAGCTCAAAGAAAGCATCAAAATCCAGATAAACGCGGAAATAAACCAACCTCGAGATGCACTTGAATTGACCTTCCCGGCTTGATGTGAATTGAAAGAGCTGGCCTCCGGTTGTCCCAAGCCAAATGAGAGAACAATGTTGACTTGAGTGTGCTTGCCCAATGATAAGTCCACTGCACCCCCATTGAAGGAAACATTGCCGAATTGTATCATACCAGAACTGGAAGGCTGAGAAGCAGCAGCCATGTATTTTGTAGGGAACTCTGAAGCAAGTGCAGGCGGAGCAGCATAGTTGCCCAGTATGTAACTCGCCTTTTTGAGAAACGGTTGTGCAATATCTGTATAGCAAAGAAAACGGTTTTAGTTTGAAGTACTTAGGAGCAAGTACAAATTGAAAACAACAAGCAACGTGTATACCTGTTTCTTGAGCTGGATACCCCTGCTTTCTACCTGCTTCTTGAGCTGGATGCTCCTGCTTTGAATAAGGTGCAATATAGTCATTCTGACCTTCAAAGGACTGGCTTGCATCGCTCACTTGATAGGTTCCATCAGTCACATTCTGAAAATCAATAAGCATAAAGTTAGTTAAAAAAACTTATCACATGAGTGGCGATATATGATCAAGTACCAGGCAAATGAGGGTTCACGTTGTTGCTAGGTTGGCCAAAAACATTTGTTTTAAAACATTTTTTATATCAGATTTAATAATGACAAAAGACATGTACTTTATAATACTATTCAAATATCTGTAAATAACGCTGTGTTCTTGAAAATAAACAGTAAATGACTTTTGACTCATATAACACGATGCCATGTCAATTAGGTTGCTAGCTCAACCCATCTGTAAATAACCAACCCACTTACATATAAATGGGTCACAAATGCCAACTCTAATAATAAAAGGCAAGAAATAAAAATAGGCATTACTATCACCTCAAGATTTAGGAACGCGTCAGGAAATATGTTCTTCTCTCCTGTTGAATCTCCTGTTGAATCAGGACAGTACTGGAAGTTATCAATATTTTGACTGTATAATTCATTGAGCATGTCAAGGTCACCCGTGTCCACAGCATTTTTTAGTTCATGCATGTATAAGCCATCATCATGAGGAAATTCAGCAGGAGCATCAAAGTATGATTCTATAAACAAAGAATCCAAGTCAAAATTTGTGAGAATGCTTAGTTCTCCAATATATCCATGGTCAACAGACACAGGATCCAATACACTCTGCAAAGGGAGACCAAACGGCTTGGACCCATAACTTTCGTCGCCCTGAGGTGAATATTCACCCACACTCACCAAGGAATTTTGGGTGTCATTAGTCACTACCGCAGATACATCAGCATAGTTGATGTTATCACCTTGATAGAAGCCTAATTGACGAGGACCATCTTGCCCTGGCATGTCTGAGTGCAGAATCTGACAAAAAAGAATAGAACAAAAAAAAAAAGTGTGACGTTATTGTTTGAATAAATAACAGAATTCGAGATAATGAAGAAAGATTCTTCAAGGTGTCTAGCATTCTGTAGGTAGCCAATAATGATCTAAATACATACATGTTTGATCATCTGCAAGTTCTTGATACAATTTCGAATAACTCAAAAACAGACATGTAAAGTTAACAAAAGCAATAATAAAAAGTTCCAAAATTTTCTCCATTGCCCATCTCACATGATGTTTAAATGACTATATGACATGGTGAGATCCAATTATATCAATCATTGCTTACATGCATGGCTATGAAGTAAATGTATATAGTTATTAAAAGACAGTATCAAATAGAGTTCATTATATGGTATGTTGTCCCAAAAATGAAAATTTTATGGGAACTTACCATCTGAACCCAAGTAAGAGTATATCTCTTGTCCATTGTAAGCATGTAAGTTGCCGTATAGTTCTTTCATATATGGAGCTAGTGCAGAGCAGCTCCCACAAACGAAGAGTACAAAAAACTTCAATATGTGAATATAAGTACAAAATATATATGATGAATTCTGTATCACTTCACTTTGTAAAGAGATCTCATGCACTTTCTCTCCAACAATCTGGGCTTTTTATGATCAATTAATAAAAAAGGGCTGACAAGGCTGACTGTACTTCACCAATAACCAGACATGAAGCCCTGAGGCCTAAACAATCTCTTGAGAAACTGACTATAACTTCTTAACTCATATATTTTTAGCGATGTATATAGTTTTCAAAATAGGAAAACAAAAACAACTAGGAAATGCATAATGTGAGTCTGTAACACAGGAGATCAAAATTAGAAATTATCCATGTAACTTTATAAGTGTAATAAACCATAACTAGAAAACTGGGGGACAAAAAGGGTGTAAACCTGTGTGAGGTTATTAGCATCAAGAAGTATCGACTCTTCCTCTTCCCATTCCTCCTCAATTAACGGCGCCCCGTACTTTTCGCCATTCTTAGGCCCAGAACCACTTTTGTGAAAGATCCTGCACAGAACAAATGCATCCTGCCGAACCAAAGTGCACATTAACATTAGGATCAGGAGCATACATACGGAAAATATTATCTTTCATGAATAACATGACCCTGACCTGCACAACTCCAGCAGTTTGGAGGTCGTCATCAATGAGTCTATACTCATGCATAACCCAATTGGTCCTCAGGCCTTTTGGCGCACGACCAATATGATAGACCAAAGTTTTCTTCATCCCTGTCAACCGAGACCTAAAATAAACGGAACGGTCCTTTCCAGTAGTCTTCCAATAGCCCTTCTGAGTAGCGCGGTTCGTCCGGGATCCATTCCCATATTTTTTATCAAGCACACTAAAGAAGTACCATTCCAAGTCTCTAGTCTTCAATCGAGACAAAGCTACTCCCCAAGAAAAAGAAAGAAAAAAATTCATAAGCACAATTATAAAAAAAGCAACAAGAATTAATTAAGAATAAAAATTAAAAAAAAAGTGAACCTGGTAAATCCCAGGGCTCGACTTTATAAACATCAACATCGGAAATGGCATCGAGACGAAAGGATTGACCGCAGACTTTACGGCGTAAATAATATCTAACAAGCTCTTCATCAGTTGGATGAAACCTAAAACCAGGAGCTGCTGCTAATGAATCAATTCCCATCAACTCTATTCTTGCTTTTCTAACTTTTCTTAATTAGGGTTTCTTTTAATTACAGAGTTACGGGATATTAACTTTGAATGTCGTCTATTTATGAAAAAGATTATGGATTTTATTTTCACTAAATAAGTTCCAAAATTAGAAGCTGCTTGATTTACTAGTAATATTTTTCGATGGGATATTCTACCAGTATCTTGCATTCTTTTTTTCTTTAATAATCTTTTCCGTAATAAAAAAAATTAGATTATTTGAGAATTTAATAAAAAAGATAGATTGTAAAAAAAAAAAATTGTACCAATCAAATAACTTAATTTTGACACATAAATAAAATCGAACGATATTATTGGTGGAAAAAGTCAAAATTAAATTCAATTTAATTAAAATTAAAAAAAATTGTGAAAAATTTTGATGTAAACACAACAAAATATGTGTATCAAATTTGTGGAAATAAAAACTTAAAAAAGGAGTGGATTGATAAAACTTTGGGATAATGAGTTCTAAATGTAACGAAGTTGTCACGTTTTGCTATTGTATGTATTTATCTTTTAGTTTTTCATTGTACGTATCAATCTTTGCTAATCTTTCTATTATATGCATCGTGCTGATGTGGCATTCGTTAATCTCTTTGTTTAACGATCGTTTGCCATCAAAGTTTACATCGTTAATTCTTTATATTAACGTTTGTTTATTTATTATTTAAAACAGTTTCAAAAATTTTTTTGCCAATAAATAAATAAATTTTGAATTTTTCTTTTTCAAAAAATGCAATTTATATGGCTTTCATAAAAACAAATTCTAAAGTAAAAGTTTCGAAATAAAAATAATAATAACTTTTTGAAATAAAAAAATATTCGAAATAAACATATTTTGCGAATAAGAACTTTTCAAAATATTGAGAAAAAATTAATTTTTTTTTTTTTAAATGCCTATTTATGTGGGTTTCATTTTAAAAGTTAAAAAAATAGAAATAAATAGTTTTCAAAAAAAAAATTGGAATAAATTTTTTTTTAACTTTCTCGAAAAATGCCTATTTACGTGGTTTTAAATAAAATGTTTTAAAAATATATATATAATTTTGAAATGAAAAAAATAAGTTTTTTTCGAAATAAACATTTTTTCTCAAAAATTTTAAAGTTTTTATTTTTCTATTTGAATAAAAATTCTTTCGAAATTCTTTTCATGAAAGCCACATAAATAGGTATTTATTTTTTGAAAAAAGTTTCAAAAAATTTTTATTCCAATTTTTTTTATTTTAAAAGGTATTTATCAACCAAAAAACATTTGTTGCGATTTTTTTATAAATCCCACATAAATAAGCATATTTTGAAAAAAAAAATTGAATAACTTTTTTCTCCAAAAAATTTTTTCCCATAATTTTGAATTTTTTTTATTCTAGAGAAATATTTTTCGAAAAGTTTTTATTTTTTTATTACGAAACTTTTTTTATGAAAACTACATAAATATACAAATTTTTGAAAAAAAATCAAAACTTTTGAAAAAAGTCATTCGAAATCTATTTTTTGTTTGGCATAAAATATTTTGGAAACTTTTGTAAAAAACTACACTGAAAAGATCACAAAAAATAAACAGTCGTTAGTATAGGAGGACTAACGATGCAAACCATCGTGGCAAACGATCAATAAACAAAGAGATTAAGAAATGTCACATCTGCACGACGCATATAATAGGAAGATTAACAAAGATGGACACATATAATAGCAAAACTAAAAGATTAATACATACAATAGCAAAACTTGACAACTTGGATACATTTAGAACCTATTATCCCTAAAACTTTAGTCGTTGAATTCTAAATAAATTAGATGAATTTAAATGTAAACTTATAATAGTCCATATTTTTTTAGTAAGTTTATAAAATAAACAAAATACACCCTTAAACTATATACCCTCTAAACTTTATATTTTAAAAATACAACATATATGTTATATTAAAAAAATCAACAAATCACTTGATTATAAATATTCAAATAAAATACAAATTATTATCTATTCATATTTTGACACTTAATAAAGTCAAGCAATAATTGGTGTAAATTATTATTAACATGAATATAAATATCAAAATGAATGTAATACCTTAAACATCGATATAAGATGAAAATAAATAAACGGGATTCTACATATTACAAAACATATATTTTTTCAATGTCGTTATATGTTACTAAACACACAATGTTAAATCTTTTGTGCAAAAAATAGTTATACAAAATATCAATTAATATAGTCATATAATGAAAAATCAAGTAAAACTCGTGGGTTCATGTACACCGTAACTATTTAAGTTAAAAATTTAATATTGTTTTATAAAATAATATTTAACATTACAAAATCACAAATTTATAAATCGTCTACGTGTAAAGTTGATGTAAATGGGTTGTTTATTAATAATTAAGATATGTAACTATGTAGAATAAAAATATCAAAAGTAAAAGAGTATGAAATTTGAAAATAAAAAATTAAAATGAATTTATATTAATTTACGCGATGCACAGTAAAAGAACAACATCATAAAACATATAAACATTAGATGTTTTAAAAATAACATATATAAAATACATAAAATCGAAATAATGAAATTATTGTTGTGAAACAATAAAGTAAAGAGACAATAAGAAGAGATATAAAGAATGTAGAGTATTAGATTGATTGATCTCTAGAGAATACATCATGAGTATTTATAAGATAAACTAGGGTAAAAACCCTAGTAGTCAATTTGGGCCATGGGCCTAATATGGACATACATAATTATTATTCATAACACTCCCTCTTGGATGTCCATATTTAATAATACGCTTTGAGAATGCTACCTCGTTAAAAACCTTGCGAGGAAAACCCAGTGGGACAAAACCATAGCTAAGGGAAAAAGAGTGTAGCGCGTATTATCTCCCTCTGATGACTACATTACTTGAGATCTTTAAATCGATCCACCACTTCAACGAAATGTTTGATCTTCCGCCTTTGATGTAATAACTTTTCTTGGATTAAGAATGCGTGATACATTATCTTCATGCAAAATCTGTGTCTTCTTATCATGGTTGGATGAAATAGTCGTAATAATGATTACATTTGAAGAATACGTCTTATTAAAACCTTACTAGACAAAACCCATTGGGACAAAAAACTAGTGAAGGAAAAATACATAATACAAATAATTGCTAAAATAAAAGATATGGACATGCATTCCATATTTATTGATAACAATCCTTCTCGGATTTCCATATGGGGATTATGCCTCATTAAAACCTTACTAGACAAAACCCGATGGGACAAAAGTCTAGTAAAGGAAAAAGAGTACATAATTCCTTTATACGCTCGGGGATGTTGCCTCGTTAAAACCTTGCCGGAAAACCCTGTGGGGACAAAACCATGGTCAAGGGAAAAAGAGTACAACACATATATTCTCCCCCTGATGATCACATTACTTAAGCTCACTGAGTCACTAAAATACACATTAAGGTGTCTTAATAAAATCATATCTATGAACACTATTTACACATATTCTTTGCATAATAATACGTCATACATCTCGTTCAAGTTTATCATCAAACTTTGCAAGTTATTCATTTCCAACAAGTATGACCCTTAGCAAAAATTGAATTGTTCATTTTCAAGTGACATATCTCAATCGATAGTGTGATCATCAACTCTACAAATCAAGAGAGTCATTCTAACATCACATGACTTCATAAATATGAGTGTTGTTTATCCACATAAAGATACAATTTTATCTTTAGTTTTTATGATGCCCACATATTTCATCATTAAGATGTTCAATTCTGGAACTAAGACAAACTTTGTCTTTTGTCTCAACTTCAATTTCTATGCACTCGGTCGCCTTTATAACCGTAACCTTTTATTTGACACAATACTACACACTAAGGCGATTATAACATATATGCTCAAATCATGATTAGTTCAATACAATCAATATTGTTCTCGAGAACATTTCTTATATGCCTTAAGGATTAATTATCTCTACCATGCTCCATGCATATTATATGCAATAATGAAATATCAATATCACTTGAGCTCTATTCATATATATCTTTTAGACGCATATTACTTATTATCATATTGCCAGACTTATACAATATTTATTGGATCCACCACATGTGAACATGTATCTACATGATCATTTTCAAGTCTTTGAGAAAATATATGTGTGTCATCATTTGCACTTATGCATATTTTAATTTCGCTTTCTCATAAAGACTAATTCATATCCAATAAGTTTTATAAATGGATTGTAAGCTTCAACCATATGTCTCATCACAAGAGACTTCAATTATTCATTATATTCTTGCGTCATTAAAATTTTGGATATTCATCTATCCATGAACCTCACATTCACTTTAGCGCTATATTATTTATTATCATTATCATTCACATTATAAATATATCTCTATCGATGTCAATTTATTTCTTTTCGATTCCACACTTTACTAGACATTGCATTCCATCATTTATTAAGATCTCATAGTATTTCATGTACCCGGGGTTTTCTCGATTACCTTTATGTCTAGTGTCTCTTTATGAGACTATCATGGGGTCTTTTTACCTCGATTCGACCATATTAATATTCTTGCTCCATATTATCTCTTCAATCGAGGATTTTTATTTGGAATCGAATAGTCTATCACGTTGCAGACGTGCCATAGACTTACTACCAATCATTGATTTTACTACCGGGACATACATTATAATTGGAGCACTCGCAGCGTATATGATCTAGTCACTTTTTTACGTCACTGACTTTGTCTGGCAATTACTAGATCTTTAATATAAAATGTCCCACGAACTTTATGTTCATATTCATTATTGTGAGGATCAATTTTTCATTATCTTAATTCATTCCAAATTTCTCGCTGCTCATTCTCCTCTTGAATGAATTATCATTCTCAACATCCCATTTTGTGCATTGTGGTGGATTTACCATTAACATATGTTGCACAATTACAAAATCTCAAATGGAAAATATGGTTTGTGACCAAAAACCATTCTTATAAGGAGAATTCATTATACATTGTTGGCAAAATGCGAATTTATATGATATAAATTGCCCCATAAGCTAAAACTCGTGTTCTCATAATTATTGGTTTTGCAATCAACTGAAAACCGTTTTAAAAATGTTTCAACAAAAACAATTTACGTATGAACATGAGCTGCCTTTAAGTTCAACACTTATTCGAATAATCACTCAATGTTATTCATCACCATTCTGAATAATATAATTTGTAAAATCATGCTCACATCGAGCCCACTAATCACGTCAACTTGATGTTGCGTATTTGATGATCATTTTGACGATGCATCGATTTATAACTCAAAATGATCCACATGAGACATGTATAGGCCTACATACATGCTCTTTTTATCTTTTCCAAAATTTCAAGGAATGAGTCCTTATTGGTATTTAGTGGTGATAAGCAATGAATTTCCATTGAGAACAAAATAATCAAAATCATCTTTGAAGAAATTTATGATTCTTAACTTTCGCATCATTATTGACCCGGAATGGTCCAACCGTTCATGCCAATTATTACGATAATCTTGGCTCATACAGTTAATACTTTATGGCCACACGTGCTTCAGTTGCACCTTTTACATTTAAAATCCTAATTATATGGAGAATTAAGCACTTCATCATATATCCATGTATATTTCTCTAATATATTTATATGAGCTATGTGTAGCTTCTCATAATTATGTTAACGTAAAAATTAACATATAACAATACTAACCAATAAAATATGTATCAGACTAAAAGTTACTATTAACTCAGTGATAGTTTAATTTGTACGCTGGAAGAATTATAAAAAAAAATAATTAATGAATCAAATGATACATGAACGAATGCAATCACATAAAATATAATCAACAATTAGATGATACATTATGGTAATCAATGTACCTAGATCTCTCATTTATACGCTTTAAACAAGATTAAAGATAATATGAGTCCTCTTTTTATAATTCAGCCCGCATATAATAGTATATTTCATATCCATTATTGATGATATAAACCATATATTGATTGTGTAATAACATATTTGCATTTCGCAATAATAAAAAAAAACTTAAGATGGCAAATTTCAAGACACAATCCACATTAAAATGGTAAATTAAATAATTAGAATTAGTACGCTACTAATTTGTAAGAAAACTTAGATGTCGAACTGACCCGTATAGAATGCATGCCACAAAGAAACAATATGAAGACTTTTTTTCTAATATTTTAATAAAAGCATAATACTAGCTTATCAGATAGTATCAAAGTTTGATAGCAATAAGGAATAATATATTGGTTGATTAGTATTTTTAAAATTCTAGATATGATCAGAGACCTCAGCTAAAGGTTAGAGAGACAACTGCTATCATAAAAGTGAATAACTCTCATTTTGAAACCATATCTGTAATTTAAAAAAAAATTCCCAACTCATGTATATGATATTATGATTAAGTAGTTAATTCCATAATGAGTTAAAACGTAACCATATATGTTTGTTTACTAAAAAAATATTTTTGTTAACTAGCATTAGTGGTTGGTTAGCTCCAATAAGAATCATTGCTTGTACTCATATATGCTTAAACATTTAAACTAAGCGAACAACACCAAAAAATACTTTTAACACATAGTTCGTTGTAAAAAAATATATTACTAGTAATTTTCTTCTAACTACTTTAACTAACCAATAATCAACGATGTACATGCTCAAATCATAGAACATATATCACTGATAACCATAATAACATACAAATAGTATATACGATTAAATTATATAACGTTTGATACTAACCTCTTTTAGCATTAAAGTTATAATGATCACGAGTGTTCAAACAATCAACTTTAACAAGAACACAACCAACTTATTTTTTATCATCGTTCCTATTTCGGGAATCACTTAACTTGTTTCGTGATTATCTCGTCTCGTTGTATATGTTCGATGTTAATTATTACACGACATTCAGTATTACATAAGCATGTTAAAAAAAATAATTAATAATTTTCATTTTATACATTACAAGTGGACATTGATCAAACAAGAATAGCAAAATCTGTCATATATATATGAATAAAAGATTTTCTTAAACAATGATTAACTTAAGATCAAATACGGAAAAACGGTATCAATACGAACTGGTATCAATATGTTAACCAATTAAAAATAAACAAGATATTATCTTCCATGTAAACCATTCTACGTTAGTAGTCATTTGGTATTGATTCTGTATTCTTTTTTAGTTTTAAAAATCTCAGAATGGTGATATTATCAATAAAAGAAAAGATTTAGTCGCAATCTATTTTAAATTATTGTTCTACTCTACGCAGGAGTGATATCTAGGCCAAAAGTAAAAATAAACTAGAGCTAATTTTAATTTTCAAGCATTATACTTGATGTTGTTGCTAGTATCTCTTTTATCAAAAACATGAAAATTAAATCAATTGGTCTTTCAATAAACGCAATTGTATGTTGGATGTTTAACATCTTAATTACTTACACAGTTACACTTATAAATGTAACAGATCCGGAATAAATGCATATGATTACCTATAATCCTATAAGAAATAAAGCTTATAATTCGAGGATATGATTTAACATTACATGTATTTCAAGTCCTATATCATTTATTACATTGAGATAGTAGCAAAGTTTTAAAACATGTTGCCACTCTTAGCCGCCATCAAGCCCTAACAATGGCTGCCAGCCGCCATCAAGCTCATCCTAAATCGAGTTCTCCAAAATTCTTGTAATTCACTTGTGGAAAATCCCTGCTGTCTTAGGATTGATCTCTTGATCTTCCAAGAGCGAGCGATTTTACACGCTGTGCAATTCTTGAGTTTTGAGATTAGATTTATTTTCAATTTCTATATTTTTCAACCCAGTTTCGATCTACTACCCTCCGTTCATTCTTGAGTCTAAAGAACCTGTCGTCTGTGAATCACCTTGTGTGAGATCCAGAACGAGCTTCTTTATTCACTAGCAATTCGGAGCCATAGAGATCAACTGTGTTTTTGTTTGTTCTATATTTTTTCATCAGATCCCCTTTTTCAATCATCTCATTTTAATTTTTTCAAGACCTCCCTTCAATCCAAATCATGGCTGCTAATAGGAGATCGTATGCTGATGATGTTACCAAGATATCTACATCAGTCTTTGTTACTAACTTCCCTGCGAAATTCACTGCTAAGGATCTATTTGCTTCTTGTAAGCAATATGGGCATGTCGTAGATGTCTTTATTCCTTTTAAAAGGTCTAAAGAGGGGAAGAGATTTGGTTTTGTTAAATTCATCAATGTATTCTGTGCGGAGAGATTGGTGAACAACTTATGTACGATTTGGATTGATAAATTCAAACTTCAAGCGAACATTGCCCGATTTCAAAGAACTCCTTTTCATCCTAATGTTGGCACTCAGAAAGCAGAAGATAACAGCAAAGTAAAGGTAAATTCTACTTTCCCTAAGACTCCCACGGTTAATGGTAATTCGTATTTGAATGTGGCGAAAGGGCATAATGACGTAGATACTCTTGCTTTGGTTATGGAGGAAAACTGTTTATCAACCAAGGACCTGTCTAAATGCCTACTTGGTAGAGTGAAAGTATTTGCTTCGCTTGCCAATATCAAACAATCTTTGGTTCATGAAGGTTTTGCGGATGTTAAGATCAAATACGTGGGAGAAAAATGGATTCTAGTAGAGTTTGAGGATAACAAAGCCTTAAATCTTTTCAGAAACAATGTTAGTGTTGCTTCGTGGTTTTCCCAATTCACTAAAGCCTCTTTGGATTTTGTTATTGATAGTAGGATTGCTTGGGTAGAAATTGAAGGAATACCGCTTAAATTATGGACTGATAACACGTTTAAGAGAATTGCATCAAAATGGGGTGTGATGCTTGACACTGATGATCAGGAAGACGACTGCCTCCACTCCAAACGTATATGTGTCCAAACTAAATATCACAACTGGATTTCTGAAGCTTTCAAAATCATTTTCCGTGGTAAAGTATTTTAGATTCGAGCCAAAGAAACTCCTGGGTGGGTGCCTGATTTCGCTAATGAAAAGGAAGAAGATGAATTCAGCAATGTTGATTCCAAAGAGGGGATGTTTAAGACAAATGATAATGATAACGACGGTTTTAGTGATGGTGATATCCCTGAAACTGTGTTTGTTGATGAAAAAGCTAACGTTGGTTCAAGCAATTCAGGGGTTCCTCAAAAACCACTTACTGATAAGGATGTGGAGGTCACCAAGAAAGATAATGTAGATGGTATTGATCACCATCAGGATCTATCTGAAGACCCTTTTGGTTTTTACCCGATGTTGAACAAGGAACAAGACAAGAAAGAAACAGCCACAACGTCACTAGAACAGGAATCCAGTTTGCCAAACCCACCTGGTTATACTCCAAAGGAAAATGAAGACGTTTTGTGTGCAAATGGAAATGACAAAGAATCAGGTAAATATTCTGGATCTAAATCCAAAGAGGGAAGATCAGAATCTGTTAGTACAGGGCACTTCAAAAAATCTAAAGGACCTCGTACAGGTGGTTCCATCCTAAACGTTCTTGAAGAAATTGTTAAAGTTGGGCAAGTCATGGGATACAACATGGATGGGTGCACGAATAACATAGAGGAGATTGTCAATTCACAAGGAGCGACAGAGTTTCCTCGATGAATTGTTTATCATTGAACATTCAAGGCCTTGCCCAAAAGGCTAAAACTAATTGGGTGCAGGAGTTATGTGTTAAAAATAAAGTAAACATTTTGGCTCTCCAAGAAATCAAAATGGAAACTATGAGTCTTTCTTGTGTTAAATCTTGTTGGGGGAATTCGACATTTGATTTTGTTCATAGTGATGCTGTAGGCAAATCAGGAGGTATTTTGTGTACGTGGGATCCTAACGTTTTTCATAAGGATAACCATACATTGTCGAATTATTGTATTTTGCTTCAGGGTGTCTGGATTCAAAATGGGATGGACCTCCTTATTATCGTTGTTTATGCTCCTCAAGAGATCAAAGAAAGAGTAATGCTCTGGGATTTCTTGAAATCTCGTATTAATAGATGGAAAGGGAAAGTGGTAGTTACAGGCGATTTCAACGAAGTCCGGTTTTCATCCGATAGACTCGGATCCATTTTTAATGCTCATGGTGCCAATATCTTCAATTCATTCATTTCTAATGCTGGTTTAGTAGAGGTGGAGTTAGGAGGTTGCTCTTTCACATGGTGTCATAAATCTGCAAACAAGATGAGCAAGCTAGATAGATTCTTAGTGTCAGATAACTTTCTTGATGTTTACCCTAATATTTCTGCTGTATCCTTGGATCGTTTCTTGTCGGATCATCGCCCTATACTGCTCCGGGAGCATCATCTAGACTATGGACCAATTCCGTTCAGATTTTATAACTATTGGTGTGAAATGGAAGGTTTTTGCAAACTCGTGGAGGACACTTGGAAGGATTGCCCGAATAATCCTACTGATGCGATGCTTAATCTTATGGGTAAGTTTAAATTTCTGAAATCTAAGATTCGGGTTTGGTATAAAGATTATATGGCTAACAGGAAGCAATTGAAAACCGATGTCATGTCAGAATTAGCATCTGTGGATGCTATTATTGATAGTGGAAACGGTAATGAGGAGAACGCTTTGAAACGTATTGATCTTGTCAAAAATCTTCAACATATTAACAATCTTAATTCGATGGAGATGATTCAAAAAGCTAATGTTAGATGGGCAGTCGAGGGCGACGAGAACTCTTCCTTTTTTCATGGTACCATTAATAAAAAAAAGAAAAGTTCTTGCTGTTCGTGGTATTTTAGCTGATGGCGTTTGGATTAAAGATCCAAGTACAGTTAAGCAAGAATTCTTGTCGCACTTTGCAAATCGATTCTCAAAACCAGACAGTATGCGAGCTACTCCCCTCTTAGATTTTCCCAGTAAACTATCGTTGGCTCAAAAATCTGAATTAGAATGTCAGGTTTCTAATGAGGAGATTAAACGGGCAGTTTGGGATTGTGGTACGGATAAAGCACCTGGTCCGGATGGCTTTTCTTTTGGATTTTACAGGAAATTTTGGTACCTTATTGAGAGCGATGTTCGCAACGCTGTGCTTCACTTTTTCACATATGGAGACATTCCTAAAGGTTGTAACTCTTCATTCATTGCTTTAATTCCTAAAATCCCAGGTGCTAACATGGTCAAAGACTTTCGTCCCATCAGTCTTATAGGCAACTTGTATAAAATAATTGCTAAGATTCTTGCTAATCGTTTGGTCGACAAATTAAGTTCTCTTGTTCATGAGGTCCAATCTGCTTTCGTTGCTAATAGACAGATACTAGATGGTCCGTTCATTCTAGAAGAAGTGATTCAATGGAGTAAGAAGAAGAAGAATAAGCTTTTATTTTTCAAGGTTGACTTTGAGAAAGCTTTTGATTCCATCAGATGGGATTTCTTAGATGACATTCTTAAGAAATTTGGGTTTGGTGACAAATGGTGTAAGTGGATTCAAACCTGCCTAAATTCTTCGAGAGGCTCGATTATTCTTAACGGGAGTCCAACAGAAGAGTTTCAGTTTTATAAGGGTCTCAAACAAGGTGATCCCCTTTCCCCATTACTCTTTATTTTAGCTATGGAAAGTCTTCACATCTCTTTTCAACGAGTGCAAGATGCAGGTTTGTTTAATGGGATCAAATTAGATAATTCTGTTTCCATATCTCATCTTTTTTATGCTGATGATGTGGTGTTCGTTGGTCATTGGTGTGATAAAAACATAAACACTTTGGTTTATGTTCTTGAGTGTTTCTTTCGGGCATCTGGATTAAGAATCAACATGAGTAAAAGTAAACTTATGGGTCTTCATGTGGATACTAACAAGATTAATGTCGCTGCTTTAAAGCTTGGATGTCTCACTTTCAAGCTTCCGTTTACCTATCTTGGCTCGACTGTGGGAGGATGTATGTCTCGGATTAATTCGTGGGACAAAGTGGTGGACAGTATAACCTCGAGATTATCTAAATGGAAGATGAAGATGCTATCAATTGGGGGTCGTTTAACATTGCTCAAATCAGTTTTAGGGTCGTCTCCTATTTTTCATATGTCTATTCATAAGGTCCCGACTGGCGTTCTTCAAAAACTTGAATCTATTAGAAGTCATTTCTTCAATGGTCATGCTCCTGACTGTAATAAAGCTTCGTGGGTAAATTGGAATAAAGCTTTAGCTCCAAAAAAGAAAGGCGGGTTAGGAATCGCAAGTCTCCATGCTTTAAATAGAGGTTTGATGTTTAAATGGTACTGGCGATTTCGAACTCAGGGGGATTCATTATGGTCAAGGGTTATTAGGGCCATCCACGGTGAATCAGGACATACTTTTACTGCTTCTGGTTACAACACTTGTTGGACAAACATTGTAAAAGAGGTACGACATTTGGCTTCCAATGGTATTGACTTGCTTTCACATATTGGCTTTAAACTAGGTAATGGAGAAAAGGCTGATTTCTGGGAGGATAGATGGATTGGCGAGTCTTCTTTAAAAACTCGATTCCCACGGGTATATGCTCTAGAGCTGTGTAAACACATCAAGGTTGCATCAAAGGTAAGTGATCTTTCTCTTGCTGATTCCTTTCGTAGACTTCCAAGAGGGGGCGTGGAACAACATCAATTCGAAGAGCTGAAGCTGCTGATTAGTACTCTTCATTTATCTCCTATGGAAGACAGATGGATCTGGAACCTTTCCGGCACTGGTGAGTTTTCAGTTTCTTCGGTTAGAAATCTTATAGACGAGAAAACTCTTCCCGACTCTGCTCCCATCACTAGATGGATTCGCTTTGTGCCCATTAAGATTAATGTGCTAGCTTGGAAGATCAAAAATAACTCACTACCTTCTAGATTTAACATATCGTTAAGGGGCATTCCTATCAATTCTATCAATTGTGTTAATTGTGATATTGGAGTAGAGACGGTTAATCACTTATTCTTTAACTGTGATCTGGCTAATCAACTTTTCAAGATGATTGTTCGATGGTGGAGTGTACCATATTCGGAAGTTAGCTCTTATGTGGATTGGGTTTCGTGGATAGAAAACTTGCATCTTCCCATTAAGAACAAACAAATGTTGGAAGGGGTCTTTTATGTTTTGTGGTGGCACATTTGGAACTTTAGGAACAAGCTGGTCTTCGATACTACAAGTCCAAGAAAGGCGTCCTTATTTGATAATATTGTGTCGCAGTCTTATTTTTGGATTCATAACAGATGTAAAGCCAAATTCAGTATGTATGATTGGCTCAAAAATCCAAACTTTATTTCTGTGTAATTTGCTAGCTCCTTGCTAGTATTCTTTAATAAAATTGCCGTTCAAAAAAAAAATAAAAAAAAAATTACATTATAATGTACACATGCAAGCCTAAGTACAAATTTTGTATACAGATTAGTATAAAACACTCGCATTGATACAATCATCATCTAACATCTCACAAATATAATTCAAGTATTCAATCATAGTTGGGTAACACGAAGTCTAAAAAAAAATATCTCTGATCAAATAAAACCAATTATTGTAGTAGTAGATAATAACAATAATTAACAATTAATCATATAAATTAATTACCTAAAATTTAAGCTTCGTATACATAATTAGAGAATAGAAGAACATACCCTTAACACAATCTTTAGGATACATGAACTGTGCTAACATCTCGAATTGAAGATCAAAAATTCAATTGTAGAGCGTGCTGATAACGTGTTGTGAAACAATAAAGTAAAGAGACAATAAGAAGAGATATAAAGAATGTAGAGTATTAGATTGATTGATCTCTAGAGAATACATCATAAGTATTTATAAGATAAACTAGGGTAAAAACCCTAGTAGTCAATTTGGGCCATGGGCCTAATATGGACATACATAATTATTATTCATAACAATTATTACTTAATTTATATTTTATATTCAAGTATCGTGCGGACACGAGTATTAAAACTAGTTTTATATATACCAAAAAATATATTTTTAAATACATAATGTACAATCAACAACAAGCATAACCAATTTCAATGAAGCAAGGTGAAATATAGACATATCATACTTCTGCTTGCCTTCGGATGAGGAGACGACTTTCAAATAAATCTCCGACTAAAAAAAGAGATGAGAGGAGAGGAGCAAAACTGCTCCAGAAGATAATAATTATTATTATTATTAGGCTTAAAATTATTAAATATAAATATGGTTTCTCTTTTCTTCCAACTTTACCAATATAATGACTAAAATACTAATATCACCAATTAAATCTGCTAGTTACCGACTATTATTACCAATATAACCTAATATGACCTGCTATTCCAGTTAAGAACTTCCAATGTAGCCATTTCACGATAAAAATCATTTGCAAAGTTAGTCCACTAATAAATAATTGCAAAGTTAGTCCAGATGCAAAAAAAATAAAAAAATCACAAAATTATAAAAATTTGAATTTTTTTTTAGAAAAATAACTCTTCAAAAATAAAATTTTAAAAAATATATATTTTAAAAAAATTGAAAAATTAATTTGTTTTTGGAAAAAACTACTACTCTTTTTTTTAATTTTTAAAAAAACTCGAAGAAGATTTCTTCTATAAAAAATAGAAAAGAAAACCTTCAGTTTTTTAGCTTTTAAAAAAATCAATTAAAATAATAAAATTAAAATAAATTTTTTATAAAAAGTCATTTTTTCACAATTTAAAGAAAAATATTAAAAAAACTAAACTTTTTCTCTGACAAAAACAAGTTTTATTTTTAAACTTTTCTTTTTTGCTTTTTTTCAAATTTTTAAAAAAGTTAAAACAACAAAACGTTTTTGTCTGATTTTATAAATTTTTAAAAAAATTATCTAATGTTTTTATAATTTTTTTTTCAATTTTTAATAAAAAAAATTTAAAACTATTACATTTTTTGACATTTTTAAAAAAATTGAATTTTTTTTTCAATTTTAAAAAAATTCTTCAAATTTTTTAAAAATGTAAGAAAAAGAGTAATAGTTTTTCCCAAAAAAATAAATTTTTTTAATCTTTTAAAAAAATATTATTTTCTTTTTCTGGAAAGTTATTTTTTTAAAAAAAGAATTCTTTCAAAAAAATTTAAACTTTTATGATTTTGTTTTTTTTTTTTTTGCATTTGGACTAAGTTTGCGATTGTTTATTAAGGGGCTAACTTTGCACATGATTTTTATCGTTAAATGGTTACATTGGAAGTCCTTAACTGGGAATAGCATATCATATTAGGTATATTAGTCGGTAATAAGCAGCTTTCATCGGTGATATTACTAGTATTTTAGTCATCATATTGGTAAAGTCGGAAAAAAAGAAACCACGTTGGTATTTAATAGTTTTAAGCTTATTATTATTATTTATTTATTTATAATTATTATTATTATTATTTTACATATATAAAAGTTATCCTCAAAATAAGATAGAGGGGAAGCCATTAAAAGAATAAAATAAATAAATAAATCTAACGCTTAAAACAGCAAGACGAGCACAAACATATAATAAGGTGAGAGAGCACACGGAGCACAAAAAGTCACAAAACAAAGCAAAAACGCGAGCGGAAAAAAAAGAGACATGGGAGACTAACCAAGAGCCCTAAAGCAAAGCAAGAAGCAAGGCATAAACGCAAACCACACTAACCACTCAACGGACAAATATGCAGAAAATTAGAAAGTAAGGAAGCACAAGTTATACAAACGCAAGCAAGAAAACGCGAGAAGACTAATAGGACAGCCTAACGACGCGACCTAGCACCTAAACCTAACGCGGAGAAACTACAACACTCCAAGAATCAACAAACAAAGGAAAACACGGCCCAAAAACCTTTTAACCTATCAACTAACCACGAAAATGAAAGACACGCCCTATCCACAAGAAAGCGAGACAAACGAGAACACCAGGGAGAAACAAGAACAAGAAAAAAAGAACAAACTAAAACCTATCAAAGATCCATCCCCTAACCACCTAATCTAATCCTAGCTCGCCACTCGATCCTATCAAAGGATTTCCTCAGACAAGATAAGCTCATTCATATCCTGGTTTACTCGATCCTCCCACCTAAGCAGCTTTGGTCTGCCCCTTCTCCTCACGCCGTCAACAGCCAACGCTTCCACTCTTCTAACTGATGTTGACCGTGGTCTTCTCCTGGCATGTCCGAACCACCTCAACTGTCCTGCTCTCATCTTGTCTATGATCGTATCGACTTCCCGTTGCGCTCTATAAAATCCGTTCCGGACCATGTCAAGCAAGGTTTTACCACGTCCACCTTTGCATTCTCAATTCCGCCACTTACACCTTTGCATTCTCAATTCCGCAATACATTAGTAAAATGTTAAGGTACTCGTAATCACTCAAGAATACATTTGTATACTTCTCTCGACACCTCCAAGTTCGCATTCGGCATGAATCACTCAAGGTATGTACAAACAAGTCATTAACCTTACTAAGTGATCAAGTATTAATATTTTCTTAAATTCACTTTTAATTAAATTGACAAAGTATTTTTTAAATAACTTTATTTTTAAGAAAATGTTTTATTAAAATGGAAAATAAAAATTTGAATTTGGCATATTCCAAAGAATATTCCCTAAGGCATATTCCAAATAATATTTTTTAATTTGAATTTAGGATATTCCAAATGGTGTAAGAATATACCCTTGAGGTATAAACTTCACTAGATGGCATTTCCCCACTAAAGGTAAAAAATGCACGGACTCCAAGCCCGAGGTTCCTTAAAGGAACCCGCGGTTCGTTATTGATAAGGAACCGCAGGTATTTATAGCCGTTGCACTCTTGCCCAATAAATAGTGGATCATTTTCAGCTTTTCTTTCAACCCTTTTTGCACAAATCTTTCTATTTTTCACACACCTTAATCCTTGATTAGTTTTTTGGTTAATATTGTTTTAAGATGTGATTCTCTCCTTCAATCCTCTCATCCTCTCAAGTGCAAAGAGAAGAACACTTTCATCACCATAAAATGTTGGATTCACAACACGATGAAGATCTCTCCTTCTAGATCAAGTCATTGTTTTCCTACTATGAATATGTAGAAGATCCAAGTTGTGGGTACACTTGGATGTATTTGTAAGGGTAGTAGATCCAAGAGATGTGTATCCTTAGATTAGGTGTTAGGTGTGTAGATCCAAGTCTTGTTATTACTTGGATATAGTGTTAGAGTCATAGATCTAAGTGTTGTGTACTTAGATCTATAAGGTTTATGTGTTTAGGCCATAAAACATAAGGTTTGTTATGTTGGGCCATAAAACATAGCTAGTGTGAAGATTGGTGTAGATGGGTGTAGATTGGTTCTACCTAAGATTAGAACTCGACATCTAGCCTTGTGTCGGAAAATGGTGAAGTCGGCGACGTGTGTAGATTGGTCCTACCTAAGATTAGGACTCGACATCTAGCTTAGTGTCGGAAATGGTGTAAGCAACGTGTATGGTTTTCTCCGCCTTGAAAGGAGTTTTGTTGACTAGTGAAGTAACTCTCGAGTTGGGTACTCGAGGAGCGGAGTAGGGCGAAGAGGAGCTTCATGACCGAACCACTATAAATCATCGTGTCGGTACTTTCATTTACATTTATGTCTTTACCTTTTTAGATGCATTTATATGTTGTTGTGTGTTGTGTGCATCACATAATCTAAACATCTAAGTTGCGGAAAATCTAAGGCTTAGTACGTGTGTGCTTCGTGTTTAGATTATGGTCAAGTGTGCATCCGTTAGTCTAAACATCTTAGTTGGGGAAAAGCTATGTCTTTGTACGTGTGTGCTTAGTGTTTAGACTATTGTTTGATGTACTCTTGATTTGATGTGTTTGTGTGTTTACTTACTTGTTGTTTATAGTCTTTATATCTTTCAACAAACACATCTCACATCTAGCTACTCTTTAATGATAATTTGATACAAAGGATGGTTAAAGTTTAAACATGTAACAAATGTTTTTTCGTATACTATCGGCGGTTCCTTAAATGGACACACGGTTCTTTAGTGATAACGAATCGCGGGTATAATTATCGAACCGCGCATAGTGGTTTTAACAAAATATTTTGAAAACTAACCAGAAACTATTCAACCCCTAGTTTCTACAATTGGTATCAGAGAGAGGTTATTCAAGATCTTTGAAGTATATTGTACTTTAAAGCTTGGATCGATCTTTGCTCTCGTTTTAAAAACAAATGGTTTTTAAAAAATGGAAACAGTTTTTAAAATAAGAGACGATTTTTGTATCAAATTGTCCATGAAGATTGATTACGTATGAAATGTGTTTTGTTTCTTCATTCGTACATGTTTTAGTGTTACATAAACTTTGTATAATAGCTTGATAATAAATCGTTTTATGTTTGGAAGTATAATAATCTTTTGTGTCATAATTAACTCTAAAATACAAGTTCTATATGTCTAAAATAATTTTCTAGAGTCTTAAGTCCTTCCAAAAAGTTACCAAATGATTCTGATCAAAAACTCATTTTTGTCCACTATCCGCGGTTCCTTAATTGTTCCCCGAGGTTCGTTGTCAATAACGAACCGCGGTCAATCCGACACAGATTTTTGCAAACTTTGAAAAATCATATAAAATCAACCGTAAGTCCATAGAAGTCGCGCCACCCGTCATTTCGAACGTAATTGAGTCCTCTTTCTTTTAAGAAAACTTTCAAATCTTTATTTAAACTTTAAAATTTGGTTGTTTTCAAAGTTATATCATTTGTCCAAAGTATTGAGTCTCGGTTTGTCGTAAAACTTGTGTTTACTCTTTTCTATTAAGTTGTACATCTATTGTTGGTATATCTTTGAAAACCGATATATTTACAAAGTGTTAAACTTAATTAATTTTTGAAATGGGTCGAAAACTATTTTCAAATAATATCAAGCTATGTATTTTTCGTATCTAACACTCAAAACATGGACAAATGCTTTTATGTGTTAAGCTAATTGTTTATGTGTGTTTCCTTGTGTGTAGACATTATTGAGTATTCCTTACTATTTTTAGTAGAGTTTCTTATATGTCTGTTCTCTTATCCATTGCATGGTACTTGTGTATGTCTAGTTTTTCCTAATTAGGATTTATGCTAGATTTCTTGCATTTTGTTTGCAACATTCTTTGTGCATTACATATAGGATCAACATCTCTAAGTTTACAGATATTACCTAAGCATCTTGTATACCTCGTCATGTTTACTAACACTCTTAGGTTTGAAAGCTTTGTGAGCTTGCCAAATCTATTGATAACGGTCGTCTTACTCGATCATTGTGTTATTAGTTTAAGTAGATTAATGTCTTAGTATAAAACATGAAACACTCTTTGAAAATCTTAGCTATTTTCTCTTAAAGGAGTGTTAGTGGGAATCAAGAAAGATTTCGAATAGAATTCACTTTTCCAACTTGAAAAATCCTTTTCATTGAAAGCACGGACATTAGACACATGAGACCCTCCCCTAATATCAAGAAGTTGAGGAAGGTTATCATCATTCGTACTCACACTCACAGTTGGTGTGGGTGTGGTATTAGTAGATGTTGTGGCCGGTGTGGTGGTCGTAGCATTTTCTTGACTCGTTTGGCCAAAGGGTGGTGGCATAGGAGGCATAGTATCAGGCATATTAGGATCTTGATTTTAAAAACAAGAACGGTTTATAAAAAGTTTTATAAATCAAACCGCTCTGATACCAATTAAAAATCCCAAAATATGACTATTGTTGATACTATAACTCGCATGTAAAGATAACACTCGATGATTTACTTTTCAAACGCGTAATGCTTTATTAAATCTATAAAGAAAGTATTACAAAGTGTTATGAATACACCCGTTAAATGACAATAAAGAAAGAACCCTTTAGACAAGTAAACTTGATTTGAGACTCAAGTTTACGAGTGAACCTTAGAGTCACTGGTAGACAGCTGGGACTCAGAGGTTCAATTGGGAGAAAAGACTTAGATAAATTTTCCAAGAACAAGGGCTGTGTTTATCTTCTTTCTCCCTCCTATTTATAGTGGTACGAGGATGCTTCCTTAGTGGGAGTCACTGATACATGTCCACTTCTGAATGTAAGTGGTACACCGCATTAAATGCATGTCTATAAAGAGACATACCTTTAACCAACTTTAGGTGAACAGTTCTTCCAACTGTTCACTTTATCCCACTAGGTCGTACTAGGCTTTATCTTGAATCTTCACTTTGTCCCACCCAAAGTACTTTAAGGATTCTCCTGCCCAAACTATAAAGGTAAGGCAAGTCTCTACTTGCTCAGTCTTCAAAAGGGTTGTAAGTGATTTTTGAGTATTGTCATCTCATATGTCCTTAAACACCAGTACATTCCTTCTACATTCCATATTGTCCATAACCGCTGGTGAGAATGAATTCGAATAATCATTGACTTCTTTGACGTTGTCTTTGACTTGAATGTTTCTGGTGTGCCAGCTAAGGCTTTTCCTTCAGCTGGTCTAGTTTCTGTCTCTAGTCTTCACAACGACTCATAGCACTTAATCTAATTTATAAAACTCTAGACTGGGCCATAGTTAGAACTTTAATTAGCCCAACATTCCTAGCATTTTTCTTGCTAGAAAAACCTTCATCAAGTGCTTTTAGACTAGTAATAATAGTATTAAACCTAGCAAATTAACTATTAATAGTTTCATCTTTTAAGATGACAAATTGTTCATATTGTTGAACAAGAAGACCAAATTTACTTTCTTTGACTTGGCTATTACCTTGGTGGGTTACTAAAAGAGTGTTCCAAATATCTTTAGCGATTTTACACATAAAAATCCTTTCATACTCTTTCTTAGGTAAAGCATTATAAATCACCATTTTAGCCTCATTATTTTTAGCAAGTTTCTTTTTAGTATCATCATTAGAATTATCAAAAGTAACTAGTTCTTTCTTTTTAGAAACTTCATTATATTGATAAGGCAAAAAGTCACCATTGGTAATAACATGCCAAAGATCTAAATCTTTTGATTTCACACAAGTCTCAAATCTATTTTTCTAATAAATAAAACTATCGTTTTCAAAAAGAGGTGGTCTTTGCATAGATTGCCCTTCTAGGTACTTGTTGGAATCCATAGATCGATTCAAGTTTTAAAATACAATATATTTTAAAAACGCTTGAGCAACCACTCTCTGATACCAATTGTACAAACTAGGGGGGTTGAATAGTTTCTTAAATTTACTTGTTAAATAAGGGTTTTCAAAAATTCTTTTCAAAAACTTAGACTTAAGCAAATATGTTAAATCTTCAATATGGACAATGGATAGTGCAACTAAACTAATAATCACAAGTATATGTAAGTAATGTATAAAGAATGTAAAGAGATAAGGAAAAGAAAGATCAAACCAAACACCAAGGATTAATAGTGGTTTGGCAACAAAGCTCACTCCTCGTTCGTACTCCACTCCTCTAGTACTCCTTACTCGAGAATTCACTAATCAACAAGGTCCTTAAGGTAGAGAAACCGTATACGTCGCTTAACCAATTTCTGACTCTAAGCTAAAAGTCGAGCCCTAATCTTAGCTAGGACCAATCTACACCAATATACTTTAAGGCCTAGGTAATAACCACAATACATACACAACTTCCAAACAGACACAACTACTTGGATCTTCACAACAACACAAGAATAAAATATATGTTTGATCTTCAATGGATCTTTGAGGTAGACACAATGCTTCAAGGATGAAAGTGTTCTTCTCTTTGCACTTGAGAGGATGAGATGGGAGGAGAAAGATTTACTTCTAAACAAGTAGTAATCAACCAAATAACCAAGGATTTGAATGATTTAAGAAGGTGGATTGAATCTGGAAATTTGTATGCAAAAGAGGTGAAGAGAAATCTGAGAATGGTCCACTATTTATAAGACAAAGCTCCAACGGCTCTTTCTGGGCGCAGTTCCTTAAAGGTTCCCGCGATTCCTTATTAATAAGGAACTGCACATCTATTTAAGGAACCACCGGAGTAGACTCCGCTCCTTTTTGTCTTTTAGTAGTCCAGTCACATCTGGTGGAATATTTATCCTCAAAGGATATTCCTAAACCATATGGAATATGCCATTTTCAAATTTTCAAATTTATAATTTAATAAAACATTTTCTTAAAAAATAAGGTTTAATAAAAACTTTTGTCACATTCAATAAAAAGTGAGTTTTAAGAAAGAATTAAATCCTTGATCACTTAGTTAGGTTGAAAACTTGTTTGTTCATACCTTATGTGATAATAGATGAGATGAAAAATACTTGAACTCAAGTATTCGTTTTTCGTTGTTTTTCGTAAATGCTTGATTTTATATATTGTCGTAATCAAAACAAAGAGAGACCGAAAAATGCAAGTATTTTTAGGCATCGTTGAATTAACAAGATTGATTAAAGAAAATACCATCGTCCATTTGTTTAATTTGGAGTCCTAAAAAGAAGTTAAGTTCACCCATCATGCTCATTTCAAACTCGTCATGCATGATTTTGGCGAAGTCATCACACATACTTTGATAAGTTGAACAAAATATCATTGTTGCAAAACAACGTGTATGATTGATTCGTTTTCGTACACCCGAAGGTTATCGTAGTTCCTGGTGAAGTGTGAATGGAAATCCGCGCTTATGTCTCAAGTTTGATTGCTCGAATAAAAAGGGTTTAGATTTTAATATTTAAATCTAATAATTTAAAAGACTAAATATTAAAATATATAAAAACGATAAGGATGAAAATTAAACTACAATTATAAAGCGAATTATAAAGCGAGAGATATCTAAAATAATACTAGTAACAGTAAAGATGATAAAGTAAACAACATAATCAAAGCTATTATAATCTCGAAATTAAAGTTAAATAATAATAAGGCAACAATACGAATCATATTTAAGCTAATGAAACTAAGATAAAAGAAACGAACCCGTTTGACGAACCGGATACGCCGAGCTAACATAAAACATAAAACGTTAACGACAATTAAGATAAACGACATTTATAACTAATTATAAAAACTATTTTTTATTTTAAACTTAAATTTCATAAAATATTTAAAATACTATTTAAAATTTATCAAAAGTGATTTAAAACATTTGTATAAAATCTATTTATTTAAACTAATTAATTTTTAAACTCATTAACTAAAATAAATAAAATGAAAATGTGTCCTAATCTTCTACTCATAAAAACGCAGGGGAGTATAAAAATACAATTGAGGATAAGGGAAAAACTTGTTGTCTATCTATCTATCTTATTTTATATAAAAAAAATTGACTGCTGACCATCAATGAAAAAGAAATGTTGTGTCCCTTATTCTAATGCTATATTTATTCTACCTACACTGAATATAAAAAAAACGCAGGTCACTGAATAAAGATAATGTACTGCTATGTTTATCTACTCCTTCCAAAAAAACCGCAGCCCAAGAAAATTTCTATCTAATAAAAAAAATGAAGTTGGAATGTTGAATCGGCTGTGTTTCTTCATATCTAATCAAACGGAAAAAAAAAATTAAATAATAATATAAATAAAAAAAAAATCTATCTATCAAAATTAGGTGCTGCGTAATATTTAGTTTCCTAAAATAATGGACAAAATAATAATAACAATAAAAATCATATCCTAATCTACTCTTAAACAAATACGCAAGGAATGAAAAATAAAAAAATGAGGATGCATAATTTTGGGATGTTGATACTGTCTATCTCAGACCAAAACAAAAAATCTGTATCTTAACTGAATTCGAAAATAAGAATCAAGAACAAGAATAAAAAGCTGCGTTTAAAAAAAAAGAATTAAAAAAAAGAAACTTAATCTAATTACCTATCTGTATCGCAGGGGAGATGTCTCCAAAAAAAACAATGCAAAATAAATGAAAAGATTGTTGGCTGTCTAAAAAAAACTGCGTATTTGTTAAGCTCCCCTATTTCTGATCTCTCCTTTTCCACTTTCTGGGCATGTGTGGTCTTCTTGACTTGGGCCTCCCATCCTTCATTTGGGCCTGAGTGACTTTGCTGGGCTTGTAACGTTAAAAGGTTGTTGGGCTGCGTCATTTTAATGGGCAGTTAGGTTTTTGTTGTATTAATGGGTCGGTCCGACCCATTTAAATGGTGTCTGGCCGGCCCAATAAAATCATGAATGCACCGTCAAACTCTATTTCCCATGCTCTTTCCATTTATCGTGATCGTTCTTGGCTTTTTGGCTTGATTTTTGTTCCTTTTCTTCATATCCGTACCTACAGTAATAAACAACACATATAAACGATAAATGCACTAAAGCATACACGTTTTGCTATTTATTATACCAAAAATGAAGGGATTTAACACTAAAATCATGACTAATTCCGTGTTTAACACACCCCTACACTTAAACGTTGCTTGCCCCCAAGCAACTATTATCACAAACGTTAAATCCAAAATCAATTTAAAACTACTTTATTCGAAATTGCTAAAATAAAAATAAAAATAAAAATCCATAGTGACCCGTCATGCTCGACTTTTTATTCAAGGTATAAGGATCATAGAACGGGAAACACGCAAATTGGGTGTCTCCAGGGAATAAATATCGTCATCCTCTTTTTATTACTCCCAACTAAGCTAAGACTCCTTGTGCAAACGTTTTGTTAAAATGCTAACACTACTTATACTAATAACCTATGTAAATATAACTTTTCACTCCTATAATTATAACGACTAGGCAAGTGTGTTCATTTTTAAATTTTTGATCGTTCAAATCGACATTTGTTATGGTTGCCTAATCATCTAAGTGGAATATTAGACTCACCGAAAATAACGAGATCTAAGATTCAAAAATGGCCTTTCCCATGTAGCGGCTTTCTTCTCGGAACATCCCAACCTAATCGGTTAAGTGCCCGGGCTTTTGACACCCCACGGATAATAGTACCGGGATTGGCGGGTAATATTAAGATTTTGTTAGTTGAAAAAGTTCATTTTCTCGGTGTCTTAACGAATTGATTTCCGGTTAAATGTGTGACTCAGTCGTTTTTGGTAAAGACAATATTTTTGGTTGTAGTAAAATAAATGTGCAAGACTTTAAAATAAAGGACGGGTAATTAAAACTAAAACTAGTTAAAACGTAAATGGTGAAATATTTAAAACTTTAAAAGTAAATAACGAGAAATTAAATGACGTAAAATTAAAACATGATGAAAAGTAAATTAACAATCAAATAAAAATGCAAAACGTAATTAAAATAGACTAAAATCAAAACGAGAAAAACTGTCACTTTTTCTCTAAAAATAAAAACTAGAAAAACAAAACTCAATCCCATCGGAAAGTCTAATCGGAATCCCGTCGGAAAGTCCAATCGGAATCCATATCGGAATCCCCATCGGAAAGATGTAATCGGAATAAGCTTGAAAGAATCCTATCGGAATACTAGCAAAAACAGAGCTATCGGAATACCACAAGAACAAAACCAATCGGAATATCGAAAGAGATACAGATCGGAATAAGTGAAGAGAATGCAATCGGAATAAGTAACAAATGAGTCCAGTCGGAATGTTGGAAACAGAAGAAGTCGGAATAATCGAAAACAAGTCTAATCGGAATGTTCAATAAAGGATCCAGATCGGAATGCTATGCAAGAAACATCCAATCGGAATGTGCCTTAAAACCCTTATCCGATCAGAGAGATCGGAATAATGTAGCAAATCGGAATAAGGTAAAACCCTAATCCGATCAAGTGATCGGAATGAGGGGGTGATGGTCGGAAAGCCAAATCGGAAAGGGGTTTACCCTTTCCGATGTTATGAATTCGTAGATAAGCTATGTATAAGGCTATTTCCAATAAGCCAAATCCAAAACTTGAACGAATCTATAACGAAAAAGGACTAAATAAGCACAAATAACAACTTATCAAAACTTAAATACGCAAACTTTTAAATCAAAGCGTAAAAAGACGAAACCTTTTTAAGAAAACTTTAAATCAATAAGCTAAACACAAAATAAGCCAATAAGCATGTCAAGCTCAAAGCTCATTTGTATTAAAACTTATAGATGAATAAAAAGATAAACTTTTTACTCAATCAAACATCAAAACTAAACAAGATCAAAGATTAGATCGAATCAAAGGTAAATAAAATCAAGAAAGGTAGAATGAGATGAATAATAGAAAGCTTGATCAAAGGTAAATAAGATTAAAACAACAAAATTAAGAACACTTACTTGAATTAAAGACAAGAAATTAAAGGTGCAAGACAAGAAATTAAATGACAATTAAGTAAAATGCAAAATGAAAGGTGGAAGAGCATAGTTTGTCAAACTAGCCAACAAGAGTAAAATGAAATGATCCTAAACTATATATAGGGGAGATTAAGGAGTGCTTAGGAAGCTTCCTTCCTCTTTCCTCTTTTCCTTAATTGCACACTTAAGTCCTTCTCTTCTTAATCTTTTGTTAATCTTGGACTTTAATGACTTTTGGCTCGGTATTTCTTTAAACTCGTCTTTAATTTTCTTCATAAATAAGACTCGAGTTCTTCGGCTTTAGTAAACTTCCGTCTTTTGACTTTTTCTTCGATAAATCTTCAGAATTGGTCTTGGACTTCCGTTCTTTTTCCACTCTTGATTTCTTGACTTCGTCTTTTGTCTTTTTCTTCGATAAAAGCCCGTGAAATCCCGTGTTTTCACCACTTTTCACCTTTTCGTCCTAAATCACAACAAAAACACAAACCACGCATAATTCCGACATAAATGACATAAAATACACGTTTTGGCTCGGTTATTATTGTAATTAAGTGGTAAAAAGGATGGGTGTTTACACACCTATCAAATCCCCTACACTTGACCATTGCAATGTCCTCATACAATGCATTAGTACAAAGCACGTTTACACTTTTCATCATAATCAATCCATATTGGCCTTTATTAAAAAGTTAGAAAATTATAAACATTCAAAGGAAGAAAGAAATCAAAAACATACCTTGGGTTTTGGAAATGTTGTGCATGATCATCATCCTCAAGTTTTCACTTTCTCCAAACCAAGCTTAAAAACGAGATCATTGTTATTATAAGTTAGCAAACTATCACGAACTCATGTGGGCCAATTATTCACTTAGACTCCCTTATTCCTAGGTGTATCTCTTATATCTTATTATTGTCTTGAATGATCACGAGGATGCATTGTTGACTTATTTCAATAGTTTATTAGGCCAAAAATAAAGTGGGACGATTTAATCAATAGTTAGCTAAAGGACAAAATCTTTTAAAACTGCTTCTCGGGACCTCATAAAGTTCATATCTTGGCATAACTCGCTTCACGATTTGAGACCTTTCTCGGACCGATATTTGGCAGCGACTTCATACTTCGAATCTTTGAGAGAAGTTCTTGAAATTATGGTCTTCTCTTCATAATAGGAATTTCTTCACTTGAAGTTTTGAGAGATTCTTCATCTTTGGACTACGACTTCTTTCATTTTTCTCCAATCTTTATTTTGGACTTTGATATACAACGATCCGCCTCCTTTTAGGACTTGGATCTATTTATCCTCATACCTTGTTAGGGCCTTTTTGGATAGACTTCTCCATTATCTTTTGGGGAGTATTTGCTTTTTGTCGTGTGTCTCGATCCTTCATATTGATTTTCGATAAATGATTCTTCACATCACTTTTGGATATTTAGCAACAAAATGTAGCCCTCATGCCTTGTTAGGGCCTTTTCGGACTCGCCAATCTTCGCATCCCGCTTCAATAAGTTATGCCTTGGCTATGAACTCTAATTAATACTGAGCAACTTTTAAACGATCTTGGGCTAGAAGCTAAGTAACTTTTCAAATCGTACAACCTTATTTATTGCAGATAAATTTATTAACAAGCGATGGGAGAATAGGCTCATAATTAACTCACATAAACTCACGAAAGAATACCAAACTTATAATTGGCTCTATCATCTCTCGTTCTCCACAGTTTAAAATCTCAAGGAATGAGACTCGTGGATGCTTAGCCTATTAAATCAAAGTTTTGGGTTTTCGAGTCGCCTATAGGATCTTGCAAATTCTTAGACTTTTTCAAGTTTAGAAATCGCATTTTAAAGTTCCCTTGATAAACGACTCTCTAGGATCAATTATAGGAACTTGCGAAAAGTTCTTGTTCTTAACCCGTGAGAGTTAAGACTTTCGCGTTTTATAGCTCCCTGTATAAAAGCCTAGCAAAACCTGACTTAAACACGTTAAGGATACTAGCTAGAGTAACTTAGATAAGTAAAATCGAGTTGAGTCAAAAGATTCACAACGTTTGAAAATTAAAACCACTTTATTAAAATTTATTCTAGATAAGGAAAGAAAATAACTATACAAAGGTAACAACAACTATACAACTAGGCCAAAATAGATTAAAGATTTTGAAAAATGTCGAAAAATCAAATTTTCCGGTTAAAATGAGGACAAATACAAGGAAAATGCCACTTAACTTCGATAGAAGTCCCCCCTACACTTAATATAAACATTGTCCTCAATGTTTAAGAATGTGGGAGTAAACTCCCCTACACTTAGGACATTGTGCACTTTGTTTAAATCTCGCTAAGGAAGAGACAACTAAAGAGATTCCTATTTTAATATTGAGAAATATAAAATAGTGAACCGAAGAGAGTTTGGGATAGAACCGGGAAAACGGGAACACGGAATCACGGTCGTCAAAAGTCAACAAGAGTGTGTCTTTGAAGCTCTAATCCCTGCACATGATAAGAAAGAAAGCAAGAAACACCACGGGACTCCCCCTACACTTATGGTAAAGATAGATAGATAATTGGGTTGCCTCCTAAAAAGCGCTTGTTTTTGTCAACTGAGTCACGAGCCTGACTCGTCCCCGAATTAAATGGTCCATGGGGAAGCCTCGAATGTGATACCGGGATCAAAGACCTTGTCCTCGTTCCCGGAGGACATCAACAAAGGAGAGGCGGGAGGATAAGTCTTGAATGGTAGGAAAGTCTACTCAATATAAGAAAAGCAAGTGAAATCCAGATTGACGGGAGGTGGGGTGGGTAAGGGAATCACATTGTCATCCTCCAAAGACAATGGATGCAGACCAATTGGCAAAGCCGTAAAATTATCAATCATAGAATGGTCCATGTCACCTCCCGGGTCAAAGCATTTATCCTCATGAAAGTAGATCTTGTCGATATCATCGTAGATAAGGAGTGTAGAAACTCGTTTGAAAAGATCACGATCAAGTACGAAACCATCATTCATTTGTGGGGATTGTTGATAAGGTAAATCCTCACGAATGTGGTAAACGTAATTCTCATAAGAGGAGTGTTGATTAGGTAACTCCTCGAGAATAGGATGTTTGGGCATGTGAGTTGGTTCGTCATTATTGTGAAAAATAAGACGTTCCAACTCATCAAGTTCGGCATCGATGTTGGAAAAGTCGACATCGCTTGTAGGAGGAAGCAAAGGTAAAAGAGCTAGCTCTCGGTCGATAATTTCCTCAATCTAGAGCTCGAAGACGAAATGATCATACTCACCACATGTTGAACTCTTGTTGGGAGGATCAAATATCGCATGTGGAGTTGTGAGTATGTGATCATTGACTAGCGAAGCAAACTTGTCCGTAAGCTCCGCAAAAGTCAGCACAACACACAGATTTTCCGGAATACCCGCGGGCTCACTTGGGATGACGACAAGTTCCTCGACACTAGACTTTAGGAATTTGTCCGATTCAGATGCCAAGATAACGTCAAGATGCTCATCCTCCATGATGAGAGAGCCAACGGGCTCCTCGGGTGTGATAGCAATAGACGAAGGAGGAATAGGAGAAGTCTTACGTTGCTTTAGAAATTCCTCCTCGTCTAAAATAACCTTAATATCGTCATCGCTCTCCTCAATACCTAAAGGGCTAATAATAAGCTCAGGGATATGAATACTCGTCTGATCTTGCTGCTGTAAAAATGACTCTATACAAGTTTGCAGCGTGTGTAAAAGCTCTTTCGTTTGTTCGTGAAAAGTTGTAGCAAGATCGTTTCTTTGTTCTTGAAAGGCTGTAGCAAGATCGTCAATTGGTTCTTGGTAACTCATCCCGTGACGAGGCTGATGATCAATTGGGTATTGCAGCGGTTGGTCAAAACTGGAAGGGGTATAATTATAGTAATTTTGATCCCCCGTTGGACAGTGAAAACTTTCGTGAGGACCCCCACACTTATAGCACCACGGGGATGGAGAAAAATCCGGTGCATTTTGAGGATATGGATCGTCATAGACGGGAGAGGGTGAGAAAGTATTGTAAGAGGAGAAGTACGAATTTGTTGAATTGCAAAATGGACAAAATCCAAATTGTGTATCGTCGATATCAGAACCACACCGCTCACAAGTACACCATTGACATGTTTGAAAACCATGCCATGGTCTCCCACACCATACACAAGACGAATCCATGAAGAAAAATAGACAAGCAAGGAGAATATTTTTGGTGCAAAACTTTGAAAAAGAAATGCTTTTTATGATTTTTCAAATGTTTTTGGGATTTTTGAAAACTTTTTTGACACGAAAATAACGTTCACAAGTGAACGGATCCCAAAAGCCAACGCGTCTCTCACATAAAACCGTTAATCCTCACGAAAAGAGCCGGCAACGGCGCCATTTAATACTAAGATTTTGCTAGTTGAAAAAGTTCGTTTTCTCGGTGTCTTAACGAATTAATTTCCGGTTAAATGTGTGACTCAGTCGTTTTTGGTATAGACAATATTTTTGGTTGTAGTAAAATAAATGTGAAAGACTTTAAAATAAAGGACGGGTAATTAAAACTAAAACTAGTTAAAACGTAAATGGTGCAATATTTAAAACTTTAAAAGTAAATGACGAGAAATTAAATGACGTAAAATTAAAACTTGACGAAAAGTAAATTAACAATCAAATAAAAATGCAAAACGTAATTAAAATAGACTAAAATCAAAACGAGAAAAACTGTCACTTTTTCTCTAAAAATAGAAACTAGAAAAACAAAACTCAATCCCATCGGAAAGTCTAATCGGAATCCCGTCGGAAAGTCCAATCGGAATCCATATCGAAATCCCCATCGGAAAGATGTAATCGGAATAAGCTTGAAACAATCCTATCGGAATACTAGCAAAAAGAGAGCTATCGGAATACCACAAGAACAAAACCAATCGGAATATCGAAAGAGATCCAGATCAGAATAAGTGAAGAGAATGCAATCGAAATAAGTAACAAATGAGTCCAGTCGGAATGTTGGAAACAGAACAAGTCGGAATACTCGAAAACAAGTCTAATCGGAATGTTCAATAAAGGATCCAGATCGGAATGCTATGCAAGAAACATCCAATCGGAATGTGCCTTAAAACCTTTATCCGATCAGAGAGATCGGAATAATGTAGCAAATCGGAATAAGGTAAAACCCTAATCCGATCAAGTGATCGGAATGAGGGGGTGATGGTCGGAAAGCCAAATTGGAAAGGGGTTTACCCTTTCTGATGTTATGAATTCGTAGATAAGCTATGTATAAGGCTATTTCCAATAAGCCAAATCCAAAACTTGAACGAATCTATAATGAAAAAGGACTAAATAAGCACAAATAACAACTTATCAAAACTTAAATACGCAAACTTTTAAATCAAACCGTAAAAAGACGAAACCTTTTTAAGAAAACTTTAAATCAATAAGCTAAACACAAAATAAGCCAATAAGCATGTCAAGCTCAAATCTCATTTGTATTAAAACTTATAGATGAATAAAAAGATAAACTTTTTACTCAATCAAACATCAAAACTAAACAAGATCAAAGATTAGATCGAATCAAAGGTAAATAAAATCAAGAAAGGTAGAATGAGATGAATAATAGAAAGCTTGATCAAAGGTAAATAAGATTAAAACAACAAAATTAAGAACACTTACTTGAATTAAAGGCAAGAAATTAAAGGTGCAAGACAAAAAATTAAATGACAATTAAGTAAAATGCAAAATGAAAGGTGGAAGAGCATAGTTTGTCAAACTAGCCAACAAGAGTAAAATGAAATGATCCTAAACTATATATAGGGAGATTAAGGAGGGCTTAGGAAGCTTCCTTCCTCTTTCCTCTTTTCCTTAATTTCACACTTAAGTCCTTCTCTTCTTAATCTTTTGTTAATCTTGGACTTTAATGACTTTTGGCTCGGGATTTCTTTAAACTCGTCTTTAATTTTCTTCATAAATAACACTCGAGTTCTTCGGCTTTAGTAAACTTCCGCCTTTTGACTTTTTCTTCGATAAATCTTCAGAATTGGTCTTGGACTTCCGTTCTTTTTCCACTCTTGATTTCTTGACTTCGCCTTTTGTCTTTTTCTTCGATAAAAGCCCGTGAAATCCCGTGTTTTCACCACTTTTCACCTTTTCGTCCTAAATCACAACAAAAATACAAACCACGCATAATTCCGACATAAATGACATAAAATACACGTTTTGGCTCGGTTATTATTGTAATTAAGTGGTAAAAATGATGGGTGTTTACACACCTATCAGCGGGATTTTGAAATCAAAGATCTTGAAATCACCGCTAAGCTAATAAAAGACACTTAGATGAAAAAACAACGACGGTAATTAGAGAATGAAGATTCAAAGGAGAGATCACTCCATGTAGCGACTTTCTTCTCAGCTTGTCTTTTAGCAAAGCTTAGGAGGCTAGGTTTTTACACCCTCGAGAATAGTATCGGAGCTCACGGGACCTTTGACTTCTACATTCTCAATTACCGTCTAAACTCTTATACAAAATTGACGAATTCTAGTTCAACTTAGGATTTAAATTTGAGAAAAAGCAAGTTTCTCACAATTATAATTAAAGCAACAAAAACATAAGACTCTTATTCATATTTTTTTTCTATTTTTTTTTTCAAATTTTTTTTTTCTTTTTTTTCTCTCTTTTTTTTTCTTCCTTTTTTTTCTATTTTTTTTGTTCTCTTCTTTTTCACGCAACATATTTATTCACGCAACATTATTTCAAATTTAAGAAAGTATGCTTTCACTCAAATTTAAATAAAAAGTTGAACTAGGACTCTATATCAAAATTGCATAAGAATTTATTTTTTTGCATAACAACACAATTTTTAACGTTCAAAAGCTTGAAAAAAAACACTCTTATTTAGTCTAGTTACAATCTAGGAGGAAAAGCCACAGGTTATTCATATAAGCTCTAAAGAGAACCAACTACTCCACGTTTAGCATTTTCATTTGCACAAATCCTAAAAGCTCAGTCTAAAAGTTAAGGGAGCGGCCAGATCAACACTCAGACAGAGTCAGGATCCCCTTTGTTCTAGCCTACGGGACAAGTCAATCACGCACGATCAAAAACATTTTATTATTTTTTATAAAATAAAATAAAAACAAACAAACATTTGATCAAAATAGGGTGCAAGAGGGCAAACAAGTAGGCATGAATATGATCAATATGATATAAAACCCCCCTACACTTAGAAATGAACATTGGCCTCAATGTTCAAAAGTGATAAGGTGTTACCCCTACACTTAAGAACACAAAAGGCTAATGCTAAAATTCCAAGTGTAAGAAGGAGAACACAATCAGATGTGTATGGATAAAGATGAGAACTGAGTACTCCCCTGATATAGACACGAAGATCGATCGGAGACTGAATGAAGAAGATGATGGAAAACAGCAACATCAACCATCTGAAAGTCTTCTCGATCCAAGGGAACCCTGCATACAAAAACAAATACCAACAAGCACACATGGAGAGAAGCACGCCCCTACACTTATGTTAGAACATAAAGAAAAGAAGGATAGATCCTCGGGTTGCCTCTCGAGAAGTGCTTGTTTTTGTTAACCGAGTCACGAGCCTGACTCGACCCCGAATTAAATGGTCCATGGGGGAGCAAGAGAATCACCACTGGCTCAAAAAGATATGCCAGGGTCAAAAATCTTATCCTCATTCCCGGAGGAACATAATAAATGAGAGGCAGGAGGATAAGTCTTGAAGGATAGAAAAGTCCTCTCGACATAAGAAAAGTAAGTGAAGTGTTGATCCACGGGCGGTGGGGTGGGTAAAAGAGACAAATTGTCATCCCCTAAAGACAATGGATGGTCACAATTCGGCAAAGCCATAAAGGTGTCAATCATAGAACGGTCAATGTCACCTCCCGGGTCAAAGCACTCATCCTCATTTCCCGGTATGAAATGAGGAGAGTAAAAGCGATACATCACCCACTTGGGTGTGCACGCGGTAGGACGGGGTGGCAACATAATATGAGAAATATCAGAAGACATATCTACCACCCGCGTCACCTCTCCAGACCGAATCAAACGGAAGATAGGTTTAAATCTCTCCACCTCCTCTACGATGGGAGGTGGCATGGCTAACAAAGAATGCTCATCAATAGTGAAATTGTGTATAATGCAGTTCGTTTTTCTCAGTTCTTGCTAATTGAAAGTCCAACCAATATCGGGTTTTTAACTGTTTTTGGTTGTTAATCTTTTTTGGATATTCTATTTGCTAATTCAACAAAGCCTTGCAAAACGGAAAAATATTACCTACTTATATGTAAAACATAGTGCAATTACCAACTTTTTATTCAAGTAGATTCAAAATGTAAATTTTAAAACTAAAAGGACTGAAAATGTAAATTCTATGAAATATAAATGCTTAAAATGAAAATTCTAACAAGTATATGAACTGAAAATGCAAATCAGCAAACTAAAAGGATCAAAAATGTAAAACTTGTAACAAACTAACCAAATTGTAACAAAATTCCAAACTTGCTAACTGAATTTTAACAAACTCAAAACTGTAAGGACTAACTTGTGAAAACCCTAAAAAGATGTGAGTTTAGCCATGTTTAGAAACTGTTTAAAACAAGAAGGACCAAAATGCAATTTTTAAAACCTTTTAAGCAAAAACGGGTTTACTAGACAAATAAGCTCGTTTGAGCTTATTATTGGACCAAAATGGTTCAAACCAATTACAAAACACTTCAAATTCAAAATAAGCTAAGTCTTTAAAAGGAATCTGGCTGAAAACTACTAATAAGCAAATAAGCACTTCAAAATAAGCTCTAGGACAATCTGAACAAGCACAACTTGATTTTTGTGCCTAAACTGATTAAAAAGCTCAAATGATGAACGGGAAATCAAGTCAAAACAAATTTCATCAAGTAATAAGCTGGGAATTCGAATTAAGCTGAAATTGGCTTATCGTTGATCAAGCGTTGACCAAAAATTTTGACAAAAAGCTGAAACTCTCAAATATCATGCAATACCATATACTAAGTGGATTTATGAAAGAAAATGGCTTGGTTAATGAATAGAATCAAAAGATCTAGAAATCCAGTTTCCATTTACAGTAACTTTGCTTATCTCAGCTTTTCAGATTTTAGCTTATTACTCCTAGCTGAAATGAAACTGTATAAAATGCTCTTAGACTATGAATCTTTATGATATGACCTACAAATTAGAACAGGTTTGGTGAAATTTCATCAAGAAATCAGTAAATGCTAGCTAAATGAAAATGACAACTTTTTTAAAGGCTAAACTGAATGAAAATTAACCCAAACTTTTTCTTGCCAATTGCCTGTTTGAACTGTAATTTGACTTGAAAATTATTCAAAACACTTTGTAACCACCTAATGACTGAAAATGAACACTAACTTGCCAAGAATCAATATTTGAAAACTCATTAACAGCTAATTCCAAACACTTCTTTATCTGAAATTTATGAGAATTTTCAAAGACTTTTTAAGAGCTAGTTAAAACTGAATGAAATCCTTTAGCTAACCAAATTTGATACTCAAAATGAAATGTGTAAGAACTACTAGCAAGTAATGAGGACAACAATTACTCAAATAAGGTGACAAGACTAAAATTGACTGAATTAGAGTAAAGACTAGAACATAATCCAAAATAAAAAGCAGTTAAACAAGAATTAAGCTACAAACAAGTACACAATCAAACAACAACCAAGCTAAACAGATTTGATCATACAATCATCAAGATTTACACTAGGAAAAATAGCATGCAGTTGACAAATTGAGTGGAACCAAAATCAGAAACATTTAAAACCTTTTGTAGTAACCATTGGGAAGTAGAGGAGTGCTGAACTCTCTATCCTAGTGCTAACCACCACCTTAGCACTAGATCAACCAATCTACTATCAACAACAGCTACAAATCAACTAGAAATCATCATCATGGCATGAAATCTTCAAAAATGCTAAGGCTTGAACTGAAATCACTCAAACAGCTACAATTCTTCTTCAAACTTAGTTATGATCAATGAATGATCATAACAAACTCAATGCAGCAACACAAGTATCAAGAAGAAGCAGGATATGAACAGTAGAGTGAAGATAAGAATTGGCGGGAAATGAAGAATTCAAATTTTATTAATGGAAATTGGTTACAAAGTTGTTGAAATGATGCTAACTAACTAACTAACTCAAGAGTGTGTCAAACTCTTGAGTAGTTTAGCTAAAAAGGGAAAAAGATGAAAGGAAATGTAAATGTGTGTGTTCTTACAAATTTTACTAACTGCTACAAATGAGGACCTAGCAAGCTATTTATAGACTTGAGAAAGAAGTTTGTTGGGGATGATGACGTGTTGAGACCAATCCCAGGTCTCCACGTGGCATAATTCTGCAAAGTTGATCTTCAAAGTATGAACATGAATTGGGGCTTTCTGCTTGAGTTGATTTCTTGTTAATTGATGATTACCATTGTGTTCGTCTCTCAAAAATAAGCACTTTTGATGTTTACAACTCTTCATGAAATTCAGTCTAGCTCAAAAACGATCCTGGGAAATTTTTGGCCGTTTGAAAGTGACACGTGGCATGCTCTGAATGGTTGAAACAAAGTCACACGGATCACACTGTTCAGATCTTGTTCATTAATGAGTGGCGGCTAGTGGGAAATTAATGCTAATATTTGGCAATGCGTGTGCCCCTTTTACTTGCTTCTCATTGGTCTAAACATGTACACATGGATTAAGCTAGTAAAACTTTCCAACATTGGCAGATTTAACCCTTGAACTTTGGCAGATTGCACTTAAAGGCTTGTAACTTCATTTCTTTGGCACTTTTAGTCCTTCCAACTTCATCTTTGAGCAGAATTGGTCCTTTGACTTTGTTGACTTGATAGTTGACCAAATTTGACTATGATCTTGACTTTTTACAATATTTACACTTTAGTCCTTCATCTTTGGCAATTTGTCAAGATAGGTCCTTGTACTTCAAAGTCTTGTCACTTTTGATCCTTCTTTGTCTTTTTCATCAATTTAAGCTTGATTTTTCCTTGTTTGCTTGAAAATGTATCCTTTTACCTACACAAGTGTACACAAACACAAACATACCACATAATACTGTTTTTGCAAGATAAATTGGTATTTTGCTTCATGTTTTAGGGTTATTTGTTGATAAATGGATATGAGTTTTAGCTCATATCAAATCCCCTACACTTGAACATTGTCATGTCCTCATGCAATTATAAATTTTAAAGTTCAAATTTACATTCTCCTCATAATTAACCACCTTGGCCATATAGGATGCATCTACACTACTCTAAACTACATGATGCATGATTTTGACTTTTAATAATGCAATGAACAAAATATAATTCTATCTATATCTTTTTGATTTTTCTTGAAATGGTTTTGATGGAAATAACTCATAAAGATTTCAATGGCTTAGATTAGGGCTTGGGTACCATGGACATTTATCACCCTCAAGTTTCACTTTCCCTATACCAAGCTTAAAAATGGGATCATTGCATTCACAAGTAAAAAGTGCATCAACTTATTCATGACAATTAAATGTGGAACCGGTTATTATTTGAGAAAATTGCTTGTGGGCAAATTTGTCATTTATTCAAGTGTGAAGTATAAGAAGTGTAAAATACAAAAATAAGGAAGCACGGTTTTAATCCTAAGTAATCCTCTCATCCATTACTTGAAAAACCGCTCACAATTAATACAAATCCGTTTCAAGAGTAATAAGTCATTCGCCTTATGTGTAAAATCCTCATGTCATGCTTTCATAAGTAGCTACACACTCGCTAAGGAAAGAAAAATAAAACTCACGCAATAATTTACATCCGCCATCTTTTTGAGACTTTGGATCTTCAATCCCGCAACCCGTCAAGGCAATATTGGATTGGAGCAATCTATTGAATCCCCGCAACCCGTCAAGGTAATATTGGAACTCAATAGTCACTATAATTAACACCACACTGCCCCTCTTGGGAGTCTTGTATATATATTTTTTTTCTCTTTTCTTTTTTTTTCTTTTTTTTTCTAGCCACTCATTTTTTTTTATAAGCCGCTCTTATTTTTCTTTATTCCTCACAAAGAAATTTGAAAAGAAGAAAAGGAAAAACACCCTCTAAATATTGAGCATGACATAAGTCTAGTACACATAAAATGTTCTAACTTAGAATCTTAAGATGTACTCGTACCAACCATGAATGATTAGACAAAAATGCATAAGAGATTACAAACCAATTAAAACCGTTCTTGATTATTTATTAACAATTATATACATGCGAAGAAAATAGAGGTAAAGAAGAGAAGGGTTTAGCCACAAGTAATTATCATGAAGTTTATCTAGCCCTTTTACACTTGCTTCAACTCTATCATTTCCCATTCTCCACAATTTTAAAATCTCAAATAATGAGATTGGTGGATGCTTAGCCTAATAGAACAATGAAGGACTACATGGTTAAGGATACTAGCTAGAGAGTGCTAAGATAAGCAAACTCGGGTTGAGTCAAAATATCCATGGCGGGCCTAATATGTCAAAGAAATCTAAATTTGTTAAAACCATGTTTTATTATATTTTTTCCTTTATATATATTTTTGATGAAAAATAAAAAAAGAAATATATACAATGCAAATGTGTTATGCAAATGATTAATGAAAAGTATGAATGCATATTTTTGGTGGCCAAAGTAGATAAAAAATTTGAAAAATGTTGAAAAATCAATTTTCCATGTTATCATGCAAGACAATAACAAGTTCTAGGTAAGGTCACTTGGATAGAAGCCCCCCTACACTTAAGCTAAACATTGTCCTCAATGTTTAAGAGCATGGAAGTATAAAAACTTCCCCTACACTTATGAAAATGAATAGACTTTGCTTAACCCAAGTTAAGGAAAGGACAACTATTAGTGAATTCATGTTTAAGCACAAGGTGTCAATGAAAAGTCACTATAGTAACAAAGTGAACCGGATACAAGGGCCTCCTCCATAAGCTCCAAAGCATGAGATGAGTGAGTAACCCTACAAACAATCATGAAGACAAAAGAAGGTCTCCCCTACACTTATCTCCAAATCTATCCCTTTATTTCTAACCTAAAACACTCTAAACCTAGTTATACGATGCTTGAGTTAATGAGTCTCTAGCTCGACTCGTCCCTCAATGAATTAATTCATGGGGAAAATGGGGATCTCTTGGACCATTTCAACGGAAATGTCCTCCCCAAAGTAATGCTTAACACGTTGACCATTCACTTTAAAATTTGGACCATCGGGTTGTGACAACTCAATGGTTCCATATGGAAACACTTGAGCAATAGTGAATGGACCGGACCATCTCGACTTAAGCTTGCCCGCAAAAAGTTTCAATCTTGAGTTAAAGAGGAGAACCGGCTCTCCTACTTTGAACTCACGATTCTTGATCTTAGCATCATGCAATTTCTTAGTCTTTTCCTTGTAAAGCAAAGAATTTTCATAGGCATTGGCTCTCAATTAATCCATCTCATTGAGTTGATCTTTCCTATGTGAACCGGCTTGGTTTAAATCAAAATTAGCCCATTTGAGAGCCCAAGATGCCTTGTGTTCTAGCTCGAATGGGAGGTGACACGCTTTTCCATAGACAAGCCTATAAGGCGTACAACCAATTGGTGTTTTAAAAGCCGTCCTAAATGCCCACAAAGCATCATCAAGCTTATCCGACCAAGAAGCTCGATGCTCTCCCACCGTTCTCTCTAAAATTCTCTTTAAACCACGATTTGTGACCTCGGTTTGACCATTTGTTTGAGGGTGATACGCGGTAGAAAGTCTATGATTAACTCCATACTTCTTCATCACTCTCGTGAATTGATCATTACAAAAGTGCGTACCACGATCACTTATGATGGCCCGAGGTACACCAAATCTAGCAAACAATTGTTTCAAAAACTTCACAACAACTCTAGCATCATTGGTAGGTAAGGCTTTAGTCTCCACCCATTTGGACACATAATCCACCGCCACAAGTATATACTTGTTTCCCTTAGAGGATGGAAAAGGTCCCATGAAATCAATGCCTCATATTTTATTTTATTTTATTTTTTATTATTTTTTTTTTTGGCGGCGCCATTTTGAAATTGTGTATAATGCAGTTCGTTTTTCTCAGTTCTTGCTAATTGAAAGTCCAACCAATATCGGGTTTTTAACTGTTTTTGGTTGTTAATCTTTTTTGGATATTCTATTTGCTAATTCAACAAAGCCTTGCAAAACGGAAAAATATTACCTACTTATATGTAAAACATAGTGCAATTACCAACTTTTTATTCAAGTAGATTCAAAATGTAAATTTTAAAACTAAAAGGACTAAAAATGTAAATTCTATGAAATATAAATGCTTAAAATGAAAATTCTAACAAGTATATGAACTGAAAATGCAAATCAGCAAACTAAAAGGATCAAAAATGTAAAACTTGTAACAAACTACCAAATTGTAACAAAATTCCAAACTTGCTAACTGAATTTTAACAAACTCAAAACTGTAAGGACTAACTTGTGAAAACCCTAAAAAGATGTGAGTTTAGCCATGTTTAGAAACTGTTTAAAACAAGAAGGACCAAAATGCAATTTTTAAAACCTTTTAAGCAAAAACGGGTTTACTAGACAAATAAGCTCGTTTGAGCTTATTATTGGACCAAAATGGTTCAAACCAATTACAAAACACTTCAAATTCAAAATAAGCTAAGTCTCTGATACAATGATTTACTATGGGGTTTAGACTATGTCTCTCGATATCCTCTCGACTTGATCTCGGCTCTAAGTGGAATGATTTGTTCTTGGTTAATAAAAAGATGTTGGTTTGTTTATCTATTTTAAACTAATGACAAGTAATTAGGCGTCGAAGAGTAAGATTAAAACTTTGAAAGATTAAAACGAAAAGACGAGTTTAAAAAAAATAAATGATTGGGAACTTAACGATTATATGAGGAAAATAAATGAACACTTAATAAAAAAACTAACACTTGGAAAACTTAGTAAAAATAATGAGCTTAATTAAAAATTACTAAAAGAAAGTAAGAACGGAACAAAGCAAAACAAGTGAATCGGAATAATGGAAAAATGCCCTCAATCGGAATATATTCCGATCACTGATCGGAATGTGGAAAAATGAGTAAGATCGGAATGTTGCCAAAGAAACACAATCGAAATGTGTGACAAGAGGCCCAATCGGAATAACATAAATTGTTGCTGATCGGAATAAAGGAAAACTGCACAATCGGAATGTGTAACAAGAGGCCCAATCGGAATACCTGAATTTGAGGCCAGTCGAAATGTGAAAATACTTACCGTCGGAATGCTCTAAACCCTTTTCCGATCATACGATCGGAAAGAGGGATGTGGCTTGGTCGGAATACAAGGTCGGAAAAGGGCTTTGCCCTTTCCAAAAATGGTGCAAATTCAAATCTTAAGCAAGGGAAATAAGCTTATGGAATAAGCTAACTCCCAAAACTAGCTCGAATTCAATAATAAGCTGATCAAATAAGCACTAAGAACACTTTATCTAAGCTTCAAATAGTCAAACTTATAAATCAAAGGATAAAAAGATGAACTTTTTATAAAACTTTAAAAAGTAAATAAGCTAAATCAACAAATAAGCCAATAAGAACAAGGATCTTAAAGCTTATTAGTGTATAAACTTAAGGAAGTGTGTGAAATTTGTGAAGTAAGGGCCTTTATATAGGCGTGTCTTGTGGTGGTGGGCTTGTGATTGGGCTTTGGCTTGGGCTTCTTTTTCTTCTTCCTTCTTTAGTCTTCACGCTTCTTTAAATAAACGTTTCTGACTTGGATTCGAGAAGTGTCGGTGAATAATTCCAACTCGTCTTATAATCTTTTGTTTAATAGACTCGAGTTCTTCGACATAAATGAATCTTCCATCTTTGGCTCTATTCTTCGATAAATCTTCAAATAGGCACAACGACTTCAAATCTTTTGCATCTCTTGGACAATAGACTTCGTCTTGAGTCTTTTTCCTCGATAAAACTCGTGCAATCCTATGTTTTCTTCAATATTCATTCGGTTGACTCTGAAAACACAATAAACACAAAAACCACGCATAATTCCAAACAAATGATATTAAATACGTGTTTTGGTCTTGTTTTAGCCAGAATTAAGTGGTAAAAGGATGGGTGTTTTCACACCTATCAAATCCCCTACACTTAACCATTGCCATGCCCTCATGCAATGCTCAGTGACAAAGCACCTTTACACTTTTCTCGTAATCAATCAACCTTGGCCTTATTAAAATACTACTAAACAAAAATTAAAGTACTAAGAGAAATTAAAACTTTAAAGTAAACAAAAGGATAGAAAATAGCTATGTGGAAATAACTTGCAAAGAGATCGAGGACTTACATTAGGGCTTCGGTGCTGCGAAGATTTATCACCCTCAAGTTTCACGTTCCCCAAACTAAGCTTAAAAACGAGATCATTGTTATTAAAAGTTAGCAATTCAAACACTCACACACATGGCTTAATTAAATGCTTAAACTCCCTTATTCCTAGGTGTATCTCTTATATTTTATTTTTGTCTTAGAATGATCATGAAGATGCATTTTTGGACTTATTTCGATAGTTTATTTAGGCTGAAAGCAAAGTAGGACGATTTGATCAATAGTTAGCTAAAGGACAAAATCTCTTAAAACTGCTTCTTGGGATATCAAAAAGTTCATATCTTGGCATAACTCGGTTCACGATTTGAGACCATTCTCGGGCCGATATTTGGCATGTACTTCATACTTCATATCTTTGAGAGACGTTCTTGAGATAATGGTCTTCTCATCGTAATAGAGTTTCTTCACTTTGGAGACTTTTGAGGGTTACTCCAACTTTGTTGACCACGACTTCATGATTATTTCTTCAATCTCTATTTGGGATTTTGAGATACAACGATCCGCCTCCTTTTCGGACTTGGATCTATTTATCCTCATACCTTGTTAGGGTCTTTTCGGATAGACTTCTCCATGATCTTTATGGGAGTTGATTGCTTTTCGTCGTGAGTCTTGATCCTTCATATTGATTTTGGGAATAATGCTTTTCACATCACTTTGGATCTTCAGCAATAAAATTGAATCCTCATGCCTTGTTAGGGCCTTTTCGGACTTGCCAATCTTCGCGCCCCGCTTCATAAGTTATGCCTTGGCTATGAACTCTTATCATTACCGAGCAACTTTTAAACGATCTTGGGCTAGAAGCTAAGTAACTTTTCAAATTGTACGACCTTACTTATTGCAAATAAATTATTAGCAAGTGATGGGAGAATAGGCAAATAATTACACCAAGTGAGCTTGTGCAAGAATACCGACTTATAATTGACTCTATCATTTCTCGTTCTCCACCATTTAAAATCTCAAGTAATGAGACTCGTGGATACTTAGCCTAATAAACCAATTAAGGTCTTCATGGTTAAGGATACTAGCTAGAATAAACTTGGATAAGTCTATTCGGGTTGAGTCAAAATAAACGCAACGGGCCTAAAATGTCAAAGACTTCTAAACTAGCTACACCACTTTATTAATAATTTTGACTTTATTGCGGGATATATACATATTAAAGCAACGATAAAAAATTAAAAATTACGACAAAATGGCCAAAGTTAATAAAAAAATTTGAAAAATGTTGAAAAAGATGATTTTCCGGTTAAATGAAGGCATTTTCATGGAAAAGTCCACTTAAAACTTCGATAGAAGTCCCCCTACACTTAAGATAAACATTGTCCTCAATGTTTAAGCAGGTGGGAAAAGTCTCCCCTACACTTATGACATTGTGCACGTTGGTTAACTCAAGTTAAGGAAGAGACGACTAAAGTGATCAATTTCAAATGTGAGTATGAAGAAAATTGAATCACGATAGTTGAGAGATTGAACCGGATTTCGGAGAACACGGGAGCACGGTTCTTCAGAGATTCCAAGAGTGCACTTATCCCTGTAATCACATCACCACACAAATACGAACACCTAGACAGGCCCCCCTACACTTAGGAGGTAAAAACATAAAAGGATAGATACTCGGGTTGCCTCCCGAGGAGCGCTTGTTTTTGATAACCGAGTCACGAGCCTGACTCGACCCAAAATTAGTTCATGGGGAACGTGGTGCGGGATGGAATCATCTCCTGAGAGATGTCCTCACCAAAGTACAACTTCAGACGCTGACCATTCACCTTGAAATTGGGCCCATTTGGCTGAGAAAGCTCAATGGTCCCATATGGAAAGACTTTGGCGACGGTGAATGGACCAGACCAGCGGCTCTTCAACTTGCCAGAGAAGATCTTCAACCGAGAGTTGAAAAGTAAGACTTGATCACCAACGTGGAACTCTCGGTTCTTGATTTTTGCGTCATGGAGGATCTTCGTCTTCTCTTTGTAGATCAGCGAGTTCTCATAAGCTTCATTCCTCAGTTCGTTGAGCTCGTTGAGTTGAATCTTACGATGATCACCGGTTTTGTTGATGTCGAATTTAGCCCACTTCAAGGCCCAGTGCGCCTTATGTTCTAGCTCGATGGGAAGGTGGCATGCTTTCCCGTACACAAGACGATACGGTGTACAACCGATCGGGGTCTTATAAGCAGTACGAAAAGCCCACAGAGCATCATCTAACTTATCAGCCCACGCGGCACGATGCTCTCCCACAGTACGCTCCAAAATTCGCTTCAATCCACGGTTGGATATATCGGCTTGCCCATTGGTTTGGGGATGATAGGCGGTGGAAAGACGGTGATTGACACCATACTTTGCCATGACTCTTGCAAATTGATCGTTGCAAAAATGAGTCCCGCGGTCACTGATAATAACACGAGGAACGCCGAATCTAGCGAACAGCGATTTCAAAAAGTTACAAACCACCCTTGCATCATTAGTAGGTAAAGCTTTGGCTTCAACCCACTTTGAAACGTAGTCAACGGCTACAAGGATGTATTTGTTTCCTTTAGATGAAAGGAATGACTCCATAAAGTCGATACCCCAAACATCAAAGATTTCACATTCTTGTATGAAATTCTGAGGCATCTCGTCTTTATGTGTGATCATGCCTTGTTTTTGGCAAGCATCACATCGTTTAACCATCTCGTGAGCATCACGGTAGATGGTGGGCCAATAAAATCCCGAATCAAACACTTTTTTGGCTGTGTAGTTGGGACCAAAGTGACCACCAGTGGGTCCTTTGTGGCAAGCATCAAGGATTTCTAAAGCTGCCGGTCCATCAACACATTGGCGAATAATCAAGTCGGCACATTGTTTGAATAGGTAAGGGTCGTCCCAAAAGTAAGTCTTAATGTCGGTGAAGAACTTTTTCTTTTGTTGGGACGTCAACCCTTCCTTGAGAATTCCACCCGCTAAGTAGTTTGCAAAGTCCGCAAACCACGGGGTTTCATCAGAATTCGAATTTATAGACATTAAGGTCTCCAAGGGAAAAGAATCATTGATTTCTTTGTTTGGATGATCCCCTTGGTAAGGATCCTCAAGTCTGCTGAGATGATCCGCGGCTAGGTTTTCTGCTCCTTTTTTATCGCGAATTTCGATTTTAAATTCCTGGAGCAGCAAAACCCAACGAAGAAGTCTTGGTTTGGAATCTTGCTTAGTCAACAAGTACTTCAGCGCGGAATGATCGGTATACACAATTGTTGTGGAAAGGACAAGATAGGGGCGGAACTTTTCAAAGGCATAGACAACAGCTAAAAGCTCTTTTTCGGTTGTCGTATAATGCAATTGAGCCCCAGTCATTGTCTTGCTAGCGTAATGGATCGGTTGGAAGTGTTTGTTCACTCTTTGTCCCAGAACCGCTCCAATAGCAAAATCACTAGCATCGCACATCAACTCAAAGGGAAGCTCCCAATTAGGGGTAACCAAGACGGGTGCCTTAGTTAGCTTATCCTTAAGCGAGTTGAAGGCTTCAAGACACTCTTTGGAAAAGATAAAAGGAGTATCTTTTTCCAAGAGGTGGGTCATCGGGCGAGCGATTTGAGAAAAATCTTTGATGAATCGACGGTAGAAGCCCGCATGAGCCAAGAAACTTCTCACACCCTTCACGGTTGAAGGTGGAGGCAACTTGGCGATAACATCGACTTTAGCACGGTCTACTTCCAGACCGGCTTTGGAAATCTTGTGTCCCAGCACGATGCCTTCTTTTACCATAAAATGACATTTTTCCCAATTCAGAACAAGGCGAGTGTCTTCGCACCGCTTAAGCATACTTTCCAAATTGGCAAGGCAAGAAGAGAAGGAATCCCCGAAGTCTGAGAAATCATCCATGAAGACTTCCATGGTTTGTTCAACCATGTCATGGAAGATAGCTAACATGCACCTTTGGAAAGTCCCGGGGGCATTACATAAGCCAAAAGGCATCCTTTTGTACGCAAATGTGCCATAGGGACATGTGAATGTTGTCTTCTCTTGATCTTGGGGATCGATGGGTATTTGGAAATAACCCGAGAAACCATCAAGAAAGCAGTAATATTCATTACCCGCTAAACGTTCAAGCATTTGGTCCATAAAAGGTAGAGGGAAATGATCCTTTCTCGTGGCATCATTGAGTTTGCGGTAGTCTATACAAACTCTCCACCCAGTAACGAGACGAGTGGAAATCAACTCGTTGTGTTCATTGGGAACAACGGTTATTCCGCCCTTCTTGGGCACACAATGGATTAGACTAACCCATGGTGAATCTGAAATAGGGTAAATCATACCCGCATCAAGAAGTTTGATAACCTCTGTTTTGATGACTTCATGGATTTTTGGATTCACCCTTCGTTGGCTTTGAATTATGGGCTTAAAGTCGTCCTCCATGAGAATTTTGTGTGTGCAGAAGTGAGGATCAATTCCACGAATATCCGAGATTTTCCAAGCAATAGCCTTCTTGTGATCTTTAAGCACGGCGATGAGGCGAGATTTTTCTTCTTCCTTTAAGTCCTTGGCAATGATGATTGGCGACTTCTTCTCTTCTTCAAGGAACACATACTTGAGATGGGGCGGCAACTCCTTAAGTTCTAAATCCGGAGGATTTTCGACGGGAGGCGTATTCAAGGTCGGAGTATCGATAGCGATGACCGTGGGAGATGGAGGAGAGGGTTTGTCTTCGTTGAGAAGATTGTCAAAGAAATTCATGTCTTCATCCCCATCGGTGGGAGAATCATTAGTAGCTAAATTAACATCTCCCATGGTGTCTTCAAGATTGTTCCAAAACAAATCACTTTCTCCAAATAGAGACAGTGATGAATCAATAGAGGCAACGGTTTCAACATTGGGAAGAGAGGTAGGAATACTTTTGCAAGCATCATTGAAGTGTTCTTCACAAGCCTCATCCAGAACGTCAATACAATTAACACTCTCGTATGAGTAAGGTTGTTTAGACAACTTTCCCATGTTGAAGACGATTTTATTGTCACCTACTCTCATGATAAGCTCACCGACTTCAACATCGATAAGAGTACGACCGGTCCTCAGGAATGGACGACCCAAGATCAAGGGAACACGAGGGTCCATCTCGTAGTCGACGACGACGAAATCAGCAGGAAAAGTGAATTTGTCGACTCCTACAAAGACGTCTTCGGCTATCCCACTGGATAAGCAACCGTACGGTTAGCTAATTCCAAAGTCATTTTGGTGGGGACTAGCTCTGGGAGAGATAATTGCTTCCAAACGCTTAGAGGCATTAGATTAATACTGGCACCTAGATCGGCTAGGGCCATGCAATTCTCTACTCCCGGGAAATTGCAAGGGATTAAGAAACGACCCGGATCACCAAGCTTGGTTGGCAATTTCCTTAAGAGCACTACAGAGCAATTCTCATTAAGTTGGGTGTTGGCAATATCAAGAAGCTTTTCCTTGTCGCTCAGAAGATCTTTAAACATTTTCGCGTACTTAGGCATGTGAGCGAGAGCCTCAGCGAAGGAGATATTGAAATTTAGTTGTTTAAACATTTTAAGAAAGTTCGAAACCTGAATATCGTCCTTGCTTTTGAGCTTCTCTTTCCTCAACCTAGATGGATAAGGTATATTGGAAGAAGAGGAAGGCTTTGGGAGAATAAGATCACTCACATCCTTGGGTGGAGGAGGGGTAGAAGGAAGAGGTGGAGAAATTGGGGAAGTAGAAGGATGAGGAATAGGAGCAGGTGACTCGTTCTCCTTAGTCCCAACCACCGGTGGAGGTATAGGAAGCTCGGGTTCCTTGGTACCTTTGCCACTGCGAGTGGTGATTGCTTTCATCTCCCCTCTTGGATTCGCAACGGTGTTACTCGGAAGAGTACCCGAAGAAGAGGGTTGATTACCGTGGAAGAAACTAGCCATCATGTTTCTTAAGTCATTCGTTTGACTATCCAGTGTTTTTCATATCTGCTCTCAGATCATTCCCTTGTTTCATCAAGTCTGCTTTCAAGTTGCGCACTTCCTGTTAGAGATTATCCATGATCACATCGTTAGTCCTCATGTAGGTTCCAATGTCTTGATGTGATGCGGGGGTTTGGTTGGAAGGAGCAGTGTATGCGGGTGGTTGATAAGCAGGTTGCTGGTAAACTTGGTTGTTTCGTTGAGGTGGTTGTTGCTGTTTGTGAGGTGGTATGTATGGTCCACGAGATTGTTGTTGTTGTTGAGGAGGGCGGTTGAGGTTTTGTTGTTGGTTTGGGTTGTTAGGATTAAAACCAGGTGGTGAGAGGTAGTTGTTGGAGCGGTAGCTAAGCAAATTACGGTCACCTTGAGGTCTAGCTTAATAAGCAGGTTGAGGATAGGTGCCATATCCTGCATTCACATTCTCAGCAGGGTAGTCTTGGGTGGCGGTACAAGTGATGTAAGAGTGAGGACCCCCGCATATCTCACATGGTTGGCTAACAGCATTGACTTGAGCGTTTTTAGCGTTGTTGCTGTTGTTGTTGCTGACGGTGTGGGTAACAAGCGATTCAAGAAGCACAGTGATTTTGTCCAATCGCTTGTCGCTGTCACTAGTGCTAGCACTAGCGACATTGGTCCGAACACTCTTGGTTTGCACACGAGACTTATTCTCAATGATATCCCAAGCAGCATTGGAAGTCTTAGCCAAAAGATTACCCCCGAGGCACTGTTTAGTGAATCTTGGTCACTCATGTTTAAACCATTGTAAAAAGTATTAATTTGATGTACTTTGGTAAAACCATGTTGTGGGCATTTTCTTAAAAGATCTTTAAAACGATCCCAAGATTCACTGAACGACTCATCGTACTTTTGTTCAAAATTTATGATTTCATTCCGCAAAGCGGTAGTACGAGAGGGTGGGAAAAAGTAATTGATAAACTTGGTTTCCAAATCCGTCCACGAGAGAATACTCTGTGGCGGTTCCTTAGCAAGCCAATGCCGGGCTTGTCCCTCTAAAGAAAAGGGAAAAAGTTGTAACCTGATAACCTCTTGTGGAACACCATTGAATTTGACCGTGTTGGTTAGTTGCAAGAATCTCTTGATATGGTCATGTGGGTCATCAATGGTATGCCCCAAGAACGGTTGAGCAGAGACCATCTGGGTAAAGCCTGATTTGAGCTCAAAGTTGTTGGCTGCAATTGCTGGTATAACAATTGGATCAGTGTTGCCATCTACGTGAGCTTGCAGCAGTTCAATCATCGGGCGATTATCCGGTTGAGGCTCATTGTTGTTGTTATTCATGTTGTTGAAAGGTGGGTTGTTGTTGTTATTATTATTGTTTGGAGGTGGTATGTTGTTGTTGTTTTGTACACCGGCCATGTCTAAGTGACCGAGAGGCTCGGGCTCTTGATAAGACGTGGATCGAGTGCGCATACACCTGCAAAAGAACGAACAAAGAAAAACAAAACAAAAATATTTTTGGTTTTTATGTTTTTTTTTTAATTTTTTTGTATTTTTGAAAATTTTATATTTTTTTAGGATTTTTTGAAATTTTTTATGAAAAAGTAACGTTCACGGGGAACGGATCCCAAAATCCAAGTTCTCACAAAAAACTTTTGATCTTAACGAGAAGAGCCGGCAGCGGCGCCATTTGATGTGTGGTTTTTCAATGGGTTCTAGATTATGTCTCTCGATATCCTCTCGAATTGATCTCAGCTCTAAGTGGAATGATTTGTTCTTGGTTAATAAAAAGATGTTGGTTTGTTTATCTATTTTAAACTAATGACAAGTAATTAGGCGTCGAAGAGTAAGATTAAAACTTTGAAAGATTAAAACGAAAAGACGAGTTTAAAAAAAAATAAATGATTGGGAACTTAACGATTATATGAGGAAAATAAATGAACACTTAATAAAAGAAACTAACACTTGGAAAACTTAGTAAAAATAATGAGCTTAATTAAAAAGTACTAAAAGAAAGTAAGAACGGAACAAAGCAAAACAAGTGAATCGGAATAATGGAAAAATGCCCTCAATCGGAATATATTCCGATCACTGATCGGAATGTGGAAAAATGAGTAAGATCGGAATGTTGCCAAAGAAACACAATCGGAATGTGTGACAAGAGGCCCAATCGGAATAACATAAATTGTTGCTGATCGGAATAAAGGAAAACTGCACAATCGGAATGTGTAACAAGAGGCCCAATCGGAATACCTGAATTTGAGGCCAGTCGGAATGTGAAAATACTTACCGTCGGAATGCTCTAAACCCTTTTCCGATCATACGATCGGAAAGATGGATGTGGCTTGGTCGGAATACAAGGTCGGAAAAGGGCTTTGCCCTTTCCGAAAATGGTGCAATCCGAGATTTAAGCTAGGGAAATAAGCTTATGGAATAAGCTAACTCCCAAAACTAACTCGAATCCAATAAAATACTGATCAAATAGGCACTAAAAACAACTTTTCTAAACTCAAAATAAACAACTTTTAAGTCAAATCAATAAAAAGATGAACTTTTCATAAAAACTTTAAAAAGTAAATAAGCTAAATCAACAAATAAGCCAATAAGAACAAGGATCTTAAAGCTTATTAGTGTATAAACTTAAGGAAACATAAAAAGAAATCAACTTTTTAAGCACAAATCATTGATGAACAACACGGATCATACGAGATTTGTACCAAAATCAATCAAAATAAAAGAAAGGAAGGATGAGATTAAAGATTAAAGATTAAAAGATAAAAACTTGAACTTGATGAATGAAAGATAATACAAAAGTTTGAATTTGAAAGAGAAAAAGATGGAATCTAGTGAGAGAAAGTTTAGAACTTTCTCTCTCTAAAACTAGAGAAATCCAAAAACTAAAACTAACTAAGTGTGTGAAATTTGTGAAGTAAGGGCCTTTATATAGGCGTGTCTTGTGGTGGTGGGCTTGTGATTGGGCTTTGGCTTGGGCTTCTTTTTCTTCTTCCTTCTTTAGTCTTCACGCTTCTTTAAATAAACGTTTCCGACTTGGATTCGAGAAGTGTCGGTGAATAATTCCAACTCGTCTTATAATCTTTTGTTTAATAGACTCGAGTTCTTCGACATAAATGAATCTTCCATCTTTGGCTCTATTCTTCGATAAATCTTCAAATAGGCACAACGACTTCAAATCTTTTGCATCTCTTGGACAATAGACTTCGTCTTGAGTCTTTTTCCTCGATAAAACCCGTGCAATCCCATGTTTTCTTCAATATTCATTCGGTTGACTCTGAAAACATAATAAACACAAAAACCACGCATAATTCCAAACAAATGATATTAAATACGTGTTTTGGTCTTGTTTTAGCAAAAATTAAGTGGTAAAAGGATGGGTGTTTTCACACCTATCAGTCTCTAAAAGGAATCTGGCTGAAAACTACTAATAAGCAAATAAGCACTTCAAAATAAGCACAAAATAAGCTCTAGGACAATCTGAACAAGCACAACTTGATTTTTGTGCCTAAACTGATTAAAAAGCTCAAATGATGAACGGGAAATCAAGTCAAAACAAATTTCATCAAGTAATAAGTTGGGAATTCGAATTAAGCTGAAATTGGCTTATCGTTGACCAAGCGTTGACCAAAAATTTTGACAAAAAGCTGAAACTCTCAAATATCATGCAATCCCATATACTAAGTGGATTTATGAAAGAAAATGGCTTGGTTAATGAATAGAATCAAAAGATCTAGAAATCCAGTTTCCATTTACAGTAACTTTGCTTATCTCAGCTTTTCAGATTTTAGCTTATTACTCCTAGCTGAAATGAAACTGTATAAAATGCTCTTAGACTATGAATCTTTATGATATGACCTACAAATTAGAACAGGTTTGGTGAAATTTCATCAAGAAATCAGTAAATGCTAGCTAAATGAAAATGACAACTTTTTTAAACGCTAAACTGAATGAAAATTAACCCAAACTTTTTCTTGCCAATTGCCTGTTTGAACTGTAATTTGACTTGAAAATTATTCAAAACACTTTGTAACCACCTAATGACTGAAAATGAACACTAACTTGCCAAGAATCAATATTTGAAAACTCATTAACAGCTAATTCCAAACACTCCTTTATCTGAAATTTATGAGAATTTTCAAAGACTTTTTAAGAGCTAGTTAAAACTGAATGAAATCCTTTAGCTAACCAAATTTGATACTCAAAATGAAATGTGTAAGAACTACTAGCAAGTAATGAGGAAAACAATTACTCAAATAATGTGACAAGACTAAAATTGACTGAATTAGAGTAAAGACTAGAACATAATCCAAAATAAAAAGCAGTTAAACAAGAATTAAGCTACAAACAAGTACACAATCAAACAACAACCAAGCTAAACAGATTTGATCATACAATCATCAAGATTTACACTAGGAAAAATAGCATGCAGTTGACAAATTGAGTGGAACCAAAATCAGAAACATTTAAAACCTTTTGTAGTAACCATTGGGAAGTAGAGGAGTGCTGAACTCTCTATCCTAGTGCTAACCACCACCTTAGCACTAGATCAACCAATCTACTATAAAAAACAGCTACAAATCAACTAGAAATCATCATCATGGCATGAAATCTTCAAAAATGCTAAGGCTTGAACTGAAATCACTCAAACAGCTACAATTCTTCTTCAAAGTCAGTTATGATCAATGAATGATCATAACAAACTCAATGCAGCAACACAAGTATCAAGAAGAAGCAGGATATGAACAGAAGAGTGAAGATAAGAATTGGCGGGAAATGAAGAATTCAAATTTTATTAATGGAAATTGGTTACAAAGTTGTTGAAATGATGCTAACTAACTAACTAACTAACTCAAGAGTGTGTCAAACTCTTGAGTAGTTTAGCTAAAAAGGGAAAAAGATGAAAGGAAATGTAAATGTGTGTGTTTTTACAAATTTTACTAACTGCTACAAATGAGGACCTAGCAAGCTATTTATAGACTTGAGAAAGAAGTTTTTTGGGGATGATGACGTGTTGAGACCAATCCCAGGTCTCCACGTGGCACAATTCTGCAAAGTTGATCTTCAAAGTATGAACATGAATTGGGGCTTTCTGCTTGAGTTGATTTCTTGTTAATTGATGATTACCATTGTGTTCGTCTCTCAAAAATAAGCACTTTTGATGTTTACAACTCTTCATGAGATTCAGTCTAGCTAAAAAACGATCCTGGGAAATTTTTGGCCGTTTGAAAGTGACACGTGGCATGCTCTGAATGGTTGAAACAAAGTCACACGGATCACACTGTTCAGATCTTGTTCATGAGTGGCGGCTAGTAGGAAATTAATGCTAATATTTGGCAATGCGTGTGCCCCTTTTACTTGCTTCTCATTGGTCTAAACATGTACACATGGATTAAGCTAGTAAAACTTTCCAACATTGGCAGATTTAACCCTTGAACTTTGGCAGATTGCACTTAAAGGCTTGTAACTTCATTTCTTTGGCACTTTTAGTCCTTCTAACTTCATCTTTGAGCAGAATTGGTCCTTTGACTTTGTTGACTTGATAGTTGACCAAATTTGACTATGATCTTGACTTTTTACAATATTTACACTTTAGTCCTTCATCTTTGGCAATTTGTCAAGATAGGTCCTTGTACTTCAAAGTCTTGTCACTTTTGATCCTTCTTTGTCTTTTTCATCAATTTAAGCTTGATTTTTCCTTGTTTGCTTGAAAATGTATCCTTTTACCTACACAAGTGTACACAAACACAAACATACCACATAATACTGTTTTTGCAAGATAAATTGGTATTTTGCTTCATGTTTTAGGGTTATTTGTTGATAAATGGATATGAGTTTTAGCTCATATCAAATAGCAAGAGAGTCGGAGCTATCAATGTCCTCAATCCCCTCTTCAAAGAGAGGATTCACCTCACTAGAGATGTAGGCGTCATCAAAATCAAATAAAGGGTTCGAATAAATCTTGAAATTTTCCTTCTGAACGTCTTCATCGGATAGTGACTCGTCATCACTAGAAGTAAAATCATCATCGAGATCAAAAAGAGGATTAGAGAAAGCCAAAGAATCGTCTCCCAAGATGTCGATGGGAGGTAATGAATCATCACTAGAAAGAGATTCACACTCCTCGTCACTATCGGAAGAAACTGTAGGCTCACTTTGGATTGGAATAAGAATCTCATCACAAGGAATAGTGATAAGACCCTCATCCCCCATGATGAGAGAGGCATCAGTCTCTGTAGTGGAAGAATCGAGAATAGGAGTGGTAGTCTCACATGATGGATTGAGATTGTAAATATTATCCTCGTCATCATCGTAATAAAAAGAACGCACAAGAGGCGGAGTATAATCACTAAGATTAGATACTTGCTCTTGTCGTTGTCGTTGTCGCTCCTTCAATGCCTCGATCAGTTGAATTAAGCCGTCATGAAGTTTCAAAAGAAGGGCTTGTAGTTCGTCATTCGGATTCAAAGAAGGTTGATGATCGAGGATGTATTGTGGGGGCTCAACATTAGGAAAACCAGAATTATAGCACGGATTTGGTTCATAATAATTCATCGGTTGAAAAGAATTAGAACACGGATTTGGCGCATAATAATTCATCGGCTGACAATAAGAAGTATCGTGAGGGCCCCCACAATGATTGCAACACGGGTATTGAGAAAAACCCGGTGCATGTTACGGATACGGATCGACATATATGGAAGAGGGTGAGATAGTGTCATTAGAGGTGAAGTATGAATTGGTCCAATTGCAAAATGAACAATGTCCAAATTCGTGATTAGGGATAGCCATACCGCACCGCTTGCATGAACACCAATAACATGATTGACTATCAGACGACCCACACCCTATACAATATGAATCCATTAAGAATTAAAAATAAGAGCGGTTGAGAAAAAGAATTAAACAGAATAGAGGATAAAGAAGAATAATTTTAAATTTTTTTTAATGATATATATAGTAATAAAGAAAATAAAATAAAATAAGAAAATATTTTTGGTTTTTATAAATTATATATATTTTTTTGGATTTAAATTTTTTTTATTATATATATATATACAAATACGAAAATAAACTTTCAAAACGAAAGGATCTTCAAGTCACCAACTAAAAACACAACGCAAATATCGCTACACACAGAGCCGGCAGCGGCGCCATTTGATTGATTCGTTTTCGTACACCCGAAGGTTATCATAGTTCCTGGCGAAGTGTGAATGGAAATACGCGCTTATGTCTCAAGTTTGATTGCTCGAATAAAAAGGGTTTAGATTTTAATATTTAAATATAATAATTTAAAAGACTAAATATTAAAATATATAAAAACGATAAGGATGAAAATTAAACTACAATTATAAAGCGAATTATAAAGCGAGAGATATCTAAAATAATACTAGTAACAATAAAGATTATAAAGTAAACAACATAATCAAAGCTATTATAATCTCGAAATTAAAGTTAAATAATAATAAGGCAACAATACGAATCATATTTAAGCTAATGAAACTAAGATAAAAGAAACAAAACCGTTTGACGAACCGGATACGCCGAGCTAACATAAAACATAAAACGTTAACGACAATTAAGATAAACGACATTTTTAACTAATTATAAAAACTATTTTTTATTTTAAACTTAAATTCCATAAAATATTTAAAATACTATTTAAAATTTATCAAAAGTGATTTAAAACATTTGTATAAAATCTATTTATTTAAACTAATTAATTTTTAAACTCATTAACTAAAATAAATAAAATGAAAATGTGTCCTAATCTTCTACTCATAAAAACGAAGGGGAGTATAAAAATACAATCGAGGATAAGGGAAAAACTTGTTGTCTATCTATCTATCTTATTTTATATAAAAAAAATTGACTGCTAACCATCAATGAAAAAGAAATGCTGTATCCCTTATTCTATTGCTATATCTATTCTACCTATACAGAATATAAAAAAAACGCAGGTCACTGAATAAAGATAATGTACTGCTATGTTTATCTACTCCTTCCAAAAAAAACCGCAGCCCAAGAAAATTTCTATCTAATAAAAAAAATGAAGTTGGAATGTTGAATCGGCTGTGTTTCTTCATATCTAATCAAACGGAAAAAAAATAATTAAATAATAATATAAATAAATAATAAAAATCTATCTATCAAAATTAGGTGCTGCGTAATATTTAGTTTCCTAAAATAATGGACAAAATAATAATAACAATAAAAATCATATCCTAATCTACTCTTAAACAAATACGCAAGGAATGAAAAATAAAAAAATGAGGATGCATATTTTTGGGATGTTGATACTGTCTATCTCAGACCGAAACAAGAAATCTGTATCTTAACTGAATTCGAAAATAAGAATCAAGAACAAGAATAAAAAGCTGCGTTTTAAAAAAAAAGAATTAAAAAAAAGAAACTTAATCTAATTACCTATCTATATCGCAGGGGAGATGTCTCTAAAAAAACAATGCAAAAAAAAATGAAAAGATTGTTGGCTGTCTAAAAAAAACTACGTATTTGTTAAGCTCCCCTATTTCTGATCTCTCCTTTTCCACTTTCTGGGCCTGTGTGGTCTTCTTGATTTGGGCCTCCCATCCTTCATTTGGGCCTGAGTGACTTTGCTGGGCTTGCAACGTTAAAAGGTTGCTGGGCTGCGTCATTTTAATGGGCAGTTAGGTTTTTATTGTATTAATGGGTCGGTCCGACCCATTTAAATGGTGTCGGGCCGGCCTAATAAAATCATGAATGCACCGTCAAACTCTATTTCCCGTGCTCTTTCCATTTATCGTGCTCGTTCTTGGCTCTTTGGCTTGATTTTTGTTCCTTTTCTTCATATCCGTACCTACAATAATAAACAACACATATAAACGATAAATGCACTAAAGCATACACGTTTTGCTATTTATTATACCAAAAATGAAGGGATTTAACACTAAAATCATGACTAATTCTGTGTTTAATAGTGTACAAGGCCGATTAATCACTACAAGGCCCTCTTTGCCTATTAATGAAAAGGCGATTAATGGTGGTCAACTGTGATCCATGATGGTCAAGGGAGGTCAAACTTGTTGAAAACTTGCAATTTTTGCCGAAAATACCAAAAACTCGTTGTAAACATGTGTTTATAACTTATATTAACTATTTATATGTATGATAAGTTGTAATTTAAGAAGAATAATGCCTAAAATAACTAAAACTCATTAGAAATACCCAAAAATTGCCGAAAATACCAAAAATTTTCTAAAAATCCAGTCTGATTAATACCGCCTTGAACGATTACAACCAACAAGGTGATTGACTGACCGGCTAGCGATTCGCGATTTTTGTAACATTGCAAAATATAATATCATCAACATATATTTGAACAATGATAAGATGAGATCCTTTCTTCTTTGTAAAGAGCGTATTGTCTACCATTCTAATGGTATACTCATGTTTTACAAGAAACGATTTAAGTCTATAATACCAAGCTTTGAGTGCTTGTTTAAGACCATAAAGAGATTTCTTAATCTTTTAAACATGATCCGGTTTCTTAAATTCAATGAAGCCGGGAGGTTGAGTCACATATACCTCCTCATTAATCAGACCGTTAAGAAATGCACTCTTTACATCCATTTGTTGAAGCTTAAAATCTAGAGCACTAGCATAAGCTAAAAGAATCCTAATGGACTCTAACCTTGCTACGGGTGCATAAGTCTCGTCATAATCAATACCTTCTTGTTGATTATAGCCTTGAGCTACAAGTCTAGCCTTGTTACGAGACACTACACCATTCTCATCTAGTTTGTTTCTATACACCTATTTGGTTCCTATGATGAGGGTACTTCTAGGTGGAGGAATAAGTTCCCAAATGTCATTAGCAATGAATTGAATTAATTCTTCTTGCATAACGATGACCCAACTCTCATCCGTCAAAGCTTCTTTAACATTCTTTGGTTCAATCAAGGAGATGAAACAAAATAAGTTACTTTGATCTTGGACATATAAGGGTCCTTTGGTTAAGGTCGCCTAAGATGTTATCGAGGGCATGACCCTTAGACTCCTTAATGTTTACTTTTTTTTCAACATTAAGGTCTTCAACTCCTAGTTTTCGAACCTCTTTAACTTTAACTATGTCTAGTTCATCTAAGTCATCATCTATCAAAGGTGGTGTCTCAGATAAAGGAGGAGTTTCATCGAATGTTATGATGAGTGATTCTTTGATTACACCCGAGGTTCTATTGAGGACTATGTAGGCTTTACTTGATTGTGAATAACCTAAAAAGATACCTTAGTATGACTTTGGGTCGAACTTGGTAAGGTAGTCTTTGGTATTGAGAATGAAGCACTTTCTTCTAAACATCTTAAAATATTCTAATGAGGGCTTCTTACCTTTAAGAATCTCATAGGGTGTCTTTCCTAGAAAAGATCGAATAAGAATTCGGTCGAGAATATAGGTCGATGTGTCAACAGCATTGCACCAAAATTTTTTAGGCAAAGACTGCTCGTTTAACATGGTCCTACTCATCTCTTGGAGTGTTCTATTCTTCCTTTCAACTACCCCATTTGATTGTGGAGTGCGAGGAGCTGAGAAGTTATAGGTAATGCCATGAGCTTCACAAAAGGCACCAAATTACACTTCGTCATCAAATTCCCTACTATGATCCGTCCTAATAGACACAATTGGACATCTTAATTGATTTTGTATTTTCTGACTAAAGATTTCGAAATGATCGAAAGCTTCATTCTTGTTAGTAAAAAATCTAGTCTAAATGAATCTAGAATAGTCATAAACTATCACTAGGGTATAAAGGTTACTTCCATAAATCCGTATGGCGGAAGGTCCAAAGAGATCCATATGTAGGAGCTCTAGGCACCGAGAGGTCGAAACCAAATTCTTGGCTTTGTGACTTAAGTGAACTTGCTTCCAAACTTTGCAAGCATCACAAAAGTGACTATCAAACTTCATCTTGGGAATATGTCTTACCAACTCCTTAGAGACCAAAGATTAAATTAAATGCATATTAGCGTGACCTAATCTCCTATACCAAAGAGTAGAACTATCATATAAATTCGCTAGAAATAAGTTGTCCTTAGACTTCATATTGACCTTCATGACATAAAGCCCATGCTTTCTAACACCTTTTCTAATGACTTTTCCATCTTTTACGATTTCACTATCATGTTCAGAAAAGATGACCTTAAACTTATTGTCACAAATTTGACCTATACTTAGTAAATTAAAAACCAAGTTATCTACGTGCTCAACATTTTCAATGATCACGAAGTCAAGAAAAAACGTACCTTTGCCAATGATATTACCACGTAGTTTACTAGCGAAAGTGACGTTACCTTCATTGTATGCTTTGTAAGTAGAGAACAAACTTCGATTACCCGTCATGTGTTTAGGACAACCACTATCCTTAATACACTCGTCGAGCTCTAAATCAATTCCCAAGCATATCTAGGTAACAAAACAAAAGATCAAACATTTGGTCCCCAATATCTCATGGCTTTAAAGTTGTTAGTTCCAAACATCCCTTGCATTTGGTTGGGATGCATGAATGAAGGACACATACCCTACGGAGAAAAACATTGTTGTTTGGGATTACTCCAATTCATATGAACATTTTGATGTCCATTGTTTTTCTTAGGTGTTTTAGACCTTGATCTAGAACGATTATTGTTTCTAGGTGTGGGTATCTTACTTCTAGGTCGTGGCTTAGAGTGTTCATTATTTTTAGGTGTAGGTGTTCTACTTCTAGGCCTTGAATCATTTCGTACTCTTGGAGGAGTAGATGATTTTCTTGATGAATCCTTCATTCCCATTAAAAGTTTACTTAAAGGTGTGTAGAATTTATCAAGCTCCTTTTTATCAAGAATAAGCAATTTAACATTGTTAATGACAAGATATTTTGGCCCTTTACCTAAAATAGATTTTCCAGAAAGCTTAATTTTCTCAATTTCATATGTCTCTGTCCGCGGTTCATTATTGTGCCCCGCGGTTCCATAACTAGAAGGAACCACCACATACTTTCTTGATCCACGGGCATCAGGCATTTTTTCTGAAAACGTAACTTGTTTGGGTTCACTAGTAGATGATTAATTAGTGCAAAACCTAAACCAAGTTTTCTTTACATTGAATTTATCTACTTAACGTATCATCAAGAGCACTAGTACCTTTCATGAACTTTTCCAATTTAATGGAGGTGCTCTTGAGATATTCATTCTCTTGTCTAAGACTTTCACAACTTAGACAACCTAGATCAACTTCCTTATTTTTCTCTAACTTAGCTAATTTTACTTTTAGATCACTAATCTCATTTTTAAGCTTAGTCCTAGTTGATTTAGCAATTTATTATTTTCAATGAAATTAAGACTTAGTTTGCATAAGTTATTATATTGACCTTATAATTCTAAATCATCTAGAGAGGAACTATCATTGCTATAATATTCGGTTTCGGAATGTAACTCTTTCGAAGAATGAGCCATGAGACACTTTTCGTCTTTAGCATTGTCATCACATTCTTCACCACTATCGCTCCACGAACCTCCAACAAATGTCGTGTGATTCTTGTCGCGAGGTGGTTTGGGACATTCACCGATGAAATGGTTTTGATCATAGTATCTAAATCATATCCTATCACCTTTGTCATTATTGATAATCCGGTTCTTGGAGAAAGCTTTCTTGTCGTTGCTTGGTTGTCTTACGTATTGACCTCGTCTCTTGAAGAACTTCTTGAACTCTCTAACCGCCATGGCATAATCCTCATCATCACTATCCGAGGAAGAGCTTTCATGACCACTTTGCACTTTCTTGGCATTTAGTGCTAGAGACATTCTTTCACTCTTAATTTTAACCATTTTCGAGTCCTTCAAGATTATCATTTCATGAACTTTCAAGTTTCCAATAATTTCATCAAGTGATAATGTAGTGAGATCATTTGATTCTTCAATCTTCGTGATTTTAGCTCTCCACTTTGGATGCAACACCCAAAGAAACTTCCTAACATTGTTCTTGCTAGAAAAACATTCATCAAGTTTTTTTAGACTAGTAATAATAGTATTAAACCTAGAAAATTCACTATCAATAGTTTCATTTTCTAAGATGACAAATTGTTCATATTGTTGAACAAGAAGATCGATTTTGCTTTTTTTGACTTGACTATTACCTTGGTGCGCTATTAAAAGAGTATCCAAATTTCTTTAGCCGTTTTACACATAAAAATCCTTTCATACTCTTTTTAGGCAAAACATTATAAATAACCATTTTAGCCTCATTGTTTTTAGCACGTTTCTTCTTAGTGTCATCATTTGAATTTTCAAAAAAAACTAATTCTTTCCTTTTAGAAGCTTCATTATATTGATAAGGTAAAAAGTCACCAATGGTAATAACATGCCAAAGGTCTAAATCTTTTGAGTTCATACAAGTCTCAAATATATTTTTCCAGTAAATAAAACTACCAGTTTCAAAAAGTGGTGGTCTTTCCATAGATTACTCTTCTAGGTAGTTGTTGGAATCCGTAGATCGATTGAAGTATTAAAATTACAATATATTTCAAAAACTTTGAGCAACCCGCTCTGATACCAATTGTAGAAACAAGAAGAGGGGGGGGGGGGGGGGGGGGGGGGGTTGAATAGTTTCTTAAGTTAAAATGATCAAAGATCGATGTTTAAAAATCCTTTTCATAAACTAGACTTAAGGGATTTATGTGAAATCTTCTTATGCACAATATGAACAATTGATAGTAGTCCTAAACTACTAATCACAAGTATATGCAATAAAGAATAATGAATGGAAAGAGATAAGGAAAGGAAAGATCAAACCGAACTTCAACGATTTATAGTGGTTCAGCAACGAAGCACACTCTTCGTTCCTACTCCACTCCTCGAGTACTCCTTACTCAAGAGTTTACTAATCAACAAGCTCCTAAAGGTGAAGAAATCGTAAACATCGCTTAACCAATTTCTGACTCTAAGCTAAAAGTCGAGACCTAATCTTAGCTAGGACGAATCTACAGCAATATACTTTAAGGCCTAAGTATTAACCACAATACACACATAAATTCAAAATATACACAACTATTTGGATCTTCACAATGACACAAGAATGAATTAAAGTTTTTATCTTCAATAGATCTTGAGGTAGACACAACACTTCAAGGATGAAAGTGTTCTTCTCTTTGCACTTGAGAGGATGAGAGGGGAGGAGAAAGATTCACTTCTAAACAAGTAATAATCAACCAAATAACCAAAGATTTGTGTGATTTAAGAAGGTGGATTAAATATGATAATCTGTGTACAAAAAGGTGAAATAAAAATCTGGAAATGGTCCACTATTTATAAGACAAGAGCCCAACGGTCATATCTTGCCGCGGTTCTTTAAATAGGCCCGCCATTCCATATCGATATGGATCCGTGCCCCCTATTTCGAACTGCGCCAGTAGACTCTGCTCCCTTTTGCCTTTTAGTAGGGAAGTCTTATCTGGTGGAATCTGTACCTCCAGAGGATATTCCTAAACCATTTGGAATACGTCATATACAAATTTTCAATTTTTGTTATAATAAAAATGTTTCTTCAAAATAAAGTTTATTAAAAACTTTTGTCACTTATAAATAAAAGTGAGTTTTAAGAAAATATTAATCTTTGATCACTTAGGTTAAAAAATTGTTTATTCATACCTTAAGTGATAATGGATGAAATGAAAAATACTTGAATTCAAGAATTCGATTTTCGTTGTTTTCGTAAATGCTTGTTTTTATAGATTGTCGAAATCAAAACCAAGCGAGATCAAAAAATGCATGTAACGTTTTTAGGCATCATTGCATTAACAAAATATTTGGTAAAAGATACCTTAGGTGTGGCTATCGGGATATCAAAGACCCAACGGTTCGAAGGGAATCCTGGTGGCTCTGTGAAGAGGTGGAAATCAAAATTCGCCGTAAAACAAGAAAGGTTTAAGGAGCTACGTGTCAGAAGGGTAATCAAGAGGAGCGGCTTAGGGTGCAGGAGAGGTATACGGAAGCTAAAAAATAATCAAAAATAGCTGTTGCACAGGCGAAATAAAAAGCGTATGAATAGTTGTACAAAAACGTGGACTCCAGAGAGGGAGAAAATGATATCTTCAGGATTGCAAAAGCTTGAGAGAGAAGAAAGAAGGATCTAGGAGACATATGTATTATAAAAGATGAAGAAGGTCGTACCATCACAAATGATGTAGAGTTTAAGACAAGATGAAAATACTACTTTTCTTTTCTTTTCAATGCGACAGAGGTGGAGGGACGTGAAGACGGTGCAGACTCAAACAGACTGCCATGTTTCGAGTGCTACTATTCAAGGATCAACGATGCGGAAGAGAGGACTGCCATATAGAAGATGGGGAGAAATAAGGCCGTAGGACTGGACCAAATACCTATAGAAGCTTGGAAAATCCTAGGGGCGAGGGTATATAATGGCTAACTAGACTCTTCAACAAGATCTTCACTAGCGCAGAGATGCATGAGGAGTGGAGACTCAGCGAAGTCATCCCAGTTTTAAAAAACAAAGGCGATACACAAGTTTACAACATTATAGGGGTATCAAGCTTCTCAGCCATACCATGAAGCTTTGGGAAATAATGATGGAGAGAAGACTAAAAAAGAGAGACTTCAGTATCGGAGAACCAGTTCATTATTATGCCTAAAAGATCTTCAGTCGAGGCAATACATATTATTAGAAGCCTTATGGATAAGTACAAGGAGGGACAAAGACCTCCACATGACTTTCCTAGATCTAGAAAAGGCGTATGATAACGTTGCTCGAGATTTGATTTGGAAGACCCTGGTCGACAAAGGAACATCAAGGAGTTACATTAAGGTTATTAAGGACATGTATGATGGGGTGAAAGCCTGAGTTCGAACCTCTATCGCACAGACTTTTTCCCTGTGGAAGTAGGGCTTCACCAGGGATCAATAATTGGCCCTTACTTGTTTGCTTTGATCCTTGATGAGATATCGAGAGAGATTCAAGATGATATCCCATGGTGCCTCACATTCGCTTACGATATTGTACTAATCTCAGAATCAACGGAAGGTTTAAGCGTCATACTCGAGAACTGGAGAAAGGTTCTTGAAGACAACAACCTAAGGGTTAGTCGGGAGAAGAAAAAATATCTAAGATGTGACTTTGGTATCTGTGAGATCATCCTCGATGAAGATGTTGATATTTGTATTGGAGACAAGATCCTACAACCTAAGGAGTGTTTTCGATATCTTGGATCGATGCTACAGAAATCCGAGAGGATTGACGAAGACGTATACCGTCGTATTAAAACAACTTGGATGAAGTAGAGGGCGACAACATGAGTCCTTTGTGATAAAAATGTTCCCCTCAAACTGAAGGGAAAATTTTATAGAGTCGATATTAGACCAACGATGTTATAAGGAAAGCCCTTGCGAACAGGGTTGTTAATGCAAAGCAATGCCTAAAAACATTGTTAGTATTAATTAATCTTTCTTAGTTTTGATCACAACAAATTACAAAGACATTTATTGTCAAACACAATCATAAAACGAATTATCTAACAAACACTATCATCAAGGTAATAATCATTACACTAACATATCTTAATCATGCTTAGTGATCATAAAAGTGATTAGCCTTAAAACTCACTTTTGTCAAACATAACAAAAGATTTTTAATAAACTTTATTTTTAAGAAAATGTTTTATTAAAATGAAAATGCAAATTTGAATACGGCATATTCCAAATTCCATAAGAATATCCTTTGAAGATTTAAACAGCCTCAGATATTTTAAATTCACTAAAAGAAAAAAAGGAGCGGACTCTACGCCGGCGGTACCTTAGCACCTACGGCGGTTCCTTATCGATAAGGAACCGCGGGCAGATATAGCCGTTGGATGTTTTGTCCTATAAATAGTGGATCAAATCTGCATTCTCATCAACCCTTTTTGGACATCTTCTTCAGCCTTCTTTCTCCTATCTAATCCTAGTCATTTGTAAATGATCACTTAATGGGTTAAGTATGTTTACTCATGATTATCCTCTTGATCGCCTTATTTACCTTGTCCAAAGAGAAGATCACTCACACACTTGTGATGTGATTAATGATGTATCATTGATGAAGATCACCTTCTCCTAAAGATCTAGTCATGTTCATCATTTGTTTATTTATGTCTTGTGTAGATCTAATGTATTTGTAAATACTTGGACTAGTTGTGTTCATCCAAGCTATTTGTGAATACTTGGATTAGAGTTGTGTACATCCATTGCACATGTGTGTGCTTGGATTTATGTTGTGTAGATCCAAGCTACATGTGTGTACTTGGATATGATTAGTTGAGTTGTAATTAGTTGTGTTAGTTCTCACTAAACTATAAAGTGATGTGGTTATGTCTTGTGAGTTCTCACTAAACAATAAAGTGATGTAGTTGTGTTGTGTGAAGTTCTCATTTAGCTTCAAAGTGAAGAGTCGTGAATATTGGTTCTAGCTTTGGATATGAACTCGACATCTAGCCTTGTGTCAGAAAATGGTGAAGTAGGAAACGTTGTGAAGATTGGTTCTACCTTTGGATTAGAACTCGACATCTAGCCTTATGTCCTAAAAGAGTGAAGTGGGCGACGTTGTGTAAATTGGTCCTAGCTAAGATTAGGTCTCGACATTTAGCTTAGTGTCAGAAAATAATGTAAGCGACGTTGTATGGTTTTCTCTGCCAAGAAGGGAGCTTGTGGATATAGTGGAAATCTCGAGTAAGGTGTACTCGAGGAGTGGAGTAGGAACGTAGAGCCTCATTGCCGAACCACTATAAATCTTGGTGTCTTCCTACTAGGTTGTTTCTTTCCTTACTCTTTACTTACATTCATTATCACTACACTTACTATACATTGTTAATGCATTAGAATTGAACCTAATTATTATGCAACTAGCTTTCAAGTAAAAGATAGTTTTGTACAATCACCTAATTGAAAGGAATTTTAATTAGGAGATAAACCAATGAGAAACTATTCAACCCCCATTCTAGTTTCTACAAGGGTTGTAGAACCTAGAAGGGGGGCTTGAATAGTTTCTAGTTAATTTTTAAAACATCACGTTAAACCCAGTGTGCGTGGTAAGATAATTGTACCTGCAGTTCGTTATCACTAAAGAGTCGCGTGTCCATTTAAGGAACCACCGACAATAGACGAAACAACATTTGTTATATGTTTAAACTTTAACAATCCTTTGTATCAAATTCTCATTAAAGATTGACTAGATGTGAGATGTGTTTGTTGAAACATATAAAGACTATAAACAACAAGTAAGTAAACACACAAACACATCAAGTCAAGAGTACATCAAGCAATAGTCTAAACACTAAGCACACACGTACTAAGACATATATTTTCTGCAACTAAGATGTTTAGACCAAGGATGCACACTTGACCATGATCCGAGTCCGCGTAGACAATGGTTTCTATGCCGGTCCCTTTAGGATACCATAATCCTAAATGTATAGTTCCCTTAATGTATCGGAAGATACGCTTAACCGCTTCAAGGTGAGAGATTTTGGGAGCCTCTTAGAAGGGAGCATAAAGGAAAACACTAAACATGATATCCGGTCGACTTGACGCATTTGAAATGTGTATAGTTGAAGTTCGTTTTTCTTAGTTCTTAACAAATTGAAAGTCCTAACAAGATCGGGTTTTTAATTGTTTTTGGTTGGTAATGTTTTTTTTTTGGATATTCTATTGCTAATTCAAACAAGCCTTGCTAAAATGAAAAATATTGTCTACTTATATGTAAAACAAAGTGCAAATACCCAGTTTTTATTCAATTAAAAATGCCAAATGTAAATTTTACAAACTATAAGGACTGGAAATGTAAATTCTTTGAAATTTAAATGCTAAAAATAAAAGGCTAAAAAGTATAAGGACTAGATGTGTAAAAACAGTAAACTATAAGGACTGGAAATGACAATTATCCAAACAATGTAACTAATTTGCAACTAAATGAAAACTGAATAACTAATTTTGAACAAACTTGAAATATAGGGACTGGACTTTTGCAAAACCTAAAAAGTTGGAAAGATTAGCCAAATTTAAGAACAGCTTAATACTATAAGGACTTAATTGCAATTTTCAAAAACGTTTCAACAAAAACGGGTTAAGGAGTAAAATAAGCTTGTTTGAGCTTATTTCTCAACCAAATTCGATCAAACAAGTTGCAAACGACTTAAAATTGAATTTAAGCTAGACCTATCCAAGGATTTTAGCTAAAAGTATCTAGAAATCAGATAAGCTAAATCCAATAAGCTCACAATAAGCTACAAGTTAAACTAGACTTGCACAACTAGATTTTAATGGAAATTCTTATTAATAAGCTCAAAAGAAAGACGAGAAATCAAGTCTCATGGAAAATCATCAAGTAATAAGCTCAGAATTTGAAAATAAGCCAAAAGAGTGCTTATGTTGACTTTCGTTGACCAGGAACTTCAATAAACCCAAAATCTCAAAATTCAACCAGGAACACTAATGGAATGAAATTGTGAAAGAAAATTGACTAGTTATTGAAATGGAAATCAAGATATGAAAAATCAGTTTGCCAAGTTACAGAAAATTGCATTTGCTCATGATCTTAATCTTTTGCTTATTTCTAGCTTAATATTTGATACTGTACAATTTCCTTCTACACATTCAAAGTTTATATGTTGATTGAAAATTGAGAACTGGTTTGGAGTGATTTCATTAACTAACAAAGAAATGCCATTCAAATCAAAATCAATACTTTCTGATAAGGAACTTGTTAAAAACTGACCCAGACTTTTTATATGACCAATTGCCTTTTTGACCAAAACTTTGACTTAAAAGTGACTTAAAACTATTTCTTATGACTTGTTAACTGGAAATGAACCAAAATTTGCCAAAGTCTAACACTTGAAATCAAACCAAAACTAATGCCAAACACTACTTACTGATCTTTTTGGAATTTTTGTGAAGACTTTTTAAGCAAATGATTAGACTGAGTTAAGACAGATATCACACTAAGTTTAATAGCCAAAATGAAGTGAATAAGAACTAGTTTCAAGTACTCTAAGCAACTAGAACTCTAAATGGTTATCAATGCTAAACTGACTGATGAATGTAAAAAACAGGACAAGTTTCAAAACTAATAAGCAGGATTAAGCTACAATTAAGCTTCCAAATCACTGAAATTAGATCTATAACAGGCTAAAACATCTTTTATCATGCAATCAAACGAAGTTAACTAGGAATGAAGCAGGCATTCAACTGTTTAGAGGAACTGAAAATCAGGAAAGTAAACCTTATGCTAAGGCCTCCTTTGGGGAGTAGAGGAGCGCCGAGCTCTCTAATCTAGTGCTAACCACCACCTTAGCACTAGAACACACTAATCAACAACTATCAATCAGCTACAATCACCAAAAATCACCATAACTGGACTTGAACTCATCAAAATCTGCTAGTACTTGAACTGGATGAACAAACAGCTACAATCTTCAAACTTAGCCAATTATGATCAATTATTGATCATAACTAACCAATATCAGCAACATTAGGTATCAATGAAGCAGGTATGAACAATAGAGTAGTATGAGAATTTTGGAGGGAAAATTGAAATTTGAATTTATTGAATGGGAAAGTAGTTACAATTTTGTTACAACTAACTATAACAGACTCAAGAGTATGTCAAACTCTTGAGTTGTTAAGCTACAACTAAGAATGAGTTGAGAGAAAAACTAAAGTGTGTGTGATTTCACACTTTCTACAACACAAGAAATGAGAACAATCATTGGTATTTATAGACTGCAGGAGTAAAGTAGTTGGGGTTGGTGACGTGTTGGAACCAATCCCCAGCTTCCACGTGTCAAAAATCTGCCAATTGGATTTTGCTGATGAAGAACAAATTTGGGGATTTTCTCTTGAGTTGATTTCAGCTTAATTGGTGGTGATCATTGGATTTGTCTCTCAAAAACGAGCAAGTTTCATGTTTATAACATCCCTTGAAATTGCTTCTAGCTCAAGAACGATTCTGGCAATACGCGTTGGAGAAGATGACACGTGGCAAATTTGTATTGGTTGAGAACTAGGCACACGGATCATTATCCACAATGGATAAACTGATTATTACATGTTGCAATGCCATTGGTGGAAAAGGAAGTAGTGCGTTTTACTGTTATGATTCTAGCCAATCAATGCTTGGCGGCTGAGTTGCATTTATTGAAGTGAAGTGGCAATCCTTGTCACTTGATTCTTGCATTCTCATTGGCTAACAATATGTCACACGGATCAAGCTTGAATAACTTTCCAAAAATGGCAGAAACAGCCCCTTGACTTGGCAGAATGTATTTTTTAGCTAGTAACTTCATTTCTTTGGCATAATTGGTCCTTCAAACTTCATTCTTGAACAAATTTGATCCTTTGACTTGGTTGACTTGATAGTTAACCATATTTGACTTTGATCTTGACTTTGTCATATTTACACTTTTGGTCCTTCATCTTTGGCAGATTGTCAAGATAGGTCCTTTGTCTTCAAAGTCTTGTCACTTTTGATCCTTCTTTATCTTTTTCATCAAATTAAGCTTGATTTTCCTTTGTTTGCTTGAAAATGTATCCTTCTTACCTATTTGAGCACAAACACAAAACATACCACATAATTCCGCTTTATAGCACAAAGTTTAGGTATTTTTATTGTGTTTTAGGGTGATTTGTTGATAAATTGATATGAGTTTTTGCTCATATCATTAGGTATAACAAACTACCAATCATACCTCTATATTTGGTGTTGTCTACCGACTCACAATCATCATCTACGGTGAGTTTAGTATCCAAGGCCATAGGGGTCTTCATCGGTCTAGAGTCTTCTAATCCTTGACGCACTTGGATTGATTAAAGAAAATACCACCGTCCATTTATTTAATTTGGAGTCCTAAAAAGAAGTTAAGTTCTCCCATCATACTCATTTCAAACTCGTCATGCATGACTTTGGCAAAGTCATCACACAGTGATTGACAAGTTGAACCAAATATAATGTCATCAACATATATTTGTACGATAATGAGGTGAGAGCCTTACTTCTTTGTAAAGAGCATATTGTCTACCATCCCCATGGTATACTCATGTTTTACAAGAAACGCTTTAAGTCTATCATACCAAGCTTTGGGTGCTTGTTTGAGACCATAAAGAGCTTTCTTAAGCTTGTAAACATGATCCGGTTTCTCAAAATCAATGAAGCCAGGAGGTTGAGCCACATATACCTCCTCATCGATCAAACCGTTAAGAAATGCACTCTTTACATCCATTTGTTGAAGCTTAAAGTCTAAGGCACAAGCGTAGGCTAAAAGGATTCTAATGGATTCTAATCTTGCTACGAGTGCGTATGTCTCGTCATAGTCAATACCTTCTTGTTGATTATAGCCTTGAGCTACAAGTCTAGCATTGTTACGAGACACAACACCATTCTCGTCTAACTTATTCCTATATACCCATTTGGTTCCTATGATGGTCAAACTTCTAGGTGGAGGAACAAGTTCCCAAACATCATTAGCAATGAATTGATTCAATTCTTCTTGCATAGCGATGACCCAACTCTCATCCATCAAAGCTTCTTTAACATTCTTTAGTTCAATCAAGGAGACGAAACAAAAGAAGTTACTTTGATTTTGGACTTGAGATCTTAGGGTCCTTTGATTTAACTCGCCTATGACGTTATCGAGAGCATGATCCTTTGACTCCTTAATGTTTACTCCCTTTTCAACACTAATATCTTCAACTCCTATGTTTCTAACATCTTTGGCATTAACTATGTCTATATCATCCAAGTCATCATCTACCAAAGGTGGTGTCTTAGATGAAGGAGGGGTTTAATCAAATGTCACGTTAAGTGATTCTTTAGTTACACCTGAGGTTCTATTGAGGACTATGTAGGCTTTGCTAGTTTGAGAATAACCTAAAAAGAAACTTTCGTAAGACTTTGGGTCGAACTTAGTAAGATAATCTTTGGTGTTGAGAATGAAGCACTTGCTTACAAACACCTTAAAGTATTCCAATGAGGGCTTCTTACCTTTAAGAATCTCATAGGTTAATAACTAGATTTTACTTAGTTATGAAAGTTCGTTGAATCAGTCTTTTCAAATTGACTATTGGTTAATCGTGCGACTCAGTCGTTCTTGGTGGAATATAGAGGGGAAAGGTTATCTATTTTAAACTAAGGTAAAATGAAAATGTAAATTTAAATGAGAATGTAAAAACAAATGTAAATGTCGTTAAGTAAAAGTGGAAGCTTGAAATTTTAAACTAAAAATTAATACTTAAAAATAAATGACGAAAAATTAAAAACTTCTATCTGAATAATTCTATCTGAATAATTATATCTGAATAATTCTATCTGAATGATTCTATCTGAATGTTTCTATCTGAATAATTCTATCTGAATGTTTCTATCTGAATGTTTCTATCTGAATGTTCCTATCTGAATAATTCTATCTGAATGTTTCTATCTGAATGTTCCTATCTGAATAATTCTATCTGAATGTTTCTATCTGAATAATTCTATCTGAATGTTTCTATCTGAATGTTCCTATCTGAATAATTCTATCTGAATGTTTCTATCTGAACGTTCCTATCTGAATAATTCTATCTGAATGTTTCTATCTGAATAATTCTATCTGAATGTTTCTATCTGAATAATTCTATCAGAATGTTTCTATCTGAATGTTTCTATCTGAATGTTCCTATCTGAATAATTCTATCTGAATGTTTCTATCTGAATAATTCTATCTGAATGTTTCTATCTGAATGTTCCTATCTGAATAATTCTATCTGAATGTTTCTATCTGAATGTTTCTATCTGAATAATCCTATCTGAATAATTCTATCTGAATATGGCTAACAAAAATTGGGTAGCATTTCGTGGCAATATACCTTAAATCCCGATCGTAATCCACGATGCCAGGGGAAATCGCAATCCTCGATCGGAATAAGGGGATATTACACTACGATCACAAAGTAGAACCCCTAGGGTTATTGCGATCACAATAAAGCTATCGGAAAAAGCTGTCAGAATGTCAAAACCCTATTGTGATGGAAAAATCACAATATTCAGATGGAGTACAATAAGCTAAAAATCAAATAAGCACTTCTAAAAAGAACAATTAATAAAAACTTAACCAACTCAATAAGCACAAATTTGAAAACTTTTAAAATACGAAATAAGCAAACTTTATGAATCAAACTTTAAAAAGACTAAACTTTTTAAGAAAACTAAAAAAGTAAATAAGCTAAACACAAAATAAGCCAATAAGCATGAAAAGCTCAAAGCTTAAGTTGTATAAAAACTTAAAAATTGATAAAAAGATAAACTTATTAATCAATCAAACATCAAGATTAAACAAAATCAAAGATTATTTCGAATCAAACATAATTAAAAAGATCAAGAAATGTAGAATGAGAATGATTGTAAAAAGGTTGAAATAAGATGAAGATTAAATATTCAAAAGTACAAGATTAAAGATTAAAGATTAAGAAAACTTCAAAGAAAAGCTTAAGAACATGAAAACTAGAGAGAGAAATGTAGAAACTAGAAGGGGGGGGGGGGGGGGGGGTTGAATAGTTTCTCTTCGATAGGTAATAAGTGTGAAAAAACTTATCCTTTTACCACTTATTTCAAATAATAACAAGACCAAAACGTGTATTTTATGTCGTAAAAGTCGGAATTATGCGTGGTTTGTGTTTTTATTGTGTTTTAGGACCTAAAGATGAAAAAGGAAGAAAACACGGGCTTTCACGGGCTGTTATTGTGACAATCCGTCAATTTACGATTGATATTTTATTCTTAAATATTATTTGAAAATATTATTTTAATGTTACAATATGAACTCACTTATTTTTGGGAAGAAATTTGGATTTACGTCTGAAAGTCCCTAATCAATGCAAGAAACCCAAATCTTAACTTAATCAACACAAGGTATTACTTTTCAAATGTAATCTTATTATTGTATAATAAAGAATTACAAGTGTTATGGATAACACCGTTTGATGACAATGTGTTGTGCACACTTTGAACAACAATAAACCTTAACTTATGAATACAGTCGTAGCTGTTTGATTCACTAAGTTACACGCACTAATGTTCTTAATATCTCAAAGTGTTGAACATTAATGCAAGGATACACATCCTATTTATAGTGTTACGAGTTTGACTTGAACAGTACTTGATGTCGACTACACAAGCTTTTACAAGTTCCCACATCAGTCACATGATGTCCTTCTATTCTTGGTAGTCTTCCATTATGCTTTAAGGAACAGTTGTCCAAAACAGTTTCCTTATTCTTCATATTCTCGAACACACAAATGGCATGTCCAAAGTGTGCTGAGAGTTATCAGGGTATTGCCACCCCTGTTAACTCTCAACCCCTCAGAGTCCCTAATACATCTTGGCTGTTATCCATCACAGCCAAGGAGTATGTCTTCAGGTGATCTTCGACTTCCATGACAATGTCTCTGACATGGACTCCTCTGAGGTTGCTCACAGAGACTCGGATCTCTGTGAGTCTTGCGAAACTTGCCTGCCTCCTAGGCACAGGCAAGGGACTATCTATCAGCCTAATTATGTTTAAATCAATGAACAGGGAATCTAACAAGTTTAGATTCCCAACAATCTCTCCCTATTTAAACATAAATAATGCTAGATCTAACTTAAGTTAAGGTAAGTGAGTTTAACAGCTTCTTCTTACACATAACAGATCTAAACAAACATACCTCATGATTTTATTAAGACTTAAAAAATTACAAGTTCAATACATAAGTTAAATAAAAGATGAAGGTAAAAAGGGCTGATACTATCTTCAATAGTCATCATTTTTGATTCTTTCTTCAGCTTCGGCCACATCTAATCTGTTATCAATTTCATCCTGCAAAGTCTTTGCAAACTTCTTGGAATACTCTGAGTTGATCTTGAGACACTTCTTGTGACAGAGTAGCTGAATAGTTGAAGCCAGGCAAAGCTCATCTTCCCTCTGAAAAGCATATTGGCAGGCTTTGTTCATAAACGCCATTCCTCTTTCAGGCACTGAGTATGTCTGACCATCAACAGGGCCAACTATACCATTAGGAAGGATCAGATCCCTGTGCATGCCATCCACACGAACATCTTCAGTAACAAAAGTTTCATCAATGATTTGGGAAATTCTTCTTCTTTTGTTGCCTGTCTTTGGGGGTCCTTGTTCGAAAAGCTGTGGTGGGGGATCAATCTTGAGTTTGGCAGCTGTTTCCTTGATCCAGTTAAACTTAGCCTTAAGAGTTTTAAGCAGAAGGAAATTTGCCTGTCCAGACTTTTTGGCAGCTAAGGCTTCGAGTTCAAACCATTCTGATAACCCAAGTGTTTTTAACCTGAAGTTGTCAAACACATCCATATTCCTCTGTTGATTATCCCTCCATAAGATCATCTGTGGGGTGTTTGTGGACTTGTGAATGGTGTATCTAAACTTGGTTATCTTGCCAGCAGCATACCTATTGTTCACGCAGGCATCATAGTCAGCTTTGACTTTCTTTAAGGCCTCAGCGCGTTTAAGTTCCATTTCCCTCAACCTTTGTTTTTGTTTTTCTTTTTCAGGTGGTGTCATCTTCCTCAGAGTAGCTTCATTTAATTCTTTGGCTGCCTTGAGCTCACTTAGTCTTTTGAATTCCTCAGCCTGTAGCTCTATTTCTTCAGGTGTTAAAGGTCTCTCATCGGAAGGTGTAAAGGTTGAAAAGTGGGAAAGGTCTGTTGTGGATCCTCCTGTCTCTAGCATCGCAGCTATCTTCTTAAGTTTGGTGTCAGTATCAACCAAAACTATCTCTTTACCTTTCTTTGAGACAGAGGACTCCACACTTATGTTTTTCAAATCATCAGCTCTTTTGAGGAACGCTGTCTGAGCCTGATTTTGAATAGATTTTGGTAGGGAGCTCACAGTGAATTTAAGTTTCTTGGCTGCTGGTTCATCATCATCCTCAGGCTTGCTGATGTTAACTAAGATCATGGATTTAGATGAGTCAGATCCATCTTGTGTTTGTTGCTCCCCCTGAGTCTGATCCTCATCATCAGGTACTATAACTGGTGTGATGACTTGAAGAGGAACAGGTGTTGTTGAAGGATTGGCTGAAGATGAGCCTTGTTCAGCAGATGCAAGGCTGAGTGTAGTATTCTTCTCCCCCTCACGTTCATCCTTACTTCTCTTATGCTTGGATGAACGTGCCTGAAATCTTCTTGCAATCTGCTCCACAGAGGCAGCCATGGCACGCTGTCTTTTTCTTGATGCCCTGGCAATCTTCAGCAATAGGTTGGCATTGGCATTGGTATTTGCCTGAACACGCCTGACAATAAAACCAGCATGGTTGTATTGCCTGTTGCGCACTGCATTGAAGTACCTGTTCATGTTGTTTTCTTGTTCATGGAACAATGCAGGGACAACTGAGTCAATTGCATTCTTGATTCGTGTCGAGAGATGACTTAGTCCCTGGGCCACACCTTTTCTTGCACCCTCCTGAATAGGCTCAGTGACAGCCTCAGTCACAGCCTTCTTAATAATACCTGGAAAGGTGACAGTAAAATTGTGCATCTCTGACTTGATCACGTCCAGCTTTATTGATAAGCGCTCAATATCAGATTGATGGTGTAAAGGCTGAAGATTCTTGATATTGAGGCTTTGTTGAGCAAAATCATCCTCCCTTGGAATCAAGTCGAAGTTAGTCTGGGTAGGATGATCAAACAAAAGGAATTCAGCTGTTGGATCATATATTGGTCTTTGGAAGACTGTTGTTGCAGATGTAGCAGAGTTTTGTGTGTCAACAGCTTCCTTAAGAGGAGAAGTCTTGTCATCTTCTTTAGGAGGAGAGGCTGACAGATGGTCATCCTCATCTTCTTCCTCCTCTTCATCAAACATTCCCTCAGGGAATTCATCTTCAGGCATTGGTTCAAACTCAGCGACATAATCTTCTACAGAAAGCATTTCTTCATCAGCATTGAGCACAAGTTCTTCTTCAATCGGAATGTCCTGAGTTATTGTTTCAGCCTCCTTTTCATGTACCTGAGGTTCTTGAATTGGCTGTACAATTTCAGCCTGCAAGTTTGTTGTAATTAGTAACAGGGGAAAAATATAAAGTGAATGGTCGCCATTTCGCTGTCCCAGAGAGGCTGAGGGTGATTACTCAGCCACTCCAAAGGATAAATCCTTGGGATTCTTTTAAGTGTGAATGTAGTGTGGTTAATGGTCGCCATTCGCTGCCCCTAGGAAAGCTGAGTGTGATTATTCAGCCCCCCCAAAAGGTAAAAACCTTTGGGACTCTTTTGATTGTGAAACATATGTTGTTTAATGATCGCCATTCGCTGCCCCTAGGAAAGCTGAGTGTGATTATTCAGCCCCCCCAAAAGGTAAGACCTTTGGGACTCTTTTAAGAGTGAAACATATGTTGTTGTAGGTCGCCTGTTACGCTGCCCCTAGGAAAGCTGAGGGTGATGATTCAGCTCCCCCTGAAAGGATAAATCCTTTGGGACTCTTTTAATGAGGGAACCAAGAGGCTGTGTGAAGTACAGCCTTCAAGGTTGAGACATTAATGTATTCAGGTTGTTGTTAGCCTGAATACTGTCTAGAGGGTTCAGGGTCATCGGGGTGCTTTATAAACACAAATGAATCATTCCCTGGTGCAAAGACAGAGTGTACAGAAGTCTTAAAGTATTCTAAGTGAAATGACAGACTTCTATGGGTCGAGGATTACCCTAACTTCACCACTCTCTCCTACAGACAAATGAGAGTGGTTGATTGTGAACCTCTAAAAATGTACACTGATTACCTGTGAGATATCAGCTTGGTTTGGCTGGTTTCCTGTAGTCTCTGCTGACCTAGAGACACTAGACGCCTGTTGTTTGTCAGCCAAAGATTCTGTATCCACAAGAGTATCTGGACCAGAGGCGGTGTCAATCTTCTTTTCCTTGGCCTTGCTAACAGCTTTAGGTTGGGAAGAAGAGGGGATTTTCTTCTTCTTTAGCTGTTGGCCAGATGAAGCCTTGGACTTAGTAGTGTGCTGCCTAGAGGTCAAAGACGTAGACTTGCCAGCGACACTAGAAGTATTCACCTTCTCAGAGGAAGGGAGCAAGGGCTTCTCAGCGTTGGGTACCTGGTTTGCAACGTTCAGCATGTGTGCAGTGACAGGGATATCCTCAGCTCCTATCTCCTTGTAGATGGCGCCTGTGATGCGATATGGCTTCAGAGTTGTCAAGGCTTTGTTATGGTAATTCTCTCCCAGCAAACTCTCAAAGATCAGGGACAGGTAGCGCACATAACAGATGTTCTTTTCCCTGACCTGATTCCTTCCCTTCAGTTGTTCTAACAGGTTAGAGAAAAGGATGCTTCCAACGTCAACATCAACTCCCCAAATTAATCCATACGCAATGGTCTGATGTTTGAACGACATTTGATCCTGTGATCCCTGCATGCCTCCCAGGGACTTCACAATGTGGGTGAAGAGGACACGCCACATAGGAGAAAAATACTTAATCTTCAGAGGGGCTTTAGCAAGGATTTCAGCTGGTGTGAGGGCAGGGTTAATGTCATGACAAGGGTTGAGTGTGGCCAATGCTTCCTTGACAGCCTTTTTGTCAACTGTCTTCAGGCATTCATCTCCATGTTTAAGTCCGGCCACACTGGCAAAATCAGTAAGGGAAAAAGCAAAAGGATGTTCATTGCAAGAAAGGCTAAAGGTAATGGTGTCTTCAACTACTTCAGCAGAATACCAGAATTCCCTAAGGTATTCTTGGTAAAAGGTGGATGGAGATTTGGTGAAGGCTTCGTTTAGGTCACAATTCTGCATGAAATTTACCAGATCTGAGTAGGTGTTGTTTGGTGCCTTGATCCATCCAATGGCGTTATTGGAAGCGATGATGCTCTCGTTGATCTCGAAGTTCACATTGGAGGCTTTTGGTACTGGAAACGCCATTGATTTAAGGTTGAAGGAGAATGAAAATGGCGGATGGTTGAGAGAGATAAGAGTTTAGAGAGAGAAAAGATGATTTTTAGAATGGTGGTGGGTGAGAAGAGAAAGAAGACAATATATATATTCAAACTAGAGTGAACAGTTATTCAACCGTATTAAATGCAAAAGCGAAAATGACTGCTCAAGTGGGTCCCCTTGACCTTTCAAAACGTTTGTCTCCTCGTTATCCGAAACTTAAATGATTAAAAAATGTGAGAATGTTTTTCGCATTTACTTGGAACGCAACTACCTAGTTTCATGTGAAAAACATTTAATAAAACATTTAATATAGAATCAATCATTTAATGAACACATTTAATATCAAGCCACAGGCTTTGAAATATTGAGCATCCCTAGCTCAGCAACTAGCCTGTTGAACGTAGGTTCAGCCAAAGGCTTTGTAAAGATATCAGCTAGTTGCAGCTCTGTGGGAACAAAATGCAGCTCAATATCTCCCTTCATAATATGATCCCTGATAAGATGACACCTGATATCAATGTGTTTGGTACGAGAGTGAAGAACAGGGTTGTTGGATATGGCAATGGCGCTGGTGTTGTCACAAAAGATTGGCACTTTGTCATACAAGATTTCATAGTCAGCCAATTGACTTTTCATCCAGAGCACCTGAGCACAACAGCTGGCTGCAGCGACATATTCAGCTTCAGCTGAAGACATAGCCACAGAGTTTTGCTTCTTAGCACTCCATCCAACCAATTTTCCTCCTAGGATTTGACAGCTGCCTGAAGTACTTTTCCTGTCAATACAGCATCCAGCATAATCTGAATCTGAATAGGCCTTGAGATCAAAGCCTGATTCCTTTGGATACCATAGTCCTAGGGATGGTGTTCCTTTGAGATACCTGAAAATTCTCTTAACAGCCACTAGATGGGATTCTTTTGGGTTAGCTTGGTACCTTGCACAGAGACATGTGGAGAATTGGATATCTGGACGACTGGCTGTTAGATACATCAGTGACCCAATCATGCCTCTATATAAAGTCTCATTGACAGAGACCCCTGACTCATCAGGGCCCAAGTTGTTGGGTGGAAGCATGGGGCATTTCACTGAAGCACAATCAGCCAAGTCATATTTTTTAAGTAAATCCTTAACATACTTTTCTTGACAAATAGAAATTCCCTTAGGACATTGTTTAATTTGAAAACCCAAAAAGTAAGTTAATTCACCCATCATACTCATCTCATATTTCTTGGTCATTAATTTAGCAAAACGTTTACTAAGATTGACATTTGTTGACCCAAAGATGATATCATCCACATAAATCTGCACAATGATGAAATCACTCTTGTCCTTGAAGGTAAAGAGTGTTTTATCAATAGAACCCCTGATAAATTTGTTTTCAGATAAGAAATTTGAAAGAGTTTCATACCATGCTCTTGGAGCTTGTTTCAGACCATACATTGCCTTGTGAAGTCTGTATACATGGTTGGGAAACTCGCTGTTCTCAAATCCTTTAGGTTGAGCAACATAGACTTCCTCAGCCAAATCACCATTGAGGAAGGCACTCTTTACATCCATCTGATATACAGTGATGTTCATATAGGCAGCATAAGCAAGGAAGATTCTGATGGCCTCAAGTCTAGCAACAGGTGCAAATGTTTCATCATAATCAATTCCTTCAGTTTGGGAGTATCCCTGTGCTACCAGTCTTGCCTTGTTCCTGATGATGTTCCCAATCTCATCCATCTTATTTCTATAGATCCATCTAGTGCCTGTGATATTCTTTCCAGGTGGAGCTGGCACTAGTGTCCATACTTTGTTCCTTTTGAACTGATTGATTTCTTCTTGCATGGCAGCTACCCATCCATCTTCTACCAGAGCCTCAGCAACTCTTTTAGGTTCAATTTGAGAAAGAAATTCTGCAAATAGACATTCATTGGCTGAGGCTGACTCAGAGTCTTGGATTCGCTGTCTGGTTGTGACCCCTGCATTTGGTTCCCCAATAATGTTGACAAGAAGAATGTGTTGATCTCTTGACCATTTGTTTTGAGGAACTGGAGTTTCAAGAACAGGGGTACTTGAGGGCACAGCTGGTACAATTTGAGTTTCATTCTGCTGACTAGGAGGGCTTTCTTCAAAGACTACTTCAGTGTCTGAGTCTTCTTCAGCCACATCAAGGGAAGCAATTTCATTATCAGCAGGAGAAACTTCAGAGGTTTGAAGAATTGGTGAGTCATTAATATCATGAGAAGGACCATCAGATATTTGAGGTTCTTCTTCATCAAGTTCCTGAGAGGTAGGAACTTCTATGTTGTGAGTAGACAGGGGGTCAAAAGCAGGAACATAAGAAGTGAGAGTGTTGGAGTGGTGATGACTGGTAGGTCTAGGTTCTGTGAACTCATCACTTGGGAAAGAAATATTTTCATTAAAATCTACTTCATCACCCTCTGTTCCAGTCCTCTATATGACTTCATCATCTTCATTAAATCTGACATGGAAAGTTTCTTCTACTTCTTGTCTTCTGATGTTGAATACTCTGAAGGCTTTGGCTGTTGGAGAGTATCCCAAAAAGAATCCATCATCAGCCTTTTCATCAAACTTTCCAAGTTTATCCCTGTAGTTATAAATAAACACAGGGCAACCAAACACATGAAAATAGCTGACGTCTGGAGATCTTTTTCTGAAAACTTCATAGGAGGTTTTGCCATGTCTTTTGACAATGATTGATCTGTTTTGTGTGTAGCAGGCAGTGTGTACAGCTTCTCCCCAAAATTGCTTTGGTAAGGCTGCACCATTTAACATAGTTCTTGCTGCTTCAATCAGAGTCCTGTTTCTTCTTTCAGCCACACCATTTTGTTCAGGAGTGCCAGCTGAAGAGAAGTTCTGAGAAATTCCTTTTTCATCACAAAAAGATTCAAGTTGATGATTCTTGAATTCTGTACCATTATCACTTCTTAGAGCTTTTACTCTAACATCATTCATATTTTCTACCTGTCTGATGAAGGACATGATGGTATCAGCTGCATCACTTTTCCTTCTGAGGAAAAACACCCATGTATATCTTGAAAATTCATCAACTATGACCAAGGTGTATTTGTTGTGATTAATGGTTTGAGGTTTGACAGGCCCAAACAAGTCCATGTGAAGGAGATGTAAGCACTTGTCAATAGAGAATGATTGCCTAGTCTTGAATGAAGACCTGTGATGTTTTCCTTTGACACAGGCAGAACAAGTTTTGTCTTTGGAAAACATCACTGAAGGTAGACCAGCAACCAAGTTTTGAGTGGCTATCTTATTGATGTTCTTGAAGTTGAGATGAGACAGTCTCTTGTGCCACAGCCAGTTGACACTTTCAGAGGCTTTGGCAAGAAAACAATTTGAGCTGTCTTCAGAGCACACAGCCATGTTGATGACATAAACATCTCTCCTTCTAGGTGCAACCAGCACAACATCATTATTTTTGTTGAATATGGTTCCCTGAGTCTTAGTAAACAAAACCTTATAATCAGCATCACATAACTGGCTGATGCTAATAAGATTGTGCTTAAGACCATTCACATATGCAACCCTGGTAAATGTGATCCCATTGCAATTCACTGAGCCATATCCTTCTGTGTCACCTGAAGAGTTATCTCCAAACACCACTTTGGGACCTGGCTCCTTTGAGTATCTGTGCAGGTATTGTTGAATCCCTGTCATGTGTCTAGAACAGCCACTATCTAGATACCATACCGATTCCTTGAGATATTTCTGCACAGATACATAGAAACATATTAGTTCCTATGGTGAACCCACTTTCCAGTGGGTTCCCTGAATTGCTTGTTAGCAACTCTTGTGTTCCTGAAAAACTTTTGGCGTTGGGATGGACAGTTCATTGTTTCATGGTTATAACTCCCACAGATATCACACCCAGGGAAGTCACCACACTCGTCTGAGTGATGGTCTGTGAACCCACAGAGTTTACAGGGAGGATAAGAATTGTAATTTCCCTGTTGTCTTTTGGAACTCTATGGTCTGTCCCTAAAGGGTGTCTGAGCTCTTTTAGCTGCCATGTGTCTGTCATGATCTAAGGTCGAGTGGTGAGAATTCTTACAAACATTGCAATAAGGTTTGATTAACCTTTCCCCTTTGGGTTCACCTAGGAATGACTTAGGTTCATGAGAAGTAGAGCATTCAGCGGAAGGCTTAATGTGTTGTTTCAAGAGTTCTACTTCTTTCATAAGAGACAACAGGCGATCTTCAGTGGTGGGGTCAACCTTATTCACAGCTTTAGTAGAAACAGGCTTAAAAGCTACTTGTTTACCAGTTGGTTTAGCAGGCACACGAAAAACTTTGGCTGGAGGATTCTCAATATCTATCTTAAGTTCATCCTTAGCAGATCTAGAAGAACTGCTAGGTTCAACTCCAGAGAGTTTGGGCAAGGGTGGAAGCTCAGCCACATCTTCAGAGACAGGGTCATTAGTCAAAGAGGTATCTGACATATGAATAGTCTCTGTAGATTTAAAGACAATGTCTTTGGGTTTGGTGATAATCCTCAGCTTTTTATGCTTAGCAGTTATATCCCTGTTTAAGTCAGCAGGCACTTCATCCCTAAGCAATTCATCAATAGTAAACCTAGCACACAGCCATTTTTCAATAACTTTGTTTAATTCAGTGACTTGATCATTTAAAGCTAAGTTTTTCAAGGTTAATCTAGCTACTTCATTTTGCAGGGATATTTTTTCTAAGTTAACCCGCCTGAGAGTTTCACATTCAGCCTTAGTATTTATCATTTCAGTTTTAACAGAGTGAAACTTATCAAGTAGGTTCTTCCTTTGTTCCTCAACAAAGTGCAAATCAACAATGGTGTAATCAAGGACATGCTTACGATCATCACTATCAGACATAGAAAGAAGCCTGTGTATCTTTTTCATTGTGATGTCGACCCATTGTCCTGATCTTGCATCACCTTTTCCAACAGCTGGTTCATCCTCAGATATTGCCATAAAAGCCCTGACTCTTGTGGTGTCTTCTTCATCTGAAGTCAATGGTTCATCATTCCAATCATAGGTTTCAGCAACCAACCCTTTCTCAGCCTTTTTCTCACCACCTTTCTTTTTGGACATAGCTTCAATCTTCAAGTTCATCTGTTCTAACTCAGCTTTAAGTGCCTTGTACTTATTTTTGTAATCTTTCTTCTCAGTGTCTGAAGAATTAGATTGAGATGAGTTGTTATGTTGTTTGAACTTGTAGGGTTTGGATGAAGATGATGGATAAGAGGGTGAGGATGTTTTGGTGGAAGGACATTCTTTTTGAAAATGTCCAAGCTTTCCACAGGCAAAACATGTTTCTTTTGACCTGTCAGTTGGTTTGCTGGCTGATCCTACTCTTCCAGATCTTTTGTAGTATCTTCTTTGGTTGGCTAGCAGTGCTCTTTCATGAAATTCTGCATTGAGGTCTGACAAGAACTCTTGGCTGCTACGGGTATCTTCTTCAATATCAGAATCGCTGTCATGAGGATGTGTTGCAGAGATCAAAGCTTTGGAAGATGCTCCTTGGACTACAAATCTTTCAGTCTCTGATTTGTAGATAGTATCGATCAGCCCTTCTTCATAATTGTACTTTCCATAGAGCTGAGCAAGGGTATCATTTTTGATTGAGTTGTTAGCTCTCTGAGTCTGATTCATGCTCAGCCACTTTCTTGGAAGGCTGTTGACAAAAGTGGCATTGATCTCAGCTTGACCAATAGTAACATCATTCATAGCGAGGTCATTTAGAAGAATCTTCAGCCTAGTATAGGTTTGCTGAACTTTTTCACCTTCAAGAGACTTAAAGGCATTAAACTGAAGTCTGAGTGCCTGAATCTTTGTCTCTCTTGTTTCAGAGGGTCCTTCATGGCCAAGAATGAGGTCTGTCCACATTTGTTTAGCTGTGGGACACTGAATGACAGACTTCATGATATGCTTTGGAAGACAGGAAATTATGATGCTTTTGAGACGTTTATCTTGGTTTGCTAATTTCCTATCAGCTGCGGTCCATTGTTTGACAGGCTTGGGAAGAGGGTTTTCTTCAGTAGAAGTAAGTGCCATGGGAATATATGGACCATTTTCTAAAATTTCTAAGAGAAAAGGTTCAAGTCCATCAAGGTATACAAGAAATTGACTCTTCCAACTGGCAAAGTCTTCTTCATCAAAGACTGGTACACTGGTTACGTGTGATCCACCTCTTGAGTCAAGAAGTTGGGGTAGATCATCGTCATTTGCTGGGGGGGTAAGTCTTGGTGAAGATGGGTTTCTGGAAGGTGAGTGTGGGCTAGAGGTTTCCGGCATGGTGGATCTTGATTATAAAACGGAGAACGATGTTTCTTGAAGGTTTTAATATCAAACACCGCTCTGATACCAATTGAAAGTCCCTAATCAATGCAAGAAACCCTAATCTTAACTTAATCAACACAAGGTATTACTTTTCAAATGTAATCTTATTATTGTATAATAAAGAATTACAAGTGTTATGGATAACACCGTTTGATGACAATGTGTTGTGGACACTTTGAACAACAATAAACCTTAACTTATGAATACAGTCGTAGCTGTTTGATTCACTAAGTTACACGCACTAATGTTCTTAATATCTCAAAGTGTTGAACATTAATGCAAGGATACACATCCTATTTATAGTGTTACGAGTTTGACTTGAACAGTACTTGATGTCGACTACACAAGCTTTTACAAGTTCCCACATCCGTCACATGATGTCCTTCTATTCTTGGTAGTCTTCCATTATGCTTTAAGGAACAGTTGTCCAAAACAGTTTCCTTATTCTTCATATTCTCGAACACACAAATGGCATGTCCAAAGTGTGCTGAGAGTTATCAGGGTATTGCCACCCCTGTTAACTCTCAACCCCTCAGAGTCCCTAATACATCTTGGCTGTTATCCATCACAGCCAAGGAGTATGTCTTCAGGTAATCTTCGACTTCCCTGACAATGTCTCTGACATGGACTCCTCTGGGTTGCTCACAGAGACTCGGATCTCTGTGAGTCTTGCGAAACTTGCCTGCCTCCTAGGCACAGGCAAGGGACTATCTATCAGCCTAATTATGTTTAAATCAATGAACAGGGAATCTAACAAGTTTAGATTCCCAACAACGTATTGAAGTAGCATCGACTACGTTTAAACCGGAGGATTCAATGTTACGTGCTTACGTTTACATACACCGTCTTTGGTGACAGTCCGACAATTCAGAAAATAAATTTATCCGTGAATATTATTTTGGAGTTTTAAATTTGTGTTGGTTCATAAACTCACAAATTTACGAGAAGAGATTAGGACTTACAATTTTATTTTAACGTCCTTTACGACTAAACCGGAAACCTTAGGATTACGTATTTACGTTTTCGAACTCCGTTTTTGATGGAACAATTTTTATTAGATTCGTTTTGTGACGTTGATTCATAATTTATAAAAACGTTTTTCGTAAAACGACCCGAGGGCACGCAAATCGAGGAAACTAGAATCGAGAAATACCCGTAAACTAGTGAGATGGGACAAAACACATTGTCCCACCCCACTAGCTTAGTTTGGACGACACTACTTGACACCACACACTAAGGTGGCATCAAGTTAGCTAACATGTTACAAGTGTAAGCTTAGCTTACATTTTAAGCCATACTTTCCCACTAACTCACAAAACTAGCTACTAGTTTTCACTTCCACCATTTCCTTACATGCAAAATCCTCTCAAAACTCTCTCAAACACTCTCCTCTTGCCGTCCAAAATTAAGCAACAAACACCCTCTTTGATCTCTTCTAGCTATGAACCACATGTTTACTAGCTCTATAAAGGAGTTCTCTTGAAGCCTTGCTCATTTGGTGGCCATATTAACATCTTTGGAGGTGATTTGCTTGTGTCCTAGGGCTGATTTTCCAACCTATGTTCTTGATATTTGATGGTCTTGGAGATACTTGTTGTGTTCATCAAGTTCTTGTCTTCCAAAAACAAGAAAAACACTTGGTTGGTAAAGAAGATCATCCTCTCCATTTTTCTCTTGTTATTTTGTAAAGAACAAATGTATTTTCTTTCATTTTATATATGTATATGATGTATATATGATGATAAAAATGTTGTGTGGGGATCAAGTGTTGATAGATATGCTTAAAAATGTTAATAACTATAAGAAATAAAGCTAAAATCTTGATTATTTAGTTGGCTGTGTAAAAACAGTAGATAAATAAAAGATGAACTGATAAAATTGCATGGTTTGATCCATTTACAGTAAGTACAAGATATTATACACATGTGAGAGTTGTCCATGCAATGGAATCAAAATAATGAGTGAGATATGATCAAAACAAGTTAGGTGGTCTAATCTGAATAAGCAGTTTTGTAGGGACTGTTAAGGCAAGTTAAACTCAAAATGGGCAGTAGCTATAACTAATTTAAATATAGCAAATAATATGAAGAACATGTCACCCAAAAATGAGCTTCTAATTCATTATAGAACTCTAGATATGGTAAAAATGGTGAACATGAAGTTAAAAATCAGATTTTTGGAAATAATGTTTATTAATATTATATAAGCACTCACATTATAATGTATAAAATGTAAAAATATAAACCCACTAACTTATAAAACTTATTTATATAAATATATAAAATGTTAATTAAATGGGTAAATTATATAAATGGAGGTGAAATAATATTTATAAGTAATAAAAACTATAAACTTGATTTTTACGACTTTTTCGGCTATTGCCGTAAAATTAACGTTTTTCGCCAAATAAAACTTAGACGACCAAACCCGTCTAATGTGAAGTTTACTAAAGTCATATACTGATATATAGGTAACTAATACAAGTAAAAACCGATAAAACCCGAACTATAGGGCATACGGACATTAACGAGCTAAGTAAACATATTGGACTAATACTTGGACTAATACTTGGGCTAATAATTGGACTACATAAGATAAACACTCATAAAAAGAACTTATTGGGCTTAAACCATTTAGGCCCAACTTGTAAAGTTTAGATACTGATAATGTAAGTATAACAAGGATTAATACAAGTTAAGAACTTATAATAGGCTTATTGAACCTAAGACACGTAAATGGGTAAAACTAGTAAACTAATATAAAAGTTATCAACATATAACACTAAAATGAGTAAACGAGAATATGTAAACCCACTTGATCATCATATATATATAATCATCATATGTATACATACTTGTTATTTTTATAAAGTCATTGGACAAACGTCTAAGACCGAGTATTATTTGTCTAGGTTTCCGTGATTGAAGCACGTACCGTACATCCAAATCGCCGATAATCGCCTTCCCACATCAACGTGAGTTCATAGCCTCGCACTCTTTTAAATGTTTTTATAAATGTTTTATAAACCTGCGAGGGAGATAACATGTTAGTTTTTATTAAATAGGACACCATTTGTCCCGATTGTTTGTTTATTGATTTTGGACCCGAATGATTGAATGACCCGATTGTATGACCCGATAAATGATTAAAGGACCCGATAGATGAAATTAAATGGATTATTAAAGTTAGGTTATGTCACTAAAAGTCCCATTAGCATGAATGTGAACTACCTGGATTTGGTAGACGCTTATGCATTTAATAGTACTATTTGGGGACGATCACCCCAGTTCGCGCCTTGACGGTTGATCCCCGTCGTGCCACATTGATTGGTAAGCGAATTTATGTATGAGAAGATTTCCATAGCGTGACCTTTGTGACGACACGCTACTTTAGATGGGCAAAATTGGTATCGGGTTAGCTACCCGTTGTTAGTTTAGTAAGGTAACAATGTCATGCGGCTTATAATAATCCGACTAACGAAATACTACTAGACGCTCAGAATTACGACGTATTGCCTGACTAGCAATACAGGGTCATACTATTGATAATATGTTTGTGTTTTGGTTTTCATAACCATATTCATATAACGGTTGTTATTTTCATACAACGTCGTAAGACGTTTTGTATGATGTTTTTACGACATTGGCTCGTATAATGATTTTAAGGCTTTTTATAACCATATTCATATAACGGTTTTATTTAATCTATACAACGTTGCAAAACGTATTGTATGGTGTTTTTAACGACAATGATTCGTATAATGATTTTCAAGGCAAATGCCTATATTATGATTTTGATGAAGATTTGTATAAAATGATTTTGGCTATTTTATGGCCTACTAAAATGATTTATACAAAACAATTTTCAGTAATAATTTTATACTGATATTATATTGATGGATTTTATTAAACTCTATGAATTCACTCGGTGTTATCGCTGACCTTTTTTAACATGTTTTATCTCAGGTACTTGAAGGTAATTCTCGGGAAGACAACAAGAATTCATGGCCCGCACCTAAACTATATTTTCCATTCAAATACTTTGTAAAACTTTGTATGAAATGTAATGACTTGGGACCGATGTAAATTTGATATTTATGAATGGAAATGCTTTATTAATAAACGACGCGATTTTTATGCGTTGTCTATGATGTGAGTAATGTGCTATCCCGTAACACCAACTAGTCTTCTGCTGTACTGAGTTGTATAAATTTGGGGGTGTTACAGTTTGGTACCAGAGCTCTCGTTATAGAGAACGAAAGATTTTTAAAACTAAGGTTTTGAATAAAACTTTTCAAAATCTTTTAACTAAAAACATTTTTCTAAAAATGTCTAAAAATCTTTTGACGATAACGGTGCCGAAGAATTCCCGAGTTACCGACAAGGCCAGACTGAGAAGTGTTATTTTAATATATATATAACTTGGATTATATATATACGATGTAATTTTATTACATGATTGTTTGATGATTATTTTGATATTTATACGAGGTATTTATACGACGTAGATTGTCACAAGTAACCCTAAATCCCCTAGTAAATTAATCGAAGCTATTCTCGTAGGAATTCTAGCTATCCTAGATCTAAACCAAGTTGTGGATATTTATGATCCCAACAAATGGTTGATACTCGTAGGAATGTAGATATTAGTTGATTGTGATATTGAAAAAGAATTGGCGAGATTAAATCTGATATCGATGTCATGACGATCTTTTCTTATAGAGTGGAGTTTGACAAAACGTTACCACCTAGAAAGATGTCATCTGATTCGTTCTCATCCAATTCTTAAATTGGAATCGAAAGGGGTGAATGTTGCACTTGAGGCTGTAACTGGAACCATTACCCAAAAGCCTCATGCCACAAATACCTTTCTGAGAAGTCTAATTGAATGTATGAGTCATCTCATACTAGAGACTCATTTGATAATTGTTGTTGTAAGAGATATAGGATTGGAAATTAAGTATTGATCATATCGAGCTTTTATTACCTCTACAAGGCCGAAGAATAAGGTTGTAAGTATTGGAGAATGAGGTAGGATATCGAATTGAGTATAAAATTGATTGAAACTTGAGTAAAGTAAAATTTATGAGATTGTTAAGAGGAAATTATTAATTCATGTGATTGAATTATAAGGTTTTAAATGATTATAGGTTCGTGTTAAGGGTTGTTCCTAGGCCATTGTCCACCAACGAGGATGCCCAGTGTCCAAGAAATAAATTGAAGAAATCTTCTTCTGAATTGAGACCGATGGATCTTCTGGGACATGTGGAACACCTAATGACTCTTGTAGATTAGTATTCATTGTGGTATCTTTTAAAAATCCCTAACTTAACTGAGACATCAGTTGGTAGGATGAGTTCTGAGAATTGTATGACATAGTGACACGTAATGTGTTACGGTACAATTCTTACTTGTTTGTGATTAATGAAAGGACTACCATTGATTAATAAATTCTACATGTATCGATGTTATCTATCTCTTATTGCTTCATCTTAGTGTTTGCATTAGTGATGCAACCATTGAACAAGTACTCATCTTAATTTGAGTTACGTTGTGAATCATTCTTCGTGAGTGCCATCGAAGTCATGAACCTCATGATTAATTGGCTAAGCTCATTTCCTATCATATCGTAGTTAATTCTTGGTGAAAAAGCTTTCATCACTCTTTTGCAGATCACACCTTGTTTTTATAAAGTTAAAACGGTATCCTTTGAGAAAATTTAATTTTCATCACTATAAGGATTATTCAAAGTGAGATTTATAAGTGATTGTTATCGAAATGAAGTTGTTTATGAAACGCTTTAGAAACTTAATTTTTTTCATGACAAAGAAAATCTTTGTAAATTTATTTTTGATTCTTATTTAAGAATTAAGCATGAAAATGTTTTTATTATAGACATGATGATAAAATTTTTACGAACTGAGTATTGCATCGTTAATCTTGAAATTGTATATAGTTGCGCGCCTACATACAATTTGGAATGGACTATGCAAGACTGATTAGTAGTCACCATAAAACTAATGAATAAACACTACATTTTCCTTGAAGATTGTGAAAGATTAAAATTTATGAGATCTACAAGAAGTAAAAAATAAGGACATAGTGTTAGGGACACCTACATATGTGTCTGTAGCATCTATTCTTCTGAGTTAAATTTACTCGTCTATGGAAATTGTCTTATTTGACCATTGACAATTCATTCTTGTCCAATTCTCCCGTAGTGAGATTCTTAGGAAAAGTATTTTATTACCGAGCGTTGATACCCGACTGGATGATTCGACATTCCTATCATTTCTTTTGATTTGATTTCATTTGAATGACCTGGGTAACGATCCGAGGAGCTTTCGAATGCGTACTCAAATTATGAAAACATGGGATATATTCATATTCGTTAAATGTTTTCGTCTATATCTGATTTGAAATTCTCTCGCGTAAATTATGCGTTGACTTTACTCTTTTAAGGTTAGTTATGTCTCCAGATATCCTTGAATTGTGAAGGATTATGAGTTATTATTAGTCTTTTGAGAAGTTCACATCTTATCAACGGTAATGAAACTGGAATGTTGGTAATTCCAGTTGAATGGATTGATTGATTATGACATGACGACATTGTCTTAATTGATGGGAACTCGAATAGAATTTCCCTAAATGATAAGATGTTGATTATCAAAAGTTATCTAAATAATTCTTGATGGATGGCCATATCCTGCATTTAGACTTGAAATTATACCGTGAATGGTTGTGAACTAGTCATAGATATTATAATCTAGAAAGAACCTAATACTAATTTATTAAAAGACGTTTATGTTATTTGAAACTTTAGGAAGTAATTGTTAATGAATTACCTAGACTTTTGCCATTAAGGTAAGTTGAAATTGGTATTGATTATATTCTCGGTGCTGCACCTGTGGCGTGTGCACTATACGTCAGCACCATCTAAATTAAAGGAATTACTGTACAATTGAGAGAGTTGTCGGAAAAAGATTTTATTATACCAAGCCTGTCATCATGAAGAGCTATGGTGTTATCATTCCTTATATTTATAGATTACTGTGAACTGAGTAAATTGACAATCGAAAACGATATCCATAACTCAAAATGGAAGATTTGTTCGATCATTTACAAGGTTTTTGATCCTCAGCATGGTTATTATCAACTTCGCGTCGGCGAAGAAGAGTATCTATTCCAATCATTACATCCAGAACTTGTGATGAACATTATGAGTTTCACGTGATGTCGTTTGGATTAACTAATACACATATAGTATTCATAAATTTGGTGAATCATGTGTGTAGGCTGTAATTTGATAAATTCATGCTCGTGATCATTAAGGACTATTTGTTTATTTATAAGAATAAGAATGAGTAATAATTATTGATAGATTACCCTGAATTGACCAAACGATAAAAACCTGTATCTTGAATATTTAACCTGTGAAGTAAGGCTTAATCCTTTACATAAAATAATCGTTTGATTAATGATGGTAAGAGATATATATATACGTTGACTCTTCAAAAATTAGAAGTCATTTAAGACTTTGAGTTATACTAAAAAGAAAGTGCAAATATATTTTGACAAATGTTTTAACAAAGGATTTTAAGGGATTATTCCCTTATACACAAACCATTTAACTAAACTTCTGTTTAGGGGTAAATGTTTGTGTATACCTCAAGATAACTTAAGAAGGATTGAGTAAAACCATTTATACCATAACCTGAAAACTTAAAACGACAATTTTTGCTTTTTAACTAAGAAAATTTTGACCAAAGTATAAACAAAGGTTTTTCGAACATTTACGAATCCTATTAATTATTTTCGATAAATCAACAAAAATTGTGTTAATTAAATTTAAAATCTATTTTGAACATTTTCATATAATTGGTCGAACTAAGAAAATTAAAATTTTTACGTTATGCTTCATAAAAATTAAATATTTATTATTTAATTAGTTGTAATAGTTATCGACGCTTTAGACGTCGGATTGAGAAAAACGGATAAAAATGATAGTTGAGAAGAAACTAAAACTCAGAAAATGTGAAGAAATAATTTTTGAATAAATACGGTTATGATATTTATTTCATCAAAAAGGTGAACGTAATTACTGACGCATAATATAGAAAGAATATCTGAGTGAATTGTGGACATGATAATTATATCATCATGAGAAGTGAATATAGATACCGACGCATTATGAAGAAAAGATAAAGAACCAGTTAGGAGATGTTCCTTAATAATAAAGGTGCAACATAAATTGCCGAACAATTTAAAATATAGCCGATGCTTATAAAAAGGATAATATAGATAATAAATGGAGTTCGCGTCTAATGTGAACCATTAAAATAGAGAAGCCAATAGCGTTCAATGTTTTAAAGGCCACTTGTGGTTGCCTAAATATGGAGATTGTGAGATAGAGTTATGTTGGAATTTGTAAGTATAAGTATTATATGTATGTCATTTTCGACTAAAAGTATCTTTGTCTGAAGAAGTTGTACTGATGGTAAAATTATGAAGGCAGACATCGCCTCATACATTAGTAAACGTCTAATTATCGCAAGGGTCATCATCTGAATTTGATTCGATTTGGGTCATCGTCGACAGACTGACCAAATCTGCTAATATCATTCTCGTTAATGATAAATGCAAAATAGTTATGTAAACATAGCATGCCTGTATCGATCATCTATATCAAGATCCTCGCTTCGCATCGAATTTCTAGAGATTTGCTCAGAAATCATTGAGAACGAACCTTGATGAGAGTACTATGTACCACCCCAAATCGAAGGGACGAGGTAAAGTAACGATACAAAATACTAGAAGTCTTGTTTTATGTTTGAATAATTGATCTTTGGTAATGAATCGTATGATCATTTTCCTTTGGAAGGATTATCATTGATAACTATCGTATTAGGATCGAGATCTAATCTTGTTAGGATCTAAATATTAGAGCATCTGTAAGCAGGAGTTGAGATAAAGACACCTGACACACACCTATCGTGAGTTGGACATGTCTTTTAGGCTTAAGCTTTCCTATGATGGCGAACCTAATCTTGCAAAATACCCGACCCGCGAGATCTGAAATGATTGTTGAAATTAGGATTTGATTATTGACAGCCGGTAGTGGGCAAGAGGTTATGTGAATATGAAATGTAGATCTTGAAGTGCCAAATGGGTAGCGAAGTTATACCACAATTTTTAACCTTGGAAAAATGAATTCATGATTTGACAAATCATGGGATATAAGTCCCCGTTGTATGGGACCATTGAGATGATGTGAAAGATTGGTTTGAAAGGCATATAAGCTGGATCTACCCTAGGACTTCAAGAGCTGCGTAAATTATGTTTCGTATATCGAACTTGATGGAATATCTATCAAGTGAGAATCTGATTATTCTTAGTAGAGCTTAGATCGGCGAAAAGTTGCATTCATCAAAAACCCGTGAACATCATGGATAGAGAAAGTAAGTCAACATTAAGCCTGATCTTATTCCCGTAGTTATGTTTGATGAAACTCGCGTATTATAATGGATTACACTTGTGAGAAAAGACCGAATGTGGAGGAAATACCCACACGGCTTTAAATCTATAAGAAGCGAGTAGTAAGATGATCTTTGAGGACAAAGATCCTGTTTAGGGGTAAATGCTGTGACAATCCGTCAATTTACGATTGATATTTTATTCTCAAATATTATTTGAAAATATTATTTTAATGTTACAATATGAACTCACTTATTTTTGGGAAGAAATTTGGATTTACGTCTTGAAGTAGCATCGACTACGTTTAAACCGGAGGATTCAACGTTACGTGCTTACGTTTACATACACCGTCTTTGGTGACAGTCCGACATTTCAGAAAATAAATTTATCCGTGAATATTATTTTGGAGTTTTAAATTTGTGTTGGTTCATAAACTCACAAATTTACGAGAAGAGATTAGGACTTACAATTTTATTTTAACGTCCTTTACGACTAAACCGGAAACCTTAGGATTACGTATTTACGTTTTCGAACTCCGTTTTTGATGGAACAATTTTTATTAGATTCGTTTTGTGACATTGATTCATAATTTATAAAAACGTTTTTCTTAAAACGACCCGAGGGCACGCAAATCGAGGAAACTAGAATCGAGAAATACCCGTAAACTAGTGAGATGGGACAAAACACATTGTCCCACCCCACTAGCTTAGTTTGGACGACACTACTTGACACCACACACTAAGGTGGCATTAAGTTAGCTAACATGTTACAAGTGTAAGCTTAGCTTACATTTTAAGCCATACTTTCCCACTAACTCACAAAACTAGCTAATAGTTTTCACTTCTACCAATTCCTTACATGCAAAATCCTCTCAAAACTCTCTCAAACACTCTCCTCTTGTGGTCCAAAATTAAGCAACAAACACCCTCTTTGATCTCTTCTAGCCATGAACCACATGTTTACTAGCTCTATAAAGGAGTTCTCTTGAAGCCTTGCTCATTTGGTGGCCATATTAACATCTTTGGAGGTGATTTGCTTGTGTCCTAGGGCTGATTTTCCAACCTATGTTCTTGATATTTGATGGTCTTGGAGATACTTGTTGTGTTCATCAAGTTCTTGTCTTCCAAAAACAAGAAAAACACTTGGTTGATAAAGAAGATCATCCTCTCCATTTTTCTCTTGTTATTTTGTAAAGAACAAATGTATTTTCTTTCATTTTGTATATGTATATGATGTATATATGATGATAAAAATGTTGTGTGGGGATCAAGTGTTGATAGATATGCTTAAAAATGTTAATAACTATAAGAAATAAAGCTAAAATCTTGATTATTTAGTTGGCTGTGTAAAAACAGTAGATAACTAAAAGATGAACTGATAAAATTGTATGGTTTGATCCATTTACAGTAAGTACAAGATGTTATACACATGTGAGAGTTGGCCATGCAATGGAATCAAAATAATGAGTGAGATATGATCAAAACAAGTTAGGTGGTCTAATCTGAATAAGCAGTTTTGTAGGAACTGTTAAGGCAAGTTAAACTCAAAATGGGCAGTAGCTATAACTAATTTAAATATAGCAAATAATATGAAGAACATGTCACCCAAAAATGAGCTTCTAATTCATTATAGAACTCTAGATATGGTAAAAATGGTGAACATGAAGTTAAAAATCAGATTTTTGGAAATAATGTTTATTAATATTATATAAGCACTCACATTATAATGTATAAAATGTAAAAATATAAACCCACTAACTTATAAAACTTATTTATATAAATATATAAAAGGTTAATTAAATGGGTAAATTATATAAATGGTGGTGAAATAATATTTATAAGTAATAAAAACTATAAACTTGATTTTTACGACTTTTTCGGCTATTGCCGTAAAATTAACGTTTTTCGCCAAATAAAACTTAGACGACCAAACCCGTCTAATGTAAAGTTTATAAAAGTCATATACTGATATATAGGTAACTAATACAAGTAAAAACCGATAAAACCCGAACTATAGGGCATACGGACATTAACGAGCTAAGTAAACATATTGGACTAATACTTGGACTAATACTTGGGCTAATAATTGGACTACATAAGATAAACACTCATAAAAAGAACTTATTGGGCTTAACCCATTTAGTCCCAACTTGTAAAGTGTAGATACTGATAATGTAAGTATAACAAGGATTAATACAAGTTAAGAACTTATAATAGGCTTATTGAACCTAAGACACGTAAATGGGTAAAACTAGTAAACTAATATAAAAGTTATCAACATATAACACTAAAATGAGTAAACGAGAATATGTAAACCCACTTGATCATCATATATATATAATCATCATATGTATACATACTTGTTATTTTTATAAAGTCATTGGACAAACGTCTAAGACCGAGTATTATTTGTCTAGGTTTCCGTGATTGAAGCACGTACCGTACATCCAAATCGCCGATAATCGCCTTCCCACATCAACGTGAGTTCATAGCCTCGCACTCTTTTAAATGTTTTTATAAATGTTTTATAAACCCGCGAGGGAGATAACATGTTAGTTTTTATTAAATAGGACACCATTTGTCCCGATTGTTTGTTTATTGATTTTGGACCCGAATGATTGAATGACCCGATTGTATGACCCGATAAATGATTAAAGGACCCGATAGATGAAATTAAATGGATTATTAAAGTTAGGTTATGTCACTAAAAGTCCCATTAGCATGAATTGTGAACTACCGGGATTTGGTAGACGCTTATGCATTTAATAGTACTATTTGGGGACGATCACCCCAGTTCGCGCCTTGACGGTTGATCCCCGTCGTGCCACATTGATTGGTAAGCGAATTTATGTATGAGAAGATTTCCATAGCGTGACCTTTGTGACGACACGCTACTTTAGATGGGCAAAATTAGTATCGGGTTAGCTACCCGTTGTTGGTTTAGTAAGGTAACAATGTCATGCGGCTTATAATAATCCGACTAACGAAATACTACTAGACGCTCAGAATTACGACGTATTGCCTGACTAGCAATACAGGGTCATACTATTGATAATATGTTTGTGTTTTGGTTTTCATAACCATATTCATATAACGGTTTTTATTTTCATACAACGTCGTAAGACGTATTGTATGACGTTTTTACGACATTGGCTCGTCTAATGATTTTTAAGGCTTTTTATAACCATATTCATATAGCGGTTTTATTTAATCTATACAACGTTGCAAAACGTATTGTATGGTGTTTTTAACGACAATGATTCGTATAATGATTTTCAAGGCAAATGCCTATATTATGATTTTGATGAAGATTTGTATAAAATGATTTTGGCTATTTTATGGCCTATTAAAATGATTTATACAAAACGATTTTCAGTAATAAATTTATACTGATATTATATTGATGGATTTTATTAAACTCTATGAATTCACTCGGCGTTATCGCTGACCTTTTTTAACATGTTTTATCTCAGGTACTTGAAGGTAATTCTCAGGAAGACAACAAGAATTCATGGCCCGCACCTAAACTATATTTTCCATTCAAATACTTTGTAAAACTTTGTATGAAATGTAATGACTTGGGACCGATGTAAATTTGATATTTATGAATGGAAATGCTTTATTAATAAACGACGCGATTTTTATGCGTTGTCTATGATGTGAGTAATGTGCTATCCCGTAACACCAACTAGTCTTCCGCTGTACTGAGTTGTATAAATTTGGGGGTGTTACAGTTATCGAAGAAAACGAGAAAAGACGAAGTCAAGAGATCAAGAGTGCTTAAAGAACGAATGTCCAAGACCTATTCTGAAGATTTATCGAAGAAAAAGTCTAAAGACGGAAGTTTAATGAAGTCGAAGAACTTAAGTCTAAATTAAAGAAGAAAATTATTAAGACAAGTTCGAATCCCGAGACGACGTCGAGAAAAGACAAAGGATTAAATCGAGTTGAGAAGAAAAGAAAGAAGGAAGCACCACACATGCATTTCCCATTTCCCTGTAAATACCCTCCTAATCACATTAGGAGGGTGGTTAGCTAGTTGCACTTTTAATTTTTCCTTTCTAGTTTTTAGAGAGAGAAAGTTCTAAACTTTCTCTCACTAAGTCTTTCATATTTTCTTTTAATCTTTCACATTTTAAGCTTTTTGTATTTGGATTCCATTAATCAAGTTCAAGTTAAGTTTTAAGTTCTTTAATCTCCTTCTACATTTCTTGGTTTACTTTCTCTTTTGATCCGAATTGCATACTTCATTTTATTTAATGTTTTCGTGATTAAAGGTTAATCTTCCTAGTTTTCACATAAGCTCTTACACGTATAAGCAGTAAGCTCTTAATGCTTATTGGCTTATTTCAAGTTTTAGCTTATTGGTTTTCGGATTCTCTTAAGGTTTAGTCTTTCTAAAATTCCTTTTATAAAAGTTTATGATTTCATGTTTTTTGAAAGGTGGCAAATTTAAGCTTTTTGAGTTGTTTAACATTCGGATACGATAGCTTATTATGCGTGCTTATTGAATTTTAAGCTTACCACCAATTTCGGATTAATATTGCATTCCATCGCAATACAAGGGATTTAGACATTCCAACGGCTGCTTGTGATTATCGCAATAACCCATTGTGGTTTTACTTTGCGATAGTTGGTCATTTCCCCCTTATTCCGATCTGGGATTGCGATCGCTCATTGCGATCGCATATTCCGACAGGACTAAGGTTACTTTGAAACGAAACTCTGCCCAATTTTAGTTTACAACTTTCCGATCTGGACATTGCGACAAAGGTATTTGGGTTATTCCGATCTGACATTGCGATCTAGGACATTCCGATTGTGATCATTGCGACATACCATATTCCGACAGAGTTGTATTTGACATTCCGATGGGTATTCAGCTTAATATTCCGATGGTTCACATGAATTATTCCGATGACTTGTTTTAATTATATTCCGATGGTATTAACTTTGGTGCATTATGATAGAAAGGACTTGTTATATTCCGATAGCTTAAGTTTCTAAGTTTTAAAGTTTTACAAAGTTTTATGTTTTAAGTGTTTTTCTAAATAATTTTTAAACGCTTTAATTTCACTCAACGACATTTTCATACTTGCTTTTAGTTCAAATTAGAAAACCAAACCCAAACATTCTCTTGTTCACCAGAAGACAATTGAGTCACACTTTAGACTGGAAATCAATTCGAGGAGATCGGACGATAAACTGTTCTTACTTGGTGTAAAAACCTAGTATTAAATGGCGCTGCTGCCGGCTCTTTTCGTTAAGATTAACGGTTTCTAGTGAGAGACGCATTGAATTTTGGGATCCGTTCTTTGAACGTTATTTTCCTTGCTTTAATATTTTTCAAAAACCCTAAAAAAATATTAAAATTTTTCAAAAATACAAAAACATTGAAAAATCATAAAAAGCAATTCTTTTCCAAAGGTTTGCACCAAAAAGATTATATAGATATTCTCTCTGTATATTTTTCTTCTGCAGGTGCATGCGTACTAGATCTTCAAACTATTCTGAGCCCGAGACTCGTGAACATTTAGATATGGCTGGTGTTCATAACAACAATAATAACCCACCTCTACCCAATTTGAATAACAATAATAACAACAACAATGTTCCCCTACCTGATTTATGAACAATGGAGGAATTGTGTCAACCCACCATGAACGGACGCCGAGGCCCGATTACGCCGATGCATATCACGGCTCAGGAGTTTTCGTTGAAGCATCACATGATCCAACAAGTGCAAACTAACCCATTTCGTGGAATTCCGGATGATGATGCCAACAAACACCTCGACAACTTCATTACCATCACCCAAAGCATGAAATCACCCGGTGTTTCTATGGATGAACTTCGCCTCCAACTATTTCCCCACTCGCTTTCTCACCATGCCGAAAAATGGTTTGACCGTCTCCCAAAGAATTCTATTCATACTTGGAATGACATGACTCAACGCTCTTTGTCACGCTACTTCCCACCATCCATGGTCACAAGCCTTCGTAACCAAATTAGTGGATTCATGCAAGACAATGATGAATCGCTCTTTGAGGCTTGGGAACGATACAATGATTTGATCGACCGTTGTCCAAATCACAACATGCTCCCCGTCACTCTCATTGATACTTTCTATAATGGTCTCACTTTTCGTGATCGTGACACGATCAACGCCGCCTCCGATGGTACCTTTATGAAAAGGAGACCGGAGGAGTGTAGAGAGTTGATTGAAAACATGACTACTCACCACAAGAATTGGGATTCATCCGCATCCTCAAGATCTAATCCGAGAGTCAATGTTTCATCTACTTCTTCCACCACCGACATGTCCGTCATGGAACGTGCTTTTCTTGAAATTAGCAAAAGTATGCAAATTTTGGCTTCTAACCAAACTCAACAAGCTAAAGCCGTTGCTATTTCTTGTGACACATGTGGTGGTCCCCATTCTTACAATGATTGTCCTTCTACTCAAGGAAATTTTTCTGAAAACGTTAACGCGGCATACGGTACTTATCCCACGGGAGGCTATCAAGCTCGTCCTCAAGGAGATCGTAACTTGCTAAGTTACCGTTCAAACAACTATCTTGCTCCACCCGGTTTTACTCCTCCAAACCAAAACCAACAACAAAGCTATAACCGAAATAACCAATCCCAACCTCGTGCTAACAATCAATATCAATCCCAAAGAAACCCATACCCACCTCAAGGAAATTCTCAAGCTTACCAAGCTCCACCTCTCACTCAACCGATGGCCTTAAATCAAGACTTCGAGACATTCATGAGGACTAATAGTGAGATGGTGACGAATCTTCAGAGTCAATTCATCAACTTGAAGGGAGAAATGGCGAAACAAGGGAGCGATATTCGAGCCGAGCTAAGGAATGACATGGTGAAACAAAGCAATGATATTCGTGCCGACATGAGAGACTCTTTCAGCACCCAAGCGGATAATTTACGTGATATGTTAGGTTCGCTCTTCCAAGGTAATCAACCATCTTCTTCGGGTACTCTTCCGAGTAACACCGTTGCGAATCCAAGAGGGGAGATGAAAGCAATCACCACTCGTAGTGGAAAAGGTTATACGGAACCCGAGCTTCCTATACCTCCACCCGTGATTGTGAACAAGGAAAAAGAGCAACTTTCCTCATCTCCTTTGCCTTCTAGCCCCATTCCCCCACCACCTGTGGTTGTGAGTGATCCTACTCCCCTAAAGCCATCCTCTTCATCCGAAATACCTTATCCTTCAAGGTTGAGGAAAGAGAAGCAAAAGATCAAGGATGATATTCAAGTTTTAAACTTTCTCAAAATGTTTAAACAATTGAATTTTAACATCTCCTTTGCCGAGGCTCTCGCTCACATGCCTAAATACGCGAAGATGTTTAAAGATCTTCTTAGTGACAAGGAGAAGCTTCTTGACATTGCTCAGACCCAACTTAATGAGAATTGCTCCGCCGTTCTCTTAAGGAAATTGCCCACCAAACTTGGTGATCCGGGTCGCTTCTTGATTCCTTGCAACTTCCCGGGAGTAGAGAATTGCATGGACCTAGCCGATCTAGGTGCCAGTATAAACTTAATGCCTTTAAGTGTCTGGAAGCAATTATCTCTCCCCGAGCTAGTCCCCACCAAAATGACTTTGGAATTAGCTAACCGTACGGTTGCTTATCCAGTGGGGATAGCCGAAGACGTCTTCGTTGGCGTTGACAAATTCACCTTCCCGACGGATTTTGTTATCGTTGACTACGAGATGGATCCTCGTGTTCCATTAATCGTTGGACGTCCCTTCTTAAGGACCGGTCGCACTCTCATTGACGTAGCCGCGAGCGAAATAATCATGAGAGTTGGTGACGATAAAATTGTCTTCAACATGGGTAAGATTTCTAAGCAACCTTATTCATATGAGAGTGTTAATGCTATTGATGTTCTCGATGAGGCTTGTGAAGAACACTTTCATGATGCTTGCAAAAGTACTCTCTCTTCTCTACCCAATGTTGAGACCGTTGCCTCAATTGCTCCGTCATTGACTCCTTTTGGAGAAAGTGACTTGGATGATTTTGAAGCTAGCTTGGGTCCTCTCGATCTTAAGTATGATGATTCTCCCACCGATTGGGATGAAGATATTCGTACAATTGAGAAACTTCTCAATGAAGACCCGTTTTCTCATCCTTCTCCTAAAGAGGTGACTAATGATGATCCATCGTTAGTTACACCATCTATTGAGGATCCTCCTACTCTTGAGCTTAAGAACTTACCTCCTCATCTCGAGTACGTTTTCCTTGAAGACAACAAGAAGTTACCGGTCATCATCGCAAAGGACCTGAAAGAAGAAGAAAAATCCCGACTTATCGCCGTGTTGAAGAATCATAAGAAAGCGATTGCGTGGAAGATCCGATATTCGTGGAATTGATCCTCACTTTTGCACACATAAAATTCTCATGGAGGACGATTTTAAACCCACTATTCAAAGCCAATGAAGGGTGAATCCTAAGATCCATGACGTTATCAAAAAAGAGGTTATCAAACTTCTTTATGCGGGCATAATCTATCCTATTTCGGATTCACTGTGGGTTAGTCCAGTCCATTGTGTGCCTAAGAAAGGCGGAATCACCGTTGTTACCAACGAAAAGAACGAGTTGATTCCTACTCGTCTCGTTACAGGGTGGAGAGTTTGTATAGACTATCGCAAACTCAATGATGCTACGAGAAAGGATCACTTTCCCCTTCCTTTCATGGACCAAATACTTGAACGTCTAGCGGGTAATGACTATTACTGCTTCTTAGACGGTTTCTCGAGTTATTTTCAAATACCCATCGATCCCCAAGACCAAGAGAAAACCACATTCACTTGCCCTTATGGAACATTTGCTTACAAAAGAATGCCTTTCGGCTTGTGCAATGCTCCTGGGACATTCCAAAGGTGCATGAAGTCTATCTTCCATGACATGGTTGAAGAAACCATGGAAGTCTTCATGGATGATTTCTCGGTCTATGGTGACTCATTCTCTTCCTGCCTTGCCAATTTAGAACGTATGCTTAAGCGGTGCGAAGATACTCGCCTTGTTCTAAATTGGAAAAAATGCCATTTTATGGTAAAAGAAGGCATTGTGCTAGGACACAAAATCTCTAAAGCCGGTCTTGAAGTGGACCGTGCTAAAGTGAATGTCATAGCCAAATTACCTCCACCTTCAACCGTGAAGGGTGTGAGAAGTTTTCTGGGTCATGCGGGCTTCTATCGTCGTTTCATTTAGGATTTTTCTAAAATCGCTCGCCCGATGACCCACCTCTTGGAAAAAGATACTCCTTTTATCTTTTCCAAAGAGTGTATTGAAGCCTTCAATCTTCTCAAGGATAAGCTAACTAAGGCACCGGTCTTGGTTACCCCTAATTGGGAGCTACCTTTTGAATTGATGTGCGATGCTAGCGACTTTGCTATTGGAGCGGTTTTGGGCCAAAGAGTGAATAAACACTTCCAACCAATCCATTACGCTAGAAAGACAATGACGGGGGCTCAATTGCATTATACGACAACCGAAAAAGAGCTTTTAGCTGTTGTCTATGCTTTTGAAAAATTTCGCCCCTATCTTGTCCTTTCCACCACCATCGTGTATACCGACCATTCCGCGTTGAAGTACTTGTTGACTAAGCAAGATTCCAAGCCAAGACTTCTTCGTTGGGTTTTGCTCCTTCAAGAATTCAACATTGAAATTTGTGACAAAAAGGGAGCCGAAAACGTAGCAGCGGATCATCTGAGTAGACTTGAGGATCCGTATCAAGGGGATCATCCGAACCAAGAGATCAATGAATCTTTTCCCCTTGAGACCTTGATGTCTATTCACTCCAATCTTGATGACACCCCGTGGTTTGCGGACATTGCAAACTACTTAGCGGGTGGTATTCTCATCAAGGGTTAACATCCCAAGAAAAGAAGAAGTTTTTTAACGATGTTAAGACTTACTTCTGGGATGACCCTTATCTATTCAAAGAATGTGCTGATCTGATCATTCGTCGATGTGTTGATGGACCGACAGCTTTACAAACCCTTGATGCTTGCCATAAAGGACCTACCGGTGGTCACTTTGGTCCCAACTACACCGCTAAGAAAGTGTTTGACTCTGGATTCTATTGGCCCACCATTTATCGTGACGCTCACGAAATGGTTAAGCATTGTGATGCTTGCCAACGCCAGGGCAAGATCACACATAAAGATGAGATGCCTCAAAATTTCATACAAGAATGTGAAATCTTTGACGTATGGGGCATCGACTTTATGGGGCCATTTCCATCATCCAAAGGGAACAAGTACATCCTCGTAGCCGTTGACTACGTTTCTAAATGGGTTGAAGCTAAGGCTCTCCCAGCGAACGATGCGAGGGTGGTTGTGAACTTTTTGAAGCAACTGTTTGCTCGATTCGGTGTTCCTCGTGCTATAATCAGTGACCGCGGGACTCATTTTTGCAATGATCAATTTGCAAGAGTCATGGCTAAGTATGGTATCAATCACCGTCTTTCCACCGCCTATCATCCCCAAACCAATGGGCAAGCCTAGATCTCCAACCGTGGATTGAAGCGAATTCTGGAACGTACTGTGGGAGAGCATCGTGCCGCGTGGGCCGATAAGTTAGATGATGCTTTGTGGGCTTTCCGTACCGCATATAAGACGCCGATTGGTTGTACACCTTATCGTCTTGTGTACGGGATAGCATGCCACCTCCCCATCGAGCTGGAACATAAGGCGTACTGGGCCTTGAAGTGGGCTAACTTCGACATCAACAAAGCCGGTGATCTTCGCAAGATTCAATTCAACGAGCTCAACGAACTGAGGAATGAAGCTTACGAGAACTCACTGATATATACAAGGAGAAGACCAACATCATCCATGACGCAAGAATCAAGAACCGAGAGTTCAACGTTGGTGATCAAGTTTTACTCTTTAACTCTCGGTTAAAGATCTTCTCTGGCAAGTTGAAGAGCCGCTGGTCTGGTCCATTCACCATCGCCAAAGTCTTTCCATATGGCACCATTGAGCTTTCTCAGCCAAATGGGCCCAATTTTAAGGTGAATGGCCAGCGTTTGAAGTTGTACTTTGGTGAGGACATCTCTCATGAGATGATCCCATCCCTCACCATGTTTCCCATGAACTAAATTTGGGTCGAGTCAGGTCGTGACTCGGTTATAAAAAACAAGCGCTTCTCGAGAGGCAACCCGTGATCTATCCTTTACTGCTTTCATCATAAGTGTAGGGGGAGCCCCGTATGTGTTGGTTGTCTTGTTTCTTATTTTGTGCAGGGATTCAAGCTTCAAAGAGCACCTCGATGACTTTTGACGAACCGTGATCCCGTGTACCCATCTTCCTGGTTCTATCCTAAACTGTCGTGATTCAATTTTTCATATCTTATATGTTCACATTGAAATCACTATAGTTGTCCTTTCCTTAGCAAGACTTAAACAAAGTGCACAATGTCCTAAGTGTAGGGGAGTTTACTCCCACATGCTTAAACATTGAGGACAATGTTTATATCAAATGTAGGGGGGACTTCTATCAAAGTAAGTGGTCTTTTTCATGAATTTGCCCTCATTTTAACCGGAAATTTGATTTTTCGACATTTTTCAAAATTTTTAATCTATTTTGGCCTAGTTGTATAGTTGTATTTTCCTTGTATAGTTATTTTCTTTCCTTATTAGAATAAAAGTTTAATAAAGTGGTTTTAAATTTTTCAAAGTTGTGAATCTTTTGACTCAACCCGAGTTTACTTATCCAAGTTTACTCTAGCTAGTATCCTTAACGTGTTTAAGTCAAGTTTTGCTAGGCTTTTATATAGGGAGCTATAAAACGCGAAAGTCTTGACTCTCACGGGTTAAGAACAAGAACTTTTCGCAAGTTCCTATAATTGATCCTAGAGAGTCGTTTATCAAGGGAACTTTAAAATGCGATTTCTAAACTTGAAAAAGTCTAAGAGTTTGCAAGATCCTATAGACGACTCGAAAACCCAAAACTTTGATTTAATAGGCTAAGCATCCACGAGTCTCATTCCTTGAGATTTTAAACTGTGGAGAACGAGAGATGATAGAGTCAATTATAAGTTTGGTATTCTTTCGTGCATTTATGTGAGTTAGTTATGAGCCTATTCTGCCATCGCTTGTTAATAAATTTATTGCAATAAATAAGGTTGTACGGTTTGAAATGTTACTTAGCTTCTAGCCCAAGATCGTTTAAAAGTTGCTCGGTATTAATTAGAGTTCATAGCCAAGGCATAACTTATTAAAGCGGGATGCGAAGATTGGCGAGTCCGAAAAGGCCCTAACAAGGCATGAGGGCTACAGTTTGTTGCTAAAGATCCAGAAGTGATGTGAAGAATCATTTGTCGAAAATCAATATGAAGGATCAAGACACACGACAAAAAGCAAATACTCCCCTAAAGATCATGGAGAAGTCTATCCGAAAAGACCCTAGCAAGGTATGAGGATAAATAGATCCAAGTCCTAAAAGGAGGCGGATCGTTGTATATCAAAGTCCAAAATAAAGATTGGAGAAAAATGAAGAAGTCGTGGTCTAAGTATGAAGAATCTCTCAAAAACTTCAAGTGAAGAAATTACTATTATGAAGAGAAGACCAAAATTTCCAGAACGTCTCTCAAAGATTTGAAGTATGAAGTCGCTGCCAAATATCGGTCCGAGAAAGGTCTCAAATCGCGAAGCGAGTTATGCCACGATATGAACTTTATGAGGTCACGAGAAGCAGTTTTAAAAGATTTTGTCCTTTAGCTATTGATTAAATCGTCCACTTTATTTTCGGCCTAAATAACCATCAAAATAAGTCAAACAATTCATCCTCGTGATCATTCAAGACAAAAATAAAATATAAGAGATACACCTAGGAATAAGGGAGTCTAAGTAAATAATTGGCCCACATGATTTCGTGTTAGTTTGCTAACTTATAATAACAAAGATCTCGTTTTTAAGCTTGGTATAGGGAACGTGAAACTTGAGAATGATGAACATTCATGACAATCTAAACCCCCAATGTAAGTCTTTAAATACTTTACTTGTTTTGTTCTTTTGGTTTCCTTAGTGTTTAGAATTTAATAAAAGCCAAGGTGGGTTATCTATGATGAGAAATGTAAACCATGATTTAAAATTAATGCATTGCATGAGGGCATTGCAATGGTCAAGTGTAGGGGATTTAATAAGTGTGAAAACACTTATCCTTTTACCACTTATTTCCAATAATAACAAGACCAAAACGTGTATTTTATGTCGTAAAAGTCAGAATTATGCGTGGTTTGTGTTTTTATTATGTTTTAGGACCTAAAGATGAAAAAGAAAGAAAACACAGGCTTTCACGGGCTTTTATCGAAGAAAACGAGAAAAGACGAAGTCAAGAGATCAAGAGTTCTTAAAGAACGAATGTCCAAGACCTATTCTGAAGATTTATCGAAGAAAAAGTCTAAAGACGGAAGTTTAATGAAGTCGAAGAACTTAAGTCTAAATTAAAGAAGAAAATTATTAAGACAAGTTCGAATCCCGAGACGACGTCGAGAAAAGACAAAGGATTAAATCGAGTCAAGAAGAAAAGAAAGAAGGAAGCACCACACATGCACTTCCCATTTCCCTATAAATACCCTCCTAATCACATTAGGAGGGTGGTTAGCTAGTTGCACTTTTAATTTTTCATTTCTAGTTTCTAGAGAGAGAAAGTTCTAAGCTTTCTCTCACTAAATCTTTCATCTTTTCGTTTAATCTTTCACATTTTAAGCTTTTTGTATTTGGATTCCATTAATCAAGTTCAAGTTAAGTTTTAAGTTCTTTAATCTCCTTCTACATTTCTTGGTTTACTTTCTCGTTTGATCCGAATTGCATACTTCATTCGTTTGATTTGATGTTTTCGTGATTAAAGGTTAATATTCCTAGTTTTCACATAAGCTCTTACACGTATAAGCTGTAAGCTCTTAATGCTTATTGGCTTATTTCAAGTTTTAGCTTATTGGTTTTCGGATTCTCTTAAGGTTTAGTCTTTCTAAAATTCCTTTTATAAAAGTTTATGATTTCATGTTTTTTGAGAGTTGGTAAATTTAAGCTTTTTGAGTTGTTTAACATTCGGATAAGATAGCTTATTATGCGTGCTTATTGAATTTTAAGCTTACCACCAATTTTGGATTAATATTGCATTCCATCGCAATACAAGGGATTCAGACATTCCGACGGCTGCTTGTGCTTATCGCAATAAACCATTGTGGTTTTACTTTGCGATAGTTGGTCATTTCCCCTTATTCCGATCTGGGATTGCGATCGCTCATTGCGATCGCATATTCCGACGGGACTAAGGTTACTTTGAAACGAAACTCTGCCCAATTTTAGTTTACAACTTTCCGATCTGGACACTGCGACAAAGGTATTTGGGCTATTCATCTGACATTGCGATCTAGGACATTCTGATTGTGATCATTGCGACAGACCATATTCCGACAGAGTTGTATTTGACATTCCGATGGGTATTCAGCTTAATATTCCGATGGTTCACATGAATTATTCCGATTACTTGTTTTAATTATATTCCGATGGTATTAACTTTGGTGCATTCCGATAGAAAGGACTTGTTATATTCCGATAGCTTAAGTTTTTAAGTTTTAAAGTTTTACAAAGTTTTATGTTTTAAGTGTTTTTCTAAATAATTTTTAAACGCTTTAATTTCACTCAACGACATTTTCATACTTGCTTTTAGTTCAAATTAGAAAACCAAACCCAAACATTCTCTTGTTCACCAAAAGACAGTTGAGTCACACTTTAGACTGGAAATCAATTCGAGGAGATCGAACGATAACTTTTCTTACTTGGTGTAAAAACCTAGTATTAATAGGTGACCAAATTAAAATTACTTTCAATTTGGTTTGTATCAAAACTATCTTTTACTTGAAGCTAAGTTGCATAATGATTAGGTTCAATTCAAATGCACTAGCAAAGATAATAGGTAAGTGTAATGATAATGAAATAAGTAAAGAGTAAGGAAGGAGACAACCTAGTGGGAAGACACCAAGATTTATAGTGGTTCGACAACGAGGCTCTATCCTTGTTTCTACTCCACTCCTCGAGTACACCTACTCGAGATTTCCACTATATCCACAAGCTCCCTTCTCGGTGGAGAAAACCTTACATCGTTGCCTACATTATTTTCTGACACTAAGCTAAATGTCGAGACCTAATCTTTAGCTAGGATCAATCTACACAACGTTGCCTACTTCACAATTTAACGACACAAGGCTAGATGTCGAGTTCTAATATTAAGGTAGAACCAATCTTCACGACGTTGCCTACTTCACCATTTTACGACACAAGGCTAGATGTCGAGTTCTAATCGAAAGCTAGAACCAATCTTCACGACTCTTCACTTTGAAGCTAAGTGAGAACTTCACACAACACAACTACTAATCACTTTTAAGTTTAGTGAGAACTCACAAGACACAACCACATCACTTTATAGTTTAGTGAGAACTCCTAATCAAATCTATTACAACTCAACTAGACTTATCCAAGTACACACATGTAGCTTGGATTTACACAACACAAATACAAGCAAACACATATGCAATGGATGTACACAACAAATCCAAGTATCCACAAATAACTTGGATGAACACAACTAGTCCAAGTATTCATAAATACATTGGATTGACCTAAAACAAAAAGAGTATCATGATGAATATGACTAGCTCATAGATTCATATTTATCACAACACTAGTGAGTGAGTGATCTTCTCATTGGACAAGGTAAAGGAGGGGATCAAGAGGATAATCATATGTAAACATCCTTAACAATTTAAGTGATTATTTACTAATGATTATGCTATAGAAAATAGAAAGGGGGCTGAGAAAAACGTCCAAGAGGCTTGCTGGAAAATGAGATTTGACCCACTATTTAAAGGAGACAAAGTATAACGGATCTATAACGGCTAGCTGTGCGCGGTACCTTATATCACCCCGCGGTTCCATATCGCTAAGGTACCGCGTAGGTACTTAAGGTACCGCCACTAGACTACGCTCCGTTTTTTGTCTTTTAGTGGGGTGGGAATATCTGAGGTATTTGAAACCTTCAAAGGATATTCTAACAGCATTTGGAATATGCTATTTTCAAATTTTCATTTTCCATTTTAATAAAACATTTTCTAAAAAAGAAAGTTTATTAAAAAGTCTTTTGTCATATTAACAAAAGTGAGTTTTAAGAATAATCATTTTGATGATCACTAAGTATGATTAAGAAAGGTTAGTGATATGATTATTACCTTGATGATAGTGTTAGTTAAATAATTCATTTTGTGTTTTACACTAAATGTGTTGTACGGTTTGTTGTGATCAAAACTAAGAAAGATTAGTTAACACTAATAATGTTTTTAGGCATCACTTGCATTAACAATCTCCCCCTTTTTGATTACGACAAACGATAAACTCATTTACGTAGAAACACAAAATATGGAGTTATTAACTAGTTTATCACTATCATTTCTCCCCCTTTGAGGTAGCAAAAAGGTTAGCACAAGTCTTCGAAGCACATCGAACTTTGCTAGTAGCTCCCCCTTGGTGGTTGCTCCCCCTTGCTTGGGGCACCAAGTTTGTGAGCTAAGGTGACATGCTACACAAAGGTTAGTAGAAAGGAAAGAAACACCAATGTATATATGATCACTACCTACTAAGTAACTTGAGAGGGAGAGAGAGAAGAAATCTTAAATTAGAAGCAAGTATTTTGCTAAGTATGTCCAAAGAGGTAATTGACAAAATCAAACTTCAATCCATTGAAGATGATAGGCTTGTCAATGGGTTAAAGTTTAGAATTGATGGAATCACCCATAAGCAATTGTAAAAATTAACCATGATCAACTCAAAATAGAACTAATGAAATAACACACAAACAACACAAAGGTTACATAAAAGAAAAAGGCACAACAAAGAAGATAGTCATACACACAATATGAGTATCTAAAAGCAATAAATATGGAAAATAAACCACTAAGCATAAGCTAGTCTAATAGTGATATTTTCCAAGATTTCGAAAAATATAAGACTAAAAAGACGACGATGCATCATTCGAAGTTTTGTCCACCGGAACGAAAACTTGAATAGGAGGTCGAGTGAGGAGGAATTCAAGAAAATTTAACTTCTCATACACATGAGCAAGTTCAATTTGTTGAAATCGACAACAAGCACACGAGGATCTATGATGCAACACAAAATCGTTTGATGGGGGTATGGCATCAAATTTAGGGTTTGGTGGTGGTGGGGTAATGGGTTTGGGAATGTTTTCACAATGCCTTATGAGGTTTGGGAAGGTTGCAAGGTCATTGAGTTGAGGGGTGTTGAAGGATTGTGGTGGTGGAGGAACATTTTCTTTAGCTCCGGTGATGGGGTTTATGGTATAAGTCTCATTCCAATACTTGATTGGAGAGAAGGTACGGTTTTTGGGTGGTTTGGAGGAAGATGGTTCATTCTTCTTAACCCAAATAGGTCGAACCGAGATTTTCGGTTTCTTTGAAAGCTTGGACGAGGAAGCTTTGGGTGAGTGGGGTTGTGACAAAGAGATGTCAAGGTTAGGAATGTAGGAGTTTGGCATTGTGAGAGTGTGAGAATAAAATCTCAAGGTTGTGTGAGAATGAAATCTCAAGGTTGGGAAGGTGTGAGAATGAAATCTCAAGGTTGGGAAGGTGTGAGAATGTAATCTCAAGATTGGGGTATAAGTAAAATGTAATCAAGGTAAGAATTTGAATACAAAATGTGAAGTGTCAAGGAATGTTTAGTCAATTTGAGTAAACAAGGAATCTTGACAGGGTATAGGGTTTTAAAAGTTTTGACCAAAAATTCGTCAAAAACTGATTTCTACCCGCGGTACCTTAAAGGGACCGGCGGTTCCATATCGCTAGGGAACCGCGGGGCTTTAAGGATCCGTGTCCAGTGGACTTGAAACCAAGTTTTACAGGTTTTTGAGAAAAACTAAGACTTTTTCAAAAAGTTGCAAATCTTGGAATTTTACCTCTATTAGCACCAAATTATGCTAGGGTTGCATAAAGCAACATATTCACAAAGAATGTCTTGACAAAGGGTGACAAAATAATTTAGATATCATTTTGAACCAATTTTAGTCAAGTTTTTAGAGGTTGTGATAGATTTAGGTTCAATTTTAATTTCAAATTAAAGTTGATTAGTGTGCACAAAAGGATAGAAACACACAAAGCTAAATCCATAGATCAACAACATGAAAAATTCATGAAGGAAGCAAGTACAATGACAAATAAAACTAACTAATACATAGCTAGCTTAACATTAAATCTAGATAAGTAGTCTTCTTTGGCTTGGTTTTGTTGAAAACTCTTATTAAGAAAACTCCATCATTCATCTCCTAGGAGGAGGCATGGAGAACAAGGCAAGCAAGAACTCTTGCAACCTCCTATTTAGTCCATACATATCCATCCTAAGGTTATGGATGATGTAGTGGTTGTAAAGACAACATGGACAACTAGGACCATGTTTTTGTTGAAACCCATAATATGGATCACCCAAAAGGAGGGAAAGTGGAATACCCAAAATTGGAATGTTTGAGTTGGGTGGAGGTGGAGGAGGCATGTTCTCCAAGGGTGATGTGGGTGAGAGTGGAGGCATGTTCCCTAAAGGGGAAATGGGTGAGTGTGGAGGTAAATTCTCCAAGGTTGGTGAAATGGGTGAGTTATGAGGGGTAAATGGTGAAGTCACCAAAGTGTCATCAAAGTCATTCACAAAAGGAATTCTTTGGATTGGTTGGGGTTGTGTGGTCACATCCAAGGGTGCACTTGGAGTGAAGGGTGAAGAGAGCTCATTCAGTCTTGAGTTAAATGAAGAGGAGGTAGAACCAATGGAGTGGTTAGTACCATGGGTGGATGATGTCTTGCATGGTGAAGAGGTGGGGAAGGTGATGAAGAAATGAGGATAGGAACCATCTCTTCTTAGGTGTGTGGAGAGGTGAGGAGTTAGGCTTGGCTACCTTAATCCTTATTTTGAGTGTTTTCCTTGGGGTGGAGGTCTTGGAAGTGTTTGAGGTTTTGGTACACACCATGGTTGACAAGGGTGGTTTAAGGTTTAGGGAAGGATGTTTTGATGTGTGAAGAACATGACTAACAAGGTGGGTTTAAATGGGTGAGGGAATGATCCAAACTAGTAATGGGTTAAAATCATTTTAGGTGAATAATGAATTTAGGTAAGCTAGTTTAGGAAATGTGCAGTTTATTACTGAAAATCATGCAAGGTTTACACAGATTTAAGAAAACAGTGTAAAGCAAAAGATGCTGTCGTGCACAGTGGCCGGCGGTTCCTTATCTAGGACCGGCGGTACCTTATCGATAAGGATCCGCGGGTCGATATGGAACCGCGACCAGAGGGCTTTCAAAAATTTCCCATCCCAGTTTTTGATAAACCCAGATTTTTACCAAAAGATTCACAAGCCAAAGTTAACTACAGATCATAATCTAATAAGCTAACTATCATAAGGCATGAAAAAGGCTATGTAAATCACAAACATCATTGCATAAGCAACATTTAGGATCAAAATAAATAATAATCCAAACATGTAACATAAGTTAATAAACAATTAAACCAAAGTGTTAATAAGCAAATGTTTAAGCTGCAAATGATAACCAAACTTTGACACAACTCAAAGTCTTCACCTCCTTTTCTTGCCTAAATCCTTGATCATTTTTCCCAAATACTTGATTCCCTTTCTTGACTCAATCCGGTGTTCATGCAAATCACCTCGGGTTCGAAGATTTTGACGGTAAAGTTCCTCCAAATTGAGATTATTAGGAACTTCACTAGAGGAATTGTGGGGAGGGGAAGCAATGTCATCTAAACCATCCACGAATGAGTTTGTGGAGTGGTGAGAAGAACTCGAAGAGTCAATGGGAGCACTTGTGCCAATGCCATCACCATCACTTGTTGGCATGTCCATGTCCTCATCATTGAACTCTTGTTGATCGGATTTACGGTCAGATCTTGTCTTTCTCTTATATACCTCTCGAATAGGTAGCATGACCCGTTTGACCGGTTGAAATTGAGAAAGATCAAGATTTGGAAAATCACGGCCAACCCTTTTAAAAAGGCGAGTGAGAAGCATTACGTAAGGGAGGTTTGTTTTAGGCTTGTGAATAGGATAATTGATCCATTGAGCGATAAAATATGCCAAATTGTAATTGGTGTTGGTAAAGATGCAATATAACATATGCACTAAACACGCCGGAACATGATCCCGGTTTCCACCAAGACAAAACACATTTTCCCTAAGGATATTGGTCCATTGAACCAAATTATCATTAAGGTCGCTTAAGAGAACCTCATGGCGTTTCACCGAACGTACCTTAGTACGAAGGCTTCTCTTAACGGGTCGATTACGCTTTTTGGAGACAATGTCTACAATGAAGTCAAGATCAATTTCCTCATGATCATTTGGAGGACAATTGTAGGATTCAAGGAGAGCACTAAGCTTCCATTTATCCGTGAAGCGACAAGTGCCTACAAATGGGACATCAAGAATTTGACCAAACACTTCGAGAGAGTATTGAATGAGTTGATCTTTCAAGATGAACCTAACAAATATCCCATCATTGTTTTCAATGACGGAGTATGTGCTAAAGAACTCCAATAGGAATCGGGGATAGATGTCTTCCTTAATGTTCAACAAACAATCAAATCCAATGTGTTCAAACATTGACTTGATGTAGACATAATCCTTGATATCCTTTTGGATAACTCTACCCTCATGAAAGCAACGGGATTGAAGAGAGGAAAAAGTATGGGCAAGGTGAGTTGAGTGACAAAAGTCGGATAGGTTTGGTATATACTGTTTGGTGAGTTGATGATCCTTTTGGTATTGTGAAGGCATGATTAGTACCTAATTAAATACAAGAAAATATTTTTCCAATCACTCATATGAAGAATTAAAATAAAAAATCAAAAATATGAGAATGTGTTATATCAATTTCTTGACAAACATAGGATTGAATCCATATCATTCTCATGTTCACAATGTGTCTATTCCATCATTAACCAAGAACACATGATCTATGTTAGATCAACAATGGATTAGAACATTGGTTTTTCAAAACAAGGTTTTTAGGTAGGCATTAACAATGTCATTACCTACTTGTTCATGGGTTCATCTTAAATCCATCTTTCAACAATAATCATTTAGCCTAAATTCGGATTTGTTCTACAAGTGGGTTTTAGTGAAATCTTAATGAATATGAACCTAAGGAATCATAGTAAAATAACCATGTCAACCCACATTCCTATTAAGGTTTTAATTCAATTTCAATTTTAAAAATCCCCAATTATGAAAGGATGAACCCTAGAACAAAATAGATGAATTTGAAAGAAATACTTACAATTAATTGATGTTAGATGAAGGATGAGTGAAACCCACAACTTGGAATCAATTAATTTTAGTGATTGAAGGTTTTGGAAGCTTCAACAATGGTGGAAAAACAAGAAAACCGTCGGTTGTGTGTTTTTGGGAGAGAGAGGGTTTGGTTTGAAAAAGAATAAAATAATCAAACTGGCGCTCTGACAAAAGTTTCTGCCCGCGGTTCTTTATCGATAAGGTACCGCGGGTTTGAGCCGCCTAGATAAGGAACCGCCTACAGAGGCAGGTTTTTATCTATGACAAACGCTAAATTTTGAAAACCAAGTTTTTCTAAAATATTTAAAATTAAATCATGAGCCTTTTAGAATATCATTGGATCATCATAACACTAAGCAATATGCCTTAACGAAGAATTACGAGTTAAATCAAGATCGAAAAGAACCGAAACGGACAAACGACTACTCGTAGCAAAACGGCAAAGTGGAGAGAAGTCAAGGGAAGTGAATCAAGACTAGGACCAATGCTCAAGGTATTAATGACAATCTTCAAATAGTGGTAACGAAGAGCTTGTGTCATATATAGTGGTTTAAGACGTGCCTTTCCGGCGAAACGTTAAACGGCTTTGGTAATGAATAAGCACAAAGCAATTATTTAAGTATAGACTAAGATCACTTTCAATAATAGTCTTAGTCTAAACCAAAATATGAGCAAGGTATTAATTCACTTTCTCTCCCACAAAGGGCCTACTAACCGTATGGGTGCAAACCATAGAAATCATCCTTGATACTTTAAGCTTCTACTAACTCACTCTACATCACCATAGTGAGTAAAGTATCCAAGCAATGAAGGTTTGAGAGGATAAAAGAAAAGAAACAAAAACCACAAATAAATGTCAAGGAAAGGATGCCAAGAACAAGCACATAGTCAAGTAATGATCAAAAGAATGATCAAAGGGCGTGTGGAAGAACGAAAGCGTACCTTGGCCACAAAGAGCAATCCATGAAGGAATAAGTGCTATGCCCAATCAATGACTATGATGAGTACTAAGTCTTCAAGGACTAGTATCATTCCCAATCATCTTGGTATCATCATTCAAAGATGTTAAAGATCAATGAAGATGAGTCTTCTACAAGTGCAAGTAACTCAATCCACAATCAATTAAGTGATTGATCTTCATGAGTACCTACACAAAGCAAGATGCAAACTAGTAGATACATTTCAAGAGTATATCTAAAATGCATAAAGGCTACTAATCTTAAGTGGGATGCAATATTATCAATTAAAAGACCTATTTTCAAAGAAAACATAGTTTTGACCAAAGAGAAACTTTAGTATAACTTGACCTTCTAATTTGAAGAGACAATGGATCGATCCAAGTTTCAAAGTACAATATACTTCAAAGATCTTGAGTGACCATCGCTCTGATACCAATTGTAGAAACTAGAAGGGTGGGTTGAATAGTTTCTCTTCGATAGGTAACCAAATTAAAATTACTTTCAATTTGGTTTGTATCAAAACTATCTTTTACTTGAAGCTAAGTTGCATAATGATTAGGTTCAATTCAAATGCACTAGAAAAGATAATAGGTAAGTGTAATGATAATGAAATAAGTAAAGAGTAAGGAAGGAGACAACCTAGTGGGAAGACACCAAGATTTATAGTGGTTCGACAACGAGGCTCTATCCTCGTTTCTACTCCACTCCTCGAGTACACCTACTCGAGATTTCCACTATATCCACAAGCTCCCTTCTCGGCGGAGAAAACCTTACATCGTTGCTTACATTATTTTCCGACAGTAAGCTACATGTCGAGACCTAATCTTTAGCTAGGACCAATCTACACAACGCTGCCTACTTCATAATTTAACGACACAAGGCTAGATGTCGAGTTCTAATCTTAAGGTAGAACCAATCTTCACGACGTTGCCTACTTCACCATTTTACGACACAAGGCTAGATGTCGAGTTCTAATCGAAAGCTAGAACCAATCTTCACGACTCTTCACTTTGAAGCTAAGTGAGAACTTCACACAACACAACTACTAATCACTTTTAAGTTTAGTGAGAACTCAAAAGACACAACCACATCACTTTATAGTTTAGTGAGAACTCCTAATCAAATCTATTACAACTCAACTAGACTTATCCAAGTACACACATGTAGCTTGGATTTACACAACACAAATCCAAGCAAACACATATGCAATGGATGTACACAACAAATCCAAGTATCCACAAATAACTTGGATGAACACAACTAGTCCAAGTATTCATAAATACATTGGATTGACCTAAAACAAAAAGAGTATCATGATGAATATGACTAGCTCATAGATTCATCTTTATCATAACACTAGTGAGTGAGTGATCTTCTCACTGGACAAGTTAAAGGAGGGGATCAAGAGGATAATCATATGTAAACATCCTTAACAATTTAAGTGATCATTTACTAATGATTATGCTATAGAAAATAGAAAGGGGGCTGAGAAAAACGTCCAAGAGGCTTGCTGGAAAATGAGATTTGACCCACTATTTAAAGGAGACAAAGTATAACGGATCTATAACGGCTAGCTGTGCGCGGTACCTTACCTCACCCCGCGGTTCCATATCGCTAAGGTACCGCGTAGGTACTTAAGGTACCGCCACTAGACTACGCTCCGTTTTTTGTCTTTTAGTGGGGTGGGAATATCTGAGGTATTTGAAACCTTCAAAGGATATTCTAACAGCATTTGGAATATGCTATTTTCAAATTTTCATTTTCCATTTTAATAAAACATTTTCTAAAAAAGAAAGTTTATTAAGAAGTCTTTTGTCATATTAACAAAAGTGAGTTTTAAGAATAATCATTTTGATGATCACTAAGTATGATTAAGAAAGGTTAGTGATATGATTATTACCTTAATGATAGTGTTAGTTAAATAATTCATTTTGTGTTTTACACTAAATGTGTTGTATGGTTTGTTGTGATCAAAACTAAGAAAGATTAGTTAACACTAATAATGTTTTTAGGCATCACTTGCATTAACAAGAAAGTAAAGCTACACTACTCCTAATCTAAAATAACTAACTAACACCCTCCTAATGACACATTAGGAGGGTATTTATAGGAGGAGTACATGTGATGATGCTTTCTTCTCTCTTTCTTCTTGTCTCAACTCGATTTAATTTCTTTGTCTTTTTTGACGTCGTCTCGGGATTTGTCGATATAAATTGAACTCGTCTTATAATTTTCTTCTTTAATTAGACTTGGTTCTTAGACTTCATTAAACTTCCATCTTTAGACCTTTTCTTCGATAAATCTTCAGAATAGGCCTTGGACTTCCGTTCTTTTTGCACTCTTGATCTTTTGACTTCGTCTTTTCTCGTTTTCATCGATAAAAGCCCGTGAAAGCCCGTGTTTTCTTCCTTTTTCATCTTTTGGTCCTAAAACACAATAAAAACACAAACCACGCATAATTCCGACATTTACGACATAAAATACACGTTTTGGCTTGGTTATTATTTTAGTTAAGTGGTAAAAGGATGGGTGTTTTCACACCTATCAAATCCCCTACATTTGACCATTGCAATGTCCTCATGCAATGCATTAGTTACAAAGCAAGTTTTACATTTTTTTTATCATAATCAATCCACCTTGGCCTTTATTAAAAACAAGACATAGAAAATTATAAAATATTCAAAGGAAGAAAACAAGTAAAGAGATAAAAGACTTACTTTGAGGTTTTGGATAGTCATGAATGTTTATCACCCTCAAGTTTCACGTTCCCAATACCAAGCTTAAAAACGAGATCATTGTTATTATAAGTTAGCAAACTATCACAAATTCATGTGGCCTAATTATTCACTTAGACTCCCTTATTCCTAGGTGTATCTCTTATATTTTATGATTGTCTTGAATGATCACGAGGATGCATTGTTGAATTATTTCGATAGTTATTAAGGCTGAAAATAAAGTAGGACGATTTAATCAATAGTTAGCTAAAGGACAAAATCTTTTAAAACTGCTTCTCGGGACCTCATAAAGTTCATATCTTGGCATAACTTGCTTCACGATTTGAGACCTTTCTCGGACTGATATTTGACAGTGACTTCATACTTTAAATCTTGAGAGACGTTCATGAAATAATGGTCTTCTCTCAAATCTTTATTTTGGACTTTGATATACAACGATCCGCCTCCTTTTAGGACTTGGATATATTTATCCTCATACCTTGCTAGGGTATTTTCAGGTAGACTTCTCCATGATCTTTAGGGGAGTATTTGCTTTTTGTCGTGTGTCTCGATCCTTCATATTAATTTTTGATAAATGATTCTTCACATCACTTTTGGATCTTTAGAAACAAAATGTAGCCCTCATGCCTTGTTAGGGCCTTTTCGGACTCGCCAATCTTCGCATCCCGCCTCAATAAGTTATGCCTTGGCTATGAACTCTAATTAATACCGAGCAACTTTTAAACGATCTTGTGCTAGAAGCTAAGTAACTTTTCAAATCGTACAACCTTATTATTTGTAGATATATTTATTAACAAGCGATGGGAGAAAAAGCTCATAATTAACTCACATAAATTCATGAAAGAATCAAACTTATAATTAACTCTATCATCTCTCGTTCTCCACAATTTAAAATCTCAAGGAATGAGACTCGTGGATGCTTAGCCAATTAAATCAAAGTTTTGGGTTTTCAAGTCGTCTATAGGATCTTGCATCTTCTTAGACTTTTTCAAGTTTAGAATTCGCATTTTAAAGTTCCCTTGATAAACGACTTTCTAGGATCGATTATAGGAACTTGCGAAAAGTTCTTGTTCTTAACCCGTAAGAGTTAATACTTTCGCGTTTTAAAGTTCCATATATAAAAGCCTAGCAAAACTTGACTTAAACACGTTAAGGATACTAGCTAGAGTAAACTTGGATAAGTAAACTCGGGTTGAGTCGAAAGATTCACAACGTTTGAAAATTAAAACCACTTTATTAAAATTTCTTTTAGCATAGAAAGAAAATAACTATAACAAAGATAAAACTACTAGGCCAAAATTGATTAAAATTTTTGAAAAATATCGAAAAATCAAATTTTCCGGTTAAAATGAGGACAAATACAAGGAAAAGCTCACTTAACTTTGATAGAAGTCCCCCTACACTTAATATAAACATTGTCCTCAATGTTTAAGCATGTGGGAGTAAACTCCCCTACACTTAGGACATTGTGCACTTTGTTCAAATCTTGCTAAGGAAAGGACAACTAAAGTGATTCCTATTTTAATATTGAAGAATATAAAATAGAGAATCAAAAGAGTTTAGGATAGAATCGGGATGACGGGTACACGGGATCACGGGTCATCAAAAGTCATCAAGAATGGATATTTGAAAGCTCGAATCCCTGCACATGATAAGAAAGAAAACAACAAACACATACTAGGGTCTCCCCTACACTTATTATAAAAAACAGATAAAGATAGATAGATAATCGGGTTGCCTCCCAAAAAGCGCTTGTTTTTGTTAACCGAGTCACGAGCTTGACTCATCCCCGAATTAATGGTCCATGGGGAAGCCTCAAATGTAATACCGGGATCAAAGACCTTGTCCTCGTTCCCGGAGGAAAATAATAAAGGAGAGGCCGGAGGATAATTTTGAATGGTAGAAAAGTCCTCTCAATATAAGAAAAGTAAGTGAAATCATGATCCACGGGAGGTTGGGTGGGTAAAGGAAGCAAATTGTTATCCCCCCAAGACAGTTGATGGTCACTAAGCGGCAAAGCCGTAAAGGTGTCAATCATAGAATGGTCAATTCCACCTCCCGGGTCAAAGCACTCATCCTCACTTCCCGGTGTGAAATGGGGAGAGTAAAACCGATAAATCACCCGATTGGGTGTGCACGCGGTAGGATGAGGTGGCAATATAATATGAGATGTATGAGAACAATTACCTTTCACCCGCGTCTCCTTTCCAGTAGAGTCAAGTCTCTGCACCTCTACGATAGAAGGAGGCATGGCTAACAAAGTATGCTCATTAATAGCAAGAGAATCAGGGCTATCAATGTCCTCAATCCCTTCGTCAAAGAGAGGATTCACCTCACTAGATATGTAGGCATCATCAAAATCAAATAAAGGGTTCGAATAAATCTTGAAAGTTTCTTTCGGAACATCTTCATCGGATAGTGACTCGTCATCACTAGAAGTAAAATCATCATCTTGATCAAAAAGAGGATTAAAGAAAGCCAAAGAATCATCTCCCAAAGTGTTGGTGGAAGGAACATCATCAGAAGAAAGCACATCATACTCATCGTCACTGTCGGATGTCACCTCAGATTCACTTGGGATTGGGACAAGGTTATCGGCACTAGACTTTATGACTTCGTCTGATTCCTTTGCAGGAGTTGTGATGATATCCTTAGTTCCAATGATGGGTGAATTCTTGGGCTCCATAGCCGGCAAGACAAAAGAAGGAAGTACGATTGCACTAGACGAAGGATGTTGAGCAATAAGATATCGGAAAGAAATAGTACTCTCCTCGTCATCATCATAATAAAAGGGACGCATAAGAGGAGGAGTATAATCACTAAGATTAGATACTTGTTCTTGTTGCTGTCGCTTTTCATCCTCCCTTGCTTCGCGTATGCTTGCTAATTCTTGTTGAACGTATTGAAGTGTATTCGAAAAAATGGCTCGTTCTTCTTCACTCATTCCATCAGAAGGTTGATGATCAAGGGTGTATTGTGGGGCTCAAAATTATGAAAACCAGAATTATAGCACGGATGTGGCTCATAATTCATCGGTTGAGAAGAATTAGAACACGGATGTGGGTCACAATAATTCATCGGTTGACAATAAGAAGTATCGTGAGGTCCCCCACAATTGTTGTAACACGGTTATTGAGAGAAACCCGGTGCATTTTGTTGATATGGATCGTCATATATGGGAGAGGGTGAAATAGTGTCATTAGAAGAGAAGAATGAATTGAAATATGAATTGATCGAATTGCACGATAGACAACGGCCAAATTCGTAATTAGGGATATCCATTCCACACCGTTCGCATGAACACCATTGACAGGATTGACTACCAGAAGATGGTCTTCCACACCCTACACAGTCAACAAACGAATCCATTAAACATAATAGATAAGCAAGAAGATTATTTTTGGTGCAAAACTTTCGAAAAAGAAATGGTTTTTATGATTTTTCAAATGTATTTGGGATTTTTGAAAATTTTTTATATTTTAGGATTTTTGAAAATTTTGAAAATTAGACAAGAAAAATAACGTTCAAGAGTGAACGGATCCCAAAATCCAACGCATCTCTCACAGAAAACCGTTAATCTTCACGAAAAGAGCCAGCAGCGGCGCCATTTAATAACTAGATTTTACTTAGTTATGAAAGTTCGTTAAATCAGTCTTTTCAGATTGACTATTGGTTAATCGTGCGACTCAGTCGTTCTTGGTGGAATATAAAGGGGAAAGGTTATCTATTTTAAACTAAGGTAAAATGAAAATGTAAATTTAAATGATAATGTAAAAACAAATGTAAATGTCGTTAAGTAAAAGTGGAAGCTTGAAATTTTAAACTAAAAATTAATACTTAAAAGTAAATGACAAAAAATTAAAAACTTCTATCTGAATAATTCTATCTGAATAAATCTATCTGAATAACTCTATCTGAATAATTCTATCTGAATGATTCTATCTGAATGTTTCTATCTGAATGTTTCTATCTGAATGTTTCTATCTGAATGTTTCTATCTGAATGTTTCTATCTGAATGTTTCTATCTGAATGTTCCTATCTAAATAATTCTATCTGAATGTTTCTATCTGAATGTTCCTATCTGAATAATTCTATTTGAATGTTTCTATCTGAATAATTCTATCTGAATGTTCCTATCTGAATAATTCTATCTGAATGTTTCTATTTGAATGTTCCTATATGAATAATTCTATCTGAATGCTTCTATCTGAATAATTCTATCTGAATGTTTCTATCTGAATAATTCTATCTGAATGTTTCTATCTGAATGTTTCTATCTGAATGTTCCTATCTGAATAATTCTATATGAATGTTTCTATCTGAATAATTCTATCTGAATGTTTCTATCTGAATGTTCCTATCTGAATCATTCTATCTGAATGTTTCTATCTGAATAATCCTATATGAATAATTCTATCTGAATATGGCTAACAAAAATTGGGCAGCATTTTGTCGCAATATACCTTAAATCCCGATCGTAATCCATGATGCCAGGGGCAATCGCAATCCTCGATCGGAATAAGGGGATATTACACTACGATCGCAAAGTAGAACCCCAAGGGTAATTGCGATCACAATAAAGCTATCGGAAAAAGCTGTCACAATGTCAAAACCCTGTTGTGATGGAAAAATCACAATATTCGGATGGAGTACAATAAGCTAAAAATCAAATAAGCAATTCTAAAAAGAACAATTAATAAAAACTTAACCAACACAATAAGCACAAATTTGAAAACTTTTAAAATACGAAATAAGCAAACTTTATGAATCAACTTTAAAAAGGCTAAACTTTTTAAGAAAACTAAAAAAGTAAATAAGCTAAACACAAAATAAGCCAATAAGCATGAAAAGCTCAAAGCTTAAGTTGTATAAAAACTTAATAATTGATAAAAAGATAAACTTTTTAATCAATCAAACATCAAGATTAAACAAAATCAAAGATTATTTCGAATCAAACATAATTAAAAAGATCAAGAGATGTAGAATGAGAATGATTGTAAAAAGGTTGAAATAAGATGAAGATTAAATACTCAAAAGTACAAGATTAAAGATTAAAGATTAAGAAAACTTGAAAGAAAAGCGTAAGAACATGAAAACTAGAGAGAGAAAGTAAAGCTACACTACTCCTAATCTAAACTAACTAACTAACACCCTCCTAATGACACATTAGGAGGGTATTTATAGGAGGAGTACATGTGTTGATGCTTTCTTCTCTCTTTCTTCTTGTCTCGACTCGATTTAATTTTTTTGTCTTTTTCGACGTCGTCTCGGGATTTGTCGATATAAATTGAACTCGTCTTATAATTTTCTTCTTTAATTAGAGTTGGTTCTTCGACTTCATTAAACTTCCGTCTTTAGACTTTTTCTTCGATAAATCTTCAGAATAGGCCTTGAACTTCCGTTCTTTTTGCACTCTTGATCTTTTAACTTCGTCTTTTCTCGTTTTCATCGATAAAAGCCCGTGAAAACCCGTGTTTTCTTCCTTTTTCATCTTTTGGTCCTAAAACACAATAAAAACACAAACCACGCATAATTCCGACATTTACGACATAAAATACACGTTTTGGCTTGGTTATTATTATAGTTAAGTGGTAAAAGGATGGGTGTTTTCACACCTATCAGGGTCATTCCTAGAAAAGGTCGAATAAGAATTTGGTTGAGAATGTAGGTCGATGTGTCCACGGCATTACACCAAATTTTTTGAGGCAAAGATTGCTCATTTAACATTGTCCTACTCATATCTTGTATGGCCCTATTCTTCCTTTCAACTACCCCATTTGATTGTGGAGTGCGAGGAGCCAAGAAGTTATGGGTAATACCACGAGCTTCACAAAAGGCACCGAATTGCACTTCCTAATCAAATTACCTACCATGATCAGTCCTAATAGAGACAATTGAACATCCTAGTTGATTTTGAATTCGTCGACTAAAGGTTTCGAAGTGATCGAAAGCTTCATTCTTAGACGTCAAAAATCTAGTCCAAGTGAATCTAGAATAGTCATCAACTATAACTAGGGTATAAAGGTTACCTCCATAACTTCGTATGGCGGAAGGTCCAAAGAGATCCATATGTAGGATCTCTAAGCACCGAGAGGTCGAAACCAAATTCTTGGTTTTGTGACTTGAGTGAAATTGCTTCCTAATTTTGCAAGCATCACAAAAGTGATTATCAAACTTCATCTTGGGGAGATGTCTTACCAACTCCTTAGAGACTAAAGATTGAATTAAACGCATATTAGCGTGACCTAATCTCCTATGCCAAAGAGTATAACTATCATCTAAATTCGCTAGACATAAGTTGTCCTTTGACTTACTATTGACCTTCATGACATAAAGCCCATGCTTTCTAACACCTTTTCCAATGACTTTTCCATCTTTTACGATTTCACTGTCATATTCCAAAAAGATGACCTTACACTTGTTGTCACAAAGTTGGCCTATACTTTGAGGTTAAAACCTAAGTTATCTACGTGCTCTACGTTTTCTATGGTCATAGAGTCAAGAGAGATCGTACCTTTGCCAATGATATTACCACGCCGATTACTTGCGAATGTAACGTTACCTCCATCATATGCTTTGTAGTGCGAGAAAAAACTTCGATTACCCGTCATGTGTTTAGAACAACCACTATCCTTAATCCACTCTTCGGTCTCTAAATAGATTCCCAAGCATATCTAGGTAACTTATATGAGCAAAAACTCATATCAATTAATCAACAAATCACCCTAAAACACAAGGAAAATACCTAACTTTTGTGCTATAAAGCGGAATTATGTGGTATGTTTTGTGTTTGTGTATAAATAGGTAAGAAGGATAAATTTTCAAGCAAACAAGAAGAAATCAAGCTTATTTGGATGAAAAAGACAAAGAAGGATTAAAGATGACAAGACTTTGAAGATGAAGGACCTATCTTGACAACACTCCAAAGTTGAAAGACTCAAAGTGTAAATTTGTCAAAGTCAAGATAAAAGTCAAACATGGTCAACTCCAAAGTCAACCAAGTCAAAGGGTCAAACTAGACAAGTATGCAAGTCAAGGGACCAATTATGCCAAAGGAATGAAGTGCTAAGCTTAAATCATGAATCTGCCAAAGTACAAGGACTAAAGCTGCCATTTTTCAAAGTATAAAAAGGGCTCAATCCGTGTGAGTTTATTTCAACTAATGGGAGAGCAGCATTGTATACACTCGGATTGCCAAACAAGAGGACACCTGGCCACTTACTCTCTCTCCTCAATAAATCAACGAATCACAATAGTGCAATCCGTACTTTTACAAATCAACCAATAGAATTTCTTCATTATAGATATGATCCGTGTGCTATTGTTTCAACCAACCAAATAACTCCACGTGTCATCTTCTTCCCCAAAGCAACCCAGGATCGAATTTGAGTTACAATGCATATCAAGAAAAACTTTATACATGAAAAGTGATCGTTTTCAAGCAAGGAATCTATCCCACGTGCTCAATTAACCTGAAAATCAACCAAGAAGAAAAGCCCAATTTCAAGTTCTTAACGGCTAGTTCCAATTGACAAATTCAGGACACTTGCCAGCAACTGATTGGTTAGGACACGTCATCAGCTCCAACAACTTCTCACTTTTTGTCTATAAATAGGGAATAACCCTCTCATTTTTTGTATGTATCCTAAGTGTGAAAATTTCACACACTTCCCTTTTCTCTCTCAATCCTAGTTAGTTAATTGTAGTGTAACAAACTTAAGAGCCTGACAAACTCTTGAGTTAGTTATAGTTAGTTGTAACCTCTTACCAAACTTTGTAACAAACTTTCACATTCAAATAAATAAATTTCTCTCCTTTTCCTTCAATCTCCTATTCAATACCTGCATGACTGTTCATCTTGTGTTGTTATGATCTGCTTGTGATCACATTTGATCATAAGGAGCTCATTGTTGAAGAATTGTAGCTATTCATTCCTATTCAAAGTAGCTGAGTTGATTTTGAAGAATTTTGGGTAGAAATGGTGATGATGATGAATGTAGATGATTGATTAGTGGTTAATAGTGGTAAGGTGGTGGTTTAACACTATTTAGGAGGCTCAGCGCCTACCTACTCCATCAGTGGAGGCCTCTTGCTAAAAGGTCTCATGTTTCTGAGTTTAATTCCACTAAACAGCAACTTGCATGCTCAATTCTAGGTTAATCTTACCTGTTGCTTTGATCAAGTATGTTTAGCATGTTTTTGGATTGATCTTGTTGTTTAGATAGTTACTTGTTAGTTTGATAGTTAATTGATAGCTTATTACTTGTTTCTGAGTTCATTTCCATCAGTTTTTAGCTTGCTATTGCATTTTGAGTCTTTGTCTGTTATCTTGCTAATAGTTGGTTCATTTGTGTTCCATTTTGATCAATAAGTTTGAGTAGATATCAGTTTTTAACCAACTCAACCAATTGCTCATTTTCTCTTCACAAAACTTTTGTTTATATCAGTAAAGTAGTGTTTGGATTTACTGTCATTTTGTATTCAAGTGTTGTTAAGTTGTTAAACTTAGCTCATTTACATTCCTTTAGTCATTGTAATCAAGTTTTGGTAGTTTTCAAGTCAATATAAAGGTCAAAAAGGCAATTGGTTGTAAAATAGGTTTGGGTCAGTTTGGTTTTCACTAGTTCATAAAAAGTAGTCAATTTCACTTAGCATTTGTTCAATTCTTGATGAAATTGATTCAAACCAGTTCCTACTTGTCCCTTAACATCTGAAGTTTGAGAGCTTATAAGGAAATTAAACAGTTTAAACATTCAAGTGAGAAATAAGATTTTCCATAAGCTGTTAAGCAATTGCAAGTTTCTGTAAACAAAGTGCTATCTGATTTCTTAATCTGGCAAATCTACTTCATAAACCTTGCCATTTTCTCATAATCTTGTTTAGATACTTGTTTTGAGTAGATCTAGAAGTTTTTAGCTTTTTCAAATTTTTGGTCAAACTTAGTCAATAAGCTAGTTTCAGCTTATTTGAAAATTCCAGCTTCATTACTTGATCATTTTCCTTAAAAGAAGACATTCCAGACTCTCCTTAAGTTGTTTAACACGATTTAGCCAAAAAATCTGCTTGTGCATGTCTAGCTTATCAGATAGCTTATTGTTGGCTTATCAAAGTTGGCTTATTTGAGTTTTACTGCATTTCAAGACTTTTCCTTGGATAAGCCTAAGTGATTTTGAGTTTTAAACAATTTAAAATTTGCTTCAGCTTATTTGGTGCATTATTGAGCTTATACGAGCTTAATGTTCCAAGTAGCTCGTTTCTGATATAAAAGTCCATTTAATTGCACAATAGTCCCTCAAGTTTGTTCCTGTTTGTATTACTGGCTAATCTTCCATGTTTTTAGGGTTTGCATAGTTTAAGTCCAAAACTTTTCTAAACTTGTCATTTTCAGTTAAGTAGTTTTAAAAGTTGTTACCTTTTGTTAGTAGTTAGTTACATTTTGCATAATTAGTCCTTATACTTTCTGATTTTTACATTTCAAGAATTTTAGTTTCAAGTACTTACATTTTTAGCACATTATTTCCATAGATTTACAATTTTGTCCTTATTTGAATAAAAACTTGGTAAGTGCTAATTGTTTTACGGATACGTAGTTAATATTTTTCACATTTTCACGTGTATTGCTTAAATAGACATAGAAAATCCAAATAACCCTATCAACCAAAAACGATAATAAACCTGATTTTGTTAGGACTTTCAATTGGTTAAGAATCGAGAGAAACGAACTTCAATATACACAATTTCAAATGGCGCCGCTGCCGGTTCTTTGACTTTACGAGAGACTATCGATTGACGGTTTTCATTGGCTTTTAGGATCCGTTCACCTCGTGAACGTTATTTTTTACGTATCATAAATAAAAAACAATAAAAAGAATCAAAAATATAAAAATATAAAAACTAAAAATAACAAAAACAATTCTTTTCCTAAAGAATTGACCAAAAAAATAAAAAATCAAAAAGCAATCTTTTTCCTAAGAGATTGCACCCAAAAATATATATTATCGGATTCCCTCGGTTTTTATGTACATATAGTATTTTCTTTAAAAAAACCCCATAAATACAAAATATTTTCCCTATATTATTATATGTAAATACGTATACGTATAAGAACAACCAATACACATATTCTCCATAAGTATTGCCAAGGCAATACGCCGTGTTAGGGGGCGTTCCGGTCCTTGACACGCGTATCGATCAAATTCAATAAAGCAAGAATAGATAAATACTTCCAATAAGCAATAATTCGAAGAATGCAAACTACAAAGTGAATAGAAAGGCGATGTGCTATAAAATGCCATCTAAGGGTCAATAGGTACTTAAGTGCTTCGCGCCACCTAACCCCCCGTTCACTAGTGAGTATTCTAAGAAGGAAGGCTTCATTGGGGGTCTTGCACCCAAGTAGTACATACGTATATTATACTTTCTTGTGGATATTTCATATTGAAACTCGAAGAGGATAATCCTTTTCTCTTCAAAGTCAAACAAGAGCTTCTCTCTCATTCCTCGTATTGAGTTGCATGCTCACTCGCGGGCGTGCACAAATACCGATTGGTGTACAACCCCTTCCTCTAAAAAGGAAGAAAAAGAGAAAGAATAGGAACACCACCGTCCATCAAGCCGATCTCGAGAATCGTGCTTTGATCCATCCACAACAAGAAGCCATGGCTGGAGTTGATACTCGACCTTTGATGGAACACTGATGAGATGGCATTTATACATGATCTCATCGTTCTTTTCGAGCTTTAAATACATAAAAATGTCATAAAATACCATATACGTGCTTGTGTTTGTTTACTTGTGTATTTTAGGTATGGATATCATGAAAAAGACAAAAAATCACAAGAAACAAGGAAAACGGACACGAGAAACGAAGCTGTACAAAGAACCGGGCCCTAGTTCATGAATTATCCAAGATTAAACCTTGAAGACTTGAAGAAATACAAGATTGATCCTCAATGAATGAATAATTGACACTTAAAACCCTTGTATATTCATAATTACAAGTTTGGTCCTTAAGTTTGTCAAAATTACAAAAATGGTCCTTCAACTTTGAAGAAATGGAAAGATTAGTCCCTCATCAATTCTAATTTGTCAATTATGGTCCCTCATGAAGTCAAAGATACTATGAAGACCTTTGAAGATCAAGAAATCCCAAATTCAGTCCCTCAAATATGGAGAGTTGGCAAAAATAACCCTTGAAATCTTTTTGGAAAAGTTTTGTGCCAAAAGTGTGAAGTATGAAACTTAAATAACAAAGGGAAGTAAGTTTCATGGCTGAAAAACGTTTAATACCCATTTCACCAAAACACAAGGGCTAAAGATGTGCAAATGAAACATTTGAAAGTAAATTGCGCCAAACACTTACCTTTCCCCCATTTTCGGATCAAAAGGAGTTACTGTTTACCATCAAGAACCCAGTAACTCCTCTCACTTAAACAAAGGGTAAAATTCAATTAACCATTCCCACACTTAATTTACACGCCCAGAAACATAACCCACACACAAAACCCTCAATTCCATTACCCAATGGACCCTACACTCAACCTCATCCACCAATGAAAATGCAACTTTCTCTCCAAGTAATCTGACGTGTCAAGATCAACAACTAAGAGTCATAGCTTAACTCCAAAGCTAAAATGAACATCCATGATGCATTTGGACAGCTCACCAACATCAAACGGCATCAACCACTCAAGGGCAATTTTGAGAATTCATAGCTAGGGTTTTTAGCATTCTAGAACCATCTGTTAGGCCTATAAAAGGAGACCTCAACCTCTGAGAGTCCGTTTGTTCCAGTTTTACCTTTTAAACATTGTAATTCCTTTTTGAAATTTATAAAAGTTGGTATTTTGAAAAAATTGTAATTCCTTTTTATGTTTTTGAAAGTTGGTGTTGTTTAAGGGTAATTCTGAGTTCCATTTGATGTTATAAGTGTGCTTGAATCATTTGGTTCAAGGACGTTTATGTTTGGTAAGGTTTTCAAGTTTGAGAAAAGCTTGAAAAGAGGTTTCTGATTTTGATATTTTTGTTGTACTAATCCTTAACCAAAAGCTATAAGCTCTTGCAAGCTTGTTGACACCAAGCTTGTGAAGGGATTAGGGCCTTTGGTTGGGTTGTTTGTTCATTGTGTTGAAGAAATCAAGCCCTTGAGTTTCTACTTTGAAACATCAACCAAGGCAGTCATCCATCTTTCTTGTTGAAGTACCTTGGCCTTGTTCTAGTTGTTGAACAAGGTCCAAGAAGCATTGCTGGTCCTCCTAGGATGTTGTGGAGGATATGTATAAGCTCTTGTTAAATTTCCTCTAAAAATCATATGATCTTGTCTGTTTTGTATTTTGGTATATGATTTGGTGATTTTGTGTTTGTGCTTTGTGTTTTATGGTTGCAATCTGTTAGTTGTCACCTAGTGTAGCTATTTGAAAGATAAAATCAGTAGGTTGTGTTTAAAAATCACAAGTTGCTTTGAAAAGTTGTGGATTAAGGACTGTTTGGGATTACTGGTTCATAAGGCCTTGTGGCCTTGTGCCCTTGGTTCTTAGGGTTTGGGAAGTCTAAACAAGTCATAATATACAAGTTTTAGTCATTGGTTAAGTTTCTGAAAGTTTGGAAAAAGGATTTCAAGTTTTGCAAAAATCTGATAAAAGTGTTTTTGAGATTGGTCAAACACATCAGATCCAATAACTTCTTTGTTACTTGGATCTAAGGTCTGAAATCAGGTTTGGGAATAGTTTAGGTGATAAGTTATCTATTGGGTATCTGGTTGTTGAATTTGGTGGCTTATTGATTGTGTTATAGCTTATCAAAGTTAGTTGAAGTGGTCATTTGCATCAGCAAAGTGACCACCTCATTTGGTGCTTGCAATTGTATTTCTAGTTTGAGGCTTGTTGTTTTGTTGCTTGGATCCTATTTGTGTGCTGCTTGTGAGGTTATTTGGCTACTTGGATTGCTTTGTTGATAGCTTATAAGCTTACTGGCTTATTGGCTTATTTGTGCCAAAACTCATCAAGTCTACTCAACTGGTAGGCCTTGATTCACAAGGTTTGTACTCAAGCCTTGACCAGCAGGGTGAAAAACAAAGTCTCAACACTTCATTAAGTCTTTCAACGTCCAATTTGTGCTTGTCAGCGTTTTATTTACACTTGTCAGCGTTTAACTTTTGGTCAAACTTGGGCATATAGCTTATTGAATCTGTTTTGCTTATTGGTACATGCAACAACTTGGTTTTTGTAATAGAATTTATTTTTCTCAGCTTAATAACAAGTTTAGAAGGTTACAAGTCTTTTGGTTAAGCTTTTGCTAGAAAATTAGCTTATTTGGTTTTTCAGCCAGCTTATTGGTTCTTACAGCTTATTCTACTTGGCTTTTTGTGATTTTTGTTGATTGATTATTCTTAGTTAAGCTATTTGTGAGCTTTTGCAACAAACTAGAGCTTTTGAAACAACCTAGAACTCTATCCCGACTATTTTGTCGTTTTGTGGAATTGTTCTTGGCTTATTCCTGGCTTATTTAGTGTGCTTTTTCAAAATTTCTTTTTACAGATCTCTTTAGTATCCCAAAAGAAGGTTGTGTGTCAAATTAGAGCTTATGGCATTGGCTTATTGCTTAATGGGCTTATTGGCCCAATAAGAATAAGATGTTTGTTCATTAAGCTCTGATAAGCTCACTTTTAGCTTTTGGGCCTTCAGAGTTTTGTGGTTAGAATTAAATTTTGAGTCAGATAGGGTTTTTCCAAGTCATTTGGGCTTATTTTGACTTTTTGGGCTAAAAAGCCCATTAAGCTTGACTGATTTTGCTTTTGGCCCATTTGAGGGCCCAATAAGGGTAATTTGGTAATTTCAGTTTCATTTTCTGTTTATTTAGGTTAAAATAAACTAGTTTGCAAGTTTTTAGAATTTATTTATAATTTTTAGATTTTTAATATTATTTTATTATTATTTTTCAAATTTCACATTTTTGCACTTTTTATATTTTTCTTAGTTTAAATACATTAAAATAGGATTTTTGCAACTCTTAGATTAATTTTATCATCTTTAGATTAATTTTTATAATTATTTTAAGTTTTAATTGTTTTTAAATCATTTTAAATAGTTTTTCTTATTTTAAAAATTTATAAAAATAGTTTTTAATCTTTTTAGGTCATTTTAGAGGTTTAACAATTGAAAAATCTTTATTTGAGCTTTTTGATAATTAATTTGATTTTTAGGGCTTTAATTAGCATTTAAAAATTAATATTTAATTAATTAAAAGGTTTGAAAAAGTTTTGATCATTGGTAAACTCCTAGTTTATTTATTTTGATTTTTGGTGAATTTTTGGTAATTTTTAGAATTAATTTTTATTTTTGCTCATTTTACGGTCTTATGTTTAGTCATAGTAGTAATTAATTTCACGTCTTCGTCATTCTCTTTTTTCATCCCCTTCTAACCAATATTAATCTCAAATCTTGCTACATTTTAGTCACACACATATACCTCCTTGGGAAACGAACTTTCACCTTAGGGTCATTTGTACACGGTTTTCCTAAACCGTCGTATTTAATACTTTCCCTATTTTACGCTCTTTGTTTTCCTAAACAAGAGTTGTAATTTACTGCAATCATTTTGGCGCCGCTGCCGGGGACGTGTGTCGTGATTAATTTGTCTTGTTGTTTTTAATATTAACCATAAATAGTATTTGTATTAGTAGAAATCTACTAATATGTATTACCGGTTTTTTGGTTTTTCTTGTGAAATTATTATTACTATATTGTATTAAGTATCACAATCAATACAAAATATCTCCAAAAGTGTGAAAACACAACCTTAATTGGGATTTGATCTCCTAATTATTGTATTCGAATCTCAAACAAAAGAAAAAGGCAAAAATAGATAAATACTTTCGTGAAGCTCGATTTTGAAAAATACGAACTATAAGGTTGGTATAAGGCGGGTATTATAAAATATACCCTAAGGAAAAAGGCTCTTAAGTGCTTCGCGCCGCCTCGTTTCCCTGCTTGCTTGTGAGTATTTTGAGATTGAAGGCTAATCGAGGGTTTTGCCGCCCAAAGTATTATTACGTATAATATATATTTGCTTGATTTTCTTTGTGATTAAACCCTCTTGAACAATTTGGTTTTCACCAAAGTTCTAAAGTCATTCGAAGGCGTTCACTCCACGTGATCGTTTTCATTCTTTTGAGGCTTCTTTAATCAAGAGTTTGATTCGAGGAGAGATTTGGTAGATTGTTGTCTACGAAGATACACCAAAATCCAAAAAAATTAAAAACAATCAAAAACACAAAAAAATTTGAAAATTCACAAAACACCCAAAAAGAATCTTCTTTGCTCACCTCCCATTCTTCGTGAAGTTTATGATCACTCGTAATCAAGCAAAACGAGCTCGTAAACGTCTTCAAAAGCAAGCAAATCAAGAGACGTTGATTGAAGAACAAACTCCAATTGTTGAACCTATTGTATAACAAGAAGTCGTCATGGCTAATCGTACTATGATGGAGTTGCTACAAGCACCCACCGAGGCTTTTGGAGAGGCCATTGTGATTCTCGCTATCCTTGCGGAGAATTTCGAGATTAAGACGGGTTTAATGTCGATGTTGCAAGATAATAAGTTTAGAGGTCATGAGAAAGACAATCCCCATTATCACATAAGGAATTTTAATCGTCTCACCGCTACTAGCAAGTTTAAGGATGTTCCACATGACGCCATTAAGATGATGTTGTTTCCATACACGTTAGATGGACCCGCTAAAATTTGGCTTGAGAAAGAACCGCCAAATTCAATTTTGACATGGGGTGATCTCGTTTCTAAGTTTGTGAACAAATTTTTTCCACCATCTAAAACAACACATTTGAAAAATGAGATTTCTAGATTTGTACAATGAAATAATGAAAGTTTTTCAATGGCATGGGAACGCTTTAAAGAAATGTTACATGAATGTCCACACCATGATTTTTCGGAATTACATCAAGTTGATACTTTTTATAATGGGCTTAATGAGCATGAACGAGATTACTTGAATGCCGCCGCGGGTGGTAATTTTTTGTGCAAAACGACCGATGAAGCTTTAAAGATTATCGAGAATAGATCTAAGGTGTATAGCCCTCGTAACACACCGAGTGTTGCCAATTTGGGTTCGTCATCGTCGTCATCGCCTCATAGCATTAATGCCTTACATGATGAAGCTAATGAGGAAAATCGGTTTTTCGATAGATTTGCTAATATTATGACTCATTGGAAAGCACAAGAGGCTTTGAATTCCGTTTCGGTTAAAGCGGTTGAAAAGAGTTGTTTGTCTTGTGGTGGAGCTCATGATCTTTCCGAGTGCATTACCGCCGGTGGTAACACTTTGAGTGCTTACGTAGCAACGGGAACTTATAACCAAAACGGCCAAGGTTCCCGCCCACATCAAGCTCCACCAAATCAAAATGCTAATAACTATCGAAACAACAATCAAGGTGGTAATTATCAAGGCAATTCACATAACTACAACAAAGGGAATTATCAAAGTGGGAATGGACAAGTTACTAATCAAAACCAAAACTGTGATTTTCAAAACACTACACAAGGTTTTCAAAATGCTCACACTAAAAATCTTCAAGGAGAATTTTTGGATTATGCTAAAGCAAATGATGCTAAGTTTGATAACATGCAACTTGAGATGATTAGCTTAAGATCCGAGTTGAAAAACGAGCTTAAAAACTAACTTTCTAATGAACTTAAAACTCATGCTAATAAAATGGAAGGAAATGTTCAACGTCTTCAACAAAATCAACATAAGATGGAACAAGGACAACATGAGATTAAGCAAGAATTGTTAAAAGCGGATTTAAGGCAATCAAAATTTGAAGACCGAATGGCAAATTTTTTTGAAGCAATCATGTGTAAACCCTCTTCCTCAGGTGGTCTTCCTAGTGATACCATTGCAAACTGATATGTGTGAAAACACACATCTTTTCTACCACTTAATTGCAATAATAACCGGACCAAAACGTGTATTTTATGTCTTTTATGTCGGAATTATGCGTGGTTTGTGTTTTTGTTGTGATTTAGGACGAAAAGGTGAAAAGTGGAGAAAACACGGGAATTCACGGGCATTTACGGACTTTTATTGAAGAAAAAGATGAAAGACGAAGTCAAGAAGTCAAGAGTGCAAAAAGAACGGAAGTCCAAGACCAATTCTGAAGATTTATCGAAGAAAAAGTCAAAAGACGGAAGTTTACTTAAAGACGAGGAACTCAAGTCTTATTTATCGAAGAATTAAAAGACGAGTCTAAAGAAATCCCGAGCCAAAAGTCGTTAAAGTCCAAGATTAAAGAAGATTTGAAGGCTTAAGGACTAATGGCGCAATTAACAAAAAGATTAAAGAAGAGGAGGGACCTAAGCATGCAATTAAGGAAGAAAGGAAGGAGAGGAGGAAGCTTCCTCTAACCTCCTCCCTAATCCCCTATATATAGTCATTAGCTAATCACTTTTCATTTTGTTGGCTAGATTGACAAACTAGTTCTTCCACCTTTATATTATGCACATTTAATTACTTGTACATTTAATTACTTGTCTCGCACCTTTAATTACCTTTTAATTTCAAGTAAGTGTTTCTTTAATTTCTTGCACCTTTAAGTTAACTTTTTGATCTTAATCTTCTTCTACCTTTCTTTGATTCGTACGTTTTTTAATTTTGTTAACTTGTTTAAAGATTTTATTTTTATGCTTTTGATTGTTTTAAATCTCTTATTTTCATAGCTTATTTGATTTATTTTCAAGTTTATATAGTTTTTACACAAGTTATTTTTATATAAAAAGTTGTTTTTCTTAAAGTTTATCTTTTACGTGTTTAAAAGTTGTTAACTTTCAGTTTGTTAGCTTATTCTCACACGGTTCTACCTTAGGATTTAGTCTTGAGCTCATTAGGATTATAGCTTAATTGTTAAGCTTATTTTTGGTACTTTTCCTCGTATTCCGATTGGGTCAATCGGAAAAGGGTTTTACTTTCCGATCTACGTGATCGGATAAGGGATTCTACATTCCGATTGGTGGGAGCTCTAGTATTCCGATCATAGCAAGATAAGTGGTATTCCGATCTGGGGTTGTGACAGAATTCCGATCTGCATCCATCTTTAAACATTCCGATCGAGATGCTTGGTTGACATTCCGATCAGGGAAAGAGTGACACTATTCCGATCTGAGGTTCCGATCAGCATTTCGACGAGGGTTTCTATTATATTCCGATCAGAAGAAAGGAAACATTCCGATTGGGGAGGGTGAAACATTCCGATCAGAGTGAGTGACAGCATTCCGATCAGGGGTTTATTCATTATTCCGACAGGTTTGGTTTGTTATTCCGATCGTGGTTGATCGGAATATATTCCGATTGGAGGCTATTATCTTATACTTTGCCTTGTTTTATTTTTACATTATCATTTTAATACTTGCCTAATTTTATTTTCCGCCTCGCTTTAATTTTTAGTCATTTAATTAATTTACTTTCCGTAACGTTTTTTAAATATCACACATTTAATTTTAAATTAGACTTAGATTTATTGTTCACGTTCTTTAAATACTTGCCCTTTACTTAACGACATTTACTTTTTAGTCTTGCACATTTAAATTTAAAAACAACCACAAAAATATTCTTTTTCACCAAAATAAAACTGAGTCACATAGAGAACTAAGATCAATTCGATTAGACCAACACAACGAACTTAAACGAACTAATTTTTATACGGGCCAAAAGCCTTGTATCAAATGGCGCCGCTGCCGGCTCTTTTTGTAAAGATCAACAGTTTTCTGTGAGAGACGCGTTGCTTTTTGGGATCCGTTCACTTGTGAACGTTATTTTTCTTGCATAAAAAATTCAAAAATCATAAAAATAAAAAATTCATAAAAACCATAAAAATTAAAAATTTCAAAAATGCAAAAAGATTTTATCTTTATTGTGTATATATATTGTCTTTGTGTTTGGTTTTGCTTTCTTTTGCATTTTCAGGTGTATGCGTACTAGATCTTCTAATTATCAAGAGCCCGAGCCTCAAGAAGATTTAGATATGGCAGGTGTTAACAACAACAACATTCCACCGAACCTGAATAATAATAATAACAACAATGCTCTGCCACAGCCCGATCTTCGGACCATGGAGGAACTTTGTCAACCAACCATGTTTGGACGAGGAGGACCGATTGCGCCGATGCAAATCAACGCTCCTGAGTTTTCGTTGAAGCACCACATGATTCAGCAAGTGCGGACTAACCCATTCCGTGGATTGCCTGATGATGATGCCAACAAACACCTCGACAAGTTCATTACAATCACCCAAAGCATGAAGTTGGCCGGTGCCACGATGGATGAACTTCGCCTACAACTCTTTCCACATACTTTATTACATCATGTCGAGAAATGGTTTGACCGTCTCCCGAAGAATTCTATTCACACTTGGGATGACATGACTCAACGCTTTTTGTCGCGCTACTTTCCACCATCCATGGTCACGAGCCTTCGCAATCAGATCAGCGGTTTCATGCAAGACCCTGATGAATCTCTTTTTGATGCTTGGGAGAGATATAATGTCTTGATCGATCGATGTCCAAACCACAACATGCTCCCTGTGACCTTAATAGACACTTTCTACAACGGTCTGACTTTTCGAGATCGTGATACGATCAATGCAGCCGCCGGTGGCACATTCATGAAAAGGAGACCCGAGGAGTGTAGAGAGCTAATTGAGAACATGACTACTCACCACAAAAACTGGGATTCCTCTGCTTCTTCTAGGAACAACCCGAGATTCAATGTTTCTTCTACCTCAGCAAACCCTGAGATGACCGAACTCACCCGCATGATGGCTGAAATGAGCAAAAGTATTACGCTTCTCGCTTCAAACCAACAACAACAACAAGTTAAAGCGGTTGCTAATCCTTGTGAAACATGTGGCGGTCCTCACTCATACACCGATTGTCCTTCGACACAAGGAAATTCGGAAAATGTGTATGCAGCTTATGGTAATTATTCACCGGAAAATTACCAAGCTAGACAACAAGGGGATAGAAATCTGCTGAGTTACCGTTCCAACAACTACCTTTCACCCGGTTTTTCTCCTTAAAACCAAAACCCCGCCAACAACTACACTAGAAGCAACCAAATCCCACCAAGAGATTCTAATCCTTATCACCCACCCACCCAACAAACCCCACCCATTAATCCCGATGTTGAGGCTATCATGAGAACCCAAGGTGAGCAAATCAAGAACTTGAAGAGCCAAATTATCAATCTGAAAGGAGATATCACAAAGCAAGGAAATGAGATAAGATCCGAGCTTCGCGATACTATTCACTCCTCCTTTAGCAATCAAACCAATGATTTGAAGAATATGCTTGCTAGTTTCTTGCCAGCCGCTCAACCTTCCTCTTCGAGTTCTCTACCTTCAAACACCGTCACTAATCCGCGAGCCAATGTGAGTGCTATTACTACTCGTAGTGGAGTCACCATCGTAGGACCACCAATCCCACCACCATCATCTACACCTCCTCCACCACCATGTATCCCTACTCCTCCTACACCTAGTATTAGTGCACCATTACCGTCTCCGCCTCGACGTGATGAAGTTCCCGCCAATGACCCTTCAACATCTCAACCGTTACCTACTACACCTGCACCCTCACCACCCAAACCTAATATCCCTTATCCCTCTCGCTTGGGCAAGAACAAAATGCTAAACAAGGAGGACGCTCAAGTGACTAGCTATATCAAGATGATTTCTCAAATGAACTTCAACATTAGCTTTCTTGAAGCACTTGTCCACATGCCCAAATTTGTTAAAGCATTCAAGAATTGCTTAGCAAGAAGGAGAAGCTGATTGAACTCGCCAACACACGATTAAATGAAAACTGCTCGGTAGTTATTCTCAAAGAACTTCCGGAAAAACTTGGAGATCCCGATCGTTTTGTGTTGCCTTGCGTGTTCAACAAAACTGAAGAATTTACTGCCCTTGCTGATCTCGGGGCTAGTATTAATTTGATGCCACTGAGTGTTTGGAAAACACTATCATTGCCCGACCTCATTCCAACAAAGATGACTCTCGAACTTGCAAATCGCACTCTCGCTTACCCCGTTGGTATAGCCGAAGACGTGTTTATCAAAGTTGGCACATTTACTTTCCCGGTCGATTTTGTCGTAGTTGATTATGAAATGGACCCTCGTATTCCTTTAATACTTGGTCGGCCATTTTTGAGAACCGGACGAGCTTTAGTGGATGTGGCCGAAGGTGAGTTAATCTTACGAGTCGGGGATGATTCAAAAGTTTTTAAAATGGGGAAGCTTACAGGCAAATCTTTTGGAGGCCGAGAATCAGTAAATATGATAAATGTGCTCGATGACTTTACCGTCTATGACAATCCTCTATTCGAGTCTTCCACTGATAATCCACTCTTTGAAGATAATGTGGATGATTCTCTCCCTACTTTCGAAGCTTCTCCCATTTATGATTCTCCACCGGTCTTTGATGCTTATGATGATGATTCTAGCTCAGATTCGGATGATTTTGATTGTACTTCTGAGTATCCCGAGCTGCCCACTTTCGATGATTTCGATGAGGCTGATACTCTTTCGAGCGATTCTTCACATGATGAAGATCCTCCGCCATCACTCGATCCTACTTTGGACGATTATTCATTTGAGAAAGATTTCTCTGAATTTCTCAACACATACTTCCCTCATGAGAGTGATGCTCCTCCTTTGGACTTTGAAGATTATCGCCTTGATCCTACTTTGGATTTGAAGAGCATTTTGTCAAAGGAGAAGAAACCGGTCGACACCGAAATCCGTTGCACGTATGATTTGACACCTCTTTGTCCCACTCCTGAGGACGAGGTTGTGCTTCTTTGCGGATCTTCTTCACATTCGGCTGAGCCTGAGTGCTATTTTCCCTTAAAGGAAAAGGTGTTCGACCCCGGTATCGAAGTCTTTAAGCCATCTCAGTATCCACCTGATGAAATAAAAGGAAAAATCTTTGGAAATTTTGAAGACATGCTTGCTCCGCTTCCTACTTGCTTCCGCCGTGCTCCATAACTGCTTAAGGGAACCCTGCCTACTCTTCTTTGGCTTGCCTTGTTCGCCTTAAGCTTGTGTTATTTGATGGATGAAAACTATGTCTTTGATCCGGGTGGATATGTCTCATGCTTCTTCCGTTGATGATCAAGGTCGAGTCAGGCTCACGACTCGGTTAACAAAAAACCAAGCGCTTCTTGGGAGGCAACCCATGCATCTATCCTTTTGCTTTCTTTATCATAAGTGTAGGGGGGACCCTTTGGATTGCTATTTTCTCTCCTCACTTCTTAATCAGGGATTCGAGCTTCAATGATCTACTCTTGATGATTCTTGACGACCCGTGATTCCGTGTTCTACTTCTTCCCGGTTCTATCCTAAACTCTTTTCGATTCACTATTTTATATTTTCTCAATATTAAAATAGGAATCTCTTTAGTTGTCTTTTCCTTAGCAAGATTTAAACAAAGTGCACAATGTCCTAAGTGTAAGGGAGTTTACTCCCACATGCTTAAACATTGAGGACAATGTTTATCTTAAGTGTAGGGGGGACTTCTATCGAATTTAAGTGGTCTTTTCCTTGTATTTGTCCTCATTTTAACCGGAAAATCAATTTTTCGACATTTTTCAAAATTTTTGATCTATTTTGGCCTAATAGTTTTTCCCTTTGTATAGTTATTTTCTTCCTTTGCTAGAATAAATCTTTTAATAAGTGGTTTTAGTTTTCAAACATTGTGAATCTTTTGACTCAATCCGAGTTTACTCTAGCTAGTATCCTTAACGTGTTTAAATCAAGTTTTGCTAGGCTTTTATATAGGGAGCTATAAAACGCGAAAGTCTTAACTCTCACGGGTTAAGAACAAGAACTTTTCGCAAGTTCCTATAATTGATCCTAGAGAGTCGTTTATCAAGGGAACTTTAAAACGCGATTTCTAAACTTGAAAAAGTCTAAGAATTTGCAAGATCCTATAGGCGACTCGAAAACCCAAAACTTTGATTTAATAGGCTAAGCATCCACGAATCTCATTACTTGAGATTTTAAACTGTGGAGAACGAGAGATGATAGAGCCAATTATAAGTTCGGTATTCTTTCGTGAATTTATGTGAGTTAATTATGAACCTATTCTCCCATCGCTTGCTAATAAATTTATCTGCTAATAAATAAGGTTGTACGATTTGAAAAGTTACTTAGCTTCTAGCCCCAGATCGTTTAAAAGTTGCTCGGTATGGATTAGAGTTCATAGCCAAGGCATAACTTATTGAAGCGGGACGCGAAGATTGGCGAGTCCGAAAAGGCCCTAACAAGGCATGAGGGCTATATTTTGTTGCTAAAGATCCAAAGTGATGTGAAGAATCATTTATCGAAAATCAATATGAAGGATCGAGACACACGACGTAAAGCAAATACTCCCCAAAAGTCATGGAGAAGTGTATCCGAAAAGACCCTAACACGGTATGAGGATAAATAGATCCAAGTCATAAAAGGAGGCGGATCGTTGTATATCAAAATCCAAAATAAAGATTGGAGAAAAAATGAAGAAGTCGTGGTCCAAGTATGAATCTCTCAAAATTTCAAGTGAAGAAATTCCAATTATGAAGAGAAGACCATAATTTCATGAACGTCTCTCAAGATTTGAAGTATGAAGTCACTGCCAAATATCGGTCCGAGAAAGGTCTCAAATCGCGAAGCGAGTTATGCCAAGATATGAACTTTATGAAGTCCCGAGAAGCAGTTTTAAAAGATTTGGTCCTTTAGCTAACTATTGATTAAATCGCTCACTTTATTTTCAGACTAAATAACTTTCGAAATAAGTCAAACAATGCATCCTCGTGATCATTCAAGACAACAATAAAATATAAGAGATACCCCTAGGAATAAGGGAGTCTAAGTGAATAATTGGCCCACATGAGTTCGTGTTAGTTTACTAACTTATAATAACAATGATCTCATTTTTAAGCTTGGTTTGGAGAAAGTGAAAAGTTGAGGATGATGATTATTCATGACATTTCCAAAACCCAAGGTATGCTTTTGATTTTTTATTTTGAATAATTATAATTTTCTATCTCTTTAATAAAGGCCAACATGGATTGATTATGATGAAAAATGTAAACGTGCTTTGTAACTAATGCATTGCATGAGGACATTGCAATGGTCAAGTGTAGGGGATTTGATATGTGTGAAAACACACATCTTTTCTACTACTTAATTGCAATAATAACCGGACCAAAACGTGTATTTTATGTCTTTTATGTCGGAATTATGCGTGGTTTGTGTTTTTGTTGTGATTTAGGACGAAAAGGTGAAAAGTGGAGAAAACACGGGAATTCACGGGCATTTACGGACTTTTATTGAAGAAAAAGATGAAAGACGAAGTCAAGAAGTCAAGAGTGCAAAAAGAACGGAAGTCCAAGACCAATTCTGAAGATTTATCGAAGAAAAAGTCAAAAGACGGAAGTTTACTTAAAGACGAGGAACTCAAGTCTTATTTATCGAAGAATTAAAAGACGAGTCTAAAGAAATCCCGAGCCAAAAGTCGTTAAAGTCCAAGATTAAAGAAGATTTGAAGGCTTAAGGACTAATGGCGCAATTAACAAAAAGATTAAAGAAGAGGAGGGACCTAAGCATGCAATTAAGGAAGAAAGGAAGGAGAGGATGAAGCTTCCTCTAACCTCCTCCCTAATCCCCTATATATAGTCATTAGCTAATCACTTTTCATTTTGTTGGCTAGATTGACAAACTAGTTCTTCCACCTTTATTTTATGCACATTTAATTACTTGCACATTTAATTACTTGTCTCGCACCTTTAATTACCTTTTAATTTCAAGTAAGTGTTTCTTTAATTTCTTGCACCTTTAAGTTAACTTGTTGATCTTAATCTTCTTCTACCTTTCTTTGATTCGTACGTTTTTTAATTTTGTTAACTTGTTTAAAGATTTTATTTTTATGCTTTTGATTGTTTTAAATCTCTTATTTTCATAGCTTATTTTATTTATTTTCAAGTTTATATAGTTTTTACACAAGTTATTTTTATATAAAAAGTTGTTTTTCTTAAAGTTTATCTTTTACGTGTTTAAAAGTTGTTAACTTTCAGTTTGTTAGCTTATTCTCACACGGTTCTACCTTAGGATTTAGTCTTGAGCTCATTAGGATTATAGCTTAATTGTTAAGCTTATTTTTGGTACTTTTCCTCGTATTCCGATTGGGTCAATCGGAAAAGGGTTTTACTTTCCGATCTGCGTGATCGGATAAGGGATTCTACATTCCGATTGGTGGGAGCTCTGGTATTCCGATCGTAGCAAGATAAGTGGTATTCCGATCTGGGGTTGTGACAGAATTCCGATCTGCATCCATCTTTAAACATTCCGATCGAGATGCTTGGTTGACATTCCGATCAGGGAAAGAGTGACACTATTCCGATCTGAGGTTCCGATCAGCATTCCGACGAGGGTTTCTATTATATTCCGATCAGAAGAAAGGAAACATTCCGATTGGGGAGGGTGAAACATTCCGATCAGAGTGAGTGACAGCATTCCGATCAGGGGTTTATTCATTATTCCGACAGGTTTGGTTTGTTATTCCGATCGTGGTTGATCGGAATATATTCCGATTGGAGGCTATTATCTTATACTTTGCCTTGTTTTATTTTTACATTATCATTTTAATACTTGCCTAATTTTATTTTCCGCCTCGCTTTAATTTTTAGTCATTTAATTAATTTACTTTCCGTAACGTTTTTTAAATATCACACATTTAATTTTAAATTAGACTTAGATTTATTGTTCACGTTCTTTAAATACTTGCCCTTTACTTAACGACATTTACTTTTTAGTCTTGCACATTTAAATTTAAAAACAACCACAAAAATATTCTTTTTCACCAAAATAAAACTGAGTCACATAGAGAACTAAGATCAATTCGATTAGACCAACACAACGAACTTAAACGAACTAATTTTTATACGGGCCAAAAGCCTTGTATCACAAACCCGAAGGGAGAAATGAAGGTTATTACTACACGAAGTGGTAAAACTTTCAAAGAACCCATCTCTCGTTCAAGTACTTCTACGGAGAAGGAAATCGAGAAAGAACCCGAGGTGATGGTCGAAAAGGAGCATATCACAAGCCCACGAAGTACCGCTCAAACCACACCTACGGTTTAACCAATACCAATCATGGAACCCGAGATTCCAAGGCCGTTGCCTAAGGTCCAACCCACACCACCCTTACCTTACCCTTCGAGACGTGACAAGGAAAAGGCACAAGAACAAAATAATTATCAATTTGAGCTTTTTATGAAAATGTTTCGTGACATACATTTTAACATAAGTTTTGCCGACGCTCTTATCATGATGCCTCGATTCGCCGCAAACTTCAAAAGTATGCTTAACAACAAAGAGAAGTTACAACAATCGTCTAGTTGTTCATCGGTTTTTCTTAGCCGCATACCACAAAAAGTCGGTGATCCTGGTAAATTTTTGATTCCGTGTGCAATTCAAGATATGGAGGAATGCTACGCCTTGGCCGATCTTGGTGCTAGTATTAATTAATGCCTCTTGAGATTTTCAAATCGCTTTCGCTTCCGGCTCTTACTCCTTCGAACATGTCTATCGAGATCGTCGATCATTCTACGATTTTAGCATGTGGAGTAGCCGAGGACGTTTTCGTTAAAGTCGGAAAGTTTTACTATCCCATTGACTTTATCGTTATAGACATTCCTATCGATCGAAAAGTTCCTCTCATTTTGGGTCGTTCATTTTTGGATGCATCAAGAGCACTTATTGATGTTCATGCTCGAAAAATCACCCTTCGTTTCAATGAGGAAGAACTTGTCATCAATGCAACACAAAACTCCAATCTTTCTCATGTCTATTCTATTGCAACTTTAAACCATGGTGATTCAACCAATGTCGTTTGCAAAGAATTTTCACCAAGAGTTTTAAGAAATGTCGCCAAAAACAATTTACGATTTCCTCCGCCGGTGGAGGTTATGAGTGTAAAGCCTACAAAGAAGAAACCGTCAATACTTGAATCGAAAAATCCTTCGCCTCACCTCGAACATTCATTCTTGAAAAGTGTTGATAAGTCGCTGGTTTCTACGGAAGATATTTCGGATGACAAATATGTTGACCCCGATGGGGAGGTTTTCTTTGTCGATAAACGTTTTGAGAACTTACCACCACCAAAACCAAAACGGTTTTCAAATGTGAGAATTTTTAGTGTGACTAACAACGTCTTAGAAACACCAAATATTTTCGACATAATCAAAAAGGGTTTTCATAAGGAGAGTTTAAAAGGTAAAAAAGGAAAAGATTTTAAATGTGTTTTAATTGATTTTTCTACAAATCTAACTCCGTCATCACTATGTGTTTTGAGTGCTACAAGCTCGTCTACTCCTTTTGACGATGCTTTGTGTGGTTTTAGTATGGGGGAAGCCCCTTATGTTCCCTCATCCTTTCCACCGAGGACGAGATATTCGATCCCAGAATCTATTATAAAGGGAAATCTCGGTCTTCCATCGATGCAATAAATGGAAAATCTTTCTATTTGATTGGTGCGAGTCTACCTCGAGTAGCTCATGGTTTTTGTGACTTACCCATTGTCCCACCCTTCTATTTCTTGTCATCTATTTTCTTCAAACTCTTTGAGTTTATGGCACGTGTGGAAGTGGCGTTGAATTGTTTATCCAATGAAAACGAAGACGCCATCTTCGATCCCGGTATTTTGTACCATCAAAGGACTTAGTCCTTAATACCGGTTGCTTTTTAGGCCTTGTTTATCATGTAAGCCCCATCAAAAAATTGACCATACCATGATTATCCCTAAATGATCACATTTATGAGGGGATCGAGTCGAGCTCATGACTCGGTAATAAAAAACGAGGTGCCTCATAGGGGAGATCCCATGCTTATCCTTTTATGCTTTCTAATAACTAATGAGGGGAGTTGTGCCCTTCCAACTCGTTGTCTCGTGGTTTCTTTATGATTGTGTTATCTAGATCATCATCATCATCTACGATTGAAGACTCTCGTGTTCATTTACGTGAGCCTCCATCGTTTGCTTGAAGAAGTTTTTCACAAATCCATTGACATATCCTTTATTGTTCTAACAATTATCTTTTAGCATAATTCATAAACGGCTTTAGATATATTGTTGATCACCCTTTCCATGCTAGATCCTAAGCATTTGATTCTTCGTCTCTAGTATGGGGGTGCTCCACCTTTAGACTTGAAACATTGAGGACAATGTTTACTTTTAGTATGGGGGGTGAATAGATACTTGCTTTGCTACGCCCTCACGTTTTCCAACTTTCAATGTTTTGTTTTTGTTGCTAATAAGGCTAAAAATGGCCAAATTTTAAAATTTGTCTTAGTTTTAATAATTGTTTTTAAGACACGAATGTATATTTTCCGATGGGTAGAATAAGAGCTAATTTTTGACTTGATGGGCATTTGGAGCCCTTTACATTTCTTAACCCGCTCAATTCAAGTTTTGCTAGACTTTTATATAGGGAACTTTAAAACGCAAAAGTCTTAGCTCATTCGGGTTAAGAACAAGAAGTTTTCGCAAGTTCCTATAATTGATCCTAGAAAGTCACTTATCAAGGGAACTATAAAAAGCATTCTCTAAACTTGAAAAAGTCCAAGAAAGTGCAAGATCCTATAGGTGGCTTGATAACCCAAAAATTTGATTTGATATAGTCTTAATGAAAGCTAACCCAAATTTGGCTTAATTTTGACTTGCATGGCTAAGTATTCACGAGTCTCTTTAATTAGAGGTCTTTATATAGTGAAGAACGAGAAGTGATAGAGTTAGACAAGTGATCATGCTAAACGTAGAACATAAGAATGTTCTTTCAAAAACTCATATGTTTTTAATTGTGGCTTTTTTCTTCCCATAAGATCAATGCATTAGAAATAAAAATAATTGCAATAAGTAAGGTCGTACGATTTAAAAGGTTACTTAGCTTCTAGCACAAGATCGTTTAAAAGTTGCTCGGGGTTGAATAGAGTTTATAGCCAAGGCATAACTTATTGAAGCGGGATGCGAAGATTGATGAAGATCCAAAAAGGCCCTAACAAGGCATGAGGAGCTATATTTTGTTGCTAAAGATCCAAGATGATGTGAAGTATCATTATTCCAAAATCAATATGAAGGATCGAGACACACGACGAAAAGCAATTACTCCCCTAAAGATCATGGAGAAAGTTTATCCAAAAAGACCCTTACAAGGTATGAGGATAAATATATCCATGTCCGAAAAGGAGGCAGATCGTTGTATATCAAAGTCCAAAATAAAGATTGAAGAAAAATAATAAAGTCGTGGTCCAAATATGAAGAATCTCTCAAAAACGTCAAGTGAAGAAATTCCAAAAATATGAAGAGAAGACCATAATTTCAAGAACGTCTTCCCAAGATTTGAAGTATGAAGTACATTCCAAATATCGGTCCGAGAAAGGTCTCAGATCGTGAAACGAGTTATGCCAAGATATGAACTTAAGGAGATACACGAGACGCCGTTTTAAAAGATTTTGTCCTTCGGCTAACTATCGATTAAATCGTGCTACTTTGCTTTCGGACTAATAACTACTCAAATAAGTCAATATGAATCACTTGTGATCCATGACAAATAGTTAAAAAATGCTAGTAACCCATTTCCTTTTATAATAACTAGGATTGCGGGGAGAAAAAGTATTACACAATTTGGACGTATGAGTAGTGTTAGCATTGTGACTTGTACCAACAATGATCTCGTTTTTGCACTTAGCATGGAATGTATGATAATCAAGGATGACAAAATTTACTCTAAGGGACATTTACTTGTTTCTATTCATTAACCCTAAAAGTCACATTCGTGATGAAAATCATACATTATGTCTTTACACATCTTCGTAGTATTATTGCAAGCCTTTTACTCTTCAATAAAGGTTAATAAAATTGAATTTTGGTGATGCTTAGATACCTTATTCTAGTATTGCGTGAGGGCACGACAATGGCTTAGTATGTGGGAGTGATGAAATGGCATTTATACATGATCTCATCGTTCTTTTCGGGCTTTAAATGCATAAAAATGTCATAAAATACCAAATATATGCTTGTGTTTGTGTACTTGTGTATTTTATGTGACAATCCGTCAATTTATGGTTGATATTTTATTCTCAATATTTATTTGGAAACATTATTTTAATGTTACAATATGAACTCACTTATTTTTGGGAAGTAATTTAGATTTACGTCTTGAAGTAGCGTCGACTACGTCTAAACCGGAGGATTCAACGTTACGTGCTTACGTTTACATACACCGTCTTTGGTGACAGTCAGACATTTCAGAAAATAAATTTATCCGTGAATATTATTTTGAAATTTTAAATTTGTGTTAGTTCATAAACTCACAAATTTACGAGAAGAGATTAGGACTTACGATTTTATTTTAACGTCCTTTACGACTAAACCGGAAACCTTAGGATTACGTATTTACGTTTTCGAACTCTGTTTTTGATGATACAATTTTTATTAGATTCGTTTTGTACCGTTGATTCATAATTTATAAAAACGTTTTTCGTAAAACGACCCGAGGGCACGCAAATCGAGGAAACTAGAATCGAGGAATACCCGTAAATTAGTGAGGTGGGACAAAATACATTATCCCACCCCACTAATAAACATGAGATGGCACACATGACACCACATCTTAGGATGTGGCATCATGTTAGCATAAAACTTACAAGTGTAAGTAAGCTTACACTTTAAGCCATATTACCTCAAAACCACTAGCCAAACCACTTTCTCACATTTCCACTCATGCAAACAACTAAATCCTCTCTTCCTCCCTCTATGATTTTGTCCTATATCACCCCATAAACACCCCATTTTATCCAAATTTAACCACAAACTATTGTTATAACTTACATATGTTAATCTCCTTCAAAAGAGATGACGATTGGTGGTGATTATAACATCCAAGGAGGAGTTTCCATGGAGTATTAGGGCTGATTTTCCACAAGGTGATCATGAAGATTGGTGGTCTTGAAGATGGTCTTGGCTATGCACAAGTTTCTCCATCAAAATCCATGTTTTGATCACAACCTACATCATCATGGTGGTATAAATATTGTCCTCCTCATCCTCTTGTTAATTTGATTATGTAAACATGTATTTTATTTCCTATTGTATATGTATATGATGATTATATGATGATAAAAATGTTATTTGGGGATTTGGTGTTGATAAATATGATTAAAAAGGTTAAAAACTATAAGAAACAAGGTTAAAATCTTGATTAATTTACATGGTTGTATAAAACAGTAAAGAAACATGTTATGAACTGATAAAATGATGAAGTAGAATTGATATACAGTAAGCTATGAGTCTTGGACACATGTGAGAGTTGGCCATGCAATGGAATCAAAGTAATGAGTGAGATATGATCAAAACAAGTTTAAGGTATAAATCTGAGTTCACTGTTTTGGACGATTTTTAGAAAATATTTAGAAGATGATTCAACAGTAGCTATAAAAGAGTTAAATGTAGCACATATCATTTAGTTTATGTGATAAAAATTTGAGCTTCTATCTCCATATAGAACTCAAGATATTGCAGTTTTGGTGAAAGTGAAGATAAAAATCAGATTTTTGGAAATAAAAGAATAATACTATTATATAAGCACTCAAAATTTAATAGTATAAAATATAAATTAAAACCCACTAACTTATATAATACATTTATATAAATATGTACAATGGTAAATAAGTGGACATTTTATAAAAATGGTAACTTGTTAAGTTTTATAAGTTATAAAACTATAAACATGATTTTTACGACTTTTTCGGCTAATACCGTAAAATTAACGTTTTTGTTAAATAAAACTTAGACGGTTGGACCCATCTAATGTAAACTTTATAAAACTTATATACTGATATATAGACATGTATAACAAGTAAAAACCGATAAAACCCGAACTATAGGACATACGGACGTTAACGGACTAAATTAACGTTATTGGACTAATAATACAACAAAAATGGACTAAAACACTTATAAACTTATCATTGGGCTTAACCCATTTAGGCCCAACTTGTAAAGTGTAGACACTGATAATATAAGTATAAAATGGATTAAACCAAGTTAAATAACTTATAATAAGCTTATTGGACTTAAAACGTGTAAATAGGTAAAACTAGTAAACTAGTATAAAAGTTACCGACATATAACACTAAAATGAGTAAACGAGAATATGTAAACCCACTTGATCATCATATATATATAATCATCATATGTATACATAATTGTTATTTTTATAAAGTCATTGGACAAGAGTCTAAGACCGATCATTATTTATATAGGTTTCCGTGATTGAAGCACGTACCGTACGACCGAATTGCCGATAACCCGCCTTCCCACATCAACGTGAGTTCATAGCCTCGCACTCTTTTAAATGTTTTTATAAATGTTTTATAAACCCGCGAGGGAGATAACATGTTAGTTTTTATAAAATAGGACGCCATTTGTCCCGATTGTTTGTTTATTGATTTGGACCCGAATGATTGAATGACCCGATTGTATGACCCGATAAATGATTAAAGGACCCGATAGATGAAATTAAATGGATTATTAAAGTTAGGTTATGTCACTAAAAGTCCCATTAGCATGAATTGTGAACTACCGGGATTTGGTAGACGCTTATGCATTTAATAGTACTATTTGGGGACGATCACCCCAGTTCGCGCCTTGACGGTTGATCCCCGTCGTGCCACATTGATTGGTAAGCGAATTTATGTATGAGAAGATTTCCATAGCGTGACCTTTGTGACGACACACTACTTTAGATGGGCAAATTGAGTATCGGGTTAGCTACCCGTTGTTGGCTTAGTAAGGTAACAATGTCATGCGGCTTATAATAATCCAAAACTAACGAAATACTATTAGACGCTTCGATTTACGATGTATTGCCTGACTAGCAATACAGGGTCATACTATTGATATTATATTCGTGTTTTGGTTTTCATAACCATATTCATATAACGGTTTTTATTTTCATACAACGTTATAAGACGTATTGTATGATTGTTTTTACGACATTGGCTCGTATAATGATTTTTAAGGCAAATGCCTATATTATGATTTTCGATAAGGATTTGTATAAAAAGACTTTGGCTATTTTATGGCTACAAAATGATTTTCAGTAATAATCTTATACTGATATTATATTGATGGATTTTATTAAACTCTATGAATTCACTCGGCGTTATCGCTGACCTTTTCTTTTAACATGTCTTATCTCAGGTACTTGAAGGTAATTCTCGGGAAGACGACAAGAATTCATGGCCTGCACCTAAACTATATTTTCCATTCAAATACTTTGTAAAACTTTGTATGAAATATAATGACTTGGGACCGATGTAACTTTGATATTTATGAATGGAAATGATTTATTATCAAACAACGCGATTTTTATGCGTTGTCCATGATGTGAGTAATGTGCTATCCCGTAACACCAACTAGTCTTCCGCTGTACTAAGTTGTATAAATTTGGGGGTGTTACAGTTTGGTACCAGAGCTCTCGTTATAGAGAACGAAAGATTTTTAAAACTAAGGTTTTGAATAAAACTTTTCAAAATCTTTTAACTATAAACATTTTTCTAAAAATGTCTAAAAATCTTTTGACTATAACGGTGCCGAAGAATTCCCGAGTTACCGACAAGGCCAGACTGAGAAGTGTTATTTTAATATATATATAACTTGGATTATATATATATATATATATGATGTAATTTTATTACATGATTGTTTGATGATAATTTTGATATTTATACGAGGTATTTATACGACGTAGATTGTCACAATGTACCCTAAATCCCCTAGTAAATTAATCTAAGCTATTCTCGTAGGAATTCTAGCTATCCTAGATAACCAAGTTGTGAATATTTATGATCCCAACAAATGGTTGATATTCGTAGAAATGTAGATATTAGTTGATTGTGATATTGAAAAAGAATTGGCAAGATTAAATCTGATATCGATGTCATGACGATCTTTCCTTATAGAGTGAAGTTTGACAAAACGTTATCACCTGGAAAGATGTCATATGATTCGTTGTCATCCGATTCTTAAATTGGAATCGAAAGGGTGAATGTTGCACTTGAGGCTGTCATTGGAACCAGTACCCAAAAGCCTCATGCCACTAATACCTTTCCGAGAAGTCTAGTTGAATGTATGAGTCATCTCATATTAGTGACTCATTTGATAATTGTTGTTGTAAGAGCTATAGGATTGGAAATTAAGTATTGATCATATCGAGCTTTTATTGCCTATTAAGGCCTAAGAATAAGATTGAAAGTATTGGAATATGAGGTAGGATATTGAATTGAGTATAAAATTGGTTAAAACTTGAATAAAGTGAAACTTAGCCTATATGGAATATGAGATTGTTAATATAAGTCGTTAAGTTATTTGATTGAATTATGAGGTTTTAAATGATTGTAGGTTCGTGTTAAGGGTTGTTCCTAGGCCATTGTCCACTAATGAGGATGCCAGTGTCCAACAAATAAAGTGAAGAAATCTTCTTCTGAATTGGGACCGATGGATCTTCCGGGACAGGTGGGACACCTAATGACTCTTGTAGATTAGTATTCATTGTGGTATCTTTTAAAAATCCCTAACTTAACTGAGATATCAGTTGGTAGGATGAGTTCTGAGAATTGTATGACATAGTAACACGTAATGTGTTACGGTACAATTTGACTTGTTTGTGATTAATGGAAAGACTACCTTTGATTGCCAAATTCTACATGTATCGATGTTATCTATCTTTTATTGCTTCATCCTAATGTTCGCATTAGTGATGCAACCATTGATCAAGTACTCATCTCGATTTGAGTTACGTTGTGAAGTATTCTTGTTGAGTGCCATCGAGGTCATGAACCTCATGATTATTTGGCTAAGCTCATTTCTTATTATATTGTAGTTAGTTCTCGGTGAACAACTCTTCATCACTCTTTCGCAGATCACACATTATTTTTATAAAGTTAAAACGGTATCCTTTGAGAAAATTTAATTTTCATCACAATAAGGATTATTCAAAGTGAGATTTATAAGTGATTGTTATCGAAATGAAGTTGTTTATAAAATATCTTGGAAAACTTAATTGTTTTCATAACAAAGAAAATATTTGTAAAGTTATTTTTGATTCTTATTTAAGAATTAAACATGAAAATATTTTTATTATAAACATGATGATAAAATTTTGACGAACTGAGTATTGCATCGTTAATCTTGAAATTGTATATAGTTGCGCGCCTACATACAATTTGGAATGAACCATGCAAGGCTGATTAGTAGTCACCATAAAACTAATGAATAAACACTACATTTTCTTTGAAGATTGTGAAAGATTAAATTTTATGAGATCTGCAAGAAGTGAAAAATAGGGACATAATGTTAGAGACATCTACATATGTGCCTGTAGCATCTATTCTTCTGAGTTGAATTTACTCATCTGTGGAATTTGTCTTATTTGACAATTGATATTCCGTTCTTGTCCAATTCTCCCGTAGTGAGATTCCTATGAAAAGTATCTAATTACCGAGTGTTGATACCCGACTGGATGTATTGACATTCTTATCATTTCTTTTGATTTGATTTCATTTGAATGACATGGGTAACGATCCGAGGAGCTTTCGAATGCGTACTCAAATTATGAAAACATGGGATATATTCATATTCGTTAAATGTTTTCGTCTATATCTGATTTGAAATTCTCTCGCGTAGATTATACGTTAACCTTACTCTTTTAAGGTTAGTTATGTCTCCTAATATCCTTGAATTTGTGAAGGATTATGAGTTATTATTAGTCTTTTGAGAAGTTCACATCTTATCGACGACAATAAAACTGGAAAGTTAGTAATGCCAGTAGAATGGATTGATTGATTATGACATGACGACATTGTCTTAATTGATGGGAACTCGAATAGAATTCCCCAAAATGATAAGATGTTGATTATCAAAAGTGATCTAAATAATTCTTGATGGATGACCATATCCTGTATTAAGACTTGAAATATTACCATGAATGGTTGTGAACTAATTATAGATATTATAATCTAGAAGGAACCTAATATGTATTTATTAAAAGATGTTTATCTTATCTGAAACTTTAGGAGGTATTTGTTGGTGAATTACCTAGACTTTCGCCATTAAGGCAAGTTGAAATTGGTATTGATTATATTCCCGGTGCTGCACCTGTGGCTTGTGCACTGTACGTCAGCACCATCTGAATTAAAGGAATTACCGTACAACTGAGAGAGTTGTCGGAGAAAGATTTTATTATACCAAGCCTGTCATTCTGAAGAGCTATGGTGTTATCATTCCTTATATTTATAGATTACTGTGAACTGAGTAAATTGACAATTGAAAACGATATCCATAACTCGAAATGGAAGATTTGTTCGATCATTTACAAGGTTTTTGATCCTCAGCATGGTTATTATCAACTTCGCGTCCGCGAAGAAGATTATGTATTCCAATCACTACATCCGGTACTTGTAATAAACATTATGAGTTTCACGTGGTGACGTTTGGATTGACTAATACACATGTAGCATTCATAAATTTGGTGAATCACGTGTGTAGGCTGTAATTTGATAAATTCATGCTTGAGATCATTAAGGACCAATTGTTTGTATATAAGAATAATAATGAGTTAATAATTAGTTATAAATTGCCTTGAATTGGCTAAACAATGAAAACCTATACCTTAAATATTTAACATGTGATTAAGGACTTAATCCTTTATATGATTTAACCGTGTGATTAATAAATAATGGAAGCTATATTGACTTTTCAAAGATTAGAACCATTAACGCTTAGGGATTAAAAACTTAATCCTTTACATAAAATGACCGTTGGATTAATAATGGTAAGATGTATGCATATAGACTCTTCAAAAATTAAGAGCCCTTTTAAGACTTTGAATTTTACCAAAAAGAAATAGAAATATGTTTTGACAAATGTTTTAACAAAGGATTTTTAAGGATTATTCCCTTATACCTAGAACATTTAACTAAACTCCTGTTTAGGGGTAAATGTTCGTGTATATCTCAAGACAACCTAAGAAGGATTGAGGAAACCATTTAAACCATGACTTAAAATTTGAAACGACAATTTTTACTTTTCAAACTAAGGAAATTTTGACCAAAGTATAAACAAAGATTTTTCAAACATTTACGAATCTTATTAATTATTTTCGATAAATCAACAAAAATCTTGTTAATTAAATTCAAATTTATTTTGAACATTTCATATAATTGGTCGAACTAAGAAATTTAAACTTTTAACATTTACGTTTCATAAAAATTAAATAATTATTGTTAATTTGCATATAATAATTATCGACGCTTTAGACGGCGGATTGAGAAAAACTGATAAATATGATAGTTGAGACGAAACTGAAACATAAAAGATATGAAGAAAGAATTTTGAATAAATATAGTTATGATATTTATTTCATCAGGAGAAAGTGAACGTAATTACTGACGCATAATATAGAAAGAATATCTGAGTGAATTGTGGACATGATAATTATATCATCATGAGAAGTGAATATAGATACCGGCGCATTATGTAGAAAGATAAAGAACCAGTTAGGACATGTTCCTTAATAATGAAGGTGCAAAATAAAATTGCCGAACAATTTAAAAATAGTCGATGATTGTAAAAAGAGATAACATAGATAATAAAAGGGGTTCGCGGCTAATGTGAACCATTAAAATTGAGAAGCCGATAGCGTTAAATGTTTTAAAGGCCGTTTATGGTTGCCTAAATATGGAAAATTGTGAGATATCGTTATGTTGGAATTTGTAAGTATAAGTATTATATGTATGTCATTTATGACTAAAAGTATCTTTGTCTGAAGAAGTTGTACTAATGGCAATTATGAAGGCAGACATCGCCTCATACATTAGTAAACGTCTAGCTATTGCAAAGGTCATCATCTAAATTTGATTCGATTTGGGTCATCGTCGACAGACTGACCAAATCTGCTAATATCATTCCCGTTAATGATAAATGCAAAAGAGTTATGTAAACATAGTGTGCATGTATCGAACATCTTTATCAAGATCCTCGCTTCGCATCGAATTTCTAGAGATTTGCTCAGAAATCATTGAGAACGAACCTTGATGAGAGTACTATGTACCACCCCAAATCGAAGGGACGAGGTAAAGTAACGATACAAAGTAATATAAGTGCTGTTTTATGTTTGAATGAATGACCTTTGGTAATAAACCGTATAATCGTTTTCCTTTAGAAAGATTATCATTGATAATCATCGTATTAGGATCGAGATCTAATCTTGTTAGGATCTAAATATTAGAGCATCTGTAAGTAAGAGTTGAGATAAAGACACCCGACATACACCCATTGTGAGTTGGACATGTCTCTTAGGTTTAAGGTTTCCCATAATGACGAACCTAACCTTGCAAAATACCCGACCCGCGAGATCTGAAATGATTGTTGAAATTAGGATCTGATTATTGACTGGCGGTAGTGGGCAAGAGGTTATGTGAATATGAAATGTAGATCTTGAAATGCCAAATGGGTAGCGAAGTTATGCCACAATTTTTAACCTTGGAAAAAATGAATTCATGATCTGACAAATCATGGGATATAAGTCCCCGTTGTTTGGGACCATTGAGATGATGTGAAAGATTGGCTTGAAAGGCATATAAGCTGGATCTACCCTAGGACTTCAAAGACTGCCTAAATTATGTTTCGTAAATCGAACTTGATGGAATATCTATCAAGTAAAAATCTGATTGTTCTTAGTAAAGCTTAGATCGGCGAAAAGTTGCATTCATCAGAAACCCGTGAACATCATGGATAGAGAAAGTAAGTCAACATTTAGCCTGATCTTATTCCCGTAGTTATGTTTGATGAAACTCGCGTATTGTAATGGATTACACTTATGAGAAAAGACCAAATGTGGAGGAAATACCCACATGGCTTTAACTCAATAAGAAGCGAGTAGTAAGATGATCTTTGAGGACAAAGATCCTGTTTAGGGGTAAATGCTGTGACAATCCGTCAATTTATGGTTGATATTTTATTCTCAATATTTATTTGAAAACATTATTTTAATGTTACAATATGAACTCACTTATTTTTGGGAAGTAATTTAGATTTACGTCTTGAAGTAGCGTCGACTACGTCTAAACCGGAGGATTCAACGTTACGTGCTTACGTTTACATACACCGTCTTTGGTGACAGTCAGACATTTCAGAAAATAAATTTATCCGTGAATATTATTTTGAAATTTTAAATTTGTGTTAGTTCATAAACTCACAAATTTACGAGAAGAGATTAGGACTTACGATTTTATTTTAACGTCCTTTACGACTAAACCGGAAACCTTAGGATTACGTATTTACGTTTTCGAACTCCGTTTTTGATGATACAATTTTTATTAGATTCGTTTTGTGCCGTTGATTCATAATTTATAAAAACGTTTTTCGTAAAACGACCCGAGGGCACGCAAATCGAGGAAACTAGAATCTAGGAATACCCGTAAATTAGTGAGGTGGGACAAAATACATTATCCCACCCCACTAATAAACATGAGATGGCACACATGACACCACATCTTAGGATGTGGCATCATGTTAGCATAAAACTTACAAGTGTAAGTAAGCTTACACTTTAAGCCATATTACCTCAAAACCACTAGCCAAACCACTTTCTCACATTTCCACTCATGCAAACAACTAAATCCTCTCTTCCTCCCTCTATGATTTTGTCCTATATCACCCCATAAACACCCCATTTTATCCAAATTTAACCACAAACTATTGTTATAACTTACATATGTTAATCTCCTTCAAAAGAGATGAAGATTGGTGGTGATTATAACATCCAAGGAGGAGTTTCCATGGAGTATTAGGGCTGATTTTCCACAAGGTGATCATGAAGATTGGTGGTCTTGAAGATGGTCTTGGCTATGCACAAGTTTCTCCATCAAAATCCATGTTTTGATCACAACCTACATCATCATGGTGGTATAAATATTGTCCTCCTCATCCTCTTGTTAATTTGATTATGTAAACATGTATTTTATTTCCTATTGTATATGTATATGATGATTATATGATGATAAAAATGTTATGTGGGGATTTGGTGTTGATAAATATGATTAAAAAGGTGAAAAACTATAAGAAACAAGGTTAAAATCTTGATTAATTTACATGGTTGTATAAAACAGTAAAGAAACATGTTATGAACTGATAAAATGATGAAGTAGAATTGATATACAGTAATCTATGAGTCTTGGACACATGTGAGAGTTGGCCATGCAATGGAATCAAAGTAATGAGTGAGATATGATCAAAACAAGTTTAAGGTATAAATCTGAGTTCACTGTTTTGGACGATTTTTAGAAAATATTTAGAAGATGATTCAACAGTAGCTATAAAAGAGTTAAATGTAGCACATATCATGTAGTTTATGTGATAAAAATTTGAGCTTCTATCTCCATATAGAACTCAAGATATTTCAGTTTTGGTGAAAGTGAAGATAAAAATCAGATTTTTGGAAATAAAAGAATAATACTATTATATAAGCACTCAAAATTTAATAGTATAAAATATAAATTAAAACCCACTAACTTATATAATACATTTATATAAATATGTAAAATGGTAAATAAGTGGAAATTTTATAAAAATGGTAACTTGTTAAGTTTTATAAGTTATAAAACTATAAACATGATTTTTACGACTTTTTCGGCTAATACCGTAAAATTAACGTTTTTGTTAAATAAAACTTAGACGGTTGGACCCATCTAATGTAAACTTTATAAAACTTATATACTGATATATAGACATGTATAACAAGTAAAAACCGATAAAACCCGAACTATAGGACATACGGACGTTAACGGACTAAATTAACGTTATTGGACTAATAATACAACAAAAATGGACTAAAACACTTATAAACTTATCATTGAGCTTAACCCATTTAGGCCCAACTTGTAAAGTGTAGACACTGATAATATAAGTATAAAATGGATTAAAACAAGTTAAATAACTTATAATAAGCTTATTGGACATAAAACGTGTAAATAGGTAAAACTAGTAAACTAGTATAAAAGTTACCGACATATAACACTAAAATGAGTAAACGAGAATATGTAAACCCACTTGATCATCATATATATATAATCATCATATGTATACATAATTGTTATTTTTATAAAGTCATTGGACAAGAGTCTAAGACCGATCATTATTTATATAGGTTTCCGTGATTGAAGCACGTACCGTACGACCGAATTGTCGATAACCCGCCTTCCCACATCAACGTGAGTTCATAGCCTCGCACTCTTTTAAATGTTTTTATAAATGTTTTATAAACCCGCGAGGGAGATAACATGTTAGTTTTTATAAAATAGGACGCCATTTGTCCCGATTGTTTGTTTATTGATTTGGACCCGAATGATTGAATGACCCGATTGTATGACCCGATAAATGATTAAAGGACCCGATAGATGAAATTAAATGGATTATTAAAGTTAGGTTATGTCACTAAAAGTCCCATTAGCATGAATTGTGAACTACCGGGATTTGGTAGACGCTTATGCATTTAATAGTACTATTTGGGGACGATCACCCCAGTTCGCGCCTTGACGGTTGATCCCCGTCGTGCCACATTGATTGGTAAGCGAATTTATGTATGAGAAGATTTCCATAGCGTGACCTTTGTGACGACACGCTACTTTAGATGGGCAAATTGAGTATCGGGTTAGCTACCCGTTGTTGGCTTAGTAAGGTAACAATGTCATGCGGCTTATAATAATCCAAAACTAACGAAATACTATTAGACGCTTCGAATTACGATGTATTGCCTGACTAGCAATACAGGGTCATACTATTGATATTATATTCGTGTTTTGGTTTTCATAACCATATTCATATAACGGTTTTTATTTTCATACAACGTTATAAGACGTATTGTATGATTGTTTTTACGACATTGGCTCGTATAATGATTTTTAAGGCAAATGCCTATATTATGATTTTCGATAAGGATTTGTATAAAAAGACTTTGGCTATTTTATGGCTACAAAATGATTTTCAGTAATAATCTTATACTGATATTATATTGATGGATTTTATTAAACTCTATGAATTCACTCGGCGTTATCGCTGACCTTTTCTTTTAACATGTCTTATCTCAGGTACTTGAAGGTAATTCTCGGGAAGACGACAAGAATTCATGGCCTGCACCTAAACTATATTTTCCATTCAAATACTTTGTAAAACTTTGTATGAAATATAATGACTTGGGACCGATGTAACTTTGATATTTATGAATGGAAATGATTTATTATTAAACAACGCGATTTTTATGCGTTGTCCATGATGTGAGTAATGTGCTATCCCGTAACACCAACTAGTCTTCCGCTGTACTAAGTTGTATAAATTTGGGGGTGTTACATTTTAGGTATGGATATCGTGAAAAAGACAAAAGATCACAAGAAACAAGGAAAAACGGACACGAGAAACGAAGCCGTACAAAGAACCAGGCCCTAGTTCATGAATTATCCAAGATTAAACCTTGAAGACTTGAAGAAATACAAGATTGATCCTCAATGAATTAAGAATTGACACTTAAAACCCTTGTATATTCATAATTACAAGTTTGGTCCCTTAAGTTTGTCAAAATTACAAAAATGGTCCTTCAACTTTGAAGAAATGGCAAGATTAGTCCCTCATTAATTCTAATTTGTTAGTTATGGTCCCTCATGAAGTCAAAGTTACTATGAAGACCTTTGAAGATCAAGAAAGACCAAATTCAGTCCCTCAAATATGGAAAGTTGGCAAAAATAACCCTTGAAATCTTTTTGGAAAAGTTTTGTGCCAAAAGTGTGAAGTATGAAACTTAAATAACAAAGGGAAGTAAGTTTCATGGCTGAAAAACGTTTAATACCCATTTCACCAAAACACAAGGGCTAAAGATGTGCAAATGAAACATTTGAAAGTAAATTGCGCCAAACACTTACCTTTCCACCATTTTCGGATCAAAAGGAGTTACTGTTTACCATCAAGAACCCAGTAATTCCTGTCACTTAAACAAAGGGTAAAATTCAATTAACCATTTCCACACTTAATTTACACGCCCAGAAACATAACCCACACATAAAACCCTCAATCCCATTACCCTATGGACCCCACACTCAACCTCATCCACCAATGAAAATGCAACTTTCTCTCCAAGTAATCTGACGTGTCAAGATCAACAACTAAGAGTCATAGCTTAACTCCAAAGCTAAAATGAACGTCCATGATGTATTTGGACAGCTCACCAACATCAAACGACATCAAGCACTCAACGGCAATTTTGAGAATTCATAGCTAGGGTTTTTTAGCATTCTAGAACCATCTGTTAGGCCTATAAAAGGAGACCTCAACCTGTGAGAGTCCCTTTGTTCCAGTTTTACCTTTTAAACATTGTAATTACTTTTTGAAATTTATAAAAGTTGGTATTTTGAAAAAATTGTAATTCCTTTTTATGTATTTGAAAGTTGGTGTTGTTTAAGGGTAATTCTGAGTTCCATTTGATGTTATAAGTGTGCTTGAATCATTTGGTTCAAGGACATTTATGTTTGGTAAGGTTTTCAAGTTTGAAAAAAGCTTGAAAAGAGGTTTCTGATTTTGATACTTTTGTTGTACTAATCCTTAACCAAAAGCTATAAGCTCTTGCAAGCTTGTTGACACCAAGCTTGTGAAGGGATTAGGGCCTTTGGTTGGGCTGTTTGTTCATTGTGTTGAAAAAATCAAGCCCTTGAGTTTCTGCTTTGAAACATCAACCAAGGCAGTCATCCATCTTTCTTGTTGAAGTACCTTGGTCTTGTTCTAGTTGTTGAACAAGGTCCAAGGAGCATTGTTGGTCCTCCTAGGATGTTGTGGAGGACAGGTATAAGCTCTTGTTAAATTTCCTCTAAAAAATCATATGATCTTGTCTGTTTTATATTTTGGTATATGATTTGGTGATTTGTGTTTGTGCTTTGTGTTTTATGGTTGCAATCTGTTAGTTGTCACCTAGTGTAGCTATTTGAAAGATAAAATCAGTAGGTTGTGTTTAAAAATCACAAGTTGCTTTGAAAAGTTGTGGAGTAAGGACTGTTTGGGATTACTTGTTTATAAGGCCTTATGGCCTTGTGCCCTTGGTTATTAGGGTTTGGGAAGTATAAGAAAGTCATAATATACAAGTTTTAGTCATTGGTTAAGTTTCTGAAAGTTTGGAAAAAGGATTTCAAGTTTTGCAAAAATCTGATAAAAGTGTTTTTGAGATTGGTCACCCACATCAGATCCAATAACTTCTTTGTTACTTGGATCTAAGGTCTGAAATCAGGTTTGGGAATAGTTTGGGTGATAAGCTATCTATTGGGTATCTAGTTGTTGAATTTGGTGGCTTATTGATTGTGTTATAGCTTATCAAAGTTGGCTGAAGTGGTCATTTGCATCAACAAAGTGACCACCTCATTTGATGCTTGCAATTGTATTTCTAGTTTGAGGCTTGTTGTTTTGTTGCTTGGATCCTATTTGTGTGCTGCTTGTGAGGTTATTTGGCTACTTGGATTGCTTTGTTGATAGCTTATAAGCTTACTGGCTTATTGGCTTATTTGTGCCAAAACTCATCAAGTCTACTCAACTGGTAGGCCTTAATTCACAAGGTTTGTACGCAAGCTTTGACCAGCAGGGTGAAAAACAAAGTCTCAACACTTCATTAAGTCTGTCAACGTCCAATTTGTGCTTGTCAGCGTTTGATTTACACTTGTCAGCGTTTGACTTTTGGTCAAACTTGGTCATATAGCTTATTGAATCTGTTTCGCTTATTGGTACGTGCAACAACTTGGTTTTTGTAATAGAACTTATTTTTCTCATCTTAATAACAAGTCTGGAAGGTTACAAGTCTTTTGGTTAAGCTCTTGCTAGAAAATTAGCTTATTTGGCTTTTTCAGCTAGCTTATTGGTTCTTACAGCTTATTCTACTTGGCTTTTTGTGATTTTCTTGATTGATTATTCTTAGTTAAGCTATTTGTGAGCTTTTGCAACAAACTAGAGCTTACGAAACAACCTAGAACTCTATCCTGACTATTTTGTCGTTTTGTGGAATTGTTCTTGGCTTATTCCTGGCTTATTTAGTGTGCTTTTTCAAAATTTCTTTTTACAGATCTCTTTAGTATCCCAAAAGAAGGTTGTGTGTCAAATTAGAGCTTATGGCATTAACTTATTGCTTAATGGGCTTATTGGCCCAATAAGAATAAGCTGTTTGTTCATTAAGCTGTGATAAGCTCACTTTTAGCTTTTGGGCCTTCAGAGTTTTGTGTTTAGAATTAAATTTTGAGTCATATAGGGTTTTTCCAAGTCATTTGGGCTTATTTTGACTTTTTGGGCTAAAAAGCCCATTAAGCTTGACTGATTTTGCTTTTGGCCCATTTGAGGGCCCAATAGGGGTAATTGGGTAATTTCATTTTCATTTTCTGTTTATTTAGGTTAAAATAAACTAGTTTGCAAGTTTTTAGAATTTTTTTTTATAATTTTTGGATTTTTAATATTATTTTAATATTATTTTATTATTATTTTTCAAATTTCACATTTTTGCACTTTTTATATTTTTCTTAGTTTAAATACATTAAAATAGGATTTTTGCAACTCTTAGATTAATTTTTATAATTATTTTAAGTTTTAATAGTTTTTAAATCATTTTAAATAGTTTTTCTTAGTTTAAAAATTTATAAAAATAGTTTTTAATCTTTTTAGGTCATTTTAGAGGTTTACCAATTGAAAAATCTTTATGTGAGCTTTTTAATAATTAATTTGCTTTTTAGGGCTTTAATTAGCATTTAAAAATTAATATTTAATTAACTAAAAGGTTTGAAAAAGTTTTGATCATTGGTAAACTCTTAGTTTATTTATTTTGATTTTTGGTGAATTTTTGGTAATTTTTAGAATTAATTTTTATTTTTTCTCATTTTACGGTCTTACGTTTAGTCATAGTAGTAATTAATTTCACGTCTTCGTCATTCTCTTTTCTCATCCCCTTCTAACCAATATTAATCTCAAATATTGCTACATTTTAGTCACACACATATACCTCCTTGGGAAACGAACTTTCACCTTAGGGTCATTTGTACACGGTTTTCCTAAACCGTCGTATTTAATACTTTCCCTATTTTACGCTCTTTGTTTTCCTAAACAAGAGTTGTAATTTACTGCAATCAAGCACTTGCAATCCAATGTACAAGGATGTGCCGATGCTATCAAGATACCCGATATTCACGCAAACACATTTGAGCTAAAAACATCCTTGATTAACTTGGTTTCAAATACACCATTTTATGGGAACAAGAATGAAAATCCACATGATCACCTTAAGAAATTTCTTGCTCTTTGCAACACCATTAAGTACAATGGAGTTCCCCATGATGCCATTAAGTTGATATTGGTGCAATTTTCACTAGAGGGTCCGGCTAAGCATTGGTTAGATACACAACCACCCGAGAGCATTACCACATGGGATGGTTTCACTAAGAAGTTTTTGAACAAGTTCTTTCCCCCATCTAAGACCACGGCTTTGAGGAACTTAATTATAGGCTTTCAACAAAAACCTAGTCAAACATTTAGTGATGCTTGGGAGGAGTATAGAGAGTTATTAAGGAGATGCCCTAACCATGGATTGGATGAAGTTCACCAAATCAATACTTTCTACAATGGCCTTAAACCTCATCACCAAGACTCACTCAATGCTTCCGTGGGAGGAAATATTCTTAAGAAATCCATTCAAGAAGCTTGGGATATTATTGAGACTAAGGCAATGGTGCAAACCAACACACAATTTGATGAGAGAGTACATGTCATTCAAGAAGGAGGTTCTAAACCATTGGAGACTCAACTCATTTCATGCATCCAAGAATTGACTCAAGCTCAAAAGGAAAGTCAAACAATTATGCAAAACACTCAAAAGATGCAACAAACCATGATGAATGACTTTATGAAACTTTCTTTGGGCAATAATTCCACAAATGATGTGCATGCTATTACTCTTTCATGTGAGACTTGTGGAGGTCCCCATTCATATCAACAATGTGATAAGGTGTAAGGATATCAAGGGGAGTTTTATGCATACCAAGAGGAACATAGTGAACATTTCAAGCCCAACATCAATTAAAATAACCTTTCTTATAAGTCTCAAAATTACCTTACTCCACCGGGATTCCTACCCCAACCACCCACCCAATTTCAACAAAATCCCCCTCAATTGTTACAAAGGAATCAAGGTCCAAGACCATAATACCAAGGGAACAACTACAAGGCACCTAACAATTTTCAAAATCAAGGAAATAACTTATCCAGCAAATCAAGGATTTAATCCACCACCCCCACCCTTTCCAAATCAAGGATACCCTCAACTTCAAAATCAAGGATATAGGCTACAAGAAACTCATGAGTATGTTGAGCGGAGAATTCGTGAAAGTGAAAAAAGAATGAATGAGCAAATGAAACTCATATCGGAGGAGGAAACTAAGAGGCTTTTGATGGCATTCAATCAAAGACAACAAGGGGCTTTACCATCCAACACACAAACAAACCCGAGGGCAAATGTCAATGCTATTACAACAAGAAGTGGAAAAACAACAAATGATCCTTCACCTCCTACACCTTCTATTGTTAAACCCAATTTGGTTCCCACTTGTGATAAGCCTTCTAAATTTACTTCACCACATCCAAACTCTACTACTTCATCAACCACACCTTCTCAACCTATTCCCACTTCTCCTTGACCTTCCACAACTCCCAATGAAGAAGCTAACAAAGACAAATCTTCCATTCCAACACCTACAACACCTACACCTAAACCAAATCTTCCTTACCCTTCAAGATTGAAAAAGGACAAGTTAAAGAACAAGGATGATATATAAGTCTCAAATTTCTTAAGGATGTTCAATCAACTCAACATAAACATCTCCTTTGTGGAAGCTCTTGCTTACATGCCAAAATTTGCTAAGATGTTCAAGGATCTACTCTCCAACAAGGAAAAATTGGTTGATTTGCCCAACACATCCCTTAATGAAAATTGTTCCGCTCTGTTACTCAAAACCTTACCAACAAAACTTGGAGATCCGGGGCGCTTTTTGATACCTTGTAATTTTCCCGGGGTGGAAAATTGCATGGATTTGGTAGATATAGGGGCAAGCATAAACCTCATGCCTTTATCGGTTTGGAAAAAACTCTCTCTTCCCGAGCTCACTCCCACTAGGATGACACTTGAGTTAGCCAACCGTACCAAAGCTTACCCGGTAAGTATCGCGGAGGATGTGTTTGTAGGTGTGGATAAGTTTACCTTTCCGGCCGACTTTGTTGTGGTTGATTATGACATGGACCCTAGAGTTCCTTTGATTGTTGGTAGACCGTTTTTGAGAACGGGTCGTACTTTAATAGATGTAGCGGAGGGAGAACTAATTATGCGAGTAGAGGATGAGAAAGTGGTGTTTAAGTTAGGGAAAGTGTGTGATAAGAAAGAGATTAAGGAGTCTAAACCTTGTGAGACCATTAACATAGTTGATGTGCTAGATGAGGTGTGTGATGAGCATTTTCATGACGCTTGTAAGAGTAATAGTGAGGATATGCCCCATGTTGAAACCGTGGCCTCAATTGCTCCCTCCTTAACACCTTTTGGAGAGAGTGATTTCCTCTTGGAGGAATTTGAGTCCAACTTTATTGGTAATGATGATTCTCCCATCAATTGGGAAGAAGATATTCTCACTATCCAAAAGTTTCTCAATGAGGACCCCATTACTTCACCCATTCCACAAGAAGTAACCAATGATGATCCATCCAAGTTAAACCTTCCATAGAGAGTCCACCTCCACTTGAACTTAAGGACCTTCCCTAGAGTATGCTTTCTTAGAGGGAAAGACCAATTACCCGTGATCATTGCTAAAGAGTTGAAAGAGGATGAGAAAGAGAAACTCATAGAAGTCCCTAGGAAACATAAGCAAGCCTTAGCATCGAAAATATCCGACATAAGGGGAATTGATCCACATTTTTGTACACACAAAATCCTTATGGAGGATGATTACAAACCCACCATTAAAAGCCAAAGAAGGGTTAACCCTAAAGTCCATGAGGTCATGAAAAAGGAAGTTATCAAACTCCTTGATGCGGGCATGATTTATCCCATTTCCGACTCTCCATGGGTTAGCCCAGTACATTGTGTTCCAAAAAAGGGTGGAATCACCTTAGTACCCAATGAAAACAATGAGCTTATTCCTACAAGAATTGTTACGGGTTGGAGAGTTTGTATTAATTATAGGAAGCTCAATGAGGCTACTAGGAAAGATCACTTCCCATTGCCTTTTATGGACCAAAGGCTTGAAAGATTAGCGGGAAATGAATACTATTGCTTTCTTGATGGATTTTCGGGTTATTTTCAAATACCAATTGACCCTAAGGATCAAGAAAAGACCACATTCACTTGTCCCTACGGTACATTTGCTTACAAGAGAATGCCTTTTGGCTTGTTAATGCGCCGGGGACATTTCAAAGGTGTATGATGGCAATTTTCCATGATATGATTGACCAAACTATGGAGGTTTTCATGGATGATTTCTCCGTCTTTGGAGATTCATTTACCTCTTGTCTCACCAATTTAGAACGAATGCTTAAGCGGTATGAGGAAACCCGTTTAGTTCTTAATTGGGAGAAATGTCATTTTATGGTGAAAGAGGGAATTGTTTTGGGACACAAGATATCCAATAAGGGATTAGAAGTGGATCGAGCTAAAATTGATGTGATTGCTAAGCTTCCCCCACCCACTACAGTTAAAGGTGTAAGGAGTTTCTTAGGTCATGCGGGGTTTTATAGACGCTTCATACAATATTTTTCTAAGATAGCAAGACCGATGACCCATCTCTTGGAAAAAGAGGCTCCTTTCATTTTCAACCAAGAGTGTTTGGATTCTTTTGAGACTCTTAAGGAGAAATTGACAAAGGCTTCCGTTTTGGTTTCTCCAAATTGGGAATTACCTTTTGAGCTTATGTGTGACGCTAGTGATTATTCGGTGGGGGCCGTGTTAGGACAAAGAGTGAATAAGCATTTTCAACCTATACACTATGCTAGTAAAACCATGACCGGTGCACAACTTCATTACACTACCACGGAAAAAGAGTTGCTTGCTATAGTTTATGCCTTTGAGAAATTTAGACCATACCTTGTGCTATCCAAAACCATAGTGTATACGGATGATTCCGCTCTCAAGTATCTCATGACAAAGCAAGATGCTAAGCCTAGGCTTTTGAGATGGGTTTTATTGCTTCAAGAGTTTAAGATAGATATTCGAGATAAGAAAGGAGCCAAGAATTTAGCGGCAGATCACTTGAGTAGACTTGAGCATCCTTTTCAAGGAGATTTTCCTAATAAAGAAATCAATGAATCCTTTCCATTAGAGGAGCTCATGTCTATCTCTTCTAAAGAGGATGCCACCCCTTGGTTTGTGGATATTGCAAACTATCTTGTGGGGAATGTGCTTATAGAGGGTCTTACTTCCCAACAAAAGAAGAAATTTCTAAAGGAAGTAAAGTATTATTTTTGGGATGATCCTTACCTCTTTAGGCAATGTGCGGACCAAATCATTAGACGGTGTGTAGATGGGCCCGAGGTATTTAAGATTTTAGAAGCTTGTCATAAGGGACCTACGGGTGGACATTTTGGGCCCAACTATACCGCCAAGAAAGTCTTTGATTTGGGTTACTATTGGCCTTCCATTTATAAAGATGCCCAAGAGATGGTGAAATTTTGTGATGTATGTCAAAGACAAGGAAAAATTACACAACGTGATGAGATGCCACAAAACTTCATTCAAGAGTGTGAGATTTTTGATGTGTGGGGAATAGATTTTATGGGACCTTTTCCATCTTCCAAGGGAAATAAGTATATACTCGTAGCGGTGGATTATGTGTCAAAATGGGTTGAGGCCAAAGCCTTACCTACTAATGATGCTCGAGTTATTGTGAAATTTTTGACGCAATTGTTTGCTACATTTGGTGTACCTCGGGCCATCATAAGTGATCATGGTACGCACTTTTGTAATGATCAATTCACGAGAGTTATGAAGAAATATGGTGTTAATCATAGACTTTATACCGCGTATCACCCTCAAACTAATGGTCAAACCAAGGTCACAAATCGTGGTTTAAAGAGAATTTTGGAGAGAACGGTGGGAGAGCATCGAGCTTCTTGGTCGGATAAGCTTGATGATGCTTTGTGGGCTTTTAGGACGGCTTTTAAGACACCAATTGGTTGTACTCCTTATAGGCTTGTCTATGGAAAAGCATGCCACCTTCCATTCGAGTTAGAACATAAGGCTTCTTGGGCTCTCAAGTGGGCTATTTAAACCAAGCCGGCTCACATAGAAAGGATCAACTTAATGAAATGGATGAATTGAGAGCCAATGCCTATAAGAACTCTTTGCTTTATAAAGAGAAAACTAAGAAATTTCATGATGCTAAGATCAAGAACCGTGAGTTTAAAGTTGGAGAGCCGGTTCTCCTCTTTAACTCAAGGTTGAAACTTTTTGCGGGCAAGCTTAAGTCGAGATGGTCCGGTCCATTCACTATTGCTCAAGTATTTCCATATGGAACTATTGAGTTGTCACAACCCGATGGTCCAAATTTCAAAGTGAATGGTCACCGTGTGAAGCACTATTTTGGGGAGGACATTTCCGTGGAAATGGTCCAAGAGATCACCATTTTCCCCATGAATTAATTCATTGTGGGAAGAGTCGAGCTAGAGACTCCTTAAATCGAGCTTGAATAACTAGGTTTATATGTTTTTAGATCTAGAGTGTTGCAGGTTAGAAATAAGGATAGCAAGATGATGAGAAGTGTAGGGGAGGCCTTCTTTTATCTTCATGTTGTTTGTAGTTGCACACTCATCACGTGTTTTGGAGCTAATGGAGGAGGCCCTTGTATCCGGTTCACTTCGTTACTATTGTGATTTTTCATAGACACATTGTGCTTTAAAAATGAATTCACTTTAGTTGATCTTTCCTTAACTTGGGTTAAGTAAAGTATATTCATTGTTATAAGTGTAGGAGAAGTTTTATACTTCCATGCTCTTAAACATTGTGGATAATGTTTAGCTTAAGTGTAGGGGGGTTTTCTATCGAAGTGACCTTACCTAGACCTTGTCGTTGACCTTCATGATAACTTGGAAATTAACTTTTCAAATATTTTTCAAATCTTTGATCTACTTTGGCCACCAAAAATATGCATTCATATTTTTTGCATCAATCATTTTTCATTTGCATAACACATTTGCATTGTATATATTCTTCTTTTATTCTTTATCAAAAATATATAAAAAGAAAAAATATAATAAAGGATATGGTTTAACAAATTTAGACTTCTTTGACATATTAGGCCCGCCATGGATATTTTGACTCAATCCGAGTTTGCTTATCTTAGCATTCTCTAGCAAGTATCCTTAACCATGTAGTCCTTCATTGGTCTATTAGGCTAAGCATCCACCAATCTCATTATTTAAGATTTTAAATTTGTGTAGAATGGGAAATGATAGAGTTGAAGCAAGTATAAAAGGGCTAGATAAACTTCATGATAATTACTTGTGGCTAAACCCTTCTCTTCTTTATCTCTATTTTCTTCGCATGTATATATGTTAATAAATAATCAAGAACGGTTTTAATCGGTTTGTAGTCTCTTATGCATTTTTGACTAATCATTCATGGTTGGTATGAGTACGTCTTAAGATTCTAAGTTAGAACGTTTTATGTGTACTAGACTTATGTCATGCTTAATATTTAGCGGGTGTTTTTCCTTTTATTCGTTTCAAATTTCTTTGTGAGGAATAAAGAAATATAAGAGCGGCTTACAAAAAAATGAGTGGCTAGAAAAAAAAAGAAAAAAAAGAAAAAGAAAAAAATAATTATACAAGACTCCCAAGAGGGGCAGTGAAGTGTTAATTATAGTAACTATTAGATTCCAATATTACCTTGACGGGTTACGGGGATTTAATAGTTGCTCCAATCCAATATTACCTTGACGGGTTGCGGGATTGAAGATTCAAAGTCTCAAAAAGATCGCGGATGTAAATTATTGCGTGAGTTTTATTTTTCTTTCCTTAGCGAGTGTGTAGCTACTTATTAATGCATGACATGAGGATTTTACACGTAAGGCGAATGACTTATTACTCTTGAAACGGACTTTTATTAATTGTGAGCGGTTTTTCAAGTAATGGATGAGAGGATTACTTAGGATTAAAACCGTGCTTCCTTATTTTTGGATTTTACATTTCTTATATTTCACGCTTCAAATAATGAAAAATTTGCCCAAAAGAAATTTGCTCGAATAATAACCGGTTCCACACTTAATTGTCATGAATAAGTTGATGCACCTTTTTACTTGTGAATGCAATGATCCTATTTTTAAGCTTGGTATGGGGAAAGTGAAACTTGAGGGTGATAAATGTCCATGGTACCCAAGCCCTAATTTAAGTCATTGACTTCTTTATGAGTTTTTCCATCAAAACCATTTCAACAAAAATCCAAAAAGATATAAATAGAATTGTTTCTTTTGCATTGCATTGTTCAAAATCAAAATCATGCATCATATAGAGTAGCATAGTGTAATAGCATTCCATTTTGGCCAAGGTGGGTTAATTATGAGGAGAATGTAAATTTGTGCTTTAAAATATAGCATTGCATGAGGTCATGGCAATGTTCAAGTGTAGGGGATTTGATATGAGCAAAAACTCATATAAATTAATCAACAAATCACCCTAAAACACAAGGAAAATACCTAACTTTTGTGCTATAAAGCGGAATTATGTGGTATGTTTTGTGTTTGTGTATAAATAGGTAAGAAGGATACATTTTCAAGCAAACAAGAAGAAATCAAGCTTATTTGGATGAAAAAGACAAAGAAGGATTAAAGATGACAAGACTTTGAAGATGAAGGACCTATCTTGACAACACTCCAAAGTTGAAAGACTCAAAGTGTAAATTTGTCAAAGTCAAGATAAAAGTCAAACATGGTAAACTCCAAAGTCAACCAAGTCAAAGGGTCAAACTAGAAAAGTATGCAAGTCAAAGGACCAATTATGCCAAAGGAATGAAGTGCTAAGCTTAAATCATGAATCTGCCAAAGTACAAGGACTAAAGCTACCATTTTTCAAAGTATATAAAGGGCTCAATCCGTGTGAGTTTATTCCAACCAATGGGAGAGCAGCATTGTATACACTCGGATTGCCAAACAAGAGGACACCTGGCCACTTACTCTCTCTCCTCAATAAATCAACGAATCACAACAGTGCAATCCGCACTTTTACAAATCAACCAATAGAATTTCTTCATTATGGATATGATCCGTGTGCTATTCTTTCAACCAACCAAATAACTCCACGTGTCTTCTTATTCCCCAAAGCAACCCAGGAACGAATTTGAGTTACAATGCATATCAAGAAAAACTTTATACATGAAAAGTGATCGTTTTCAAGCAAGGAATCTATCCCACGTGCTCAATTAACCTAAAAATCAACCAAGAAGAAAAGCCCAATTTCAAGTTCTTAACGGCTAGTTCCAATTGACAAATTCAGGACACTTTGCAGCAATTGATTGGTTGGGACACGTCATCAGCTCCAACAACTTCTAACTTTTTGTTTATAAATAGGGAATAGCCCTCTCATTTGTTGTATGTAGCCTAAGTGTGAAAATTTCACACACTTCCTTTTTCTCTCTCAATCCTAGTTAGTTAATTGTAGTGTAACAAACTCAAGAGCCTGACAAACTCTTCAGTTAGTTATAGTTAGTTGTAACCTCTTACCAAACTTTGTAACAAACTTTCACATTCAAATAAATAAATTTCTCTCCTTTTTCTTCAATCTCCTATTCAATACCTGCATTACTGTTCATCTTGTGTTGTTATGATCTGCTTGTGATCACACTTGATCATAAGGAGCTCATTGTTGAAGAATTGTAGCTGTTCATTCCTATTCCAAGTAGCTGAGTTGATTTTGAAGAATTTTGGGTAGAAATGGTGATGATGATGAATGTAGATGATTGATTAGTGGTTAATAGTGTTAAGGTGGTGGTTTAACACTATTTAGGAGGCTCAGTGCCCACCTACTCCATCAGTGGAGGTCTCTTGCTAAAAGGTCTCATGTTTCTGAGTTTAATTCCACTAAACAGCAACTTGCATGCTCAATTCTAGCTTAATCTTACCTTTTGCTTTGATCAAGTGTGTTTAGCATGTTTTTGGATTGATCTTGTTGTTTAGATAGTTACTTGTTAGTTTGATAGTTAATTGATAGCTTATTACTTGTTTCTGAGTTTATTTCCGTCAGTTCTTAGCTTGCTATTGCATTTTGAGTATTTGTCTGTTATCTTGCTTATAGTTGGTTCATTTGTGTTTCATTTTGATCAATAAGTTTGAGTAGATATCAGTTTTTAACAAGTTCAACCAATTGCTCATTTTCTCTTCACAAACGTTTTGTTTATATCAGTAAAGTAGTGTTTCGATTTACTGTCATTTAGTAGTCAAGTGTTGTTAAGTGGTTAAACTTTGCTCATTTACATTCCTTCAGTAATTGTAATCAAGTTTTGGTAGTTTTCAAGTCAATATAAAGGTCAAAAAGACAATTGGTTGTAAAAAAGGTTTGGGTCAGTTTGGTTTTCACTAGTTCATAAAAAGTAGTCAATTTCAATCACTTAGCATTTGTTCAATTCTTGATGAAATTGATTCAAACCATTTTCTACTTGTCCCTTAACATCTGAAGTTTGAGAGCTTATAAGGAAATTACACAGTTTAAAAATTCAAGTGAGAAATAAGCTTTTCCATAAGCTGTTAAGTAATTGCAAGTTTCTATAAACAAGGTGCTATCTGATTTCTTAATCTGGCAAATCTACTTCATAAACCTTGCCATTTTCTTTCACAATCTTGTTTAGATACTTGTTTTGAGTAGATCTGGAAGTTTTTAGCTTTTTCAAATTTTTGGTCAAACTTAGTCAATAAGCTAGTTTCAGCTTATTTGAAAATTCCAACTTCATTACTTGATCATTTTCCTTAAAAGAAGACATTCCAGACTCTCCTTAAGCTGTTTAACAAGATTTAGCCAAAAAATCTGCTTGTGCATGTCTAGCTTATCAGATAGCTTATTGTTGGCTTATCAAAGTTGGCTTATTTGAGTTTTACTGCATTTCAAGACTTTTCCTTGGATAAGCCTAAGTGATTTTGAGTTTTAAGCAGTTTAAAACTTGTTTAAGCTTATTTGGTGCATTATTGAGCTTATACGAGCTTAATGTTCCAAGTAGCTGTTTTTTATATGAAAGTCCATTTAATTGCACAATAGTCCCTCAAGTTTGTTCCTGTTTGTATTACTGGCTAATCTTCCATGTTTTTAGGGTTTGCATAGTTTAAGTCCAAAACTTTTCTAAACTTGTCATTTTCAGTTAAGTAGTTTTAAAAGTTATTACCTTTTGTTAGTAGTTAGTTACATTTTGCATAATTAGTCCTTATACTTTCTGATTTTTACATTTCAAGCATTTTAGTTTCAAGTACTTACATTTTTAGCACATTATTTCCATAGATTTACAATTTTGTCCTTATTTGAATAAAAACTTGGTAAGTGCTAATTGTTTTACGGATACGTAGTTAATATTTTTCATATTTTTACGTGCATTGCTTAAATATACATAGAAAATCCAAATAACCCTATCAACCAAAAACGATAATAAACCTGATTTTGTTAGGACTTTCAATTGGTTAAGAATCGAGAGAAACGAACTTCAATTTACACAATTTCAGTAACAATACACAAGATCAAACATTTGGTCCCCAGTATCTCATGGGTGCAAAGTTGTTAGTTCCAAACATCCCTTGCATTTGGTTGGGATGCACGAATGGAGGAGACATTCCCCATGGGGAAAAATATTGTTGTTGAAAATTATTCCAATTCATATGGCCCTTTTGTGGTCCATAGTTTCTCTTATGTGTCTTTGATCTTGATATATAATTACTGTTATTCCTTCTAGGTGTTGGAGTTTTACTTCTAGGTCGTGATTTAGCTTGATCATCTGTTTTTGGTGTTGGGTGTTCTACTTCTAGGTTTAGACTCATTTCGTACTCTTGGAGGAGTAGATGTTTGTCTAGATAAGTTTCTAGTTCCCATAAGAGGTTTACTCAAGGGCTTGTAGAATTTATCTAGAGTAGGCTTTTCAAGAATAGGTACTTTGACCTTGTTAATAAGAATATGTTTTGGCCCTTCACCTAAAATAGATTTTTCAGAAAGTTCAAGATTTTCACAGAAACTTTCTTCTGTCTGCGGTTCTTTAGCTCCACCCACGGTTCCATAGCAATAAGGAATCGCACCATATGCTGGAGAACCGCGTACAGGGGTGCGTTTTTCTAAAAACCTAACTTGTTTTGGTTCACTAGTTAATGCTTCATTAGTGTTATATCCCAACCCATGTCTTTCCTTAGAATGAATTTGTTTGTTTAACATATCATCAAGAGCACCAGTACATTTTATGAACTTTTCCAATTTAATGGAGGTACTCTTTAGATCTTCATTCTCTTGTCTAAGGTTTCCACATTTTAAACAACCTAGATCAACTTATTTGTTTTTCTCAAGCTTAGCTAATTTCTCTCTTAGCTCACTAATCTCATTCTCAAGCATAGTTCTAGTTGATTTTAGCACTTTGTTCTTTTTAATGAATTTAAGGCTAAGCTTATGTAAGTTATTGTATTGGCCTTCTAATTCACTATCATCTTGATAAGAACTATTATTGCTAAAATAATCGGTTTCAGAATATACCTCTTTAGAAGTGTGAGCCATAAGACATTTCTCATCTTTGGGGTTGTCATCAATATCTTCACCGCTATCGCTCCATGAACCTCCAACGAAGGCCGTGTGGTTCTTGTCGCGTGAAGGCTTAGAACAATCACCGATGAAATGATTCGGATCACCACATCTAAAGCATTTCCTATCACCTTTATCATCTTTGGCAAATCGGTTTTTGGAGAAGGGTTTCTTTTCGTTGTTTGGTTGCCTCATGATAGTATAGTTTTACTCGTTCGAAAGTTCGATTCTCGGAATCCTCTCGAATTGATCTCGGCTCTAAGTGGAATGATTTGTTCTTGGTTAATAAAAAGTGGTTGGTTTGTTTATCTATTTTAAACTAATGACAAGTAATTAGGCGTCGAAGAGTAAACTTAAAGCTTTAAAAGATTAAAGAAAAGAAACGAGTTTAAAAATAACTGTTTGAAAACTTAAAGATTGTATTATGAAAATAAATGAACACTTAATAAAAAACTAACACTTGGAAAACTTTGTGAAAAATAAGAACTTAGTTGGAAAATACTAAAAGAAAGTAAGAACGGAACAAAGCAAAACAAGTGAATCGGAATAATCAAAAAATGGGTGTAATCGGAATATATTCCGATCACTGATCGGAATGTGGAAAAATGAGTAAGATCGGAATGTTGCCAAAGAAGCACAATCGGAATATGTGACAAGAGGCCCAATCGGAATAACATAAATTGTTGCTGATCGGAATAATGGAAAACTGCACAATCGGAATGTATAACAAGAGGCCCAATCGGAATACCTGAATTTGAGGCCAGTCGGAATGTGAAAATACTTACCGTCGGAATGCTCTAAACCCTTTTCCGATCATACGATCGGAAAGAGGGATGTGGCTTGGTCGGAATACAAGGTCGGAAAAGGGCTTTGCCCTTTCCGAAAATGGTGCAAATTCAAATCTTAAGCAAGGGAAATAAGCTTATGGAATAAGCTAACTCCCAAAACTAGATCGAATTCAATAATAAGCTGATCAAATAAGCACTAAGAACACTTTATCTAAGCTTCAAATAATCAAACTTATAAATCAAAAGATAAAAAGATGAACTTTTTATAAAACTTTAAAAAGTAAATAAGCTAAATCAACAAATAAGCCAATAAGAACAAAGATCTTAAAGCTTATTAGTGTATAAACTTAAGGAACATAAAAAGAAATCAACTTTTTAAGCACAAATCATTGATGAACAACACGGATCATACGAGATTTGTACCAAAATCAATCAAAATCAAAGAAAGGAAGGATGAGATTAAAGATTAAAAGATAAAAACTTGAACTTGATTAATGAAAAATAATACAAAGTTTTGATCTTGAAATAGAAAAAGATGAAGTCTAGTGAGAGAAAGTTTAGAACTTTCTTTCTCTAAAACTAGAGACAATGAAAATTAAACTAAGACTAAGTAAGTAAGTGTGTGAAATTTGTGAAGTAAGGGCCTTTATATAGGCGTGTGTATGGGCTTGCAAATGGGCTTGGTTTTGGGCTTCTTTTTCTTCTTTCTTCTTTAGTCTTCACGCTTCTTTAAATAAACGTTTCTGACTTGGATTTGAGAAGTGTCGGTGAATAATTCCAACTCGTCTTATAATCTTTTGTTTAATAGAGTTGAGTTCTTCGACATATATGAATCTTCCATCTTTGGCTCTATTCTTCGATAAATCTTCAAATAGGCACAATGACTTCAAATCTTTTGCATCTCTTGGACAATAGACTTCGTCTTGAGTCTTTTTCCTTGATAAAACCCGTGCAATCCCATGTTTTCTTCAATAATCATCCGGTTGACTCTGAAAACACAATAAACACAAAAACCACGCATAATTCCAAACAAATGATATTAAATACGTGTTTTGGTCTTGTTTGAGCCAGAATTAAGTGGTAAAAGGATGGGTGTTTTCACACCTATCAAATCCCCTACACTTAACCATTCCCATGCCCTCATGCAATGCTTAGTGACAAAGCACATTTACACTTTTCTCATAATCAATCAACCTTGGCCTTATTAATATACTACTAAACAAAAATGAAAGTACTAAGAGAAATTAAAACTTTAAAGTAAACAAAAGGATGGAAATAACTTGCAAAGAGATCAAGGACTTACATTAGGGCTTTGGTGCTGCGAAGATTTATCACCCTCAAGTTTCACGTTCCCCAAACTAAGCTTAAAAACGAGATCATTGTTATTATAAGTTAGCAATTCAAACACTTACACACATGGCTTAATTAGATGCTTAAACTCCCTTATTCCTAGGTGTATCTCTTATATTTTATTTTTGTCTTAGAATGATCATGAAGATGCATTTTTGGACTTATTTCGATAGTTTATTAGGGCTGAAAGCAAAGTAGGACGATTTGATCAATAGTTAGCTAAAGGACAAAATCTCTTAAAACTGCTTCTCGGGATATCAAAAAGTTCATATCTTGGCATAACTCGGTTCACGATTTGAGACCTTTCTCGGGCCGATATTTGGCATGTACTTCATACTTCATATCTTGAGAGACGTGCTTGAGATAATGGTCTTCTCATCGTTCATAGAGTTTCTTCACTTGGAGACTTTTGAGAGGTACTCCAACTTTGTTGACCACGACTTCATGATTATTCTTCAATCTCTAATTGGGATTTTGAGATACAACGATCCGCCTCCTTTTCGGACTTGGATATATTTATCCTCATACCTTGTTAGGGTCTTTTCGGATAGCTTTCTCCATCATCTTTATGGGAGTTGATTGCTTTTCGTCGTGAGTCTTGATCCTTCACATTGACTTTGGGAATAATGCTTTTCACATCACCTTGGATCTTTAGCAATAAAATGGAATCCTCATGCCTTGTTAGGGCCTTTTCGGACTCGCCAATCTTCGCGCCCCGCTTCATAAGTTATGCCTTGGCTATGAACTCTTATCATTACCGAGCAACTTTTAAACGATCTTGGGCTAGAAGCTAAGTAACCTTTCAAATCGTACGACCTTACTTATTGCAAATAAATTATTAGCAAGTGATGGGAGAATAGGAAAATAATTACACCAAGTGAGCTTGTGCAAGAATACCGACTTATAATTGACTATATCATTTCTCGTCCTCCACAATTTAAAATCTCAAGTAATGAGACTCGTGGATGCTTAGCCTAGTAAACCAATTAAGGTCTACATGGTTAAGGATACTAGCTAGAATAAACTTGGATAAGTCTATTCGGGTTGAGTCAAAATAAACGCAACGGGCCTAATATGTCAAAGACTTCTAAACTAGCTACACCACTTTATCAAAAATTTTGACTTTATTGCGGGATATATACATATGAAAGCAATGATAAAAATTTAAAAATTACGACTAAATGGCCAAAGTTAATAAAAAAATGTTGAAAAATATGATTTTCCGGTTAAATGAAGGCATTTTCATGGAAAAGTCCACTTAAAACTTCGATAGAAGTCCCCCTACACTTAAGATAAACATTGTCCTCAATGTTTAAGCATGTGGGAAAAGTTTCCCCTACACTTATGACATTGTGCACGTTGGTTAACTCAAGTTAAGGAAGAGACGACTAAAGTGATCAATTTCAAATGTGAGTATGAAGAAAATTGAATCACGATAGTTGAGAGATAGAACCGGATTTCGGATAACACGGGAGCACGGTTCTTCAAAGATTCCAAGAGTGCACTTATCCCTGTAATCACATCACCACACAAAGACAAACACCCTATAGAGGTCCCCCTACACTTAGGAGGTTAAAACATAAAAGGTTAGATACTCGGGCTGCCTCCCGAGGAGCGCTTGTTTTTTATAACCGAGTCACGAGCCTGACTCGTCCCAAAATTAGTTCATGGGGAACGTGGTGAGGGATGGAATCATCTCCTGAGAGATGTCCTCACCAAAGTACAGCTTTAGACGCTGGCCATTCACTTTGAAATTGGGCCCACTTGGCTGAGAAAGCTCAATGGTCCCATATGGAAAGACTTTGGCGACGGTGAATGGACCAGACCAGCGGCTCTTCAACTTGCCAGAGAAGATCTTCAACCGAGAGTTAAAAAGTAAGACTTGATCACCAACGTGGAACTCTCGGTTCTTGATTTTTGAGTCATGAAGGATCTTCGTCTTCTCTTTGTAGATCAGCGAGTTCTCATAAGCTTCATTCCTCAGTTCGTTGAGCTCGTTGAGTCGAATCTTGCGATGATCACCGGCTTAGTTGATGTCGAAGTTAGCCCACTTCAAGGCCCAGTGCGCCTTATGCTCCAGCTCGATGGGAAGGTGGCATGCTTTCCCGTACACAAGACGATAAGGTGTACAACCGATCGGGGTCTTATAAGCAGTACGGAAAGCCCACAGAGCATCATCTAACTTATCGGCCCACGCGGCACGATGCTCTCCCACAGACGCTCCAAAATTCGCTTCAATCCACGGTTGGATATCTCGGCTTGCCCATTGGTTTGGGGATGATAGGCGGTGGAAAGACGGTGATTGACACCATACTTAGCCATGACTCTTGCAAATTGATCATTGCAAAAATGAGTCTCGCGGTCACTGATAATAGCACGAGGAACGCCGAATCGAGCGAACAACGATTTCAAACAGTTACAAACCACCCTTGCATCATTAGTAGGTAAAGCCTTGGCTTCAACCCACTTTGAAACGTATTCAACGGCTACAAGGATGTATTTGTTTCCTTTAGATGAAGGGAATGGCCCCATAAAGTCGATACCCCAAACATCAAAGATTTCACATTCTTGTATGAAATTCTGAGGCATCTCGTCTTTATGTGTGATCGTGCCTTGTTTTTGGCAAGCATCACATCGTTTAACCATCTCGTGAGCATCACGGTAGATGGTGGGCCAATAAAATCCCGAATCAAACACTTTTTTGGCGGTGTAGTTGGGACCAAAGTGACCACCAGTGGGTCCTTTGTGGCAAGCATCAAGGATTTCTAAAGCTGCCGGTCCATCAACACATCGGCGAATAATCAAATCAGCACATTGTTTGAAAAGATACGGGTCATCCCAAAAGTAAGTCTTGATGTCTTTGAAGAACTTTTTCTTTTGCTGGGATGTTAACCCGTCAACGAGAATTCCACCCGCCAAGTAGTTTGCAATGTCCGCAAACCACGGGGTTTCATCAGCAGTCGAGTTGATAGACATTAAGGTCTCCAAGGGAAAAGAATCATTGATGTCTTTGTTCGGATGATCCCCTTGGTAAGGATCCTCAAGTCTACTGAGATGATGCGCGGCTAGGTTTTCAGCTCCTTTTTTATCGCGAATTTCGATTTTAAATTCTTGGAGTAGCAAAACCCAGCGAAGAAGTCTTGGTTTGGAATCTTGCTTTGTCAACAAGTACTTCAGCGCGGAATGATCAGTGTAAACGATTGTGGTAGAAAGGACAAGATAAGGGCGGAACTTTTCAAAAGCATAGACAACAGCTAAAAGCTCTTTTTCGGTTGTCGTATAATGCAATTGTGCCCCCGTCATTGTCTTGCTAGCGTAATGGATCGGTTGGAAGTGTTTGTTCACTCTTTGTCCCAGAACCGCACCAATAGCAAAGTCACTAGCATCGCACATCAACTCAAAGGGAAGCTCCCAATTAGGGGTAACCAAGACGGGTGCCTTAGTTAGCTTATCCTTCAGCGAGTTGAAGGCTTCGAGACACTCTTTGGAAAAGATAAAAGGAGTATATTTTTCCAAGAGGTGGGTCATCGGGCGAGCGATTTGAGAAAAATCTTTGATGAATCGACGGTAGAAGCCCGCATGACCCAGAAAACTTCTCACACCTTTTACGGTTGAAGGTGGAGGCAACTTGGCGATAACATCGACTTTAGCACGGTCGACTTCAAGACCGGCTTTGGAAATCTTGTGTCCCAGCACGATGCCTTCTTTTACCATAAAATGACATTTTTCCCAATTCAGAACAAGGCGAGTGTCTTCGTACCGCTTAAGCATACGTTCCAAATTATCAAGGCAAGAAGAGAAGGAATCCCCGAAGACCGAGAAATCATCCATGAAGACTTCCATGGTTTGTTCAACCATGTCATGAAGATAGCTAACATGCACCTTTGGAAAGTCCCGGGCGCATTACATAAGCCAAAAGGCATTCTTTTGTAAGCAAATGTGCCATAGGGACAAGTGAATGTTGTCTTCTCTTGATCTTGGGGATCGATGGGTATTTGGAAATAACCCGAGAAACCATCAAGAAAGCAGTAATATTCATTACCCGCTAAACGTTCAAGCATTTGGTCCATAAAAGGTAGAGGGAAATGATCCTTTCTCGTGGCATCATTGAGTTTGCGATAGTCTATACAAACTCTCCACCAAGTAACGAGACGAGTGGAAATCAACTCGTTGTGTTCATTGGGAACAACGGTTATTCCGCCCTTCTTAGGCACACAATGGATTGGACTAACCCATGGTGAATCCGAAATAGGGTAGATCAAGCCGGCATCTAGAAGTTTGATAACCTCTTGTTTGATGACGTCATGAATTTTAGGATTAACCCTTCTTTGGCTCTGGATTGTGGGTTTGAAGTCATCTTCCATGAGAATCTTGTGAGTACAAAAGTCCGGATCAATTCCGCGGATATCGGAAATTTTCCAAGCAATTGCCTTCTTATGAGCTTTAAGCACAGCGATGAGACGAGTTTTCTCTTCTTCTTGCAAGTCCTTAGCGATGATGATGGGTGACTTCTTCTCTTCTTCAAGGAACACGTACTCGAGATGGGGCGGCAACTCCTTAAGTTCTAAATCCGGAGGATTTTCGATGGGAGGCGTTTTCAAAGTCGGAGTATCGATATCAATAACCGTGGGAGATGGAGGAGAAGGATTGTCTTCGTTGAGAAGGTTGTCAAAGAAATGCATGTCTTCATCCCCATCGGTGGGAGAATCATTAGTAGCTAAATTCACATCTCCCATGGTGTCTTCAAGATTGTTCCAAAACAAATCACTATCTCCAAATAGAGACAGTGATGAATCAATAGAGGCAATGGTTTCAACATTGGGAAGAGAGGTAGGAATACTTTTGCAAGCATTTTTGAAGTGTTCTTCACAAGCCTCGTCCAGAACGTCAATACAATTAACACTCTCGTTGGAATAAGGTTGTTTAGACAACTTTCCCATGTTGAAGACGATTTTATCGTCACCCACTCTCATGATAAGCTCACCGGCTTCAACATCGATGAGAGTGCGACCGATCCTCAGGAATGGACGACCCACGATCAAGGGAACACGAGGGTCCATCTCGTAGTCGACGACGACGAAATCGGCAGGAAAAGTGAATTTGTCGACTCCTACAAAGACGTCTTCGGCTATCCCCACTGGATAAGCAACCGTACGGTTAGCTAATTCCAAAGTCATTTTGGTGGGGACTAGCTCAGGGAGAGATAATTGCTTCCAAACGCTTAGAGGCATTAGATTGATACTAGCACCTAGATCGGCTAGGGCCATGCAATTCTCTACTCCCGGGAAATTGCAAGGAATTAAGAAACGACCCGGATCACCAAGCTTGGTTGGCAATTTCCTTAAGAGCATTGTAGAGCAATTCTCATTCAGTTGGGTGTTGGCAATATTGAGGAGCTTTTCCTTGTCGCTCAGAAGATCTTTAAACATTTTCGCGTACTTAGGCATGTGAGCGAGAGCCTCAGCGAAGGAGATGTTAAAATTCAATTGTTTGAACATCTTAAGAAAGTTCGAAACCTGAATATCGTCCTTGCTTTTGAGCTTCTCTTTCCTCAACCTAGATGGATAAGGTATATTGGAAGAAGAGGAAGGCTTTGGGAGAATAGGATCACTCACATCCTTGGGTGGTGGAGGGGTAGAAGGAAGAGGTGGAGAAATTGGGGAAGGAGAAGGATGAGGAATAGGAGCAGGTGACTCGTTCTCCTTAGTCACAACCACCGGTGGAGGTATAGGAAGCTCGGGTTCCTTGGTACCTTTGCCACTTCGAGTGATGATTGCTTTCATCTCCCCTCTTGGATTCGCAACGGTGTTACTCGGAAGAGTACCCGAAGAAGAGGGTTGATTACCTTGGAAGAAACTAGCCATCATGTTCTTCAAGTCATTTGTTTGGCTGTCCAACGTATTTCTCATGTCGGCTCTCAAATCGTTTCCTTGCTTGACCAAGTCTGCTTTCAAGTTGCGCACTTCCTGTTGGAGATTTTCCACGATCACATCATTGGTCCTCATGTAGGTTGCAACTTCTTGGTGTAATGCAGTGGGTTGGTTTGGAGGAGCATTGTATGCGGGTGGTTGATAAGCAGGTTGTTGGTAAACTTGGTTGTTACGTTGAGGAGGTTGTTGCTGCTTGTGAGGAGGGATGTATGGTGTACGAGGTTGTTGTTGTTGCGGAGGGCGGTTGAGGTTTTGTTGTTGGTTTGGGTTGTTTGGAGGAAAACCGGGTGGTGAGAGGTAGTTGTTGGAGCGGTAGCTAAGAAAATTACGGTCACCTTGAGGTCTAGCTTGATAAGTAGGTTGAGGATAGGTGCCATATGCTGCATTCACATTCTCAGCAGGGTAATCTTGGGTGGCAGTACAAGTGGTGTAAGAGTGAGGACCACAGCATATCTCACAAGGTTGGCTGACAGCGTTAACTTGAGCGTTTTTAGCGTTGTTGCTGTTGTTGTTGCTGACGGTGTGGGTGACAAGCGATTCAAGAAGCACAGTGATTTTGTCCAGTCGCTTGTCGCTGTCACTAGTGCTAGCACTAGCGACATTGGTCCGAACACTCTTGGTTTGCACACGAGACTTATTCTCAATGATATCCCAAGCAGCATTGGAAGTCTTAGCCAATAGATTACCCCCCGAGGCACTGTTTAGTGAATCTTAGTCACTCATACTTAAACCATTGTAAAAAGTATTAATTTGATGTACTTTGGTAAAACCATGTTGTGGGCATTTTCTTAAAAGATCTTTAAAACGATCCCAAGATTCACTGAACGACTCATCGTACTTTTGTTCGAAATTTATGATTTCATTCCGCAAAGCGGTAGTACGAGAGGGTGGGAAAAAGTAATTGATAAATTTGGTTTCCAAATCCGTCCACGAGAGAATACTCTGTGGCGGTTCCTTAGCAAGCCAATGCCGGGCTTGTCCCTCTAAAGAAAAGGGAAAAAGTTGTAACCTGATAACCTCTTGTGGAACACCATTGAATTTGACCGTGTTAGTGAGTTGCAAGAATCTTTTGATATGGTCGTGTGGATCATCAATGGTACGTCCCAAGAATGGTTGAGCAGAGACCATCTGGATAAAGCCTGATTTTAGCTCAAAGTTGTTGGCGGCAATTGGAGGTATGACAATTGGATCAGTGTTGCCATCTACATGAGCTTGCAGCAGTTCAATCATTGGGCGATTATCCGGTTGAGGCTCATTGTTGTTGTTGTTATTCATGTTGTTGAAAGGTGGGTTGTTGTTGTTATTATTATTGTTTGGAGGTGGTATGTTGTTGTTGTTTTGTACACCGGCCATGTCTAAGTGATCGAGAGGCTCGGGCTCTTGATAAGACGTGGATCGAGTGCGCATACACCTGCAAAAGAACTAACAAAGAAAAACAAAGCAAAATATTTTTGGTTTTTTATGTTTTTTACTTTTTAGGATTTTTTGAAAATTTTGTATTTTTTTAGTGTTTTTGAAAGTTTTTATGAAAAAGTAACGTTCACGGGGAACGGATCCCAAAATCCAAGTTCTCACAAAAAACTTTTGATCTTAACGAGAAGAGCCGGCAGCGGCGCCATTTGATAGTATAGTTTTACTCGTTTGAAAGTTCGATTCTCGGAATCCTCTCGAATTGATCTCGGCTCTAAGTGGAATGATTTGTTCTTGGTTAATAAAAAGTGGTTGGTTTGTTTATCTATTTTAAACTAATGACAAGTAATTAGGCGTCGAAGAGTAAACTTAAAGCTTTAAAAGATTAAAGAAAAGAAACGAGTTTAAAAATAATTGTTTGAAAACTTAAAGATTGTATTATGAAAATAAATGAACACTTAATAAAAAACTAACACTTGGAAAACTTTGTGAAAAATAAGAACTTAGTTGGAAAATACTAAAAGAAAGTAAGAATGGAACAAAGCAAAACAAGTGAATCGGAATAATCAAAAAATGGGTGTAATCGGAATATATTCTGATCACTGATCGGAATGTGGAAAAATGAGTAAGATCGGAATGTTGCCAAAGAAGCACAATCGGAATATGTGACAAGAGGCCCAATCGGAATAACATAAATTGTTGCTGATCGGAATAATGGAAAACTGCACAATCGGAATGTATAACAAGAGCCCCAATCGGAATACCTGAATTTGAGGCCAGTCGTAATGTGAAAATACTTACCGTCGGAATGCTCTAAACCCTTTTCCGATCATACGATCGGAAAGAGGGATGTGGCTTGGTCGGAATACAAGGTCGGAAAAGGGCTTTGCCCTTTCCGAAAATGGTGCAAATTCAAATCTTAAGCAAGGGAAATAAGCTTATGGAATAAGCTAACTCCCAAAACTAGCTCGAATTCAATAATAAGCTGATCAAATAAGCACTAAGAACACTTTATCTAAGCTTCAAATAATCAAACTTATAAATCAAAGGATAAAAAGATGAACTTTTTATAAACCTCTAAAAAGTAAATAAGCTAAATCAACAAATAAGCCAATAAGAACAAGGATCTTAAAGCTTATTAGTGTATAAACTTAAGGAAACATAAAAAGAAATCAACTTTTTAAGCACAAATCATTGATGAACAACACGGATCATACGAGATTTGTACCAAAATCAATCAAAATCAAAGAAAGGAAGGATGAGATTAAAGATTAAAAGATAAAAACTTGAACTTGATTAATGAAAAATAATACAAAGTTTTGATCTTGAAATAGAAAAAGATGAAGTCTAGTGAGAGAAAGTTTAGAACTTTCTCTCTCTAAAACTAGAGAGAATGAAAATTAAACTAAGACTAAGTAAGTAAGTGTGTGAAATTTGTGAAGTAAGGGCCTTTATATAGGCGTGTGTATGGGCTTGCAAATGGGCTTGGTTTTGGGCTTCTTTTTCTTCTTTCTTCTTTAGTCTTCACGCTTCTTTAAATAAACGTTTCCGACTTGGATTTGAGAAGTGTCGGTGAATAATTCCAACTCGTCTTATAATCTTTTGTTTAATAGACTCGAGTTCTTCGACATATATGAATCTTCCATCTTTGGCTCTATTCTTCGATAAATCTTCAAATAGGCACAATGACTTCAAATCTTTTGCATCTCTTGGACAATAGACTTCGTCTTGAGTCTTTTTCCTTGATAAAACCCGTGCAATCCCATGTTTTCTTCAATAATCATCCGGTTGACTCTGAAAACACAATAAACACAAAAACCACGCATAATTCCAAACAAATGATATTAAATACGTGTTTTGGTCCTGTTTTAGCCAGAATTAAGTGGTAAAAGGATGGGTGTTTTCACACCTATCACCTCACGTATTGACCTCGTCTTTTGAAGAACTTCTTAAAGTCTCTAACCGCCATGGCATATTCCTCATCATCACTATCCGAGGAGCTTTCATGGTCACTTTGCGCCTTCTTGGCCTTGAGTGCAAGAGACTTTCTTTCACTCTTGGTTTTCAGTATTTCCGAGTCCTTCAAAATTATCATCTCATGAACTTTCAAGTTACCGATGAGTTCATCGAGTGATAATTTGGCGAGATCCTTTGATTCTTCAATCACTGTGACTTTAGCTCTCCATTTTGGATGCAACGCCCTAAGAAACTTCCTAACATTCTTCTTGCTAGAAAAACCTTCATCAAGTGCTTTTAGACTAGTAATAATAGTGTGAAATCTAGCAAATGCATTATCAATAGTTTCATCTTCTAAGATGACAAATTGTTCATATTGTTGAACAAGAAGATCGATTTTACTTTCTTTGACTTGGCTATTACCTTGGTGGGTTACTAAAAGAGTGTTCCAAATATCTTTAGTGACTTCACACATAAAAATCCTTTCGTACTCTTTCTTTGGTAAAGCATTATAAATCACCATTTTAGCCTCATTATTTTTAGCAAGTTTCCTTTTAGTATCATCATTAGCTTTTTCAAAAGTGACTATCTCTTTGCTTTTAGAAACTTCATTATATTGATACGGAAAAAAATCACTATTGGTAATAACATGCCAAAGATCTAAATCTTTTGATTTCTGAAATTGTGTAAACTGAAGTTCGTTTCTCTCGATTCTTAACCAATTGAAAGTCCTAACAAAATCAGGTTTATTATCGTTTTTGGTTGATAGGGTTATTTGGATTTTCTATGTCTATTTAAACAAGTAAGTAAAAATGTGAAAAATATTAACTACGTATCCGTAAAACAATTAGCACTTACCAAGTTTTTATTTAAATAAGGACAAAATTGTAATCTATGGAAATAATGTGCTAAAAATGTAAGTACTTGAAACTAAAATGCTTGAAATATAAAAATCAGAAAGTATAAGGACTAATTATGCAAAATGTAACAAATTACTAACAAAATGTAACAACTTGTAAAAACTACTAACTGAAAATGACAAGTTTTGAAAAGTTTTGGACTTAAACTAAGCAAACCCTAAAAACATGGAAGATTAGCCAGTAATTCAATCAGTAACAAAGTATAGGGACTAGAATGCAATTAAATGTGAAATTTTAACCAAAACGGGCTACTTGGACAAATAAGCTCGTATAAGCTCTAGAATGCACCAAATCAACTCAAACAAGTTTTAAACTGCATAAAACTAAAAATCACTTAGGCTTATCCAAGGAAAAGACTTGAAAATGCAGTAAAACTCAAATAAGCCAACTTCAATAAGCCACTAATAAGCTATCTGAAAAGCTAGACATGCACAACCAGATTTTTAAGCTAAATCTTGTTAATCAGTCTATGGAGAGTCTGGAATTTCTTTCCTTGTGGAAAATGATCAAGTATTAAAGCTGGAATTTGCAAATAAGCTGAAACTAGCTTATTGACCAAGTTTGACCAAAAATTTAAAAAAGCTGAAAACTTCCAGATCTACTCAAGACAAGTTGCTAAACCATATTGTGAAAGAAAATAGGAAGATTTATGAAGTAGATTTGCCAGTTCAATAAATCAGATTGTGCTTTTATTATAGAAACTTGATGTTGCTCAACAGCTTATTAAAAAGCTAATTTCTCACTTGAAACAAGATACTGTATGTTTTCCTTATAAGCACTCAAACTTCAGATGTTGTATGACAAGTAGAAACTGGTTTGAATGAATTTCATCAAGAATTGAACAAATGCTAAGTGATGTAATATGACTACTTTTTAATGAACTAGTTTAGCAAAACTGACCCAAACCTTTTTTCAACCATTTGCCTTTTTGACCTTTTTATTGACTTGAAAACTACCAAAACTTGATTACAATGACTGAAGGAATGTAAATGAGCAAAGTTTGACCAATTAACAATACTTGAACTACAAATTGACAGCAAAACCAAACACTACTTAACTGAACTTTTAACAACTTTTATAAAGGAAAATTAAGCAAATGGTTGAGCTGATTAAAGAATGATATCTAACCAAACTTGTTGATCAAAATGGAGTGTAAATGAACCAAGAACAAACTATTTAGCAAGCTAGAACTCAAAATGCTAAATCAATGCTAAGTAACTGATGAAATGAAATACAGTAACAAGTATTAGCTATCAAATGACTATCAAACTAACAATTAACTATCTAAACCATCAGAATCAATCTAAAAACAAGTAAATCACACTTGATCATATCAACAAGTAGAATTTACACTAGAATGTAACATGCATTTACTGTTTAGTGGAAATGAACTCAAGAACTAGAAACCATTTAGCAATGTGCCTCCACTGATGGAGTAGGTAGACGCTGAGCCTCCTAAATAGTGTTAAACCACCACCTTAACACTATGAACCACTAATCAACCATCTATATTCATCATCACCATATCTACTCAAATTCTGCTTCTATCAACAAGAACAGCTACTGGATCAACAAGAACAGGATTGAACAGCTACAATTCTTCAACAAAAGCTCCTTATGATCAAATGTGATCACAAGCAGATCATAACAACACAAGATCAACAGTAATACAAGGATTGAATAGGGGATTGAAGGAAAAATGCTGGAACTTTATTGCTATGAATGTGAAAGTTTGTTACAGAGTTTGGTAAGAGGTTACAACTAACTATAACTAACTCAAGCGTTTGTCAGGCTCTTAAGTTCGTTACACTAACAATTAACTAACTAGAGTGAGAGAGAAAAAGGGAAGTGTGTGAAATTTTCACACTTAGGCTACGTACAAGAAATGAGAGGGCTATTCCTTATTTATAGACAAAAAGTGAGAAGTTGTTGGAGCTGATGACGTGTCCCAACCAATCAATTGCTGCCAAGTGTCCTGAATTTCTCAATTGAAACTAGCCGTTATGAACTTGAATTTGGGCTTTTCTTCTTGGTTGATTTTCAGGTTAATTGAGCACGTGGGATAGATTCCTTGCTTGAAAATGATCACTTTTCATGTATAAAGTTTTTCTTGATATGCATTGTAACTCAAAATCGTTCCTGGGTTGCTTTGTTGAAGAAAATGACACGTGGCAAGCTTGGATTGGGCGAGAGTTGATCACACAGATCATTATCCATTTATGGATTAAAGGATTATTGCATGTCTTCTTTTGATTGGCTAGAAACAAGTATAGTGGGGTTGACTGTAGCAAAGCGGCTAGTTAATGCACTGGTGATGTGGCACTATTTGCTGGCAATCCGTGTATATTAGTTCTTGCACTCTCATTGGATAATAGCCATAGCACACGGATCATACACAAACTTCGTGTATTTTTGGTAAGTTTAGTCCTCATACTTAGGCAGAATATCCAAATGAGCTAGGAACTTCATTTTAATGGCATTTTTGGTCCTTCCACTTGCATTCTTTTATAATTTGACCCTTGACTTGGTTGACTGAAGAGTTGACCATGTTTGACTTCAATCTTGACTTTGACAAATTTACACTTTGAGTACTTCAACTTTGGAATGTTGTCAAGATAGATCCTTTATCTTCAAAGTCTTGTCATCTTTGATCCTTCTTTGTCTTTTTCATCCAAATAAGCTTGATTTCTTCTTGTTTGCTTGAAAATGTATCCTTCTTACCTATTAATACACAAACACAAAACATACCATATAATTATAGCACAAAAGTTAGGTACTTTCCTTGTGTTTTAGGGTGATTTGTTGATTAATTGATATGAGTTTTTGCTCATACCAAATCCCCTACACTTGAACATTGCCATGACCTCATGCAATGCTATATTTTAAAGCACAAATTTACATTCTCCTCATAATTAACCCACCTTGGCCAATATGAAATGCTATTACACTATGTTACTCTACATGATGCATGATTTTGATTTTGAACAATGCAATGCAAAAGAAACAATTCTATTTATATCTTTTTGGATTTTTCTTGAAATAGCTTTGATGGAAAAACTCATAAAGAAGTCAATGACTTAAATTAGGGCTTGGGTACCATGGACACTTATCACCCTCAAGTTTCACTTTCCCCAAACCAGGCTTAAAAATGGGATCATTGCATTCACAAGTAAAAGGTGCATCAACTTATTCATGACAATTAAATGTGGAACCGGTTATTATTTAAGCAAATTGCTTTTGGGCAAATTTGTCATTATTTAAAGCGTGAAATATAAGAAATGTAAAATCCAAAAATAAGGAAGCACGGTCTTAATCCTAAGTAATCCTCTCATCCATTACTTGAAAAACCGCTCACAATTAATATAAGTCCGACTCAAGAATAATAAGTCATTCGCCTTATGTGTAAAATCCCCATGTCATGCATTAATAAGTAGCTACACACTCGCTAAGGAAAGAAAAATAAAACTCACGCAATAATTTACATCCTCCATCTTTTTGAGACATTGGATCTTCAATCCCGCAACCCGTCAAGGTAATATTGGATTGGAGCAACTATTAAATCCCCGCAACCCGTCAAGGTAATATTGGAATTCAATAGTTACTATAATTAACACTTCACTGCCCCTCTTGGGAGTCTTGTATAATATTTTTTTTCTAGCCACTCATTTTTTGTAAGCCGCTCTTATTTTTCTTTATTCCTCACAAAGAAATTTGAAAAGAATAAAAGGAAAAACACCCGCTAAGTATTAAGCATGACATAAGTCTAGTACACATAAAACGTTCTAACTTAGAATCTTAAGACGTACTTATACCAACCATGAATGATTAGTCAAAAATACATAAGAGACTACAAACCAATTAAAACCGTTCTTGATTATTTATTAACATATATACATGCGAAGAAAATAGAATTAAAGAAGAGAAGGTTTAGCCACAAGTAATTATCATGAAGTTTATCTAGCCGTTTTATACTTGCTTCAACTCTATCATTACCCATTCTCCACAAATTTAAAGTCTCAAATAATGAGAGTAGTGGATGCTTAGCCTAATAGACCAATGAAGGACTACATGGTTAAGGATACTAGCTAGAGTAAGCTTAGATAAGCAAACTCGGGTTGAGTCAAAATATCCATGGCGGGCCTAATATGTCAAAGAAATCTAAATTTGTTAAACCATGTCCTTATTATATTTTTTTCCTTTTATATGTTTTTCATAAAGAACAAAAGAAGAAATATATACAATGCAAATGTGTTATGCAAATGAAAAATGATGGATGCAAAAATTATGAATGCATATTTTTGGTGGCCAAAGTAGATCAAAAATTTGAAAAATGTTTGAAAAATTAATTTCCAAGTTATCATGAAGGTCAATGACAAGGTCTAGGTAAGGTCACTTCGATAGAACACTCCCTACACTTAAGCTAAACATTGTCCTTAATGTTTAAGAGCATGGAAGTATAAAACTTCCCCTACACTTATGACAATGAATAGACTTTGCTTAACCCAAGTTAAGGAAAAATCATCTATAGTAAATTCCTTTTTAAAGCACAAGGTGTCTATGAAAAATCACAATAGTAACGAAGTGAACCAGATACAAGGGCCTCCTAAATAAGCTCCAAAGCACGTGATGAGTGAGCAACCCTACAAACAACATGAAGACAAAAGAAGGTCTCCCCTACACTTCTCATCAACTTGCTATCCTTATTTCTAACCTACAACACTCTAGATCTAAAAACTTCTAAACCTAGTTATTCAAGCTTGATTTAAGGGGTCTCTAGCTCGACTCTTCCCACAATGAATTAATTCATGAGGAAAATGGGGATCTCTTGGACCATTTCCATGGAAATGTCCTCCCCAAAATAGTGCTTCACACGGTGACCATTCACTTTAAAATTGGGACCATCGGGTTATGACAACTCAATAGTTCCATATAGAAATACTTGAGCAATAGTGAATGGACCAGACCATCTCGACTTAAGCTTGCCCGCAAAAAGTTTCAACCTTGAGTTAAAGAGGAGAACCGGCTCTCCAACTTTAAACTCACCGTTCTTGATCTTAGCATCATGTAATTTCTTAGTCTTCTCCTTATAAAGCAAAGAGTTCTCATAGGCATTGGCTCTCAATTCATCCATTTCATTAAGTTTATCCTTTCTATGTGAACCGGCTTGGTTTATATCAAAGTTAGCCCACTTGAGAGCCCAAGAAGCCTTATGTTCTAACTCGAATGGGAGGTGGCATGCTTTTCCATAGACAAGCCTATAAGGAGTACAACCAATTGGTGTCTTAAAAGCCGTCCTAAAAGCCCACAAAGCATCATCAAGCTTATCCGACCAAGAAGCTTGATGCTCTCCCATCGTTCTCTCCAAAATTCTCTTTAAACCGTGATTTGTGACCTCGGTTTGACCATTGGTTTTAGGGTGATACGCGGTAGAAAGTCTATGATTAACTCCATATTTCTTCATAAGTCTCGTGAATTGATCATTACAAAAGTGCGTACCACGATCACTTATGATGGCCCGAGGTACACCTAATCTAGCAAACAATTGCTTCAAAAATTTCACAACAACTCTAGCATCATTAGTAGGTAAGGCTTTGGCCTCAACCCATTTTGACACATAATCCACCGCTACGAGTATATACTTATTTCCCTTGGAAGATGGAAAAGGTCCCATAAAATCTATTCCCCACACATCAAAAATCTCACACTCTTGAATGAAGTTTTGTGGCATCTCATCACGTTGTGTAATTTTTCCTTGTCTTTGACATACATCACAAAATTTCACCATCTCTTGGGCATCTTTATAAATGGAAGGCCAATAGTAACCCGAATCAAAGACTTTCTTGGCGGTATAGTTGGGCCCAAAATGTCCACCCGTAGTGTAACACCCCCAAATTTATACAACTCAATACAGCGGAAGACTAGTTGGTGTTACGGGATAGCACATTACTCACATCATAGACAACGCATAAAAATCGCGTCGTTTAATAATAAAGCATTTCCATTCATAAATATCAAAGTTACATCGGTCCCAAGTCATTGTATT